>CM055122.1:359540486-360740486 GCA_029206835.1 Rana muscosa
CCTTCTCAAGCCATAGGCTTGCATTATGACCTGTCGAATCCACTTGGCTAAAGTAGATTTTGACGCTGCCTGACCCCTTCTGGGGCCTTCCGGCAGAATAAACAAAGTATCCATTCTGCGAATCTGAGCAGTGGCTTTTAAGCTTTAACTGCTCTTACTACATCCAAAGAATGCAATAACTTTTCCTCTACCGAAGTAGGTTTGGGGAAAAAAGAAGGAAGAACCACATCTTGGTTCAAATGAAACCTCGATACCACCTTAGGAAGAAAGGCTGGATGAGGGCGTAACACTACTCTATCCTTATGGATAACCAGATATGGCTCCTTACAGGACATAGCTGCTAATTCCGACACTCTTTTAGCCGAACAAATGGCTACTAGAAAAATCAATTTCCTGGTGAGAAGAACCAAGGAAATATGCTGTAATGGTTCAAATGGTTGTTTCTGTAGAACCGACAGAACCAAGTTTAGATCCCATGGTCATATGGGAATATCAACCGGAGGACTAATACGCATCACTCCTTGTATAAAGGCTTTGACTAGTGAATGCGAAGCCAAGGGCCTTTGAAAAAATATTGACAAGGCCGAAAACTGACCTTTGATAGTACTCAAAGCAAGCTTCCTATCTACAGCCCACTGTAGGAAGTCCAGACTCCTACCTATTACGTACTTATGTGGATGCCATTTCTTGGCCTCACACCACGCGATGTACGCCTTCCAGATTCTATATTAGATCTGCCTGGATACCGGCTTCCTGGCATTGATCATGGTAGATACCACAGGATTAGAGAGCCCTCTCTTTTTTAGAATGTGGGCTTCCATAGCCAGGCCGTCAAACCTAGGGCTGGTAAGGAAGGGTGGTATATCGGTCCTTGCGAAAGCAGGTCCGGACGACGTGGGAGAGTCCAAGGACTCCCCACTGACATTTTACAATCTCCGCGTACCACGCTCTTCGGGGCCACGCTGGAGCCACCAGAATCACTGGTTTCTTTTCTACCCTGATTCTGCGGAGTAATCGAGGTAACCATTGTGGCGGTGTGAATGCATATATCAGCTTGAACTGATCCCAAGGGAACACTAGGGCATCCGAGCCGCAAGCTAGGGGATCCCTTGTCCGAGAGACAAACCTGTCCACCTTTGCGTTGAATCTGGATGCTAGAAGATCTACATCCGATGTTCCCCACCGCTGACATATTGTCCAGAAAACCTCGGGGTGAAGGGACCCTTCCTCTGGGCATAATTGCTGGCGACTTAGAAAGTCCGCCTTCCAATTCTCCACTCCTGGAATGAATACCGCAGATATGGCTGGGACATATCTTTCTGCCCATTTCAGGATGTAATTTACTTCCCTCTGGGCTGCACGACTCCTGGTGCCCCCCTGATGATTGATATATGCCACTGCTGTGGCATTGTCTGATTGAATTCTGACAGGGGACCCTTGGAGTTTGGATGTCCATGCTACTAGGGCATACCGGGCTGCTCGTATCTCTAATTTTAGATTGATGGGCAGGGCCTTTTCTGCATCCGACCATCTGCCCTGGAGAGACCATTGCTCCAGTACTGCTCCCCAGCCTATAAGGCTGGCATCTGTAGTGACCACCTTCCAAGAGATCGGACTGAAGGATTTCCCTTTTTCCAGATTCTGGGGAACCAACCACCAACGGAGGCTCTTGCGAACGGAAGGGGACAAGGACATTGGTAAGTCTAGGGCCTGAACTTTCTTGTTCCAGGCTGACAGTATGGCCCCTTGCAAATTCCTTGAATGGAATTGACCGTAGGGTACTGCTTCGAATGATGCCACCATTTTTCCCAGCAGCCTCATGCACAGGCGTATGGACGGCTGTCTTTTTTGTACCCACTAAGTGGATCAAATCTTTCAAAGACAACACCTTTCCTCGAGGCAAGAATATTTTTCTCTGGCCTGAATCCAACCTTAGCCCCAAGTATTCCAGACTTTTGACTGTTTTTTAGGGCTGACTTGTCTCGGTTGATAATCCAACCGTGAGATTCCAGATACTTGATTGTCTTGTGAACGACCACGTCTAGTTTTTTCACTGAGTGGTCTATCAGCAACAAGTCATCTAGATATGCCATTATCATTACACCTTGTGTTCTTAGATTGGCCAATAAAGGGCCAGAATTTTTGTAAACACTCGTGGTGCTGTGGCCAAACCGAAGGGTAAGGCTCTGAACTGAAAATGGCGCCCTTCTACTGCAAAGCGTAGAAATTTTTGGTGGACTGGAAAGATGGGAATGTGCAAATAAGCATCTTTGATGTCGATCGCGGCTAACCAATCCTCCCCTTGTAGGGCAGTGGCCACCGATCGGATCGATTCCATCGGAAAGTCCTGATATACAGGAATTTGTATAGCCCTTTTAGAATTAATATGGGCCTGCCGTCCGCGTTTGCTTCGGGACTGTAAAGAGGTTTGAGTAAAACCCGAACCCTCATTCTTCCAGGGGAACCTCCATAATTACTCCTTGGAGCAATAGTTGTTCTAGTGCCAACAGGAGGGACTCTCTCTTCCGGGGATCCCTTGGCACGTTTGACCTCAAAAATGGGAAGGAGGAGAGTCTTTTAACTCCAAACTGTATCCCAAACATACTGCGGAGAGCACCTATCTGTCTTGATCGTGTCCCGCCAGGTCTCTTGCGAACAACTGGAGTCCTCCCCCCACCCGACTGAGTGGGGGCAACCCTTCAATGAATTTTAACTTTGGGGGAGGTTTTGTACCTCCCCTGACCCAGGGTTTCTCATTACCCTGCTATTGTCCCTGTTTTTTACCCCCGGGAATTGACCGAGGAGGCCGTCGGAACTGTTACACAGCCGATGCCCCAGGGACTGGAGAAGCAGGCCTCTTAAAGAGGGACCTCTAACTCTGTTTTTAACCGGCAAGAGCGTATTTTTACCGCTGGAAATTTTCTGGATATATTTGTCCAGGTTTTCCCTGAATAAGCGTTCACCATGAAATGGGACGCTAACCAGCCATTCTTTACAGGGAGCTTCAGCAGACCAGTTTTTGAGCCATAGAAGCCTACGCATATGTACTATAGACAGCGTAAGGCGGGAGGCCTGATGGACTGAATCCTTTATGGCGTCAACCGCAAAGCCTAAGGCTCTAGGTAGATCAGCTAGGGCAAGGCCTGCTGATCTGTCAAGTCCCTCAGGACCTGTTTCAACTGATCCTTCACTGCTTAGCAGACCCCAATAGCTGCTACTGCTGGTTGTGTCACCAAGCTTGCTGTAGAAAGAAGCAGACTTTCATAAGGACTCCAATCTTTTATCTATTGGGTTCTTGAACATTTGGACATTATCCACTGGACATGTCAGTGATTTATACATACAAGAGATGGCTGCGTCCACTGTAGGGACCTTCCATTTTTTTGATGAACTTATCCTCCATGGGATAGACCACCGGAAATCTCTTGGGGGAATAAATATTTTCTCAGGACGTTCCCAATCCTGGTAAATAAGCCCTTTCAGTAAAGGGTGAAGTGGAAAAGAACAGACATTCTGGGGGCTTCTAGCGACCCCAACGAGGATACAGTAGTGGTTGATGGTTCCGCAAGGTGCATTTTTAAATGCTGATCGGACCATGTTAGTCAGCGACTGAACCCATAATCTTTCAGCTTGAGATGCTGAGAAAAGGTTCCCCCACTGTTGATTCCTCTATAACAGAATCAACCTCATCCTGATCCCCTTCAGGCAGGTCGATCCCTGTATGGGACTGTTGCTCTGCTAACAGGCACTCTGAAGGAGGAGACGGAGATCGGGCGTGCTTTCCCTGACAGGGAGGCAGCGATCAATGTTGACAATCTCTCTCTAATCCTCCCAGAGCTGAGGAAAAAACCTCCTCTGTTACATACACAGGAGCAGGTGAACTGAGGACAGCCACAGTACCAAGTACCCCTGCGGGGTCTCTACGGTCACTTACCTCTGAACTTCAGGGGAGACTGGTGCAGCAGAAGCATGCCCAAGATCCTCAGAGCCCAATGAGACCCCCTTCGCTTCCTGGAAGATTCAGTTCCGGAGCTTCTGGACGGCATATTCCTAAGCCTAAAGCTGAGGTATTCCAGCCGTAATACACCACTTTTACTGAGAATAGTCTAGCACAATTGCTGCTATATCACAGTTGGTGTCTACTAAAGTGCCTTTCTAGGGGATGCCTGCATCAACCGCCTCTGTGTGCCTTTATACTGTTGCTAGCTCTGTCTGTGCACTTCAATAGCCAGCTATAATGTGCTTTAAAACACGCTGGAAACCCGCACATGCGCAGTAGCGCCGCGGCGCACACCTGAGCGTCATCCACCCGCTCCGCCCCTTTTTCCAGATCGCCTCTATGAACAGAGGCGTGTGCATGCGCACGCGCGCGGGCACGTGCGCCTTCGGCGCCTTTTTTGAAAACACTAAGGAGCTAGATGGGAGCCAGGGTCCCTTTGCCGCAGGGCCCGGGGATGGATGAGCGCAGCAACAGGGCAGAGGAGACAGCTTCCCAGGAGAGAACATACCAACTGCCTGGATTTGATTCTGGAAGAAAAAAATCCACATTACAAGAAAAAGAACCATAGCGGCCTCTAGTGTCTAACACAGGTACCGCGGTCTTACATTTTTTTTTTTTTTTTTCTTGCCTACTATTAAAATTTTTAAATTTTCTCAGTAGTAACAGGCATACACAGAATATTAGCGGGAATACCTTAGGTAACAGGCAGAAAGACAAAATAGGCTTGGGGGTCCCTCAATAGAACCAAGTTCCCGAGGGCCCCCACTTACCTTTTCCTCGCCGCAGGACTCTGTTTGGTCCACAGAAGCCCAAACTTCACCTATCACGGCAGGCATTGTAATCAAACCTTCAGGGACCGGGTTCCCAAGGATTCCACTCCCCTGGACCTGTATAGCACCCTGCACAGAAAACATCTTGGTCGTGGGTATGACCAGAGCTCTGGATCCCAGGGTCCAGCTCTCCTAAGAGAAGCATTACAGGCAAAACCTTGCTCTTCTCTGCAAGGCCCGGGTACCGACCGTTTAGCTATGAAGCTTTTTTGGTCGGATCCGGAATAGCTTACTGAGGCCCAAAAGAACCTGTACGCAAGCTCAGTGAAAAACACATGTTTCTTCTTGGCCAACACCTTAGACACTGGCAAAAAACTGAGGTGCTCCCGGATGGGAGGGGCTTATATAGGGGAGGGTACTTCCGGTTTTGGAAGTTGCCAGTGCCAGCACCTGAAGGTATCTATATAACCCATTAGTAATGACTATGTCGCTCTGTGTCCCGTGATGTACGAGAAAGATAGATAGATAGATAGATAGAGAGATAAATAGAGAGATAGATAGATAGATAGATAGATAGATAGATAGATAGATAGATAGATAGATAGAGAAAGATAGAGAGAGATAGATAGATAGAGAAAGATAGAGAGAGATAGAGATAGATAGACAGACAGACAGACAGAGATAGAGAGAGAGAGAGAGATAGAGAGAGAGAGAGAGAGAGAGAGAGAGAGAGAGATAGAGAGAGAGAGAGATAGAGAAATAGATAGATAGATAGAAATAGAATGTATAGATAGATAGAGATAGATAGAGAAATAGATAGATAGATAGATAGATAGATAGATAGATAGATAGATAGATAGAAATAGAATGTATAGATAGATAGAGAAATAGATAGGCAGGGCAGAGAGGTGAAGCACGGCTCCATCCATCCTCAGTCTGATCACAGACTGAGAAGAACACATACAGCTGCTGTATATGGGGGTGTAAAGAAAATACAAAATACAGGTTGCCGCTGTTAGCAGTACCTTACCTTGCCTCAGTTGCCTGGCTCCTCCGCACAGACCCGAAACCGGAAGTGACACGCGGCGGGGACAGCACTGCCCAGACATGAAGGAGAAGGAGTGTGACCCAATGAGCGCTTAGAGGCGCTTAGAGGCGCACTCAAGAACGCCACAGAGCATAAAAAAACACTGCAAATGAAGCGTCTTGCCTGCAATCACGGGATTGCATTGGCATCACGCTTTCATAGCGCACTGCGACCGGCGCTCGGCGCCCGCCCCAGTACACTTAAAAGGTACTTTTTTTTTTCTTAAAGGGACATTTTTTTTTTTCGTGTGACTGGCTTTGGGGGGGCGGTGCCCATGCGCCCCCCATGGACGGGCCGCCACTGGTTCCGTCACATTGCTAAATATTGGGTTATTTTATGTCAGAAAGGCTATTTTATTAAAATGGAAGAACGCTGATGCCCCCACGCTCTCATTCTGGAAGGGATTGGTCGGTTATACATCTGTATAGGGCTACTTACAGGATAAGAGGATGTGTGAAAAAGTTTAAAAAGGTTTGGCAGACGTGGCTGGACTCATCTGCAATGGTGGGCTGATCTGATCAATAGGTATTCGTGGTTGGGCAAATGTTGCATGCTTGTAGTTCTATTACTGTATATCTGACATACGTCTCTCCCTGGGTTTCCAGAAAATAATAGATTCTTCTGGAGGTTTGGGGTTGGTATTGTGGGAGGACAGACTATGACTTTAACATTGCTACGCGTAGGGTGCATGTTTATGTGATCTTCAGATGTTGGGCTTTGGTCGGGTTGAGGGGGGGGGGGGGAGGGGGGTTATAGTTAGAGTTGAACTATGTTAGTTCTAGTAGGTTGGGCCTTGCATGGCCGATGTCGGGAAGGTATGTTGCCTACCCGGGTTTATGTTTAATTGTTGTACTGTACTGTATGAAAACTTAATAAAAAGAATTTATAAAAAAAAAAAAGTACCTCGATCGGACACCACCTGCTAAAAGTACTGTAATACTTGACCACAAAACCCTGGCCCACCTGTCTAGTTTTGTTATTATTGAGCCGTAATGCGAAATGATCAATACCCCTGCTGAGACTGCCCTTGGACAGGAAAGGTGCAAGACTACTGACCCGCGAAACCTCCCCTGGTCTGAGGAACCCAAAGAAACTTAAATACATGGCAGCTTTGATCACCAGACTGGGACCCGCACCAAAAGGGGATGATGACAGCAAATCCGACATATCCTGGACCATCTGCCCGGTAACAGACAGTCTTGATGCCTGTGCTTGACCCTGTGACTTCAAAATACCCCTCAACAAAGCCTTAAGAGGGTGAGCGGCAAAAATAGATGGACTGGAAGGGTCTAGCAGAGTCTTGAAGTGTTGCACACCTGCTAGATATGACTTAATCGTACTGGCGGACAATGGCAACTCGCTATGGCAATAAGCCACAAATGCCATGATAAATCTGATGTCCCATGGACAGCTACATGGATGAAGCCTCAAAAACTGTGGAATTTCCTCCACCCTGTGGAGTACGTTTTGAAGTGTTGCTGGCCAAAGATACAATGGCCAAACCGATCGCCTGCATCCAGAACCTTGTCAGTCCATGATGAGCAAAGAAAACCGGCTTGCCCACCCGCTCCGCTTCCAGGTGCTGCAAGAAAAAATGATCGAATTTGAAACGAGAAAAAGCATCGGCCTCCCTATTGCAATCCCCCCTGATAAATTCCCCCTGAAAATGGAACCAGGGAGTGGCTGTGCTGGACTAGGGAACAATAATCTAAAAAGAAATGCTCCTACGATGAAGCTCTACCGTGAGCCTGGGCACAGTCCAACTTCTCAACGACGGGGTGCTGCCGTGCTCCGAACCCCCAGTAAGGGATGGAGGAATAAACGGGAACTCATCGCTTTCTAAAACGTGTGACATAGCTGAATCTAAGACGAAAACAACAAGAAATATTTTGAGGAAAAAAATCCCTGCAGCCCCTCCAACCCCCCCCCCCCCCCTCTGATGCACAGCCTAAAGCAACATGGGTGCAATAATGTGCCAAACAGCCCGTGAATGAAACCTGATGCGCAACCACCCTACGTGAATGAACTGAGCGAGCCCGAAGTGAAGTGCAACGTATGAAGTATGAACGACAGCCGAGAACCTGTATTGACACGAAAGCCTCGTACACACGGCCGGTTTTCTCGGCAAGAAAATAGCTGGGAGAGCTTTTTGCTGAGAAAACCGGTCGTGTGTATGGTTTCTTGTCGGGAAAACTGCCGGAAATCTCGACGAGAAAAATAGAGAACCTGCTCTCTATTTTCTCGTTGGGATTCTCGTCGGCCTGTTTTCCGACGAGAAAACCGTGCGTGTGTACGAGGCTTGTATGCTTACCTGTCCCCTGGTAAGGCCGCGCATGCTCGATGAGACTTTGGCGCATGCGCAGTGGCTTACAAAGGTAGTGTAGGGTGAAGCAAGATGGCGGTAACGGCATTGAATGTGACGAGCGCATGCTCGTCTTAGTCGATTACGTCACTGCGTTCTTGCCATTCAAAAGAACGGCGGGGCGGTTCTTTTGAATGTGCGTGTGTACACAGGGCTTGGCAAGAAAAGCTTGCCAGGAATCCCGTCAGGAAAAACTATGTTTTTTTGCTGACGAGATTCTCGCCCGTGTGTACAGGGCTTTACAAGTGAATTCTGGCCCGAAAAGATCTAAAAAAGTGATGGAACCTGACCTGTGCACTGACTACAATCCCCCGTGAATGGAAAATGATGTGCACGCACCTGCAGCTCTGCGAAAGAGCTGGGAATGACATGGACGAAACACCTGGGAGGTGAAACACCTACAATGGTAAACGACAAACAGAGAAACCAACTGAAAAAACCCTAGCCTGTAAGAAATGACCCCAAAGAACCCCTGTCATGTAAACTGCCCCCCCCCCTCCGGCCTACCCCCAACCAACCCTGAACGCACCTGATGTTTGCGAGAAAACACAAGGATCCCTGAGAACAAAAAACAACTGTACAGGAGCAGAACCTGAAAAAGTATGACAGATAAAAGAAATGAACATAAGGAAAAGAAAACGACACCCACACATACCTTGACTGCACTAACCCCAAGAAGGAGAGAGCATGCACTGGACTGCTCCCCCTGAACGATGCATGCCCACACCTGCAGACCCACACTGTACCCCGTGACAACCCAGATCCTGTGTGATGGCCCCTAGCCCTCCCCCCATGCCTGTGACGCCTGCCAGGAACCAGACAAATGCACCCCATCCCCCTGAGCACAGCATTCTGACCAGACCACGGATACCATGGCAGCCCTGACGGCCCCCCCATCCCCCACCCTAACAACTCTGACCAGGCCAACCCTGCACATGACAAGTGTCCCCCTAACAGCCTGCAACCCAGCCTCCCCAGAAGCCATGCGGTGCACTGCCGTGAGAGAGTACTCCATGCCGCTGCCCAGCCGGCCGACCGACCGCGGCATCCGACCCTGCGCCGTCTGCCCCCGTATCCACCGAGCCGACAGTGTGTCCCTACACCAACTTCCGCTCACCAGAAAAAGTAACAAAAATGCCTCGAGGAGCCGCGGTGCACCGAGATCCCCTGACCGAAAGATCGGAAGTGAATCCAACCGGAAATGACGTTGTCTAACCCGGAAACCAAACCCGGAAACCAGCCGACGCTGACCTGGCCGTGGAGGAGGGCTATATAGCCCCGGACTCCTCCCACAAATTCAGGCTAGCCTTCCAACTTGTTTCACAGTTGGGCGTCTTTTCCAGAAAATTTGGATCTCCGAGTTTCATGACAAGTTGTACCCCTTGATTCTCAATGATAACCATTCATATGTGTGCTACGTCAAGTTGCAACAACTTCAAAGTAGTCCCTGTACTACTTTCATGTGACTTAAGGTACATAGGGCGCAATATTACACAGGCATTCCCAGAAGTCGGGGCCAGGTTGCAGCAAAATAATGTGACTTTCAGCTCGCAGCAGTGTGAATGCGATTCATTTATAATGCATTTGAATTAGGCACTATTGTCACTTGTGCATCCTGCAAATGGGTTACATTCGTCCCTGCACTACTTTGTTTTGACTTTGATGCGACTTGAGGTCCATATACCGCAAGATTACACAGGCATTGGTCGCACAAGTGCAAATGTGGCCTAATTCAAAGATGTTATCGATGAATCTCATTAGGTTCCTTTCACACTTGCCCGACTTTTCATACATCTTGAGGTCCATAAGGCCCCTTTCACACTTGTGCAATCTAAAAGACCAGCGATTTAGCAGCGCTTTTTTCTGCAAATTTGATGTGATTTGAAACAATGCCAGTGTAATCTTGAAGTCTATGGATGCAGGAGTCACAGGAAAAGTCGCACAACTGTAAAAGGGGCCTTAGGGCCGGCACTGCTGTGCTGTCCGACATCAGATGTGATTTGCCCCGCACTGCAAATCACGTGCAATGTCTGTGTGATGCAAACTTAGCCATATAGATTGTATTTTGTATCGCATTTTGGACCAAACTCGCACAGGACCCTTTTTTTGTTCTACAGCAGAATTGGATCGCATGGGTGTTGTCTGAATTTGCAATTCGCTCTGCGATATGCAAACTGATTTGGGGGTGTCATTCGCTTTCTACTGACACTCCCAGCAGTTCGCACATGGCAGGGTGAACTGCCTGCGCGTTGTATGCGATGCGGTAACCCACACTGGATTTGCAGGGTTCCCGCATCGCTCCAGTGTGAACTGGCCCTGACCCTAGGTTCGCACCTATGCATTTTTTATTGCATTTTGCAGTTTGCAGAAACACTCTACAGTCCATTTAACCGCTTGCCAACCGCCGCACGAACATTTATGTCGGCAGAATGGCACGGCTGCGCAAAGGGACGTACCTGTACATCCCCTGCCGCGAGCTCCGTGACCGTGCCCGCGGGACCTGTGGACTCGATGTCCACCGCTGAGCCGCGATCATGTCACGGAGCTGCAGAACGGGGAGATGCCTTTGTAAACAAGGCATTTCCCTGTTCTGCCTTGTGAAAGGACACTGATCTACTGCTCCCTGTCATCGGGAGCAGTGATCAATGTCGTGTCACTGGTAGCCCAGCCCCACACAGTTATAATCACTCCCTAGGACACACTTAACCCCTTGATCACCCCCTAGTGTTTAACACCTTCCCTGCCAGTGTCATTTTCACAGTAATCAGTGCATTTTTATAGCACTGATCGCTATATAAATGACAATGGTCCCAAAATAGCGTCAAAAGTGTCCGATGTGTCTACCATAATGTCGCAGTCAGGAGAAAAATCGCAGATCGCCGCCATTACTAGTAAAAAAAAAAAATTATTAATAAAAATGCCAAAAAATCTATCCCCTATTTTGTAGACGCTATAACTTTTGCGCAAACCAATCAATATACGCTTATTGTGATTTTTTTTGACCAAAAATATGTAGAAGAATACATATCGGCCTAAACTGAGCAAAAAAATTGTTTTTTTTATATATTTTTTGGGGATATTTATTATAGCAAAAAGTAAAAAAAAATGCTTCTTTATTCAAAATTGTCGCAGTTTTTTTGTTTCTAGCGCAAAAAAGAAAAACCGAAGAGGTGATCAAATACCACCAAAATAAATCTCTATTTGTGGGGGAAAAAAAATACGTAAATTTTGTATGGGAACCACGTCGCACGACCGTGCAATTGACAGTTAAAGCTACGCAGTGCTGAATTGCAAAAAATGGCCCGGTCATTGGGCAGCCAAATCCTCTGGGGCTGAAGTGGTTAACATGGTTTCCTATAGTACTAGTTCACATCTATGCGTTTTGCGGGCAGTGCGTTTTTGGAAATGGTCGGGGACTTTTTTCACGTGATTTGCGGGTAAAATAGATTTCAATGGAACCGCACCAGAAACGCAACTGCTTCTTCCGCCATCTTCCTCCGGGCTTCCTTCGGTTTTCTCCTTCTTCCTCCGGCTTCTTCTTTTCCCCGCTTCTTCCTCCATCTTTCTCCGGTTTTCTCCATCTTCCTCCGGCTTCTTTTTCCCCCAATCCGAACTCAGGCCTTTTTCCTCTCTCCGCCTCTCCCGCCGCCGCTCCCGCTAAACATTCCAAAAACGAGCCTCCTCCGACGCTGCGGCCAGCCGATCTGTCCGCTTCTATAGCGCACATATCATATATAACTATGGGGCGCGGCCGCCGGATGATGTCAGGAGACCCTGCCCCATTGTGACATCACTGACCCATCATGCCCGGGCGGTAAAGTCACAAGGGGCGGGGTCTCGGAGTGACGTCACCCGCCCCATCGCGGCATTGGAGGAGGTTCGTTTTTTGAATGTTCAGCAGGAGCGGCAGCGGGAGAGGCAGAGGAAAAAGACCGGAGGTCGGATCGGGGGAAGTTATTTTAACACTGTATATAGCTGGTTGATAACCGGGGGTCCGGGAAAAGAACGGCCGCGTCCTTAACCACTTAAGCCCCGGACCATTTGGTAGCTAAAGGACCAGAGGTGAATTCAGAATTTTGCACTGCGCTGCTTTAACTGTAAATTGTGCGGACATGCAATGTTGTACCCAAACGAAATTTGCGTCCTTTTCTTCCCACAAATAGAGCTTTCTTTTAATGGTATTTGATTGCCTCTGCGATTTTTATTTTTTGCGATATAAACGGAAAAAGACCGAAAATTTTGAAAAAAAATGATATTTTCTACTTTTTGTTATAAGAAAAATCGAATAAACTCAATTTTAGTCATACATTTAGGCCAAAATGTATTCAGCCACATGTCTTTAGTAAAAAAAATGTCAATAAGCGTATATTTATTGGTTTGCGCAAAAGTTATAGCGTTTACAAACTAGGGTACATTTTCTGGAATTTACACAGCTTTAAATTTATGACTGCCTATCTCATTTCTTGAGGTGCTAAAATGGCAGGGCAGTACAAACCCCCCCAAATGACCCCATTTTAGAAAGTAGACACCCCAAGGAAATTGCTGAGAGGCATGTTGAGCCCATTGAATATTTTTTTTTTTTTGTCCCAAGTGATTGAATAATGACAAAAAAAAAAAAAAAATTACAAAAAGTTGTCACTAAATGATATATTGCTCACACATGCCATGGTTATATGTGGAATTGCACCCCAAAATACATTCTGCTGCTTCTCCTGAGTATGGGGATACCACATGTGTGGGACTTTTTAGGAGCCTAGCCACGTACGGGACCCCGGAACCCAAGCACCGCCTTCAGGATTTCTAAGGGTGTAAATTTTTGATTTCACTCCTCACTACCTATCACAGTTTTGAAGGCCATAAAATGCCAAAATAGCACAAAACCCCCCCAAATGACCCCATTTTGGAAAGTAGACACCCCAAGCTGTTTGCTGAGAGGCATGGTGAGTATTTTACAGCTCTCATTTGTTTTTGAAAATGAAGAAAGAATTTTTTTTTTTTTTTTCAAATTTCAAAACTTTGTGACAAAAAGCGAGATCTGCAAAATACTCACAATACCTCTCAGCAAATAGCTTGGGGTGTCTACTTTCCAAAATGGGGTCATTTGGGGGGGTTTTGTGCCATCTGGGCATTCCATGGCCTCCGAAACTGTGATAGGCAGTGAGAAGTGAAATCAAAAATTTACACCCTTAGAAAGCCTGAAGGCGGTGATTGATTTTTGGGGTCCCGTACGCGGCTAGGCTCCAAAAAAGTCTCACACATGTGGTATCCCCGTACTCAGGAGAAGCAACAGAATGTATTTTGGGGTGTAATTCCACATATGCCCATGGCATGTTTGAGCAATATATAATTTAGTGACAACTTTGTGCAAAAAAAATAAAAATTGTCTTTTTTCCGCAACTTGTGTCAACATATAAAATATTCCATGGACTCGACATGCCTCTCAGTATATAGCTTGGGGTGTCTACTTTCCAAAATGGGCTCATTTGGGGGGGTTTTGAACTGTTCTGGCATTTTATACACAACATTAGGAAGCTTACATCCACTCTTCTAACCACTTGAAGACAAAGCCCTTTTTGACACTTTTTGTTTACATGAAAACATATATTTTTTTGCAAGAAAATTATGTTGAACCCCCAAACATTATATATATTTTTAAAGCAAAGGCCCTACAGAATAAAATGGTGGGTGTTGCATTTTTTTTTTCTACACAGTATTTGCGCAGCGATTTTTCAAACGCATTTTTTGGGGGAAAAATACACTTTTTTTAATTTTAATGCACTAAAACACACTATATTGCCCAAATGCTTGATGAAATAAAAAAGATGATCTTAGGCCGAGTACATAGATACCAAACACGACATGCTTTAAAATTTCGCACAAACGCGCATTGGCGACAAACTACATACATTTTTAAAAGCCTTTAAAAGCCTTTACAGGTTACCCCGTTAGATTTACAGAGGAGGTCTACTGCTAAAATTACTGCCCTCGATCTGACCTTCGCGGTGATACCTCACATGCATGGTGCAATTGCTGTTTACATATGACGCCAGACCGACGCTTGCGTTCGCCATTGGGCAAGAGCAGGGCAGGACAGGGGTGCTTTTTTATTTATTTTTTATTATTAATTTTGCTTTTTTATTTTATTTTTAAACTGTTGCTTCCATATTTATTTATTTTTTATCATTTTTATTGTTATCTCAGGGAATGTAAATATCCCCTATGATAGCTATAGGTAATGACAGGTACTCTTTTTTGAAAAAACTGGGGTCTATTGGACCCTAGATCTTTCCTCTGCCCTCAAAGCATCTGACCACACCAAGATCGGTGTGATAAAATGCTTTCCCAATGGCGCTTTTTATATCTGGGGGGGGGGGACATTCCCTCCCACTGCTTGTAAAAGCAGTCCAGAGGCTAATTAGCCACTAGGATTGCTTTTACATGAAAGCCGGCCGCTGGCTGAAAAGAATGATACCAAGATGATACCTAAACCCGCAGGCATCATTCTGGTATAAACATTCAAAGTCCAGCAACATACCAGTACGTTGCTGGTCCTTGTTGGACATGTATTGTAATCTTTTTTTTCATGCAGCCTGTTGGCTGAACGAAAAAAAAAGATTGATCGGTGGGTATGCCCACCATTAGAATACCGCCCTTCATCCACCCACTTCTAATGATGGGCATACATGCACCATTTATATATGCCGAAGCATGGGGGCATCTTCCCGCAAAAGTTATGCCGCGTACACATGGTCAGACTTTTCCACGGGCAAGCCTCCGTCGGAATTTCGACCGTATGTACGCGGCATTAGGAGCAAAATCCCTCCTCCGCCCCTGCTGCCCCAAATGCTTCGGCATATATGCTTTTTTTTTTTTTAACTGTGGTGGCGAAATCACCTCCTACAGCACTGGAGTCGCAGGGATCAGGCCTGTCTCTGCGAACGCTGCAGTTATGTGTGTTGTGTTTTGCAAGTGACAGTGATCGATCGATACTGCACTTGGGTGGCCTGGGCTGGACGGAGGGGCAAAACGCAGGTGCTAGCAGGTATCTGGGCTGATCCCGCTAACACTGCGTTTTTGGGAACCCTAAACTGCTGGGGACGCTAGTATAGATCTGATCAGATCAGATATTGATCTGTTCAGATACTATACCACTAAGGGGTGTGTATGCTTCACGCGTGGGTGTTAGCGTTACTGGCACTAACCTGACGCTGCCTGGGGTGTGACGCAGACCCTCTCTGACGCTAAAACCTAATTGATATCACCCGCCGGGCGATCAGGGGGTTAAACCTTTATTGGGTTATATACGGCGGGTGCCCTGACACTATAAAAAGCAAACTAACTAACCAGCGTCACCCGTAACACTTATATGATGATCACTGGTGAAAGGGTTAACTAGGGACAATTAGGGGGTTAAAACCTTTATTAGGTAATATATGGGGGTACCTGACGCTATATAAAAACCTGACGGCGAACCTAAAAAAACATTACTGGCTACAGATCTGCATCACCGACACTAAGACAACGATCATAAAAACGATCGCTTAGCGACAGTGGTGATAGGGGGTGAAAGGGTTACCTGGGGGGCGATCAGGGAGTTAAACCTTTATTAGGTAATATATGGGGGTACCCGACGCTATAAAAACCTGCAGCGAACCTAAAAAAAATTACTGGCTACCGATCAGCATCGCCGACGCTAAAACATCGATCAGAAAAATTATCGCTTAGTGACAGTGGTGATAGGGGGTGAAATGGTTACCTGGGGGGCGATCAAGGGGGTTAAACCTTTATTAGGTAATATATGGGGGTACCCGACGCTATAAAAACCTGCGGCGAACCTAAAAAAAATTACTGGCTACCGATCAGCATCACCGACGCTAAGACATCGATCAGAAAAATGATCGCTTAGCGACGGTGGTGCTAGGGGGTGAAAGGGTTATCTGGGGGTGATCAGGGGGTTAAACCTTTATTAGGGGGGGTTAGGGGGCTACACTGGACCTAAAACTGAATGTACTGACACTTTTACAGTCACAAGTGTCACTGATTGCAGTGATCACTAAATAAATGGTCACTGCAATCAGTGACACTGTGACTGGGGGCTGGGGGGTGATCTGGGGGGGCGATTTATGTGCCTATGTGTCCTGGTGTCAGTGTAGTGTTTTGTGCACTAACCTGCATCTTCTCCTGTACGGCGCTCGGTATATGTGAGCGCCGCAGGAGAGATGACATCACTTCCTCCAGCCTGTGTAAACAGTACACAGGCAGGGGAAGCTCTCATTCGCCGGGAGCGATCGAGAGGAGGTGGCCGGAATCGAACGGCCGTCCCCTCATGCCGGATCGCTCCCAAAGGTAAAACGACCGCTCACTGTAAAGAAGGGGGGTCCGATCGGACCCCCCAACTATACAAAGGCAATCACGTACATATACGTGATTCTGCCTGTCGGTGCCATTCTGCCGACGTATATTTACAGTGGGCAGTCGTTAAGTGGTTAACAACCAATGAGTCATCAGCTATCAGCAGCTTCCCCACTGAAAGTAAAAAAATGGCATCCAAAAACATCTGTTATATATCAGACCCTTTGGGTCTGGTATGAATATTAAGGGGAACCCTGCATCAAAATATAAAAAAATTGCGTAGGGGTCCCCCCAAAGTCCATACCAGGCACTTCAGGCCTGGTATGGGTTTTAATGGGAACCCCCACGCCAAAAAAACAGAGTGGGGGTCCCCCAAAATCCATACCAAACCCTTATCCGAGCACGCAGCCAGGTAGGTCAGGAAAGGGGGTGGGGACGAGCGAGCGTTCCCCCCCTCCTGAACTGTACCAGGCCGCATGCCTTCAACATGGGGGGTGGGTGCTTTGGGGCAGGGGGGCCCTGCGACCCCACCCCAAAGCACCTTGGTCATGTTGATGAGGACAAGGGCCTCTTCCCAACAACCCTGGTCGGTGGTTGTCGGTCTGCGGGCAGGGGGTTTATCAGAATCTGGAAGCCCCCTTTAACAAGGGGCCTCCCAGATCCTGCCCCACTATGTGAATAGGTATGGGTACCCCTACCCATTCACCAAAAAAAGCAGTGAAATGTAAAAAAATCAATAGCCGGTTTTTGACAAGTCCTTTATTGTAAAATAACTCCGAGCTGTCTTCTTCCCTGAGCCATCTTCTCCAGACTCTGTCTCTCCCTCCTCCATTTTCTCCCCGAGCTGTCTTCTTCCAGAGTCGTCTCTCCTGCCGCTGCCGTCATGCCCCGGGCAGTGATCCCGCCCCATGCCTATATAAGTCGTTGCGCACCGCGCACAAGGCATTACAGCGGGAGAGAGCGTCAACATCGGAAGAAAAGAAGAGGGAAGAAGACGACGGAGAAGACAAAGCTAGAAAAAGAGCGTGCAAAAGAGCAGAAGTACCCGTCAGAAGACAGCGGGAGAAGAACCGGAGAGCGCGGAGAAGAGGCCCATAGAGAGCGGAGAAGTCGGAAGAGACCCCCCGAACTCGGAAGAGGCCCCAGAAATTGGAAGAGACCCTTGGAAATGCCTAATAAATTACTTTAAAAATCTGTGTAGTGTTTTTTAGTGTTGACACTTTTTTTTTCAGGTGAATGGGTAGGGGTACACAATGTACCCCATACCCATTCACATAGGGTGGGGGGCCGGGATCTGTGGGCCCCCCTATTAAAGGGGGCTCCAAGATTTCGATAAGCCCCCTGCCCGCAGACCCCGACAACCAAAAGCCAGGGTTGTCGGGAAGAGGCCCTTGTCCTCATCAACATGGGGGCAAGGTGCTTTGTGGTGGGGGGCGCAGGGCCCCCCCTGCCCCAAAGCACCCACCCCCCCCCATGTTGAGGGCATGTGGCCTGGTACGGTTCAGGAGGGGGGCGCTCGCTCGTCCCCACCCCCTTTCCTGACCTACCGGGCTGCGTGCTCGGATATGGGTCTGGTACGGATTTTGGAGGGACCCCCACGCCATTTTTTCGGCGTGTGGGTTCCCCTTAAAATCCATACCAGACCAAAGGGTCTGGTATGCTCATGAAGAGGGAACCCATGCCGGTTTAAAAACAAACAAAAAAATTGGCGTCGCATTCCCCCTAATTATTGGGGGATCAAAGTCGTGTCCCTGCTCATTAAAGTCATAAAATCACTGCTTCGGAAAAAACTGACGTTTTTTTTAAAAAAAATTGCGTCGATACATGTCCCCTGGGGCAGGACTCGGGTCCCCAAATTTTTTTTATGGCAAGAACTTGCATAAAAGCCTTTAAAATTAGCACTTTTGATTTTTCATGTTCGTGTCCCATAGACTTTAACGGTGTTCGCACAAATTTTTCACCTTTTCGCAAGTTCTGGTGCGAACCGAACTTGTGTTCGGCTCATCCCTACCCAATAGCCGATGGCACATGATCATGGTTGGTACCGTAATATTAATGCCTCAAATGCAAAACATTATTGTATAGAATAAAAAGAATCAAATATTAGTAAATAGTATTTTCTATGTAGGATTGTGCTCAGCTCCATAGCGTAGTGGTATGCCCTGCTACCTTCAAAGGTTCATACCATGGGTTTGAATCCCACCAACGGTATCACCTCTTGAAAACGTACATTGCACTTAACAGCATAATTAGCGAATGTACATCATTTTGGTTTATTCCATCATTTTAACTCTTCAAATGCATGCAATGTTATGTAATTATTCAATAACATTATGGTGTTGAATTCCAAAAATCAAGGAAAAAAACGGCGTAAGGCCCCCCCCAGTGCATACCAGGCCCTTCGGATCTGGTATGGACTTTAAGGGGAACTCCATGCCAAAATAAAAGAAATGACACGGGGTCCCCCCAAAATCCATACCAGGCCCTTCAGGTCTGGAATGGATTTTAAGGTGAACCCTGCGGCAAAATTTGAAAAAAATGGCGTGGGGCCCCCCAAAATCCATACCAGACCCTTATCCGAGCACGCAACCTGGCAGGCTGCAGAAAAAGAGGGGGGACGAGAGAGCGCCCCCCCTCCTGAACCGTACCAGGCCACATGCCCTCAACATGGGGAGATGGATTTGGGGTCCCCCCCAAAGCACCTTGTCCCCATGTTGATGGGGACAAGGGCCTCATCCCCACAACCCTTGCCCGGTGGTTGTGGGGGTCTGCGGGCGGGGGGCTTATCGAAATCTGGAAGCCCCCTTTAAAAAGGGGGCCCCCAGATCCCGCCCCCCTATGTGAATTGGTAACAGGGACATTGTACCCCTACCATTTCACCAAAAAAAGCAATGAAATGTGACAAAAGACAATAGCCGGTTTTTGACAATTCCTTTATTTAAAATGTCGTCTTCTTCTTTCCCCCGCTTCTTCCGCCATCTTCCTCCAGGCTTCCTTTGGTTTTCTCCTTCTTCCTCCAGCTTCTTCTTTCCCCTGCTTCTTCCTCCATCTTCCTCCGGTCTTCTCCATCTTCCTCCGGCTTCTTCTTTCCCCAATCCGACCTCCGGTCTTTTTCCTCCGCCTCTCCCGCTGCCGCTCCCACTAAACATTCAAAAAACTAACCTACTCCGACGCTGCGGCCAGCCAATTTGTCCGCTTCTATTGCGCACATATCATATATAACTGGCGCGTGGCCGCCGGATGACATCAGGAGACCCCGCCCCCTTGTAACATCACTGACCCATCATGCCCCGGGCGATAAAGTCACAAGGGGCGGGGTCTCGGAGTGACGTCACCCGCCCCATCGCGGCATTGGAAGAGGTAAATTTTTGAATATTCAGTGGGAGCGGCGGCGGCGAGAGAGGCGAAGGAAAAAAACCGGAGGTCGGATAGGGGGAAGAAGAAGCCGGATAATTAGCGTGAATTCCCGCGAATAAACGGTAAAACGGTATTCACTATAGCGCTGGAGAGAAAATACTCCCAAAATGGTATTTACTATGGCTCCCAGAATTCCAATAGCGCCCAAATCCTTACTCTGCTAAAAGCTGGAGAATTGCACATGGACATAATGTTTAGAGCATGATATAATTGCCTAAATGGTACTGAAATATGCGGTATATTATTTAACCACTTGACGACCGCCGCACGACGATATATGTCGACAGAATGGCACGGCTGGGCATAAGGGCATAAAGGTACGTCCCCTTTAAGATTCCAGCCATGGGTCTCGCGCGCGCACCACCGCCGGCGTGCTCGCGACCCAGTCGGGAGCTCTGTGACCGCGGGATCCGCGGACCCGATCGCCGCCAGTGTCCCGCGATCGGGTCACAGAGCTGAAGAACGGGGAGAGGTAAGTGTAAACAAACATCTCTTCGTTCTACCTAGTGGCACTGTCAGTGATCGTCTGTTCCCTGTCATCAGGAACAGCGATCAGTGATGTGTCACGCCAAGCTACGTCCCGTAACAGCAAGAATCACTCCCCAGGGCACACTTAACCCCTTCAGAGCCCCCTACAGGTTAACCCCTTCACTGCCAGCAGGGCCGATCCTAGGCGGGTGCCTGGGGTGCAGTTCACCTCTCCTTGTTGGTGTCCGAGGCGAGGCCGCTCTTTCCGCCAGTCACCGCCGCTGTATTTCCTGCCCTAGTCCGCCCCCTCCATCCTCCTGTCAGAGGAGATCGAGCGGCTGTCTCTGTTCGGAGAGAGACCCGCCGCTTTGACGTCGTTGGGGGGTGGGGCGGTCCGTGCCGTGCAGTGCCCGTCATTTGTGTTTCTCCTCCTCTGTCATGATCTTCTTCACCCGGGTGGCGCGGCTGCACACTATCCTCTCCTCTCCAGCTGCCGCCCGGGTGGGGTTTGTATTAATGGAGGGGGGTCTGTTCTAATGGAGGGGGGTGGTCTGTTCAAATGGAGGGGGGTCTGTTCTAATGGCGGGAGTTCTGTACTAATGGGGGGGGTGGGTTGTGGTGGGTCTGTACTAATGAAGGGGGGTCTGTTCTAATGGCGGGAGTTCTGTACTAATGGGGGGGGTGGGTTGTGGTGGGTCTGTACTAATGAAGGGGGGTCTGTTCTAATGGAGGGGGGGGGTGGTTTGTGGGGTGGTCTGTACTTATAGAGGGGGTGGTTTATGGGGGGTTTGTACTAATGGAGAGGGGTGGTGGTTTGTGGGGGGTCTGTACTAATGGAGGGGGATGGTTTGTGGGTGGGTCTGTACTAATGGGGGGTGGTTTGTGGGGGGGTCTTTACTAATGGAGGGGTTGTGGTTTGTCGGGGGGTCTGTACAAATTGAAGGGGGTGGTTTGTCCGGGGGTTTGTACTAATGGAAGGGGGGTCGCTACTAATGGAGGGGGGGTGGTTTGTCCTGAGGGGGGGTCTGTACTAATGGAGGGGGGGGGTGGTTTGTCCTGGGGGGGGTCTGTACTAATAAAGGGGGGTGGTTTGTCCTGGGGGGTCTCTACTAATGGAGGGGGGTGGTTTGTCCTGAGGGGGGTATATACTAATGGAGGGGGTGGTTTGTCCGGGGGGTCTGTACTAATGGAGGGGGGGTGGTTTGTCCTGGGGGGTATGTACTAATGGAGGGGGTGGTTTGTCCTGAGGGGGGTCTGTACTAATGGAGGGGGTGGTTTGTCCTGGGGGTCTGTACTAATGGAGGGGGGTGTTTGTCCTGGGGGGTCTGTACTAATGGAGGGGGGTCTGTACTGAGGGAGGGGTTTATACTTAGTGGGGTGTCTGCACTGACGGAGGGGGGTCTATACTTAGTGGAGGGGGGTCTGTACTGAGGGGCGACTATAGTTGGTGGAGGGAGGTGACACCAACCCTAGTGACGCCACTGCAGCTGCGGGCTCTTCTTTCCCCCTCCCTCCCCCTCTCCTTGCGCTGCTGTACTAGTGAGCAGCACTTGCCCACTATGTTTCTTCCCCCGCCTTCATATCGGCCAGGGAAGAAATAGAATAAAAAAATGACTGGCAGCCCCACTGTAACACGGAAACTGCAGCCCACACAGCATGCCCAGCTGAATAGGAGAGAGAGCCAGGAGCCCGGAAAAGCTTTCAGGGAAGTGCACCCAGGACTCCAGAGAGAGAGGACAGTGCTGAGAGAACACCATCAGAGAGAGAACCCCGCTGCCCTGCGCCACCAGAGGGAAAGCAACACAGCCTGGCGCCATCCCTGGCGGAGAAAGGAATGGAGTCATTGCCAGAATACAGATCTGGACTCTACCCAGCGGAGTCGCCACGGGCAATTCAGATTGAGCTGACTCCTGATCAGAGGAACCGTTGTTGCTGTATCGCTGGGTCAGGTGAGAGGGTCGATCAGCCATTACCTCCAGTAGTATGTCTGCAGTCTCTGACCATCTCCTGTATTATATCTGCAGTCTGTGACCATTTCCTGTGCTATGTTTGCAGTCTCTGACCATCTACTGTGCTACAGTTGCAAAAAAAAGTATGTGAACCCTTTTGGAATTATATGGATTTCTGCACAAATTGGTCATAAATGGGATCTGATCTTCATCTAAGTCACAACAATAGACAATCACAGTCTGCTTAAACTAATAACACACAAATAATTAAATGTTACCATGTTTTTATTGAACACACCATGTAAACATTCACAGTGCAGGTGGAAAAAGTATGTGAACCCTTGGATTTAATAACTGGTTGAACCTCCTTTGGCAGCAATAACTTCAACCAAACGTTTCCTGTAGTTGCAGATCAGACGTGCACAACGGTCAGGAGTAATTCTTGACCATTCCTATTTACAGAACTGTTTCAGTTCAGCAATATTCTTGGGATGTCTGGTGTGAATCGCTTTCTTGAGGTCATGCCACAGCATCTCAATCAGGTTGAGGTCAGGACTCTGACTGGGCCACTCCAGAAGGCGTATTTTCTTCTGTTTAAGCCATTCTGTTGTTGATTTACTTCTATGCTTTGGGTCGTTGTCCTGTTGCAACACCCGTCTTCTGTTGAGCTTCAGCTGGTGGACAGATGGCCATAAGTTCTCTTGCAAAATGTCTTGATAAGCTTGGGAATTAATTTTTCCTTCGATGATAGCAATCCGTCCAGGCCCTGACGCAGTAAAGCAGCCCCAAACCGTGATGCCCCCACCACCATACTTCACAGTTGGGATGAGGTTTTGATGTTGGTGTGCTGTGCCTCTTTTTCTCCACACATAGTGTTGTGTGTTTCTTCCAAACAACTCAACTTTGGTTTCATCTGTCCACAGAATATTTTGCCAGTACTGATGTGGAACATCCAGGTGCTCTTGTGCAAACTGTAAACGTGCAGCAATTTTTTTTTGGACAGCAGTGGCTTTCTCTGTGGTATCCTCCCATGAAATCCATTCTTGTTTAGTGTTTTACATATCGTAGATTCGCTGACAGAGATGTTAGCATATGCCAGAGACTTTTGTAAATCTTTAGCTGACACTCTAGGATTCTTCTTCACCTCATTGAGCAGTCTGCACTGTGCACTTGCAGTCATCTTTACAGGACGCCCACTCCTAGGGAGGGTAGCAGCAGTGCCGAACTTTCTCCATTTATAGACAATTTGTCTTACCATGGACTGATGAACAGCAAGGCTTTTGGAGATACTTTTATAACCCTTTCCAGCTTTATGCAAGTCAACAATTCTTAATCGTAGGTCTTGTGAGAGCTCTTTTGTGCGAGGCATCATTCACATCAGGCAATGCTTCTTGTGAAAAGCTAACCCAGGACTGGTGTGTGTTTTTTATAGGGCAGGGCAGCTGTAACCAACACCTCCAATCTCATCTCATTGATTGGACTCCAGTTGGCTGACACCTCACTCCAATTAGCTCTTGGAGATCTCATTAGTCTATGTCAGGGATATGCAATTAGCGGACCTCCAGCTGTTGCAAAACTACAAGTCCCATCATGCCTCTGCCTCTGGGTGTCATTCTTGTGGCTGTCAGAGTCTTGCTATGCCTCATGGGAATTGTAGTTCTGCAACAACTGGAGGTCCGCTAATTGCATATCCCTGGTCTATGTGTTCACATACTTTTTCCACCTGCACTGTGAATGTTTACATGGTGTGTTCAATAAAAACATGGTAACATTTAATTATTTTTGTGTTATTAGTTTAAGCAGACTGTCATTGTCTATTGTTGCGACTTGGATGAAGATCAGATTACATTTTATGACCAATTTGTGCAGAAATCCATATCATTCCAAAAGGGTTCACATACTTTTTTTGCAACTGTATGTCTGTAGTCTCTGACCATCTCCTGTATTATATCTGCAGTCTCTAACCATCTCCTGTATTATATCTGCAGTCTCTGACCATCTCCTGTGCTATGTCTGCAGTCTCTTACCATCTCCTGAGCTATGTCTGCAGTCTCTGACCATCTCCTGTATTATATCTGCAGTCTCTGACCATCTCCAGTGCTATGTCTGCAGTCTCTGACCATCTCCTGTAATATGTCTGCACTCTTTGACTGTCTCCTGTATTATATCTACAGTCTCTGACCATCTCCTGTAATATGTCTACACTCTCTGACTGTCTCTTGTAACATGTTTGCAGTCTCTAACCATCTCCTGTATCACATCTGCAGTCTCTGACCATCTCCTGTACTATGTCTGGGGGCTCTTTCTAACAGACTCTCTAACAGAAGCCCTCTCTGTGTGCATCAGAGAGACTCCCCTCCAGGTCTCATTAGTGTACGCTCTTCCTGTATTTTCTTTATTGTTAAAAGATCATGGGAGGATCCCAGGGAAACAAAGACTTCTTAGGGGAGCATATCTGTGTTTGAGTCGTTGCCATAGAAACATGTGTAAAGGGGAGGAGTTTGTAAGATGACCACGCCCATGTGGGGGCGCCAGAAAAATTTCTGCACCCAGGCGTCTGTGACCCTAGGATCGGCCCTGACTGGCAGTGTCATGTTTACAGTAATCAGTGCATTTTTATAACACTGATCGCTGTAAAAATGACAATGGTCCCAAAATGGTGTCAAAAGTGTCCGATGTGTCTGCCACAATGTCGCAGTTACGATAAAAATCGCTGATCGCCGCCATTACTAGTAAAAAAAAAAAAATATTAATAAAAATGCCATAAATCTATCCCCTATTTTATAGATGCTATAACTTTTGCGCAAACCAATCAATAAACTCTTATTGCGATTTTTTACCAAAAATATGTAGCAGAATACGTATCGGCCTAAACTGAGGGAAAAAAAAGTTTTTTTATATATTTTTGGGGATATTTATTATAGCAAAATGTAAAAAATATTGTTTTTTTTTCAAAATTGTCACTCTATGTTTGTTTATAGCGCAAAAAATAAAAACGCAGAGGTGATCAAATACCACCAAAAGAAAGCTCTATTTGTGGGAAAAAAATGACATCAATTTTGTTTGGGAGCCACGTCGCACGACCGCGCACTTGTCAGTTAAAGCGACGCAGTGCCGAATTGCAAAAAGTGGCCTGGTCTTTAACCAGTGAAATGGTCCGTGTGAAAAAGTGATTTCTACACTGAAATATCTTTAAAAGTCTGAGAAGTGAAAAATTCCCCGTTTTTGGACAACTAGGTGCCAACACAACTGAGCATGCTCAGACCTGCAAACAGTTCAAATTTTAACTCAAGTGTCTTTTTTTACCAAGAGTTATAGTAAATACCGAAATGAGAGCTAATTAGAGAGCATTTTTTGGTAGTGAAAATCTGCTCTATTATAGTCCAATGCAAGTTTTAGCCATTGATTCTAATGGTACAATTGTAACTTTCACAAATAAATCCTTTTAAGCACTTGTCCCCCGCCCACTGTCAATTGACGGGGGGCGGAGGACACTCTCGTTCTGGGAGGACGTCACATGACGTCCTCCCTTTAAAACAAGCTAGGAGGCGCGCGCCCGCCGCGTTCACAAGGCCCCGGTGCGCGCACCCGGCGGCCGCGATTGCCGCCGGGCACCCACGATTGCCCGGGAAACAAGCAGGAAAGTGGATCTCTCTGTGTAAACACAGAGATCCACGTCCTGTGAGGGAGAGGGGACCGATGGTGTGTCCCTTGTACATAGGGACAACCATCGGTCACCTCCCCCAGTCAGTCCCCTCCCCCCACAGTAAGAACACATTGAGGGAACATATTTAACCCCTTCCCGCCCCCTAGTGGTTAACCCCTTCCCTGCCAATCACATTTATACAGTAATCAATGCATTTTTATAGCAGGGATCGCTGTATAAATGTGAATGGTCCCAAAAATGTGTCAAAATTGTCCGATGTGTCCGCCGCAATATCGCAGTCACAATAAAAAACGCAGATCGCCGCCATTACTAATAAAAAATAAATAAATAAAATGCTATAAATCTATCCCCTATTTTGTAGACGCTATAACTTTTGCGCAAAGCAATCAATATGCGCTTATTGCGATTTTTTTTTTACCAAAAATATGTAGAAGAATACGTATCGGCCTAAACTGAGGAAAATTTTATTTAAAAAAAAAAAAATGGGTATTTATTATAGCAAAAAGAAAAAAATAGTGTTTTTTTTCCAAACTGGACGCTCTTCTTTTGTTTATAGCGCAAAAAATAAAAACCGCAGAGGTGATCAAATACCACCAAAAGAAAGCTCTGTTTGTGGGAAAAAAGGACGCAAATTTCGTTTGGGAGCCACGTCGCACGACCGCGCAATTGTCATTCAAAGTGTGACAGCGCTGAAAGCTGAAAAATGGCTTGGGCAGGAAGGGGGTTTTCGTGCACAGTAGGGAAGTGGTTAATGTTGAGATGAAATGTATCTTTCTCTGAAATAAATTTTCCTTTGCAACATTGTTGCTACTACATAAAACATTTTGTTTTTAAGAATGCTAGAATGTGGAATATTTTGATGTTTTGGTAAAATATATTTTTCTCTGTCACTTTCACTTGTTACCTTCCATCTCACAACAATCTTTACCCAAACTCACACAGGTGTCTTTACAGAGCACAAACAATATCATTGCTGGTGGGATCTTAAAATTAATTACAATTTTTGTGCTATTTATTATTTCCAAATAATCATAATTTGAGCCCAAAATATTTGATGTGTACCAACATCATAAATCAAAATGTAATTCCCCAAAATTTGAGGGTAATGTCACACTCACACACAAAAAAAACACCAAATATCACAGAATAAATCAAGAAGAGTAACTCTCGAGTAATGTAATTCCATCACCTGTATGTCCAAAGAAATGCAGTGTTTATGTGTATTTATGTGTAGGTGGAGTTCATGTGTGGCAGCTCCGTGGCTTAGAAGTTAGAAGTTCTACTTAGCATCCCTGAGTGTCTGGGTTCGAATCCTAAACATGCTGCTTCATGTAGAGAAGTTGTCTTATCTCCCAGGTCCTATAACTATGTCTAAATGTAGTATTTATGTGTAGGAGGGTTCCACCACCATTGTAAATCTTGCCATATACACTATCTAACCAAAAGTATTGGGACACCTGCCTTTGCACACACATGAATTTTAATGGAAGCCCAGTCTTAGTCCGTAGGGTTGAAATTTGATTTGGCCCACCCTTTGCAGCTAGAACAGCTTCTGGGAAGGCTGTCCACAAAGTTTAGTGTGTCTATGGGAATGTTTGATCATTCTTCCAGAAGTACATTTGTGAGGCCAGGCACTGATGTTGGAGGGTGTTCTATC
The DNA here is from genome assembly GCA_029206835.1 of Rana muscosa. Taxonomy (NCBI): domain Eukaryota; kingdom Metazoa; phylum Chordata; class Amphibia; order Anura; family Ranidae; genus Rana; species Rana muscosa. Next base: position 359,568,216 of record CM055122.1, read on the forward strand.
GGGTTGAGGTCAGGACTCTGTGCAGGCCAGTCAAGTTTCTCCACCCCAAACTACCTCATCCATGTCTTTATGGACCTTGCTTTGTGCACTGGTGCGCAGTCATTTTGGAACAGGAAGGGGCCATCCCCAAACTGTTCCCACAAAGTTGGGAGCATGAAATTGTCCAAAATGTCTTGGTATGCTGATGCCTTAAGAGTTCACTGGAACTAAGAGGCCAAACCTAACCCCTGAAAAACAACCCCACATCATAATCCCCTCTTCACCAAATAATTTGGACCAGTGCACAAAGCAAGGTCCATAAAGACATGGATGAGTGAGTTTGGGGTGGAGGAACTTGACTGGCCTGGACAGAGTCCTGACCTCAACACAGCAGAACACCTTGGTGATGAATTAGAGCAGAGACTGTAGGCCAGGCCTTCTCGTCCAACATCAGTGCCTGACCTCACAAATGCACTTGGAAGAATGGTCAAACATTCCCATAGACATGCTCCTAAACCTTGTGGACAGCCTTCCCAGAAGAGTTGAAGCTGTTATAGCTGCAAAGGGTGGGCCAAATGAGTTTTGAACCCTACAGACTAATACTGGGAGGCCATTACAGTTCATGTGCGTTTAAAAGGCAGGCGTCCCAATACTTAGGCCAATATATTGTATATTGCTTGTGACACTGAGCATGGCTATGGACTTAGGGCTGGTTCACACCACAGAGATGCAGAGAACATGTGTGAGGCTGCCTGCTGGCTAAGTGGGTAGCAATTCCATCTAGCAGCATTGGGGTTGTTGGTTTAATTCCCCAACATGCTAATGCTTGTGTTGAAGTTTATATGTTTTCCCTGTGTGGGTTTCTCACTACAATCCAAAGACATGCTAGCATTTTATTTGTCTCCTGTCAAAACAGTCTCTAATGTAAGAAAGTTAGTTTTGGACTTTAGATTGGAAGCTCATTGCAGCCAGGGCCTGATGTTAATGTTTGTTAGCATTAATCATGCCCAGGGACTTGGACATTTAAAATTGTAGGGTTTACACTGCACAGGTACATATGCTTAGAAACTGTTGCTTTGTTTATGTGCATGCAAATGGACTTGGATCTTTGGCCTGTAGTTGGAGATTTGATGCACATAGCCAAGGGCTAACCCAGTTGCAAATAGTAAGGTGTTCCTGCTCATCAGGTGCAATCACTTTAGACATACATGAAGAGACAGATTGAAAGATACTGGTGGGCGTGTACTTCTGTTGGGCATGTGTCAGTGTGATAACAATACAACCTCTCTTATATAAAGGCCTGCAGTAGGGGGGTTCGGTCTGAGAAGGCCAGGTTTTTTGCTGTGATTTGTGGGGGAGAAGGAATGAGAAGCGTGCATATTGACAAACGCCCAACTAGGATTATTTGCTGAAATTCTTGAGCATTTTTGCAATCAAAAGTGGGTTTATGTGGCCATGCTGTCAATGTTGTGTGTGAATTGTTACTGTCTGACCATGCAAACATCGTTTGGGAGCATCTGCTGACCTTCTACTCTTTGATCTCATTGCCTAATCGTGTGCACAGAAATGCAGCTTCCAGCAGAACATGGTCACCAATGTATGTGTGTGGATTGTGGAGTGGGGGTGGGTGTTTTGAATAAGTGTCTTTTTTAATATTATGTTGGAATGCTTTGTAAGAATGGCTGTTAAGTGTGTTTCTATAATCTTGCAGATAAAAATGTGATGTGTTGCGACTAAAAATAAAGCTGTGTGCACTCTAAGGTTTTGACAAATTTTAGATTGAAAGCTCCTATGAGCAGGGCCCTTAAAATCCAATTGCTAAATGTAGCATTGTATATCCTGTCCACATTTTTTTGGAAGCTAGTAAATGAATGTACATAATTTTGTTTGCTAGCAAAATAAAAGTACATTATTGAGCTTTGTTGTGTGTGTTTTTTTCCTTTTTAGTTTTTGTGGGTGGTGGTGTTTTTGGGGAAGTGCAATATCTTTTATTTCTTATTTCTATATGTATTTGTGCACCAAAAAAAACGAATCTAATCATGGTTGCGATCAAATATTTGCAGCTGCGATCAAAAGAGCGTGGTTTCAACGCCTGTCCCAGAAATGAGTCATTGTAATCACCCGGAAGTTCCTGTGCTGGTCAGGATCTCCATCTAGGTGGACGTGGTGAGGTCTCTCTTTAGCAAAGAGGAGGTGCTGCTGATTTGCCGGGTAAGGGTAGTATATGTACTTGTGCTTACTCAATGTGGGGGTGGATGTGGTATTTAGATTTGAGGTGGGTGAGGTTCATTGATTTGTTTGGCTTCACCACACATCACTTCCTGCATTTGTTCTGCTGATGTAAATCAGTAAGGACTATGCGAGTACAAATGAGAGCTCCTTTCTATTAAAATATATAAGATTTGATTCACGGTTGGGTGACTTTTCCAGCAAATTTGGACTTCTGAGTTGCATGACAAGTTGTACCCCATGATTCTCAATGATTACCATTCATATGTGTGCTAGTTTAAGACGCACCAACTTCAAAGTAGTCCCTGTACTACTTTGGTGTGACTTTCAGGCTCGGTTTCCACTAGTGCGACTTGTCATGCGACTTGGGATTGCAAAGTCGCATGACAAGTCATACCCCATGATTTCCAATGAGTACGGTTAATATCTGTGTGACTTCAAGTTGCAGCTACTTCAAAGTAGTACCTCCACTACTTTGGTCCCACTTTGAAAAGACTTGCGGTCCGTAGACCTCAAGAATATACAAGCATTGCTCCAAGTCGCATCGAAATTGCAGCAAAATCACACGAATTTAGGGTTGCAATAGTGGAAACAGAGCCTCATGAGACTTGAGGTACATAGGGTGCAATATTACACAGGCATTCCCAGAAGTTGGGGCCAAGTTGCAATGGCAAAGTGGCATCAAATTAGTGTGACATTCAGGTCGCAGCAGTGTGAAAGAGATTCAAGGATATCTTTGAATTTGGCCCGATTGTCACTTGTGCATCCTGAAAAGTGGGGCAAATTCGTCCCTGCACTACCTTGGTTTGACTTTGATGCGATTTGAGGTCCATACACCACAAGATTACACCGACATTGCTTCAAGTCATGGCAAAGCTGTGCAATTTTAGGTCGCACAAGTGCAAATGGAGCCTTTTTCAAAGGTGTTATCATCTAATCTCATTAGGTTACTTTCACACTTTGGTGACTTTTCATGCAGCTTTGGACCTGCATTAAAAGTTAGCCCCCCATGAGTTCCATTCATATTTATGCAACTTCACCCATGTTCACAAAACTCTGAATTGACATGTCAAATTGCAGGCCAAATCGGTGCCTATTGACAGCAATAGAACTGTCTGAATTGGTGCAACGCCACACAGATTCCCAAAAGTAGTTCCTACAATACTTTGGGCGACTTCAGAACATGATTTCTTACCTCCCAACTTTTTGACATGGGTATAAGGGACACCTGTTAGCAAAAGTATGTAGGCATAGGACACACCTCCTAAAACATCTTCTTAAAGGAGAATTATTCCAAGAAAAAATATATTAGTTAAACCCCCAAAGTGCTTTTTTTTTACCAATAATATCCCTTTAGGTTGGCTTTGGGAATTTACAAAAAAAGCAATTTAGAAATTAGATGAAAGGGTTAACACTGGGAAACCCTTTTTGAAAGATAAGTGCATTTTATATAAAACTATCTAGATCAGAACAAAATAAGGAGGAAAGAGGGACAGATGGACTTTGTTCCAAATCAGGGGCAGTTGGGACCTATGTGATTTCACTAGACATCTGTGCAGGAAAGTGCACTGATGTCTCTGAAATCGCTCACAAAGTCGGGCTGAGGCCCCTTTCACACTTGTGCGACTTTGGACATCAGAGTCGCATGAAAAGTCATACCCCATGATTTTCAATGTGTACCATTTATAGCTGCGCAACTTCAAGTCACACCAACTTCAAAGTAGTCCCTGTACTACTTTGGTCCAACGTTGATACGAGTTGAGGTTCATAGACCTTAAGTTTACACAGTTATTCCCTGGAATCGCAGGAAAAATTGCAGATGCAAAATTGCGGGAAAATTGCGTGCCTTTCCCTGCGACTCCTGCGTCCATAGACCTAAAGATTACACAGGCATTGCTTAAAGTCGCATCCAAATCGCACAACTTTCAGGTCGCACAAGTGTGAAAGGGGCCTAAGTCACTGTGCTGAGTACTATTATACCTAGAATATAAAGTAGTCCCACCATCAAACACTAGTAAACGTATGTTCTCAATATTGTGAGGATATAATTGACATTACAACCTCCATTTTGATCATGCAGCATCCATTTTATGAATTTAGCAGAGAATTGGTTTTAGCAAGATTTCAGTAGAATATAGATGTGACTTTTAAACTGCTGACTGTGCCTTGTGTATTTGTCCAAGAGATAACAGAGTAGAAAGTCCCTAGTACATCTTGACATTTGACATGACCGCAGAAGACAAACAGTAGCTAGTAGATAGTAAGCATTAGGAATAGTCATATGTAATTAATCATTAAAGGCTAAAAGCCACCTAAAGTTATCCTTATTGTGATTGGTCCAAATGAGACGCCTCCATAAACGCCTTACTGACAAAGTTCTGTATAATTCAACTATATAATACTGTACAAAATGATAATACAACAGAGTTCTAGCATCATATCTGTCTTGTGTGGTGTTTGAGCTCTCCGTGTGCACTCGAAGGGCTGATAACAGCGGTGATCTTCCTAAACTATCTTATGTACTAAGAGAAGTCCACAGGGTACTCTGAGCAACTAAGCAAGAACCCAAGCGGTGTCCTAACAGTTGTGGTGTCAGAAGAGGGATATCTTACAGTGGTGAAGCGTTGGAGCTTGGTAAAGTATGATCTTCTTTCCTTCTACCATCTCTCGCTGCTGTAAGATATGAGCTTGGTTGCTTAGGAGTGTGGCAGTGGCATTGCTGGGAGCGTGCTTTTTGCTTTGGAAGCAAGGAAAACTTTCTGCGGTAAGAGCAGGGGACTGCTGAAAGACGCAGGGTAGTGCTGGGAGCACGGTGATTTTTGGAGGCCTCAGGTTTTCTTGAAGAAGACCGGACATTAACACAATTTTGTTCATTTTTTTTCTCTTACATTTTTTCTATTATTTTTGCTTGGAAATTTTTTCTATCACCCTGTTATCGACCCTTGTAAATGTTGTCTGGGCTGTCTGTCTGTTATTTGTTATGCGCAATGTCATGTTTTAAAGTGATTAAGGTTATGTACTGTATTGGAAATTGCTAGAAAGTGTAAGTAATATTATAACAGAAAAGGTATTGTACATATTTACGGGCTTATCTATTTGAAGTGAGATAAGCTGCCTTAATTTGGCGCACAGCCCAGAAGGTTCAGAAAGGCAATTTAGCCTATGATTACATTGCTACAAGCTTTCTGAAATAAGAGAGTTTGTTACAAAAGGTGTGCTGGGTGCAGTGGTACCATAAAAAAAAAAAAGGGGGATTTTGGTTTTTGGATTTTTGAATTTGCTTTGCATTCAGTGTATTGTATTACTATTTTCTTTCCAAAGCATCTTGTCTTGTTAGAAGTTGGTTAAGTAAATATCTGCATAATGGGTAACTTGCTTGCTAAATGGAGTGAGAAAGATAATGCAATTTCTAAAAAAAAGATTAGATACAAAATGCAAACAGAAGTACCACAATCAGCTGCAAAGAAATCCAGTGGAGTAATCACCCCACAAGCTCTTGAAAATTAGACTCCTGCAGACTTTGTAGAAAGATATGCGGGTTCTTTTTATATAGCACCTTTCCTGAACAATTTAGTAGAGCACACCCAAGATAAGTTTGGGTTTGAGCCATTCCTTAGAATAGGTTCCTTTGCAACTTGTCATATGGACATGATCAGAGGATTATGCTTAGGGGATAAAGAAGCTTTCCCATACTACCCAGGAGACCCTGCATGGGATAAGAAATACATGCGTAGATGAGCCAAGGCCTGGTTTAAATAATGAATAGTATCATATCTGGTTGCCCGTCCCCTCAGAGGAATCCTCATGCTGCAGTAAACTACTTAAAAAGAACCACAAAGGGGATGAACTATACTGGAGAAGATTATAAAGTTATAATCCATGGAGTTCTGAAAGATGGTGAGGAGATGGAGTCTGATTGGACACAGATACCTCAATTAGACAAGCTAGATGAGGTTTACAGTACAGGAACCTACCCATTCAGAAAACCAGAAATCATTAAGGAGATGTGGGACGCTGTCCTAGCATTATGGGTAAAAAGACATGGTGATAAAAAGAATATGGGCCCTATTATCGCTTGCAAACAAAAGGATAAAGAAGAAGTTAGTACATTTGTGAAAAGATTTAGGAAAGTATGGAGAGAAGAAGGTGGCCTAGGAAAAGGAAGCCAAGATCTTTCATTGCTTTATGTCCAAACCCTAATGAATAGCTTACGCCCTGAAGTTGTCCGAACTATTAAGCAGATGATTGACAATTGGCGCACTCAATCACCTAAAGATCTAGAAGATAAAATTATGACAAAAGATGCTGCAGGATGTTTTGATTATGCAAGGCCAGTGTTACAGGCATACCAATACCAGTAGAAGGTAAGTAAGGACAATAGAGACAGAAATCAGGGAAGGTTTCCTCTGCGGGGTGGTATTGATGAACAGCGAGGGAATCGCTGTTTTGAATGTGGACGAGTTGGTCATTGGAAGAGAGACTGTCCCAATAATAAAAAGAGATACATGCCTAATCAACAGCAGGATGCAAGGCAAACATTCCCTAGAGCAGTCCCTTACCCCATTGATTGGCTAAACGGAAGGAAAACCCAATAGGACAGCCTAGAAGTAAACTCCCTCACCTCCAATTTTATCCAAATTTTCCCTTCATGGACAGAACTGCCTTTATGCTCCTTTATAATACAGGGCGTCGCTATAGACTTCATCGTCGATAGCAGGGCCTGTAAGAGCAGTCTAAGTACACATTTTTATGAAGGGCCATGGGAAAAGGGTGAGACTTCATTAGGCATTACTGGAGTTCATATTAGGTGTGGGCGCACACCTCCTCTGACAGTAGCTACTGTAACGGCACCCCAAATACGAAAGGGTATTAACGCCGTTTACGAATGTCCCCTCTCCTGGACACACATCCACTCGCTACCAATCTTCCACAGCCAAATGATCCCTTCCCATAGGAACCAATCCCTGTGAAAGAAACGAGACACACTCTGTATTCTTTTGGGGTAGAATGACTTTTATTGAGAAACATTGTAACTTTTATATACATCTAATACACAGTAGTTTAACATGAACAATGGCCCAGCTCCACCCACACATCACAAGACTCAACACATCATCCTGACGTCTGCTAGGCTTCACAAGATCCCACACAATAGAATATAACGATCCCCAATACACATCATATCACAAAGTGTTGGCAGCCAGTCTGTCTGCCGGATACCATACACACAGGCATAGTGAACAATAGAATGCAAATCACCTTAATTCCTCCCAGCAATGATTACACAAAAGGCAGGGGCTGGAGGTGATGACATTAGCATCTAACAGTATGTGTCCCAACATCATCAAGGCGTCACTTTTCAATTACCCTGTTGAGGTCATAATTAAACAGTAAACAGTTCTTTGCAGATATTCTGAGGAATATGGTGGATCAATATTACAGACCCAATCTAGATACAATGTATGTGCAGCATTGAATATGGCTATCACAGACCATATTGGGGTTTTCATTCACCCTGTGCCCGTAATAGAGACACAGGGTGGTTGACACATAAGAGGCATTGGGGGAGCTGAAGCAAGGGTATCTCATGCTTTCTAAGCGATTCTGAGTTCCCCGGGCCTTCCCGTTACATCTCTCCCCTTTCGGCAGGAGACTAACAGAGGAGGGAACCCCAGACGGGTTGACTCCGAAGTTAGTCCATAGGTCCCTTCTTCTAATGCCGGTATCCACACAGTACCCCAAATAAATTTCTCCAAACAGAGCATTACTTACCCAGCCAACCTCTGTCTCTCTCAGAGAACATACCCGCCGCTGGGGAGAGGCCTGGACTGGCCCTTCTCCCTGGAGTCCTTTCCGCCGCTGGAGAGAAGACAGGGTGACTGGGCTCAGTCTTTCATGCTGTTGGGGATCTGGGCCGTCTGCCCAGCATCCCTGAGGTATACAAGTGGAGACTGAAGTCCCATCCACTTGTGGTAGGTGAAAATCCCCCAGTGCTTGCAAAGCAAGGCTGGCATCCTCCCGTTCCGGTGTCACCCCATTTTCTGGGGTTGTGTCCGTGAGGACTGAAGTCCCATCCAATACCACAGGAACTCCCTCTTCTGTTAGTTGAGAGCAGAGGCCCGTGACACTCTGCTCTGTTGCCAGCTCTTCTGCTGGGTACTCCACACTATCTGCTCTGGTTAACTGTTGGGGGGGGGGGGGAATGGCCTGCTTCTCCTCCCTGCATCTCTGAAATCCACTGGGAAAGAGGAACCATCGCCTTCTCACCTCGGGCCTCCAAAACTGCCACGGGTGTAGAGCAGGGGTCTGCAGTACTTTGTCCTGCCGCCAGTACTTGGGCCGGCAATGCATAATCCCTAACATCCTCTGAACAGTCCCTTAAGGCCATACCCTCTGTAATCTGTGGCTGGGGAGATGAGCCAACTGCTCTAGCTCCCTGGAACTCCATATCATCCACTTCGGCTTTAGGGAGGGCAATCTTCAGCTTTTCCACTGCCGATTCTTCAGCCAGGCTAGCTCCCTGGAACTCCATATCACCCACTTCGGCTTTAGGGGTGGCAATCTTCAGATTTTCCACTGCTGATTCTTCAGCCAGGATTTCATAGTTGTCCACTGGTATTTCCTGATAGTCCCAGGCAAAGGTAGCCCCACCCTGCTGCTGAGCCGAGTCTAGCAGCTGTTTGTAGGCAATCTCCATCTCCCATTCCTGAACGGCCAGAAACTCCAAATCTTCCTGTGCCCAGTGCCCTTCCGAGACATTCAGTCTTTGCTCTCTGTGCTCCATTATTTCCTCCAAACGCCACTCCCGATCACTCCCAAAGTCAGCGTCCTCGGACAGCCTCCAATACAACAATCCCAGGCCATTATAGTCAAAGCCCTCCGTGGGGCTGTCATCCGCTGACCACTGGCACTCTTGGGCTACATACCACCGGAGGGCTCTGTAGCTCTCGTCCAACCGCATCTCTGCCCGGATCAGCCTGCTTAACTCAGCTGTCCACTCCTGCTTCGGTTGTTCCCCCAATAACAGCATTCGTACTTCATACTGCGACCAGTACCTTACATGGATGGAGGGGAGAACTTTTCCCTGGTGTTGCTGCTCGAGAGCTAGCACTTTCTTCCAGAGTTCGCAGCGGATTGAATCAGACCATCCCAGCAGGACCTCCTCTGATACTGATCCTCTATGCTGTATCTGCATCTCTCGCAACCTCCTTCTGAATTCCTTTTCCATGTCGGCTGGTATCTGTATCTCTCCTCTCCTTTCAGTTGGTGCTGCTTTTTTAGGTGTTGTCTCTGATTGCCGTATTTCCGCCATTCTCTGCTCATGTTGCCGCTCATCCTGCCGCTCGATGTCTCTAATGGCTTCCTGTATGGCGGTCTCTGATGGGTTAGCACCATACAATGCCAACCGCTGTCGCACTCGTTGCTGAAACAAATCTTCAACTGACCGGGGTCCTGCATCACCCTCCTTCGGCTGCATCGCTGGTCATTCACTGTGGTGGTTTGGAGTGTCCCAGGAACTGGAGGGAAAATCCCGCTGCTGCCAACCAATGTAACCAAATATCAAGGGGATTAACGTCGTTTACGATGTCCCCTCTCCTGGACACACATCCACTCGCTACCAATCTTCCACAGCCAAACGATCCCTTCCCATAGGAACCAATCCCTCTGGAAGAAACGAGACACACTCTGTATTCTTCTGGGGTAGAATGACTTTTATTGAGAAACATTGTAACTTTTATATACATCTAATACACAGTAGTTTAACATGAACAATGGCCCAGCTCCACCCACACATCACAAGACTCAACACATCATCCTGACGTCTGCTAGGCTTCACAAGATCCCACACAATAGAATATAACGATCCCCAATACACATCTTATCACAAAGTGTTGGCAGCCAGTCTGTCTGCCAGATACCATACACACAGGCATAGTGAACAATAGAATGCAAATCACCTTAATTCCTCCCAGCAATGATTACACAAAAGGCAGGGGCTGGGGGTGATGACATTGGCATCTAACAGTATGTGTCCCAACATCATGAAGGCGTCACTTTTCAATTACCCTGTTGAGGTCATAATTAAACAGTAAACTGTTCTTTGCAGATATTCTGAGGAATATGGGGGATCAATATTACAGACCCAATCTAGATACAATGTATGTGCAGCATTGAATATGGCTATCACAGACCATATTGGGGTTTTCATTCACCCTGTGCCCGTAATAGAGACACAGGGTGGTTGACACATAAGAGGCATTGGGGGAGCTGAAGCAAGGGTATCTCATGCTTTCTAAGCGATTCTGAGTTCCCCGGGCCTTCCCGTTACATCTCTCCCCTTTCGGCAGGAGACTAACAGAGGAGGGAACCCCAGACGGGTTGACTCCGAAGTTAGTCCATAGGTCCCTTCTTCTAATGCCGGTATCCACACAGTACCCCAAATAAATTTCTCCAAACAGAGCATTACTTACCCAGCCAACCTCTGTCTCTCTCAGAGAACATACCCGCCGCTGGGGAGAGGCCTGGACTGGCCCTTCTCCCTGGAGTCCTTTCCGCCGCTGGAGAGAAGACAGGGTGACTGGGCTCAGTCTTTCATGCTGTTGGGGATCTGGGCCCTCTGCCCAGCATCCCTGAGGTATACAAGTGGAGACTGAAGTCCCATCCACTTGTGGTAGGTGAAAATCCCCCAGTGCTTGCAAAGCAAGGCTGGCATCCTCCCGTTCCGGTGTCACCCCATTTTCTGGGGTTGTGTCCGTGAGGACTGAAGTCCCATCCAATACCACAGGAACTCCCTCTTCTGTTAGTTGAGAGCAGAGGCCCGTGACACTCTGCTCTGTTGCCAGCTCTTCTGCTGGGTACTCCACACTATCTGCTCTGGTTAACTGTTGGGGGGGGGGGAAATGGCCTGCTTCTCCTCCCTGCACCTCTGAAATCCACTGGGAAAGAGGAACCATCGCCTTCTCACCTCGGGCCTCCAAAACTGCCACGGTGTAGAGCAGGGGTCTGCAGTACTTTGTCCTGCCGCCAGTACTTGGGCCGGCAATGCATAATCCCTAACATCCTCTGAACAGTCCCTTAAGGCCATACCCTCTGTAATCTGTGGCTGGGGAGATGAGCCAACTGCTCTAGCTCCCTGGAACTCCATATCATCCACTTCGGCTTTAGGGAGGGCAATCTTCAGCTTTTCCACTGCCGATTCTTCAGCCAGGCTAGCTCCCTGGAACTCCATATCACCCACTTCGGCTTTAGGGGTGGCAATCTTCAGATTTTCCACTGCTGATTCTTCAGCCAGGATTTCATAGTTGTCCACTGGTATTTCCTGATAGTCCCAGGCAAAGGTAGCCCCACCCTGCTGCTGAGCCGAGTCTAGCAGCTGTTTGTAGGCAATCTCCATCTCCCATTCCTGAACGGCCAGAAACTCCAAATCTTCCTGTGCCCAGTGCCCTTCCGAGACATTCAGTCTTTGCTCTCTGTGCTCCATTATTTCCTCCAAACGCCACTCCCGATCACTCCCAAAGTCAGCGTCCTCGGACAGCCTCCAATACAACAATCCCAGGCCATTATAGTCAAAGCCCTCCGTGGGGCTGTCATCCGCTGACCACTGGCACTCTTGGGCTACATACCACCGGAGGGCTCTGTAGCTCTCGTCCAACCGCATCTCTGCCCGGATCAGCCTGCTTAACTCAGCTGTCCACTCCTGCTTCGGTTGTTCCCCCAATAACAGCATTCGTACTTCATACTGCGACCAGTACCTTACATGGATGGAGGGGAGAACTTTTCCCTGGTGTTGCTGCTCGAGAGCTAGCACTTTCTTCCAGAGTTCGCAGCGGATTGAATCAGACCATCCCAGCAGGACCTCCTCTGATACTGATCCTCTATGCTGTATCTGCATCTCTCGCAACCTCCTTCTGAATTCCTTTTCCATGTCGGCTGGTATCTGTATCTCTCCTCTCCTTTCAGTTGGTGCTGCTTTTTTAGGTGTTGTCTCTGATTGCCGTATTTCCGCCATTCTCTGCTCATGTTGCCGCTCATCCTGCCGCTCGATGTCTCTAATGGCTTCCTGTATGGCGGTCTCTGATGGGTTAGCACCATACAATGCCAACCGCTGTCGCACTCGTTGCTGAAACAAATCTTCAACTGACCGGGGTCCTGCATCACCCTCCTTCGGCTGCATCGCTGGTCATTCACTGTGGTGGTTTGGAGTGTCCCAGGAACTGGAGGGAAAATCCCGCTGCTGCCAACCAATGTAACCAAATATCAAGGGGATTAACGTCGTTTACGATGTCCCCTCTCCTGGACACACATCCACTCGCTACCAATCTTCCACAGCCAAACGATCCCTTCCCATAGGAACCAATCCCTCTGGAAGAAACGAGACACACTCTGTATTCTTCTGGGGTAGAATGACTTTTATTGAGAAACATTGTAACTTTTATATACATCTAATACACAGTAGTTTAACATGAACAATGGCCCAGCTCCACCCACACATCACAAGACTCAACACATCATCCTGACGTCTGCTAGGCTTCACAAGATCCCACACAATAGAATATAACGATCCCCAATACACATCTTATCACAAAGTGTTGGCAGCCAGTCTGTCTGCCAGATACCATACACACAGGCATAGTGAACAATAGAATGCAAATCACCTTAATTCCTCCCAGCAATGATTACACAAAAGGCAGGGGCTGGGGGTGATGACATTGGCATCTAACAGTATGTGTCCCAACATCATGAAGGCGTCACTTTTCAATTACCCTGTTGAGGTCATAATTAAACAGTAAACCGTTCTTTGCAGATATTCTGAGGAATATGGTGGATCAATATTACAGACCCAATCTAGATACAATGTATGTGCAGCATTGAATATGGCTATCACAGACCATATTGGGGTTTTCATTCACCCTGTGCCCCTAATAGAGACACAGGGTGGTTGACACATAAGAGGCATTGGGGGAGCTGAAGCAAGGGTATCTCATACTTTCTAAGCGATTCTGAGTTCCCCGGGCCTTCCCGTTACAGCTACATTGGACGGGACAGTGCTAGGAAAATTTTCATTCATGATAATACCAGACTGCCCTGTTAACTTGTTAGGCCGAGATTTACTTGGTGTTTTTCAGATAAGCATCCAATTTTCTCCGAAAGGGGGAGTTGATGTCACATCACCGACGGTATGTATTGTACCCCCCACAAACATGACAGAGAACATGACAATACAGTTGTTCCAAGACTTAAGCCCTGTACACACGATCGGTTTGACTGATGAAAACCGTCCGATGGATGGTTTTCATCAGACCAACCGATCGTGTATGGTACCCATCGGTCTTTTTTCCATCGGTTTTAAAAAATAGAACTTGTTTTAAACATTTTCGATGGATCAAAAACCGATGGTAATTTCCGATCGTCTATGGGCAAGTCCATCGGATCAAAAACCCACTCATGCTCTGAATCAAGTCGACGCATGCTCAGAAGCATTAAACTTCATTTTTCTCGGCTCATCGGAGTGTTTTACGTCACCGCGTTTGGTTTTTTGACTGATGGTGTGTGGCCAAGACTGATGAAAAACAGTTTCATCGGATTTCCGATGGTGAAATCCATCGGACGAAAATCCATAGGTTATCCGATCGTGTGTACGGGGCTTTAGAGACTGAATTGAAGGAAGTACCCCCACATTTTTGGACAGAACACCCTACTGATGTAGGACTGATAGATTGCACTCCTTACAAAGCAACACTAAAGCCCAATACATCTCCAATTTATGTCAAACAATATCCTCTTAGTAGAGACAAAGAGGAGGGTATTACACCTGTCATAGAGGACTTACTTCAAAGTGGTGTTGTCAAACTGACAGTTTCTCCCTACAATACACCCATAAATCCTATACCCAAACCAAAGGGAGGATATAGGTTCACACAGGATCTCAGAGCCATTAACAACCTGGTACAACCCATTGCACCGGTGGTACCTGATGTTAACTCATTGATAACATCTATCCCATCAGATGCTGAATATTTTACGGTCATTGACCTATCGAACGCATTTTTCTCGATACCAATCAATGAAGAGACCCAACCCTTACTGGCCTTTAGTTTTAAGAAAATTCAAATGACCTGGGTGAGGCTTCCACAAGGCTTTGTGGACTCCCCTGCAGTATACTCTCGAGTAGCTCAGGAAACCTTGAGGTCTTGGACTCCCATTTGCAGCTCCACTCTCCTGCAGTATGTAGATGATTTTCTTCTCATCAATGCTGATAAAAAGGGGTGCCAAATAGACTCTCTCTAATGAAACATCTTGCTGAAGCGGGACACAGAGCCTCAAAAAGCAAACTACAATACTGCCAGAAAACTGTGAAATACTTGGGATTCCTCCTCTCCCATGGAAAAAGACAGCTCTCTCCAGACAGGGTAAAAGCCATTAATACCCTGCCCAAACCATCCACAAAAGCTGAAATGATGACTTTTCTGGGCATGATTACTTATTGCAGACAATGGATACCTGACTGTTCTCATTATGATTCCATCCTTCGGGCAGCCACCACCCAAAACCAACCAGCAAAGTTACAATGGACTGATGATATGCACAAATCATATAAGACTCTAAAGAATCTTCTTGTTGCATCACCAAGTCTCGGCATCCCTAATTACAAGAAATCGTTCCATTTGTACTGTAGAGAGGGGGGAGTGGTAATGGCGGCAGTTCTGGCTCAGGAACACGGTAGCTCTATGAGACCAACTGCTTTTATCTCTAGGGTGCTGCCAATACCTGTTCAAGGTATGCCAGCATGCTTGAGAGCAGTAGCTGCATGTGCAATCGCAGTAGAAAATGCACAAACACTCACTCTCTCCTATCATACTGTCCTACATACAACACATCAAGTGGTACATGTGCTGAGAAACAACACTACACAACACATGACCGCACAACGTAATTCAGGATATGAAGTAATTCTTACTTCATCAGCCAACTTGGAGATAAAATATTCTCCCCCAAATGCAGGCCCTAATGCCTTCTTACATGCCATGATCAAACATTCTGATGACAGCACACTGGAAGAACATGACTGTATGGATATCATACAACAAGACACCACACCCAGACCTGACTTATTGGAGACTCCTATACCTGGAGCAGAGGATGTTTTTGTAGATGGCTCTTCTACTAGGCCCAATGGCAAGACTTTCCACACAGGGTATGCAGTAGTACAGCTACCTGACATTGTTATTGAAGCAAACACACTACCCTACCCATCTGCCCAGGCAGCTGAATTAGTTGCTTTGATTAGTAGACTTGTGCACAACGGAAAAATTCATTCCGTTTCGGTTCGCTTCTTGTGCACAACGGAAAAATTCGTTCCGTTTCGGTTCGTTTCTTTCCGGTCCTGTTGATTCGTAATCATTCGTAATTTTGCTAGACGGGATTTTTCGTGTTCGGACTAATTCGTATTTTCGCAAGCGACATTTTTCGTTGAATTTTTTGTTGCTTTATAATTCGTACTTTCGGTAGAGTACGTTGTTTTTCGTTGATTCTGGACACAACTCCTACTTTCGTAACTTTTTTTGGGTTTGTTGATTCGTAATTTTCCGTGTCTCTCTCACAACGACGCTGCCTATTATGCCTAATGTGCTTCGAATGGATTTGTACTTTTCTAAATACATAGCGGTTATTTGTAACGATTCGAAATCTCGTATTTTACTTTCGTTTTTTACATGCGGCTATAGGCTCCGCCCCTGTACACCATTTTGAGAGGGTTCAGCATGGTGAGGGAGAAGCAGAGAGCAGAGCAGAGTGTTATTGTGCTTCGAATGGATTTGAAATCTCGTATTTTACTTTCGTTTTTTCATGCGGCTATAGCCTCCGCCCCTGTACACCATTTTGAGAGGGAGTTCAGCATGGTGAGGGAGAAGCAGAGAGCAGAGTGAGTGTTATTGTGCTTCGAATGGATTCGTACATTCGTAACTTTTTTCATAACGAATTATGCCGAAGACATTCGGGCATTCGCTATTTTATAATTTATTTCGGATTCGGTTTTATTTGTAATTGCTTTGTTCGGAAATTCGAATGCTCCTGAATGTCCGAAAGTTGCTAAATTCGGACGAATTTCGATTCGTTACGAAACAAATTGCACAAGCCTATTGATTAGAGCCTGTCAGTTATACAAGGACAAAGAGGTAAATATCTATACTGACTCCAAATACGCATTCAGTGCGACACACGATTTCGCAAGAATATGGCAGGAACGTGGATTCATCAGTGCTGATGGGAAAGGAATTTCTCATTCAGACCTTATTCAAGAACTTTTATCAGCAATAATGCTTCCAGCAAAAATTGCTGTAATTAAATGCCAAGGGCACAGCATGGGCATAGACAAAATTTCTCAGGGAAACAGATTAGCAGATCAAGTTGCTAAGGAAATTGCCACTAAACCAGTATGTCCTGCATACATGCTCATGTCCAAGTTTGTAATACCATCCCTTGTAGAGGATACTGACCTTGTTCACCTACAAGCTGTAGCGACTATAGATGATATCGAGTTCTGGTCAAGAAATGGGTTGGCCCAAGACCAATTTGGTCTGTGGGCCAACAAGGAGGGAGACATAGGTAAGTATGGCCTCCCAAGAGCAGCTGCTCCATTATTCATTTCCCATTATCATGGATTTGGATACAAAAGTAAGAAGAATACATTAATCGCCATTTCTAGGCATTTTGTATGCAGGGACCTGTGGAATCTAGTTGATGCACAACTTTCTAGATGCCTGACATGTGCAAGGAACAATGTACAAGGAAAGAAAATAGGAGCTCTGGATCACTTACCGGCACCCCAGGGCCCAATGCAGGAATTACAGATTGATTTCACACATATGCCAATAGCCAGAGGTGGTTTCAAAGATCTCTTGGTTATTGTGGATAAATTCTCAAAGTGGGTAGAAGGCATCCCCACAATGAGAGAAAGCGCTAAAACAGTTGCAAAAATTATGTGTAAAGAATGGATTCCAAGATATGGGTGCCCTATAGTCATAGATAGTGACAAAGGACCAGCATTCACTGCTGCCCTGACACAACACATTAGCAGACTACTAGCTATTGATTGGAAATTCCACATACCATACCACCCACAAAGTTCAGGAATTGTAGAAAGAATGAACAGGACCATCAAAGATAAATTAAGAAAGGGAACAGGAGGAAGTTTTAAAAATTGGATAGAACACTTACCTGCAGTACTTGCAGAAATAAGGATGACCCCAAATAAGACCACAAAAGTATCCCCATTTGAGGTTCTCATGGGAAAACCATTTCCTACTCCTTGGGTTAGAGGAACACCTCAGTTACAGCCAGGAGGCTTAGAGGTTATACAACAGGAACATGTGGTCAAACTAATTGAAAAACTGAACTCTGTCTATGGTGATGTGTCTTTGTCTTTTACCACTTCCAGCAGGTGAGCCAACACATCCTTTCCAGACAGGTGACAGAGTCCTTGTCAAACAACTACAGAAGCACGGTTCCCTAGATCCACCCTATGGTGAACCAACAGTAGTGATTGCAGTCACTAGAACAGCTGTTTTAACTGAACAGTCCCCAGCGTGGATACACGCTTCCAGAGTTAATAATGCACCACCCACTGGAAAACGAAGAGATGATGGACCATCCACAGGACCACGAGGAGATGTTGGACCATCCACCGGACCAGGAAGAAGTGAAGGATCCAGAAGAATCACAAAAGAGAACACCCAAGGAAACACCACTGGCAGTACTGATCAGAAATAGGGGAGTAACAGTTTGCATTCTTGCTACTACTCTCGTTGTGATGATTTACATGGTCGCATGTGATATATACGTTGTGTGTCCCTGGTCAAATAGATCAACACGTTCACATTGTAGTCAGGCCATGAATACTCTATATCTCAGCAAACGAAATATGGAAACATATGATTATAAATATAAATACAAGAATGAATACAAAAATGAATACCCTAGTCTGTTATGGAAAACTCATTTAAAAATTGCTCAAGCAGCCAACAAGTCCAATTGTTGGGTATGTTCAAGACCCCCTTTGGGTATTACTAACCCAGCCATGATAGCTGTATTCATTCCCTACAACATTACCATTAATCAATCAGCACCCATTAATGAAAGTTTAAACGTCAGACTCACATCCCTATAATACTGTCTGGGAATCAGGAATAGGGAAGAATTTTTCTAGCCAGGATGAATTTTTCTGTAAACAATTAAGACATCCCATCTATGTAAGTGGTCAACAAGGAAGGCCTAGCATTGGATATAGACTAGGAGGGAAAGGTGGAAAAATTGGAAGAATTAAATGTCCCAAAGGCCTTGTTGTAGACATAGGAGAGGTAGACGTAGCAGATCCACATAGCTTGGAGAAATTAGTTATCTGCCAAGGAAAACATTGTAATTCTGCATTAAGGAACACTCATTTGTATACAACCTTTTTCCTAATTGATAAAGTCATACAAAAGGCTAGAATTCCGAAATGTTTTGCGATAAAGAAACCGTTTTTCTGGCTCTGTAATGAAAATATCGCATATAAGGTGGTACCTGCTAATGTTTCAGGGGTATGTACCCTGGTAACATTGGTACCCGCTGCGTATGTATCCGAAAACGATATCGAAGCTACTTATCAGTTGAAAACTGTATGGAGTGTGACAGCAGGAAGGTAAAGTCACCTGGTTGCATCCAGGGGGGTAGATATATTTCGCCCAGATTCAGGCTTTACGCCGACTTATACAACTAGGTGGAGAGTTGTATAAGGCTAGTGGGCTCATGGATGACTCATACCTCTAGGGAGAGTGTGGGGCGTCGTACAGACAGGGAGTTGATGAGACCAGCTGAAGCTTGTCAGCTCATTTAGGCCTCTATAAGAACTCCCAGCTTCATTAGATGTTAGCTCATGCCTGGAACCAGACCTGTGTGGACTGTCTAGGGAGAGTGAACCCCTGTGCGGTGAGACAAAGCCTGTGTGGCTATTTGCTTGGACATTTAAAACCAGGGACTTAGGGACTAGGACAGCACTAGGCTGATCCCAGTTGTTAGTTAGGAAACCTGTATGTTTAGTCAGAGGTCAAGTTGACCAGGATTTATTTTGTTTATGTTTCTTTTGCTTTGCTGTGTTTTGTCACTGTAAATAGAAAATAAACCGCACCTTTTTGATTTTGAAAACCACAACCACCGTTTGCTGGGCCTGTTTTTGTGTGGGGAGCCCATCTCGGGGGTCACACACACCCGCTGCCGAGCTAACCCCCTCACAGTTGGTGGAGAACCAGTGGCAGTTTTTTTTTAAGCCAGCATGGAGGAGATACTGAAGCAGCTGGCTCTAGCAAATGCCAATCAACAGCAGACAAATGCAGGTTTGCAAAAGAGCCTTGCAGCTCAACAACAGAACTTCGCAGCCCAGCAGCAAGCTCATCAACAGAGCCTTGCAGCCCAGCAGCAAGCTCATCAACAGAGCCTTGCAGCCCAGCAGCAGACAAACGCAACTTTGCAACAGAGTCTGGAGGCTCAGCAACAAGCCCAGCAGCAATCTGAGGCCCGCTTCATAGACCTGTTACAGAAGCAAGAGCAGAGACTACAACAACAGATGGAAGCAGCAATGCAGCAACGTCCGCAGACCAGTGAGGAAAGCCGTCCCACTAATACCGCGTCCTTTGGGGTGAGTCGTTTATTGACAAAAATGACTGGAGAGGATGATCCAGAGGTATTTTTGACCACATTTGAAAGGACCGCTGAAAGAGAAAAGTGGCCTGAGGAGCAGTGGGCTGGACTGGTGGCTCCTCTGTTAACTGGTGAATCGCAGAAAGCTTACTATGACCTAGAGCCTAACCAAGCAAAAGACTATGCGATGCTAAAAGCTGAAATATTGGCAAGGCTGGGTGTCACCCAGGCTGTCCGGGCTCAGCGTGTGCATAACTGGACTTTCCAGCTTGGAAAACCCCCCAGGTCTCAAATGTATGATCTCATTCACCTGAGCAGAAAGTGGCTACAGCCAGAGACTTTGTCCGCACCAAAGATTGTGGAACGTGTTGTAATGGATCGGTTTTTGAGAGCTCTTCCTACTGCCATCCAAAAGTGGGTAAGCCATGGAGACCCAGAGACGGCCGATGGTCTTGTGGATCGTGTGGAGAAATACTTGGCTACAGAGAACCTGACGGCCTCTTCCAGAGACACTCGGACTTTCCACCCTAAGACCAGACCATCCCCAGGGGCGGATAAGAGGATTCCAAGGGGTGAGGGTGGAGAGAGTGAGAGGGTGGGAGCTCTACCCCAAGTTTGGCGAGAACAGCCTGGGAAATCAGCGGCTCAAGAGGCCGCAAGAAGGATCGTTTGCTACCGCTGCCGGCAAGCGGGACATATTGCAGCCAATTGCCCGGTTGTGGAGGAACCCATGCAGTGTGACTTTCTGACGGGCAGACGTCAGTCGCTGTGTGCGACAGTCGCATGCACTGCCATTCGAGGAACTGAGAAACATTTATGCAAAATGTGTGTTAATGGTAGAAATGTTGTGGTATTGCTGGATTCAGGTAGCCTTGTGACCCTGATAAAGGCTGAGTTAGTTAAAACAGAGGTCTCTGGGAATAGCAAGGTAGCTGTTATTTGTGTGCATGGGGACACCCGAGAGTATCCAGTGACTACAGTGTGTTTCGAGACCCCCAAAGGTACCCTCTCTCATCCAGTGGGCTTAGTATCTCAGTTACCGCATGACGCCATTGTGGGAAGGGATTTTCCGAAGTTCTGGGAACTGTGGGATGATCCTGAGCCCCCCACTGGTGCCCCTATGTACCAGGAATGTGATAGCCAGAACTCCCCTGAGAGTGGTGAGGACTCTCCAGAATTTCCCTTATCAGTATTGGCAGGGGAGACTCAAGAAACTGGAGAGGAGCCCACCTCCTCAGACGAAAACCTACCGTCTGTGGAGTTTTCTGATCTTGAGGTTCACAGGGAAAACTTTGCCACAGAACAGTTGAAAGACCCCGCCCTAATAAAGGCACGGGAAAACGTAGTGAAAATAGATGGCGAGTTAGTGAACCCAGATAATACCTGCACTTACCCATACTTCAGCGTAGAGAAGGACCTACTGTATCGGGTGGCAAAAAGGGCAGAAGAAACCGTTGAGCAGCTTGTGGTGCCCAAACCTTACAGGAAGTTGGTGTTGGAGTTGGCCCATGGGCACGTTCTTGGAGGTCATCTGGGGACAGAGAAAACCCGAGAGAGGGTATTACAGAGATTCTATTGGCCGGGGGTGATGAAGGACATAGAAAATTATTGTTCCTCCTGCCCTGTGTGTCAGAGGTCGGCCCCGATGCCACATTTCCGTAGCCCGCTGGTCCCTCTACCCATCATTGAGGTCCCGTTTGAGAGGATCGCCATGGATTTGGTAGGTCCTATAATCAAGTCCGCTAGGGGGCACCAGTACATATTAGTTATAATGGACTATGCCACCCGTTATCCAGAAGCGATCCCTCTCCGAAATACCTCGGCCAAAACCATAGCCAAAGAGCTATCTCTTGTGTTTAGCCGGGTGGGTATTTGTAAAGAACTGCTTACGGACCAAGGTACACCCTTTATGTCCCGGGTTATGAAGGAGCTGTGTAAATTGTTCAAAGTGACGCAATTACGTACATCTGTGTATCACCCCCAAACCGATGGGCTGGTTGAAAGGTTCAACAAAACCCTAAAACAAATGTTGAAGAAAGTGGTGGATAGAGATGGAAAGGATTGGGACTGTCTACTTCCTTATCTGATGTTTGCTATTAGGGAGGTGCCCCAATCCTCTACGGGATTCTCCCCCTTTGAGTTACTGTATGGGAGACACCCAAGAGGGCTGTTGGATATTGCCAAGGAAACTTGGGAAAGTGAGAGTTCTCCCCACAGGAGTGTGATTGAGCATGTCGCCCTGATGCAAGACCGAATTGCACAGGTAATGCCCATCGTGAAGGAACATTTGGCCCAAGCGCAGTTAGCACAGCAGAGAGTGTACAACCGTGGAGCCAAGACCCGTACCTTTTCCCCGGGGGATAGGATACTGGTACTTGTCCCTACGGTTGAAAGTAAATTCCTTGCCAAATGGCAAGGCCCCTACGAGATAATGGAAAAAGTGAGCGAAGTGAATTACAAGGTCAGACAACCAGGAAGGCGAAAGCCCGAACAGATCTATCACGTTAATCTGTTGAAAGCCTGGAGGGATAGAGAGTCCCTAGTCGCAGACACTTGGTCACCAGCTCAAACTGGTTGCGTGATTCCGGAGGTTGGAATAGCAGCCACCTTGTCACAACCCCAACAACAGGAGGTTAAGGAGTTTGTGCTTCGCAACAAGGAGGTATTCTCTGAGCTGCCGGGACAAACATCTGGGGTAGAGCATGACATCATTACCCCGCCCGGTGAAAGGGTGAAGTTAAAACCCTATCGGATCCCAGAGGCCCGACGGGAGGCAATACGGGAGGAAGTACAGAAAATGCTGAACTTAGGGGTGATAGAGGAGTCCCAAAGTGATTGGTCTAGTCCCATTGTGTTGGTGCCTAAACCGGATAGGAGCTGGCGATTTTGTAACGATTTTCGACAGTTGAACAAAGTTACAAAATTTGACACCTACCCCATGCCACGTATAGATGAGTTGATCGACCGGCTGGGAACAGCCCGATACATGACGACTCTTGACCTCACAAAAGGGTATTGGCAAATCCCCCTGGCCAAGTCGGCCAAAGAGAAAACCGCATTTGTAACCCCAGACGGGGCGTTCCAATATAAAAGAATGCCGTTCGGGTTACAGAATGCGCCGGCCACATTCCAGCGGAAAATGGACCAGATGCTGAGGCCCCATCGGAAGTATGCTGCGGCTTACCTGGATGACATAATTGTCCATAGCACAGATTGGGCCTCACATCTGCCAAAAGTGCAAGCAGTCCTGGACTCTGTTCGGGAAGCGGGGTTTACGGCTAACCCCAAGAAGTGTACCATTGGGCAGGAGGAGGCCAAATATCTTGGGTACACCATTGGGAGGGGAGTAATAAAACCCCAACTCAACAAAGTCGAGGCCATCCAGAGTTGGCCACGTCCCAACAGCAAGAAGCAGGTACGAGCCTTTCTGGGAATCGCTGGGTATTATCGGCGATTCATTCCCCACTTTGCTTCTAGGGCTGTGCCCCTAACCAACCTGACGAAGGGGAAAGGGTCGGTCATGATTAAATGGACCCCCGAGGCTGAGGCAGCATTCCAATTCTTGAAACAAGCCTTATGTAGCCAGCCAGTGTTGTACTCACCCGACTTCTCTAAAGACTTTGTCGTACAAAGTGATGCGTCAGATGTGGGGTTAGGAGCAGTATTGTCCCAGGTCTGGAACGGGGAAGAGCACCCAGTCATTTACCTCAGCAGGAAGTTGAAGTCCCATGAGGTAAATTACGCCACCGTTGAAAAGGAGTGTTTAGCGGTGAAGTGGGCTCTAGATTCCCTTCGGTACTACCTGCTAGGTAGGCACTTTGACATGGTTACGGATCACGCTCCGTTAAAGTGGATGGCTCAAAACAAAGAAACAAATAGAAGAGTGAATAGGTGGTTCCTGGCCCTCCAGGAATTCAACTTCACAGTAAAGCATCGCCCTGGCGTTCAAATGGGGAATGTGGATGCTTTGTCTCGAGTACATGAATGCCTGATTGCTGGTGTTCCAACCCCGAGGTTAAAACAAGAGGGGGGGGTATGTGACAGCAGGAAGGTAAAGTCACCTGGTTGCATCCAGGGGGGTAGATATATTTCGCCCAGATTCAGGCTTTACGCCGACTTATACAACTAGGTGGAGAGTTGTATAAGGCTAGTGGGCTCATGGATGACTCATACCTCTAGGGAGAGTGTGGGGCGTCGTACAGACAGGGAGTTGATGAGACCAGCTGAAGCTTGTCAGCTCATTTAGGCCTCTATAAGAACTCCCAGCTTCATTAGATGTTAGCTCATGCCTGGAACCAGACCTGTGTGGACTGTCTAGGGAGAGTGAACCCCTGTGCGGTGAGACAAAGCCTGTGTGGCTATTTGCTTGGACATTTAAAACCAGGGACTTAGGGACTAGGACAGCACTAGGCTGATCCCAGTTGTTAGTTAGGAAACCTGTATGTTTAGTCAGAGGTCAAGTTGACCAGGATTTATTTTGTTTATGTTTCTTTTGCTTTGCTGTGTTTTGTCACTGTAAATAGAAAATAAACCGCACCTTTTTGATTTTGAAAACCACAACCACCGTTTGCTGGGCCTGTTTTTGTGTGGGGAGCCCATCTCGGGGGTCACACACACCCGCTGCCGAGCTAACCCCCTCACAGGAGTGATAAACCTAAACGAGAACTGTTCGATACTGAGGATATGGTTTGGTCTGTATTTCCATCCTTTACAGGGTGGGTAATTATTTTAATGGAAAGATTAAATCATTTTTCAAATATCATGGATGAGATTTTAAATGAAACTACAAATGCTCTTGAGTTGTTAAATTAAGAAATAAGAGAATTAAGTAGATTAGCTTTGCAGGAGAAAATGGCTTTAGATTACTTATTAGCCTCAGATGGAGGGTTTTGTCAATTTATTGGGAGTGAATGTTGCACCTGGATCTCAGATTATGGAGATAGAGTAGAAGTGCACCTACATAAGATAAAAGAATTGCAACACAAGGCTTGAAGTATAGCAGAGGAAGGATGGAATCCATTTAAAGGAATGGAAGGTGTAGGAGGATGGTTAAGTGGGTTATTTATGTGGATAAAGAAGGTTGGTACCGTGATACTGATGGGTCTCTTGTTTCTTCTTTTTACATATTTCATGTACAAGAGTCTGCTCTGCATGATCAAAGGATACAACTACAGAATGAATCGAGCGGCTGGACCAGAATATGAGCTACAGCCAATAACGGAATAATCATTACCATAATAATCAATGGTGATGTTGCCCTCAAGATGCAGCATCCCTCTGCAAGACAAAGATGCCTAACCCTTGTCCTTGTGGACAGGGCCGGATTAACATAGGGGCTATTGGAGCTGCAGCTCCAGGCCCCTTCCTCAAGATAGGCCCATTTGCCCCCCCAAAAAAAAAGAAAAAAAAAAAGATTGACTTTGAGGATTGTAGCTCGGGGACCAGGGTCCACAGAGACCCCATATTTGGGGTGTATGTATCTGAAGACTCACCCCACCACTGGTCAAAATATGAGGCTGCTATCATTTATGGTTCCGGAGATACGGGGCTGCTTGCGCAGCCTGTCAGAAGCTATATACAGAGCGGACAGTTTAAATACAAGCTGACACACTCTGCAGCAGACTGAGAGGATGAGCTCACAGTGCTTATAATAATTATTTGTATATTACTAAGACTGCTTTCACACTATGCCGCCCCGAGCGTCGGTGGTAAAATAGCGGTAAAACGCTGCTATTTTACCGTTGGATTTGCGGCACATTTCGGCCGCTAGCGGGGCGCTTTTAACCCCCGGCGGTACGGCGGTGCTGCCCATTGATTTCAATGGGCAGGAGCGCATTAGGAGCGGTGAGTTCACCGCTCTTAATGCGCTCCAAAGAAGTTGCTGGCAGGACTTTTTCTGACGCCCTGCCAGCGCACCGCCCCAGTGTGGAAGCCCTCGGGTTTTCACACTGGAGTGAATAGAGCAGCTGTTTAAGGGCGGATTGCAGGCGCTATTTTTAACGCTATAGCGCCTGCAAAACGCCCTCAGTGTAAAAGGGGTCTTATAGTAATTAACCCCTTGCCACCCAGGCCAATTCTGACACTTCTCTCCTACATGTAAAAATCATCATTTGTTTTTTGCTAGAAAATTACTCAGAACCCTCAAACATTATGTACAGTATATTGTTTTAGCAAACACCCTATGGAATAAAATGGTGGTCTTTGCAACTTTTTATGTTACACGGTATTTGCGCAGCAATTTTTTCAAACGTGTTTTTTTGGGGAAAAAGACTGTTTCATAAAAAAATAAAAAAAACACTAAAGTTGGCACGATTTTTTTTTGTATACTAAGCGATGCTTTTAATTTTTTTACAGGTTACATGTTTAGAGTTACAGAGGAGGTCTAGTGCTAGAATTATTGTTCTCGCTCTAACGATCATGGCGTATGTAACCTGTGTGTATCTGGCTCTGATACTAGCCAGGGCCTACCCAGCCACTGACTAGTATCTCTCCCCAGCCTGTCCCCACACACCCTCTCACCTGCTGACCTGTGGATAGGGGAATCAATCCTGCAGTGTTATTGTGTTCTGCCTGTGAATACAATGATCAGTGTTGCTAACTATAGCTGGCAGCACTGATTGTTTTGGGAAAAACCTGACAGGCTGGTTGTACTCAAGTCAGATAATAGATTGACTTGTGTAAAACCAGCTAGCCCATACATAGATCGACTATGGCTGGTCTCTGCTTAATTGTCGTAATTTCAATCCATGTATGGCCCGCTTAACCACTACGCAGTCCCTAAACACCCTTCCACAAACCTTTACATTTTTCCTTCCCAGATTCCTTCATACTCCTCACCTGTACATACTCCCCACACTTCTCTCCTATACATAGTGCGCGCTGTCATACCCTACACACTCCTCTCCTGTACATAGTGCCCGCTGTCATACACTTCTCTCCTGTACATAGTGCCCACTGTCGTACGCTCCACACTCCTCTCCTGTACATACAGCTCACTGTCATACCCTCCACACTCCTCTACTATACATAGTGCCCACTGTCATACCCTCCACACTCCTCTCCTATACATAGTGCCCACTGTCATACCCTCCACACTTCTCCCCTATACATAGTGCTCACCGTCATACCCTCCACAATCCTCTCCTGTGCATACTGCTCACTGTCATACCCTCCACACTCCTCTCCTGTACATACTGTTCACTGTCATACCCTCCACACTTCTCTCCTATACATAGTGTCCACTGTCATACCCTCTACACTTCTCTTCTATACATAATGTCCACTGTCATATCCACAGGAAAAGGTAAAATGGCGCAAAATAGTTCTGGTATAATAGGAGTTAGAATGTCACTGGAAAATACACTATAAATTATTCCAATGTCCATCAGATGATGTATGCACCAGCGGCAGCTACCATAGGCAGAAGCAGGCTCTGGAAGATAAATGAGGAAAGGAAGGTGCGCCAAACTAAGTGCAGTATTAACGTTTTAATAACCATTAATAAAAACAGCCAAATGGCTACTCACAAATAGGAAGAAGTAATCAGGCATGTAGAGTGTAAATAGCATACAGGGTCCGGTGTCATCAACAGTCCGAGGGAAAGATGTAGGTCCCAGATGGAGAATAAGGCTGAAGGCTGAAGGCAGATGTAGTGTCAGCAATGGAAGTCCTGGGCGTAGAGATGCTGTACGAGTGTATGTTGTTATTCTTCCTGTAGTGGAGGAAGATCCAGGACGATGCGCATCAGCGTGCGCTTCAGCGTGGAGCGCAGCGTGCCGTCGGACCGGAAGTGACCGGAAGTGACGTGGTAAGAAGAACGGACCAATAGGATGACGCGTTTCTCAGCTTCCGCTGTTTCATCAGATCCATGGATATCATGGGGGTGGGCGGAGAATATATGGCAGAAAGGAGTGCTGTGATAGGTCGATTAGCACATATGCATTTGTGGGAAAAGCGCAAAGGGATATTGAAAACATGTATTGCAGGGATACAAGACGGCATGTTTAAGAAAAGGAAATTGAATGAAAAATAGTGTGATTTGATAATGGAAGGGAAAAAGGCTTTAATGCTTGAAATAATATATAAATATATATATATATATATATATATATATATATATATATATATATATATATATATAAAAAGGAGGGAGGGGAGGTATTATAAGACGAATTTCAAGAGGAGGGAAGGGGAGGGGGGAAAAAAAGGGGGAGGGGGACGGTGGTGCTGTTAATATTTAAGCAAGTACAGGGAGAATGATATGGCAATTATGAGAGATCAGGGCTGGATGGAAGACCATGTAATACCAAGCAGGGATAGTAGGAGAGGATTCATAATCGTAATAATAATGATGATAATGAACTATATAAAATTAACCCATAAATAAAAGTTAGATACAATCTCAGTAGAGAAAAAAAAAGAGAAAAGGAAGAAGGGGATGGAGTATTGATAACATGATATGTAATGTATAAAGAGGTACACATATATGAATATACACATATGTATACAAAAATAAAAATAAAAATAAAGATAAAAATAAAGGTAAAAATAAAAATAAAATAAAATAAAGATGGAAATAAAAAAATAAATAAAAAGGAAAATTATAATAATAATAATAATAATAAATAAATAATAAAAATAAAAAATAATAATTAATAAATAAAAAAAAATACAAATTAATAAATAAAAAATAATAATAAAAATAAAAATAAACAAGGAAAGATAGAAAAAAAAATAGAAAAAAATGGTGTGGGTGACTGATATGTATAGACACACACACAAATGCCAACATAGGTACATGTATGCATCCGTATGTATGGCAAAAGTTAGGCGAATGAAAGTGAGGGGACATCTGTATTAATGTGTAGAGAACATGGAGATTATGGGGAAATGGGGGGTATATGTAATAAACATGCATAAAAACACAATAACACATATACATATATACTAAAATCCTACATATATAAAATATATTATATAAATTATACATAGGTGATAGAAAACACATGTATAAAACATATATAAATATATATATAAAAAATATATAAAATATATACACATAAAAAATATATATATATAAAAAATATATATATAAAAACTATGTGAAAAGGGGGAGGGGGGGGGGTGGGGTGTAGGGGGAGAAAAGGTGAGGGGGAGGGTAAAATATAATAATAAAAGCATAATGAAACACATGCAGCGAATTGCATGAGACAAGAATACGCAGGGAAGTAGCAACGCAAGAATATTTAGATGATGTTGTTAGTTTCTATTTCTTCATTAAGGCCATGAGGCGACATAGTGTTCAAAGAATATATCCAATAAGTCTCTTGTCTGCAGAGACGTTGGAATCTCTCAACTGCAGTGGGAGTATCTGGTATGGATTCAATGATCCACACTTGGAGGGCACTAGTGTCTTTGTGATGGTGGGCTGAAAAGTGGCGTGCCACACTGTATTTAGGGTTGCCTCCTTGAACTGCACGACGGTGTTCTCCAAATCTGGCCCGTAAGGCTCTGATGGTTCTGCCTACGTAGAGGAGGCCACATGGGCAAGAAATGCAATAAATGACGTAGGTAGTAGAGCAATTGTAAAAAGAACTTAGGTTAAAAGTTTTATTATTGGCCTTGAAAGATTTTTTACCATGGGTAACATTAGAACAAGTTAGACATAGGGCCTTTTTACATTGAAACATCCCTACAAGGGGGATTAAAGTAAGCTGTTTTAGCATATAGTTCTTATGATTGTTCGGTGCTTTCATTTTGCTTGGAGCAATACATGTTTTCAATATCCCTTTGCGCTTTTCCCACAAATGCATATGTGCTAATCGACCTATCACAGCACTCCTTTCTGCCATATATTCTCCGCCCACCCCCATGATATCCATGGATCTGATGAAACAGCGGAAGCTGAGAAACGCGTCATCCTATTGGTCCGTTCTTCTTACCACGTCACTTCCGGTCACTTCCGGTCCGACGGCACGCTGCGCTCCACGCTGAAGCGCACGCTGATGCGCATCGTCCTGGATCTTCCTCCACTACAGGAAGAATAACAACATACACTCGTACAGCATCTCTACGCCCAGGACTTCCATTGCTGACACTACATCTGCCTTCAGCCTTCAGCCTTATTCTCCATCTGGGACCTACATCTTTCCCTCGGACTGTTGATGACACCGGACCCTGTATGCTATTTACACTCTACATGCCTGATTACTTCTTCCTATTTGTGAGTAGCCATTTGGCTGTTTTTATTAATGGTTATTAAAACGTTAATACTGCACTTAGTTTGGCGCACCTTCCTTTCCTCATCCACTGTCATATCCTCCAAACCTCTATCCTGCACATACTGCCTACTTTCATATCCTCCCCACTCTTCTTCTGTACATACTGCTCACTGTCTTACCCTCCACACTCATCTCATGTACATACTGCTCAGTATTATACCGTCCAAACTCCTCTCCTGTACATACTGCCCACTTTCATAAGCTCCTCTATTGTACATAGTGCCAGCTGTCATACCCTTCACACTCCTCTCCTGTACATACTGCTCGCTCTCAAACCCTCCACATTCCTCTCCTGTACATACTGCCTATTGTCATACCCTCCCCACTCCTCTCCTGTACATACTGCCCATTGTCATGCCCTCCACACTCTTCTCCTGTACATACTGCTCACTGTCTTACCCTCCACACTCATTTAATGTACATACTGCTCAGTATCATACCGTCTAAACTCCTCTCCTGTACATACTGCTCACTGTCATACCCTCCACACTCCTCTCCTGTACATACTGCCCATAGTCATAAACTCCTCTATTGTACATAGTGCTGTCTGTCATACCCTCCACACTCCTCTCCTGTACATACTGTAACCCAACCTTACCCTCCACACTCCTCTTTTGTACATACTGTAACCTAACCTTACCCTTCACACTCCTCTCCTGTACATACTGCCAACTATATTTCTCTCCACATTCCTCTCCTGTACATACCGCCCCCATCATACCGTCCACATTCTTCTCCTGTACATACTGCCCACTGTCATACTCTCCACACTCCTCTTCTGTACATACTGCTCACTGTCATACTCTCCACACTCCTCTTCTGTACATACTGCCCACTTTCATACCCTCCACACGCCTTTCCGGTACATGCCACCCTCTGTCATACCCCCCACACTCCTCTCCTGTACATACTGCCCACTGTAATACTCTCCACACTCCTCTCCTGTACACACTGCCCAATTTCATACCCTCCACACTCCTCTCCGGTACATACCACCCTCTGTCATACCCTTCACACTCCTCTGCTGTGCATGCTGCCCACTGTCATACCCTTCAAACTCCTATCCTGTACATAGTGCCTTCTGCCATACCCTCCACACTCCTCTCCTGTACATAGTGCCCACTGTTAGACCCTCCACATTCCTCTCCACCACCTGCACATACTTCCCAGTTTTATACCGTCCATACTCCTCCCCTATGCCTCTTACCCACAAAAACAATTCTTTAAAATTATACCTCAATGTTACCAGCTCTAGAATGGGCACACTTTTGTTAGTTCAACTAAATGAAATCTTCTCAGTCCTCATATTTGTTCTGCCCCGTTTTTAGTACTCATTTCATTTTGTGATTACTACTGTAATGTATAGAGGAACATAGGGGATCTCAGCTACTCTAAATATAGCACTGGCGAAAAAAGTGCCCCTTAAAAATATTTTTGAAATGTTGGCAACTATGCACTTAGGCACTGACCAAGGGCCACCGGGTCAGTAGGGGGCCCCATGAGAGGCTCCTGGGATCCTGTGATAATAAAGCGGTAGTAAACTTTGCTAACAATTATGCCGCGTACACACGGTCGTTTTTAATGTCATTTAAAAAAACAACGTTTTTCTCGACGTGATTTTTCTTGTTTCCTCTCAAGCCTGTCTTGCATACACACGTTCATTAAAAAAAACTCTTGAGCAAAGCGCAGTGACGTACAACACGTACGACGGCACTATAAAGGGGAAGTTCAGTTCGGATGGCGCCACCCTTCATGTTAGTAAAGTTTGTTGAGCGACGATTCACGCTTTTCAGCCTTGTGCTTTTCAGTCCGTTACAGCGTGACGAATGTGCTATCTCCATTACGAACGCTAGTTTTATCAGAACGAGCGCTCCCATCTCATACTTGATTCTAAACATGCGTGTTTTTTTCCTCTCGTAAAAGCATACACACTACCGTTTTTCACAACGTTAAAAAAAAACGACGTGAAAAACGACGTGAAAAAATAGAGCAGGTTCTAATTTTTTTAGCCCATTTTTCACGTCGTTAAAAATGCTCTGGAGCCTACACACGATCGTTTTTAATGCCCATTTTTAAAAATGGCATTTTTAACGTCATGAAAAACGATTGTGTGTATGCGGCATACTACTTTTTAGAGGCCCTGAGGTAGGTTATGCCATAGTGTACAAGTATGTACAGCATATTAGCACATTAGGGTACACTTAAATTGTCAGACTGAGCCCTCCAGTGCTGCACTGTGATCAATCCGGCGGGTCCTGGGCGCTTCCATCTTCACCGGTCTTCCTTCTGGACTCTGTGCCTTCGGTCACTAGCCTTGGCTGGGCTGTGTTTACGTCATTCCCACGCATGCTCATGCGCATCCTCTCTCTCTCTCATCCCCCCTTTCTCTCTCATCCTCCCACTCTTACCCCTCACCCCTCTCTCATCCCCCTCTCTCTCTTTAATTTAATATAACAAATGTAGCGGGGTGTTCCCCTATATTGGGAAGAAACTACATTACCCATAACCCCATTCTTGTTGTGACGTTCCACCGCAGAGACTCATGGGAGGGGTTATAAAAGGAAGAGGCGGGGCCGGGCTCGGCCTCTTTGGCGACACGAGACTTCACGGACGGATCCTCCTGTGCGGATGTGTCGGAGGGGCAAGGCCTGAAGCCTGAGGCCTTGCTCTGCACCGAAGAGCCTTCCATCCTCCCCTCTGCGAGCCTGGGTGGCATTTGACTTTGTGAGCTACCGCCTTGTCGGATCGGGGACCCGATCGTTGGAGAGATCGAGAGTGTGTGACACGGCCGGTGGAGGTTTTCCCGGACTGGATCCGTAGTCCGGCGGGTGAGAGGGCATAAGCCCAGCTTAGATACTGTTGCTGTGTATAGGCCTATAGACTGCCGTGGCCTACAAGTTATTTTCATACCCCTTGGATTACAAAGTTATACTCTGTTTAAGTGCACCACCATTACAGACCTGCCGGTGAAGAAAGAAGGACTAAGCTAAATATTAGAACCAGGCCTGGTGGGGATTCTAGCGTGTTTGATTGCTGCGCCATAGGGCACTTAGTTAACGGTCGCCCGTATGGCGCACTTGTAGCGTGTGTTACTATATAGTGTGTTAGAGTGGCAGGACGCTGCCCTTAGGAGTGATTGTTTAGAACTGTGATTATTGTTACCCCTTTTATTCATATTGAGAATTGATGAGTAAAACACTTTACCTATTACAATTCATTACTGTGTCCTTGCTTAGTTATTCTATTGCATAGGACATATCATTGATTGTTAGTACTAGCTGTGCCAGAAGGGGATAGAGCCTATTGCCGGGGGTTGGCGGAGCTGCACTCAGGGCCCAAAATCTAATTCTGCGGCCTCCTTAGTTGGAGGTATCGCTACACGTGGGGGTTCTCGTCCGGGATCCTGATGCAGCAAGCGAGCGCCAGAAGTGCCGGCATGGACCCCATGGATCCAAGAGCGGTAGAAGAGTGGTGCAAAGCCGCTAATACAGAGCCAAAACAGTCGATAGCCATTAGCCTTCCTGGCGAGAAATGGTCAAGTGAGACGGTAGAGGAACTGCTGAGTTCAGTGTCCCCAGATCACACACCGTGGGTGATAGACATGAAGACAGACCCAAACATCTCATATCAATACGCATTAGTGGAATATTGGGACGGGATGCCAGAGGCCTGTAAGCACAAGTGTCTGCGGACGCCAGACAACAGAACATTTAGGCTGGCGCACGCAATAACTGTAGAAAGGGAACCATCCCCTACGGGATCGCCACAGGCTGCGGCCCGAACTACACCTGAAAGAGAAGACAGGGCGCCACCTCCGGTGGCACCTGCATCGGCCACTGCTATATCACCAGAACTGATAAATGCAATAGGGGATTTGCTAGCCAAATGTCAGAAGACAAGTACGGTGCATGTGGAAACTAGCTACCGGAGACTAAAAATATTCTCAGGGAAGCTCCCTGTCCCGGCAGGGGAAGAAGATTTTGATACTTGGGTGGAACAGGCATTACAGGCAGTGGAGGCATGGGAGGTGCCGGAGGCACAGAAGAGGCAGCGAGTGTTAGAAAGCCTTAAAGGTGCAGCAGCAGAAGCAGTGAAAAGTTTCCGGTTTGGGAATGCAGGGTGCACGGCGCAGGATTGTCTAGCTATGCTGCAGGAAGAGTTTGGTCAATTAGACAAGGTGACAGAGACGGTCTACCAGTTTGAACACACTTTCCAAAAACCGGAGGAGAAACTTTCCGAGTATGTCAGAAGGCTAAACAGGCTGCTGTGCAAGATTGTGTTAAAGAAAGGGATGAAGCCCCAAGATGCCGATGCGGCAAGAATGAAGCAAGTCTTAAAGGGAGCGCTACGCTCCGATCCAGTCTGGCTGCACCTGAAAACCTTGGGAGGAGGAATGTTGCTGACTTATGCTGATTTAATAAAAATTATCAGAGATGAGGAGGCGCTGCAACAGGACCAGCAGAAGGATAAGACAAGTGTTGTACCCGCACAGGTGCTGGTCAATCCAGTGATGACCCCTGAAAGAGAGGCGGAGATAGACACCCTAAAAACTCAGATGTCCAAGGTATTAGAGATATTGACCTCTCTGATAGCAAAAGACACAGAGTGTCCCAAGAAGAAGGAAAGTCCAAGGAAGGAATTGTTCCCGATTGCCTCAGCACCCGAACCTTTACAAGAATGGGGAGATATAGTCTGCTTCAACTGTGGGGGAGTTGGCCACATTGCAGCCACATGTTCTAGTCCGAAAGAAGAATGGATCATTGAGGCTCTGTATAGACTACAGGACTCTCAACAGGAGAACCATACCTGACCAATACACCACTCCGAGGATAGAGGATGCCCTACAGAGCTTGTCTGGAGCCAAATGGTTCAGCGTTATGGATCTCAAGAGTGGGTACTATCAGATTCCGATGCACCCAGCAGACAAGGAGAAGACAGCTTTCATAACCCCAGTGGGGTTCTTCGAATTCGACCGGATGCCCCAAGGTCTGTCTGGAGCCCCAGCTACTTTCCAACGTCTCATGGAGAAGACAGTAGGGGACATGAACTTGATCGAAGTCCTTGTATACCTAGACGATGTCATTGTCTTTGGGAGAACCTTGGAGGAACATGAAGAGAGGCTGGAGAAAGTGTTGAGAAGACTCAGTGAGGAAGGACTTAAGCTTTCGCCTGAGAAGTGTCGGTTCTACCAGTCTTCTGTGAACTATCTGGGGCACATAGTATCTGAAGAAGGGGTGGCCACAGACCCTGAGAAATTGGAGGCAGTTACCTCCTGGCCACAGCCCACCACAGTAACAGAACTCAGATCCTTCTTGGGCTTCTGCTCCTACTATAGAAGGTTTGTGGAGGGATTTGCTCGAATTGCTAGACCATTGAATGAGTTGCTCAAGACTGAAGGAGAGGAGGATGGATCGGGGCCCAGGAGGCCAGGAGAGTCCATCAGAGATCAGTGGAATCAGAGGTGTGAAGAGGCTTTCCAGGAATTGAAGAGGAGCCTGACCACTGCACCAGTCTTGGCCTATGCAGACCCAACCAAACCCTATGAACTGCACGTGGATGCTAGTCACGACGGTCTGGGAGGAGTACTTTACCAAGAACATGAGGGGCAATTGCGGCCTGTTGCCTATGTGAGTAGAAGCCTGACCCCCTCTGAGAAGAACTACCCCACTCACAAGCTGGAGTTCCTGGCCCTCAAGTGGGCAGTAGTAGACAAGCTCAAAGACTACCTGTACGGAGCAGAGTTCACTGTGAAGACCGACAACAACCCCCTTACCTACCTGTTCACCACGGCCAAGCTGGATGCCACTGGACACAGGTGGCTAGCCGCACTGTCTGGATTCAACTTCAGCCTTAAGTATAGACCAGGAGTGGGGAATCGAGACGCAGACGCCTTGTCCAGAAGATCTCATTCCCCGACCATTGAAATAGAAGATTGGACCCAAGTGGCACCGGACGGGGTGCAGGCCCTTTGTCAAGGAGCTGCATTCCAAGCCCGAGGATGCTCCAGAGCAGAGGAAATAGGAGTTACCACGGTGGGAGTCCCCAAACACTACTGTGGAGTAGCTCAATTGGAAGAGGGCCACCTACCAAGATTGTCCAAAAAGGAATTAAGGTGTGACCAATTGGAAGACCCCATGGGGAGATTGGTCCTGGAGGCCTTGGAAAATCAGGATCCAAACATACTCATGCGTCAACCCTCCAAAGAAGCTCGCCTACTGAGGAAGGAGTGGGATAGGTTGCAGTTGCATCAGGGAGTGGTCTACCGAAGGGGCCCCTCTGATGATTCAGAAGATAAGTGGCAGATGTTCCTCCCAGAGAAACATCGGGAGACTGTTTTGATGGCCTTGCATGACAATCATGGCCACCTAGGGGCTGAAAGGACTTTTCAACTTGTCAGAAGTCGGTTCTATTGGCCCTGCATGAGGGCAGAGGTAGAGGAGTACTGCCACTCATGTGCGCGATGCATCCAGAGGAAGACTTTGCCCCATCAAGCTGCCCCAATGGGCCATCTACAGAGCCAAGGGCCTATGGACCTGGTGTGCATTGACTTTCTCTGCCTCGAACCCGACCTGAGTGGACTAGGAAATGTTCTGGTGATAACCGACCATTTCACCCGGTATGCCCAGGCCTTCCCCACCAAAGATCAGAAGGCCTCCACCGTGGCCAAGGTACTTATGGAGAAGTATTTTGTCCATTATGGGCTGCCACAGAGACTCCATTCAGATCAAGGGAGGGACTTCGAGAGTAAGCTGATCCGGAAGCTCTTGGATTCGTTGGGAATCAGGAAGACTCGAACTACACCTTACCATCCTCAGGGAGATGCTCAGCCGGAAAGGTTCAACCGAACCCTGCTCAACATGTTGGGGACTCTGGAAAGCGAGAAAAAACAACATTGGAGCAAACACATAGCAGCCATGGTACATGCTTACAACTGCACCATCAGTGATGCTACAGGCTATTCCCCATATCGACTCATGTTTGGGAGAGAAGCGAGACTACCGGTGGACCTGGCTTTTGGCAAGGAGAAATTGAAAATAATACCTGTCACCTGTATCTCATAGGCACCACATCCCTTCATTACGAAGCTATATAGAAATATGAAGGTATTGGGACTTTTAAGGTGCAACAACTACACAATATTCAATATAAAAAATATAATTTTATTACAAAAAAATATATATGAAAATTCATATGTACAAATATACATGAACCATCAAAATAAACATAATAGAGTTTCCAAAGTGCATACAGACAAACTTCTCTACATGTTTCGCCATTTTGTAGGCTTCCTCAGGAGTTTGTCATGCAAATACTGGAAACAAAAAAAGAAAAATAATAAATACATAATATTATTAACTCAAATTTCAAACTCAAAATTACAAAACAGAATATTATTAAGAAAAAAAAAAAAAAAAAAAGGATAACTGAAAACCATAACCAGCCCAATGGTTGCTCAAAAGTTCATCTCAAAATTAGATCTATTTATTCAAGGTATATGACCTTATTAGTATCAGTTGTAAGTACATAACCTGTAAATTTTGATGGTACAATCTAAAATGAAGAATGACCAGATAGCCAATGAGCTATCCCACACGGGGGGCGCCCGTAAGGAGGGGATCATATGGTGTATCATAGAGGGGGAGAAATACTGGCACAAATAACCACCCGGATATTACTAGCACAGGAACAGAGGGCCATCTGGGGGAAATTACAAAGAAAATTCGAATGAAGTCAAATAACAATCTATGTATAAGAGTAAAGGCGTCTAATCTAGTTATACGGCACATACCCCATCAGTATTTACCTGTTTATGGCTGTTGATAGTAAAAAATATAAATTAGAATAGGCAAAAAAGGGGGCAGTATCTCCAAAGTACCCCAATCAGTGTCCACTCTAAAGGAAACAGAAATAGTGGAAATTACTATAAATATATGTAATAATCCCCTCTAGTTGGTAATCAGAATTTTAATTTTTAGCCATATACTTGCTAGCTGATATATACCTGGTTAATCCAATTGGATAAAGTGTGTCCACATTAGGGCATCTCTGCCGAAAAACTTGTTTTACAAAACCGATCAATCAGTTTACTGAAAAAATAAAATATAAAAACCATTTGGGATTAAAGACCAAAGTAAACCAGACAACAGGATAAAAACCAATGTTGCCCATAAAGAGATCTAGTGCCTAAGTAATTTACCTTTGACTGATATCTAAGAACGTCTTCTCCCCAGAGTGTTGGTCATGCTACTGATTTACTACTAAAAATCTCCTACAACGAGAAACCAGATGGATACATACCTTGAGAGCTACTATGTATCCCGGGTTAAATGAGTCCATCAGTTTCAAACCCTTTTTGTAGGAAAAAAATCGTTATGCTGTATATGTAGACTCTGTTTAAAACAAATTAAATTTTGTTTTGTTATTTTTATTTTTGTTTATTAAATTTGTCTTTATGTACAGGTGACTGAATGTACCATTTCTATATTCCATAGGGGCTCTCTTTAATCATTGATAAATCTGCATTATATGTAATTGATTTCAATTGAGTTTACCACATTTTTTAGGGTGGCGTTTCCCTTTTCTTTTTTGGGGGGGATTTGGTGATCATATGGGCGCCCAGGGCGTTTCTCTTTGTTCTCCTTTGGGAGACAATCTGAGCGCCATCTGACTAAGCCCACCGGATATCCTGGCCCCATTTTTTAACATCCAATGTGCCCTTTCTGCCGTGATTTTAAAAGGAAGTCTGCCCTTTTCTATACTTTAGGCATGTTTTTTCCCCTTCCGGATCCGTCTTATGGTGCGTCCAGCTCGTCAGGATGTTTTCTC
Source organism: Rana muscosa (assembly GCA_029206835.1). NCBI lineage: Eukaryota > Metazoa > Chordata > Amphibia > Anura > Ranidae > Rana > Rana muscosa. Next base: position 359,607,203 of record CM055122.1, read on the forward strand.
CTGATGAGCGGGGTGGTGCTTCCGGCGGACGTCTCCGGTTTTTCAGTGGTGGAATTGTCACTTCCGGGTCGGATCTGACGATGGGTGATGTCGGAACTGACGTGCCCGCTCCGCCCATTGATTTGGCGCCATTGTGCGTCCAATGGGAAGGGGGAGGGGGGTATATAGTCCGGATCGCAGCCTTGTAAATCAGTAGCATGACCAACACTCTGGGGAGAAGACGTTCTTAGATATCAGTCAAAGGTAAATTACTTAGGCACTAGATCTCTTTATGGGCAACATTGGTTTTTATCCTGTTGTCTGGTTTACTTTGGTCTTTAATCCCAAATGGTTTTTATATTTTATTTTTTCAGTAAACTGATTGATCGGTTTTGTAAAACAAGTTTTTCGGCAGAGATGCCCTAATGTGGACACACTTTATCCAATTGGATTAACCAGGTATATATCAGCTAGCAAGTATATGGCTAAAAATTAAAATTCTGATTACCAACTAGAGGGGATTATTACATATATTTATAGTAATTTCCACTATTTCTGTTTCCTTTAGAGTGGACACTGATTGGGGTACTTTGGAGATACTGCCCCCTTTTTTGCCTATTCTAATTTATATTTTTTACTATCAACAGCCATAAACAGGTAAATACTGATGGGGTATGTGCCGTATAACTAGATTAGACGCCTTTACTCTTATACATAGATTGTTATTTGACTTCATTCGAATTTTCTTTGTAATTTCCCCCAGATGGCCCTCTGTTCCTGTGCTAGTAATATCCGGGTGGTTATTTGTGCCAGTATTTCTCCCCCTCTATGATACACCATATGATCCCCTCCTTACGGGCGCCCCCCGTGTGGGATAGCTCATTGGCTATCTGGTCATTCTTCATTTTAGATTGTACCATCAAAATTTACAGGTTATGTACTTACAACTGATACTAATAAGGTCATATACCTTGAATAAATAGATCTAATTTTGAGATGAACTTTTGAGCAACCATTGGGCTGGTTATGGTTTTCAGTTATCCTTTTTTTTTTTTTTTTTTTCTTAATAATATTCTGTTTTGTAATTTTGAGTTTGAAATTTGAGTTAATAATATTATGTATTTATTATTTTTCTTTTTTTGTTTCCAGTATTTGCATGACAAACTCCTGAGGAAGCCTACAAAATGGCGAAACATGTAGAGAATTTTGTCTGTATGCACTTTGGAAACTCTATTATGTTTATTTTGATGGTTCATGTATATTTGTACATATGAATTTTCATATATATTTTTTTGTAATAAAATTATATTTTTTATATTGAATATTGTGTAGTTGTTGCACCTTAAAAGTCCCAATACCTTCATATTTCTACTGGCTTTTGGCACCTCACTGGACCATTCCTCCGTCACCTCTCACAGAGGATATGTGGATAGGCTCAGACACAGCCTGAAAGTAGCCTATGAACAAGCTCAAGCGGCCTCAGATCAAAGGGGAGCTCGGAATAAAAAAAATTACGACCTGAAGGTCCGGGTACAAGACCTACAGCCCGGGGATCGAGTACTGTTGCGCAATCTGGGAGTCCCCGGAAAGCACAAGCTTGCAGACAGATGGAGATCTGAACCTTATGTCATCTGCAAGAAGTTGCCGGGCCTACCTGTCTACAAGGTGAAGCCAGAGGGAAAGGTAGGCCCACTGAAGACATGGCATCGAAACCACCTGCTCCCACTGACGGAGGCAGTTAGAATACCTTCCGTGGGAGACTCCCCTGCACCGGCCTCTATCTTGGATACTCCTAGACCGCACACTCGGTCACAGACCTCCCGAGCTGGAAATGGAGAAGCCTCCCAACTTAGTGGGGATGAAGAAGGAGAGCTTGATTGGCTGTGGTCTTCCCCAACTCCAGGAACTTCTATCATAGATCTTCCAGTCACCCAAGATACCACAGATGAAACGCTGAACCCAGAGGCTACAGAATTCATCCCTTTCAGTCCTTCAACAGATTACTGGGAAGATGCCCATGATAGTTACTCCGAGGAAGAGGAGCCTGAGGCGCCAGAGCCAGAGATTCCAAGAGAGCAAAGAGCTCGAAGAGTCATTCAACCTCCTAAGAAGCTGACCTACCCCCAGATGGGGAACAGTTCGGAAGACTCTGTGGTCACTGCTAGGAGAAATGCTGAGATTCCGGATCCCTCCACTGTCCATTTGGTGGAGGGCAACCCCAGCTCACTCTCTGGCACAGTTAGTCAGGCCACCCAAGATAATGTGACCTGTGGGCAAGGGAATTCAACCCCTCAGTTATGGTGGGAATCCCCTATCCCAACATCGTTTTCAGAATTGTCCAATGTTGTATATAGTTGTTGCTAAAATTTATCTTTGGGGACCAAAGAGTTTAAGTGGGGGGAGTGTGTAGCGGGGTGTTCCCCTATATTGGGAAGAAACTACATTACCCATAACCCCATTCTTGTTGTGACGTTCCACCGCAGAGACTCATGGGAGGGGTTATAAAAGGAAGAGGCGGGGCCGGGCTCGGCCTCTTTGGCGACACGAGACTTCACGGACGGATCCTCCTGTGCGGATGTGTCGGAGGGGCAAGGCCTGAAGCCTGAGGCCTTGCTCTGCACCGAAGAGCCTTCCATCCTCCCCTCTGCGAGCCTGGGTGGCATTTGACTTTGTGAGCTACCGCCTTGTCGGATCGGGGACCCGATCGTTGGAGAGATCGAGAGTGTGTGACACGGCCGGTGGAGGTTTTCCCGGACTGGATCCGTAGTCCGGCGGGTGAGAGGGCATAAGCCCAGCTTAGATACTGTTGCTGTGTATAGGCCTATAGACTGCCGTGGCCTACAAGTTATTTTCATACCCCTTGGATTACAAAGTTATACTCTGTTTAAGTGCACCACCATTACAGACCTGCCGGTGAAGAAAGAAGGACTAAGCTAAATATTAGAACCAGGCCTGGTGGGGATTCTAGCGTGTTTGATTGCTGCGCCATAGGGCACTTAGTTAACGGTCGCCCGTATGGCGCACTTGTAGCGTGTGTTACTATATAGTGTGTTAGAGTGGCAGGACGCTGCCCTTAGGAGTGATTGTTTAGAACTGTGATTATTGTTACCCCTTTTATTCATATTGAGAATTGATGAGTAAAACACTTTACCTATTACAATTCATTACTGTGTCCTTGCTTAGTTATTCTATTGCATAGGACATATCATTGATTGTTAGTACTAGCTGTGCCAGAAGGGGATAGAGCCTATTGCCGGGGGTTGGCGGAGCTGCACTCAGGGCCCAAAATCTAATTCTGCGGCCTCCTTAGTTGGAGGTATCGCTACACAAACAATTGTTTGCATATTTATTTATTTATTATTTATAAAAGGCCCACCAAAATCCTCAGCACCAGGCCCATGATGTTCTTAATCTGGCCCTGCTTGTGGATAGTACCTTGGACTTTTGATTTCCTATATGATTTATTCCTGTTCAGGGATAAAAGGAGGGATTGTGAGGATATAATTGACATTACAACCTCCATTTTGATCATGCAGCATCCATTTTATGAATTTAGCAGAGAATTGGTTTTAGCAAGATTTCAGTAGAATATAGATGTGACTTTTAAACTGCTGACTGTGCCTTGTGTATTTGTCCAAGAGATAACAGAGTAGAAAGTCCCTAGTACATCTTGACATTTGACATGACCGCAGAAGACAAACAGTAGCTAGTAGATAGTAAGCATTAGGAATAGTCATGTGTAATTAATCATTAAAGGCTAAAAGCCACCTAAAGTTATCCTTATTGTGATTGGTCCAAATGGGACGCCTCCATAAACGCCTTACTGACAAAGTTCTGTATAATTCAACTATATAATACTGTACAAAATGATAATACAACAGAGTTCTAGCATCATATCTGTCTTGTGTGGTGTTTGAGCTCTCCGTGTGCACTCGAAGGGCTGATAACAGCGGTGATCTTCCTAAACTATCTTATGTACTAAGAGAAGTCCACAGGGTACTCTGAGCAACTAAGCAAGAACCTAAGCGGTGTCCTAACAAATATAATTGTGCTCAAACGGCTGAAAATCACACAGATGGTATCACCTACTTAAAGCTTGCATTGTACTCAGCAGCATATGCTGAAAAGAGGCAAATGCCTATTAGCCAATGGCACATCAGCATGAGCATGGTTGTTACTATAATATTAATGCCTGAAATGAAAAACATTATTGTATAGAATTAAACATTAGTAAATGTATTTTCTCTGTAGGTATGTGCTCAGCTCTAAAGCATAGCTGTAGTCCCTGCTGCCCTCAAAGGTTCAAATCCCACTGACGGCATCACCTCCTGAAAGCGTGCATTGTACTCAGCAGCATAATTAGCCAATGCACATCAGTTTGGTTTATTCCATAATTTAACTCATCAAATGCATGCAATGGTATGTACTTAATCAATAATATTATGTTGTGGAATTCCAAAAATCAAGGAAAAAACAGGTGTAGGGTCCCCCCCAGTACATACCAGGCCCTTTGGGTCTATTATGGACTTTATGGGGAACCCCACACCAAGATGTAAAATAAAATTTACATGGGGCCCCCCAAAATCTATACCAGACCCTTATCCGAGCATGCAGCCTGTAGGTCAGGGGGGGCAGGGAGCACCCTCCCCCTCTGAACCTTACCAGGCCACGTGCCCCAAAGCACCTTGTCCCCATGATGGGGACAAGGGCCTCTTCCCGACAACCCTGGTCGGTGGTTGTCAGTCTGCGGGCAGGGGGTTTATCAGAATCTGGAAGCCCCCTTTAACAAGCGTGCTCCCATATTCTTTGGGTACCCCTACCCGTTCACCAAAAAAAGCAGTGAAATGTCAAAAAAACAATAGCCGGTTTTTGACAAGTCCTTTATTGTAAAATAATTCTGAGCTGTCTTCTTGCCTGAGCCATTTTCTCCAGACGCTGTCTCTCCCTCCTCCATCTTCTCCCCGAGCTCTCTTCTCCCAGAGCCGTCTCTCCTGCTGCCGCCGTCTTCTCCATCTGCTGTTTTCTTCCGCACCGGCGGTTACCGCTAATAAAAAAAAAGCCGCTCTTCTTCTGTGACGGTCTTCCTCTGCTGTGTCTTTACCCGCTGTGTGGCGTCTCTTACATAGCCATGGAGCGGGCTCTCCGGGTGACGTTATCGGATGGCCACAGAAGTCCGCCACAGAAGAGCGGCTTTTTTTAATTAGCGGGAAACCGACTGTGCGGAAGAACACAGCAGTGGGAGAAGACAGCGGTGGCAGGAGAGACGGCTCGGGGAAAAGACAGCTCGGGGAAAAGAAACATCAAACACTAGTAAATGTATTTTCTATGTATGATTGTGCTATGCCCAATAGGCTAGTGGTCAGCACTTCTACCTTGAAAAACTCAGGCTTTGAAGGACTCATGGGTTCAAATCCCACAGTGAGATACTAAAAGATTGAATTGGTGAAAAAAAGGCAAATGACTATTAGCCAAAGCAGCATATGCTGAATATACAGTAGGTGAATGCCAATGCACTTTAATTTGGCTGATTATATTAACTCTTCAAATGCATTCAATGGTATGTAAGTATTCAATAATATTATGGTGTGGAATTCCAAACATCACACACTAGCTAACGGGTAGTTTATATTTCTTTATGTAGTTTCATTTACTTGTGCAAAAAATAAACACAGCTGGTAGATGGTAGGTTGGCTGGTATTTGAACTTGTACCATGAGTGCTGTGGAGACATCTGAGCAGACCACTAAGCCATTGTGCTAAGTACAAGACCTGCATAATAGTGTAGTATGATTAAAGAATGAACATAAATAATTACCTCTTTATAGCCACCTAAATTAAAAAAGAAAAAACATGATAAAAACAACATACAACAAATAGGTACGGTAACCTAAATGTACATGTAACTTTACAGAATAGCAGACATAATTATGTAATAATCATTCATAACTGCATTCCTTAGCAAAAGAAGGAAAAAAAACTAGGAATACTAATTGCAATATACATCAATAGATGCACACGAGGTAGAGCACATCTCACATAGAAAAAAATTCTTTCACATACATGGATCATAGTTACAGTGCAGTGCTATATAAAAACTTAGTAAAAAATTGGCATTTACATGTACGTGGATTCACAAATTAGTGCTGATTCCAAATTTACTAATGCTTGTTCGCCGCTATTCGCGCTATTTTTCATTTGCAATTTCGCATGTTGAATTTTTAATTGGCTAAAATGGGAGCTATTATTTGCAATAGTGCCCAGTACTTCCTGGAGCTATAGTAAATGACCCCCTATATCTCTATGTCTCTTTTCTATCTCTCTTTAGCTCTATCTCTCTTTTATATCTTTATCTCTTTCAATCTCTCTCTCCCTCTTTATCCCTCTCTCTCTTCATCTCTCCCTCTTTCTCAAAAAGGTGTGTATATGTAATGACAGATCATATGACACTTAGGGCCTGATTTACGAACCGTTTGCGCCTTAAGTTGAGGCGCACGCTGAGGCGCAGCGTACGTTTTGGTATTTACCAAACCTTTGCACCGGTAACACAGCGCCATTCCCCATTTACTAAAGTGTTCTCGGCGCACGGGAGGAGGCGATCAGTGCGCCACTCTGGACCTGGCGCACTGCATCTTCAAATCAAAATGAAAAGAAGCTGGAAGTGCCAATATTATGGGGTGATGTGAGTAAGTATAGTAACAACTGCCCAAGTAACAAATATGCCCAAAATAGAATGAGAAAGTAACTTTTAAAGAACAAGCCTGCTGCGCCTGCAAGTACGTTTAGAACTGCGTGAGGTCTATTTGTGCGCTGCGCATGCGCAAGCGGCATTTGCGCACGTTCAAATGCGTTGTTTCACTGTGCCGGCAAAATCTTAGTAAATGTCAAGTAACGTAAATGCATTACGTGGGTTGAACAGGCGCAACTCTAAACTTGACATTTTTTTTTAACACTGGTTCACTTTTATGTCTTTTTTTAAGGATATTTGTACACAGGTCATGTTAGCGTGTTACGTTTGTAGCGGGTGTTTGAATTTAAGGGCGGCATCTGGGTGGTAGTGTAACCCAGATGCACCAATTGCTAGGTGATCTGAGACCCTTTTCTGGTTCTTGGAGGACTCTGGTGGTGTGAGGTTCCTTGCGGTCCACAGGTGGCACTGTTGCCCTGGGCCGAAGCTGAACTCACACCGCAAGATTGTACCTTTTTGTCCTCCCCTGGAGCTGGTACAGCGGGGCGGGGAACCCGCTGTGACGCAAAGGGAGAGGTCATAAAAGGGGCGGACGCCCTGACCTTGGGTTCAGAGTTGGAGGACGCGGCCGCACCCAGGCACCTTCAGCTTGGGTGCTGGCGTTCCGGTGTTCCAGGCCTAGGCGACCTTGGCCTAGCTGGAGCGGAGATGGAGTCCATCTCAGGCACCTTTAGCCTGGGGTGAGGTACTATGGCGGATGCCTGGGGCTCAGTACCTTCGACTGAGTTCCGCGAGGGTGGAGGAATCCGAGGGGGCCCTAACTCCTTGGGTGCCCGTGTCTGAGTTCGTGAGGACTGGTGCGCAGTAACTTCTCCGAAGAGTCCGGCGCAGCATCGCTGGTGACGGAGAGGCCTCCACTTCTCCCTTGGACGGATTTCTTCCTCTGACAGGGGCAAAGTGAGCGAAGGTAATTCACGTTCTATATTACCTAGTCAGTGGCAGTGACTATTCACCACTGGTGACAGCACAGTGGGCAGCAGCAGAAGGGAAAGGATTGTGCCTCGATCTGTCCCCATTTTTCAAAGAAAAGAGATTGTTTTATTGCTTGGCAAGAAGAATAAAACTGAGTTGTACCTATTCACTGTGTGGAACTTGGGTTACTAAAGCAAAGGAGTCAGGGACGAAGGACTGGACTTGACTCTAGGACACCTACACAAAAGCCCAATCTTCTGGCCTTCACCTCTTAGTTACGGAGGACATGAGCCATGGTGTGTCTCATTTCCCTCTCCCAGATACCCCTAGACAACAGCCATATAACAGATAGAGTAAGGGAGAAGGGGTGAGACCGCTACACGTTATTAAAATGTTACATGTACCTTGTTCAAATTATGTAAAAAGACTCTTGTTACTCTAGCTCCTCATAAAAGGGCATTTAACCTTCCCCCTCTAATGCATATGTTTTCTTTGGGCTAGTTTTTGCTTTTAAAGGGGAACGCCACACTCCAATGCTCTTGTCTCCCCCTTCTAATGCATATGTTATCTTTGGGGCTAGTTTTTGCTTTTAAAGGGGAACTCCACACTCCAATGCTCTTGTCTCCCCCTTCTAATGCATATGTTATCTTTGGGGTTAGTTTTTGCTTTTAAAGGGGAACTCCACACTCCAATGCTCTTGTCTCCCCCTTCTAATGTATATGTTATCTTTGGGGCTAGTTTTTGCTTTTAAAGGGGAACTCTACACTCCACTCCATTCTCCAAAGGCTGTGAGCTGCCTTCACCAATCCAAACTACTTTTGGGGTGCATGAGCCTCTCCTGCCCCCAAGCATCCACCCCCTTTCATTAGCTGGCTTGCTGTGTTTGGCTAGGGGTTTCTTAGTGCGTGGAAGGGGGTGTTTTTTTATGTGGGGGTTCTCATTTTACACCTTTCCAGACCCAAATGGCCTTGTATGTATTGGGGGGGGGGGGCAGGCTTTTTTTTTTCTTTTGAGTTAAACCCTTGCAGCTGCAATGTCGATTTGTAAGTTTGCTCTAAAGCCGTACATCTTTGAAGCAGCATTTTGGATACATGCTACAGATGCACCACTTTACAGGCAGCATACCCCCCCCCCCCCAAGTTAATAGCTTTAGGGCAAGTTGACTCTATAGAAACGCAGTCCAGATGCTTTTCTGCATGTGCGTTTTGGATGTGTTCCTGTGCATTTATGATGTGTTTTTTTATAGCGTTTTACAGCGTTTCAGTACAGTCCAGTGCAGGAAAAATGCAGCATGTTCTACTTTATTTTCTGGAACTGGAACTGCAAGCAATGGTGTGAACTATGCCATTGAAAAACATATAGCCTACTTTCCATGCGTTTTTGAGGCATAAAAAAACACACTGGCCTGCATGTGGTGTGAACTGGTCCTTACGCAATTTGGCATATTTAAAGGCACTTCCCTTGGTTTTGTTTTTGGGGTTCTCCAAATTAGTGATATTGATATATGTCCCTTAGGGTGGGACCTGGGCCCCCATACCCATTTTAAGGCTTTGTGTCCCTTTTCTTAAAATTGGCTTCACTTCCTGTCACACAGCCAAACCGGAAGTGAGGGTAAAACCCTACCAATGTCTTTTCTTGGGGACACACAGATCAATCTAACTAGTGTCCCAATTAAGCAAATTGCATGCTAGCAATTTGTTGTGTACACCCCAAATGATTAGGTAGTTTGGGGTTTAGTAAAGGCAAATCCACTCTGCAGTACAAGTGTAGTCGCTGAAAATCTGAGGGGAAGCACTGGTGATTTTAACATCCAATCATGTAGAAGCAAAGATGGTGATTTTTCTTTTCCTTGCATGTCCCCCTCGAATCTCCAGCAAGTGCACTTGAAGTGTAAAGTGGATTTGCCTTTAGTAAATAAACCCCAAAGTCCAAGATACCTAATAATTTGGGATGTACACAGCAAAATGCTGGAGTGCAATTTACCTAATGTGAAACTATTTAGATTGACCTGTGTGTCCCCAAGGAAAGACATTGGTAGGGTTTTACCCTCACTTCCTGTTTGGCTATGTGACAGGAAGTGAATAAATTTGAAGGAGAAAGTGGCAAAATTTGGGAGTTGTCTTCACCCTATCAGGGGTGCAGACAACTCCAAAAACTGACCAGACTTCTTATCCCTCTGCACTCTAACCCCAAGCAAAAATAAGAAAGGATTTAATTTAGTTTAACTTTGCAAAGACGCATTCCTAAGTACAACTGTGATACATGTCAATGGCCCATTTAGCCCTTGTTTAATAGAAAACATCAGTTGTCTTTCACTAGAAACATTTGTTAGTCCTGTCCTGGAAATCTGCATCTGCTTTACTATTAATTTCCATAAAAAGTGAGTTCCTGCAGCTAGATGCGCCAAATGCATGTAGATGCGCGACCGCCGGGTATATGAGATGTGCAACTGCTGTGTGCGCACAGGTATGCGCATATGTGGTTCTCGGAAAGCAGTGGCCAGCACACAGGAATGACATCACGCCCCTACAGGAAGTTGCTTGTACTGCTGCTAAGTTCTCTGAGGAAGAAATTATCCTTTTTTGCATATAAAGAAAAAAAAGGGATTTTTATAACAGCTTACCTGTAAAATCCTTTTCTTGGAGTACATCACGGGACACAGAGCGACTTAGTCATTACTAATGGGTTATATAGATACCTTCAGGTGCTGGCACTGGCAACTTCCAAAACCGGAAGTACCCTCCCCTATATAAGCCCCTCCCATCCGGGAGCACCTCAGTTTTGTAGCAAAGCAATAAGTGTCCCAAAAAGAGGGGTGGGAGCTCTGTGTCCCGTGATGTACTCCAAGAAAAGGATTTTACAGGTAAGCTGTTATAAAAATCCCTTTTTCTTTTTCGTACATCATGGGACACAGAGCGACTTAGTCATTACTAATGGGACGTCCCAAAGCAATGCCAAATGAGGGGAGGGATACACTATACATAAGCTGGGCGCCATCAGGCATGAGGCTCTTTTGCGGCCTGCAACACACTGCGCCCAAAGGCGACATCCTCCTGACTTCTAACGTCTACCTGGTAGAATCTAGTAAACGTGTGTACTAAGGACCATGTTGTGGCCTTACAGACTTGAGCCAGGGAGGCTTGGTGATGCACTGCCCATGAAGTTCCAACTGCTCTTGTGGAGTGCGCCCTAACTTTGAACGGAGGCGGTCTCCTTTTCAAGCCATAGGCTTGTATTATGACCTGTCGAATCCACTTGGCTAAAGTAAATTTTTGATGCTGCCTGACCCTTTCTGGGGCCTTCCGGCAGAACAAACAAAGTATCCGTTCTGCGAATCTGAGCAGTGGCTTTTAGATAAGCTTTAACTGCTCTTACTACATCCAAAGAATGCAATAACTTTTCCTCTACCGAGCTAGGTTTGGGGAAAAAGGAAGGAAGAACCACATCTTGGTTCAAATGGAACCTCGATTCCACCTTAGGAAGAAAGGCTGGATGAGGACGTAATACTACTCTGTCCTTACGGCCAACCAGATATGGCTCCTTACAGGACAAGGCGGCTAATTCCGATACTCTTTTAGCCGAACAAATGGCTACTAAGAAAAATCAATTTCCTGGTGAGAAGAACCAAGGAAACGTGCCGCAATGGTTCAAATGGTTGTTTCCGTAGAACCGACAGAACCAGGTTTAAGTCCCATGGACATATGGGAATACTAACCGGAGGGCTAATACGCATCACTCCTTGTATGAAAGCTTTGACTAATGAATGCAAAGCCAAGGGCCTTTGAAAAAATATTGACAAGGCCGTCTGACCCTTGATAGTACTCAAGGCAAGCTTCCGATGTACAGCCCACTGTAGGAAGTCCAGAATCCTACCTATTACGTACTTACGTGGATGCCATTTCTTGGCCTCACACCACGTGATGTACGCCTCTATAATAGATCTGCCTGGATACTGGCTTCCTGGCATTGATCATGGTAGATACCACAGGATTAGAGAGCCCTCTTTTTTTTAGAATGTGGGCTTCAATAGCCAGGCCGTCAACCTAGGGCTGGTAAGGAAGGGTAGTATATCGGTCCTTGCGAAAGCAGGTCCGGACGATGTGGGAGGGTCCCAGGACTTCCCACTGACATTTTTACAATCTCCGCGTACCATACCCTTTGGGACCACGCTGGAGCCACCAGAATCACTGGTTTCTTTTCTACCCTGATTCTGCGGATTAATCGCGGTGGGAATGCATATATCAGCTTGAACTGATCCCAAGGGAACACTCGGGCATCCGAACCGCAAGCTAGGGGATCCCTTGTGCGAGACACAAATCTGTCCACCTTTGCGTTGAATCTGGATGCTAGCAGATCTACATCCGGTGTTCCCCACCGCTGGCATATTGCCTGGAAAACCTCGGGGTGAAGAGACCATTCCCCCGGGCCTAATTGCTGGCGACTTAAAAAGTCCGCTCCCCAATTTTCCACTCCTGGGATGAAAACCGCGGATATGGCTGGGACATATCTTTCTGCCCATTCCAGGATGCAATTCGCTTCCCTCTGGGCTGCACGACTCCTGGTGCCACCCTGGTGATTGATATATGCCACTGCTGTGGCATTGTCTGATTGAATTCTGACAGGGGACCCTTGGAGTTTGGATGTCCATGCTACTAGGGCATACCGGGCTGCTCGTATCTCTAAGAGATTGATGGGCAGGGCCTTCTCTGCTTCTGACCACTTGCCCTGGAGAGACCATTGCTCCAGTACTGCCCCCCAGCCTATGAGGCTGGCATCTGTAGTGACCACCTTCCAAGAAACCGGACTGAAGGGTTTCCCTTTTTCCAGATTCTGGGGCACCAACCACCAATGGAGGCTCTTGCGAACGGAAGGGGACAGGGACATTGGTAAGTCTAAAGCCTGAACTTTTTTGTTCCAGGCTGACAGTATGGCCCTCTGCAAGTTCCTTGAATGGAATTGACCGTAGGGTACTGCTTCGAATGAAGCCACCATTTTTCCCAGCAGCCTCATATACAGGCATATGGATGGTTTTCTTTTTTGTACCCACTAAGTGGGTCAAAGCTTTCAAAGACAACACCTTCTCTGGAGGTAAAAAAATCTTTCTCGGATTTGAATCCAGTCTTAGCCCCCAAGTATTCCAGACTTTTGACTGGTTTTAGGGCTGACTTGTCTCGGTTGATAATGCAACCGTGAGATTCCAGATACTTGATTGTCTTGTGAACGACCACCTCTAGTTTTTTCCACTGAGTGGTCTATCAGCAACAAGTCGTCTAGATATGCCATTATCGTTACACCTTGTGTTCCTAGTTTGGCCAATCGTAGGGCCAGAATTTTTGTGAACACTCGTGGTGCTGTGGCCAGACCGAAAGGTAAGGCTCTGAACTGAAAATGGCGCCCTTCTACTGCAAAGCGTAGAAATTTCTGGTGGGCCGGACAGATGGGAATATGCAAATAAGCATCCCTTATGTCGATCGAGGCTAACCATTCCTGCCCTTGTAGGACGGTGGCCACCGATCGGATCGACTCCATCCGAAAAAGTCCTGATATGTAGGAACTTGTTTAGCCCTTTTATATTTAATATGGGCCTCACGTCCCCATTTGGTTTGGGGACTGTGACAAGGTTCGAGTAAAACCCAAACCCGCTTTCTTCCAAGGGAACCTCATGATTACCCTTGGAGCAATAGTTGTTCTAGTGCCAGAAGGAGGGATCCTCTCTGGGGATCGCTTGGCACATTTGACCTCATAAAATGGGCAGGAGGAATGTCTTTTAACTCCAGCCTGTATCCCAGACTTACTGCGGAGATCACCCATCTGTCTCTGATGGTGTCCCGCCATGGTCTCTGTGAACAACTGAAGTCTTCCCCTCACCTGATTGAGTGGGGACAACTCTTCATGACTTGGGGGGAGGTTTTGTACCTCTCTTGACCCAGGGTTTCTTGTTACCCTGTGATTGTCCCTGATTTCTGCCCCCTGGATTTGACCGCGGAGGCCGTCGGAACTGTTTCACAGCCGATGTGCCAGGGACTGGAGAAGTAGGCCTCTTAAAAGAAGGACTTCTACCCTTGTTCTTAACCGGCAAGAGTGTACTTTTACCGGCAGAAGTTTTCTGGATATATTTGTCCAGATCTTCTCCAGATAAGCGTTCTCCATGAAATGAGAAGCTAATGAGCAATTTCTTACAGGGAGCTTCAGCAGACCAGTTTTTGAGCCATAGAAGCCTACGCATATGTCTACAGACAGCGTAAAGCGGGAGGCCTGTTGGATTGTATCCTTTATGGCGTCCACCGCAACACAAGGCTCTAGGTAGGTCAGCTAGGGCAAGAGCCTGCTGATCTGGTAAGTCCCTTAAGACTTGTTTCAACTGATCTTTCATTGCTTGGCAGACTCCAATCGCTGCTACTGCAGGTTGTGTCACCATGCTTGCTGTAGAGAAAGCAGATTTTAGTAAAGACTCCAATTTTTTATCTATTGGGTCTTTGAACATTGGAACATTATCTACTGGACATGTCAGTGATTTATTTACACAAGAGATGGCTGTGTCCACTGTACGGACCCTCCATTTTTTTTATGAACTTATCCTCCATGGGATAGATCACTGGAAATCTCTTGGGGGGAGTAAATATTTTAACAGGATGCTCCCAATCCTGGTAAATAAGCCCTTCCAATAAAGGGTGGATTGGGAAGGAACAGACAGTCTGGGGAGCTTTCAGCGACCCCAGGCGAGGAAACAGTAGTGGTTGATGGTTCCGCCAGAGGCATTTAAAATGCTGCTCGGACCATGTTAGTCAGAGACTGAACCCATAATCTTTCAGCGTGAGATGCTGAGAAAGGTTCTTCCACTGTTGATTCCTCTATAACTGAATCAACCTCACCTGATCCCCTTCAGGTAGGTCGATCTCTGGGACTGTTCCTCCACTAACAGGCACTCTGCAGGAGGAGACGGAGATCGGACGCGCTTTCCCTGTGACAGGGAAGCAGCGATCAATGCTGTTAATCTCTCTTCCAATCCTCCCAGAGTTGAGGATAAAACCTCCTCTGTTATATATACAGGAGCAGGTGGACTGGGGACAGCCGCAGTACCAGGTACTCCTGCGGGGTTTCCTACGGCTACTGACCTCTGAAATTTCAGGGGAGATTGGCGCAGTACAGCATGCCCAAAATCCTCAGAGCCCGATGGAGACCCCTTTCGCTTCTTGGAAGACTTATTTCCAGAGCGTCTGGACGACATATCCTATAAGCACAAAGCTGAGGTATTCCCGTCGTCATACACCAATTTTGCTGGTAATAGTCTAACACAGTTGCTGCTATATACCAGCTGGTGTCCACTAAAGTGTCTTTCTATGGGGATGCCTGCATCAACCGCCTCTGTGTGCCACCGTTTTGTTGCTAGCTCTGCTTGCATCCAGCTGACACTTGTACTGTGTCTTTTACACATGCTGGGACGCCTGCACATGCGCAGAAGCGCCGCGGCGCGCATCGAGCGTCATCCACCCGCCCCGCCCCTTTTTTTTCCATAGGAGGCGCGTGCGCCCGTGCGCCTTCGGCGCCCTTTTCGAAACCAAGCAGGGACTAGGAGCCAGGGCCCTTTTTGCCGGAGGGCCTGTGCGGTGGATGAGCGCAGCAACAGGGCAGAGGAAGTGGATTCCCACAGAGAACTTACCAACTGCCTGGATCTTTTGAGTTGAGAAAACCAACGATCCACATGACAAGAAAAAATGGACCACAGCGGCCTCTAGTGGTTTAACACAGGTACCGCGGTCCTCTTTTTTTTTTTTTTCTTGACTACTATTAAAATTTTGCATTTTCCAGTAGTTACAGGCATACACAGATATTAGCGGGAATACCGTTAGGTAACAGACAGAAAGACAAATTAGGCTTGGGGGTCCCCCAATAGAACCAAGTTCCTGGGGGCCCCCACTTACCTGTTCCCCGCCGCAGGACTCTGTTTGGTCCACAGAAGCCCAAACTTCACCTATCACGGCAGGCATTGTAATTAAACCTTCAGGGACCGGGTTCCCAAGGATTCCACTCCCCTGGACCTGTATAGCACCCTGCACAGAAAACATCTTGGTCGTGGGTATGACCAGAGCTCTGGATCCCAGGGTCCAGCCCTCCTAAGAGAGGCATTACAGGCAAAACCTTGCTCTTCTGCTGCAAGGCCCGGGTACCGACCGTTTAGCTATGAAGCTTTTTTGGTGGGATCCGGAACAGCTTACTAAGGCCCGTAAAAGAACCTGTACGCAAGCCCAGTGAAAACACATGTTACTCTTTGGCCAACACCTTAGACACTGGCAAAAAACTGAGGTGCTCCCGGATGGGAGGGGCTTATATAGGGGAGGGTACTTCCGGTTTTGGAAGTTGCCAGTGCCAGCACCTGAAGGTATCTATATAACCCATTAGTAATGACTAAGTCGCTCTGTGTCCCGTGATGTACGAAAAATATTTTTTTTTTTTAACATGGGGTGGTGTTTGTGTGGGTCCCTTACACACATTCATACATATTAGGGCCAATTTAGACAGGATCCAATTTACCTACCAGTATATTTTTAGATTGTGGGAGGAAACCCACGCAGGCACAGGGAGAACATGTAAACTCCAAGCAGATGGTGTCACGGCCGGGATTCGAACCAGCGACCCTTTTTGCTGCTAGGTGAAAGTGCCAACCACTACACCACTGTGCTGCACAAATATGAATCTAGAGATGTAGGTTCTTGTGTCCACTTGTGAAAATACAAGTGGGTCATGGCACATCTACATTCCAAATTTGGCACTTAAGATGGTCATGCACTATGCAATCTGATTGTCGAATCTCTGTACAATTGGAGATTTCAGCAAAATAGGTAATAGGAATACGCACTTAAAAAAAAATATTAACATTTTTGGAAATCAAACAGGCTCTTGCCTAATCTAATTTTTCAATTTTTTTTAAGATTGCAGTGTATGGTCACCTTTAAAGATCAAGATCTGAAAATATTAATTTATTGGGTTTAAAAACACTTTTCTGTTCTTTGAAATGTATTGAAAGGATTGTGTGAAAATAGAAAAAAAAACATTTCAAAGATGTATTAGAAGTAATAGGAATGAGATTAGCATCAAAATGATTAATTAAGTGAGAACACCTACTAATTGCCTAACAAGACACATCCAATGAGATGAACGTGCGCTATTATCAATGAGAAAACAGCAGTTACCCTGGCACCAGTTACTGTTTACATATTTAGTATTGCGTTGCGCGTCTGCGTGCGCCGGTTCGCACGCCCAATCAATGATTTATCCGGCGCACCAATTAAGGTATGAACCGGTGCAACGCATTGTTCTTAGTAAATCAGCCCCTTAGATTGCACACAGGTGGACATCATTTCACAAATTATGTGACTTCTGAAGGTAATTTGTTACATCCAGAGCTTTTTATGGGCTTCATAACAAAGGGGGTGAATACATATGCACATGGCAATTATCAGTTTTTTATTTCTGAAAAATTGTTTTATGTATATATTGTTCTAATTTTACTTCACCAACTTAGACTATTGTGTTCTGATCCATCACATATAATTCAGATTAAAAAAAAACATTGAACTAAAGTCTGTAATTGACAGCAAAGGATTTGCAACCAAGTATTAAAAAGTGAAAGTTTGATTGATGATTGTTAATCTGCCCCATTACTTTTGGTCCCTTAAAAAGTGGGAGGCACATATACAAACTGTTGTAATTCCTACACCGTTCACCTGATTTAGATGTAAATATCCTCAAATTAAAGCTGAAAGTCTGCAGTTAAAGCACATCTTGTTTGTTTCATTTCAAATCCATTGTGGTGGCGTATAGAGCCAAAAAGATTAGAATTGTGTCAATGTCCCAATATTTATGGACCTGACTGTATATATATATATATATATATATATATTAGTGATGAGCCGAACACCCCCGGGTTCGGTTCGCACCAGAACCCGCGAACGGACCGAAAGTTCGTACGAACATTAGAACCCTATTAAATACAATGGATGCGAACGTTCGAATTCTAAAGTGCTAATTATAACGACTATTATGCATGTTATTGTCCTAAAAAGGGTTTGGGAACCCGGGTTCTGCACCAGGGGACATGTATCAATGCAAAAAGAAGTTTTAAAAACGGTCGTTTTTCGGGAGCAGTCATTTTAATGATGCATAAAGTGAAAAAAAAAAAGTCAAATATTCCTTTAAATATCGTACCTGGGGGGTGTCTAAAGTATGCCTGTGAAGTGCCACGTGTTTAGAACTGTCCCTGCACAAAATGACACTTCTAAAGGAAAAAAAAGCCATTTAAAACTGCTTGCGGCTTTAATGTAATGTCTGGTCCCGGTAATATGGATGAAAATCTTTAAGAAAAATGGCATAGCTACCACATGACCCCCCCCCTACCCCAGCCCATTACCAGCCCCTTTGGGTCTTGTATGGATATTAAGGGGAACCCCGCACATAAAATAAAAAAGGCCCTATATACTCTGAACAGCCGTATACAGGCGGTGCATACAAGACAGGGACTGTAGGTTTGTTCTTATGTAGAATCTGTTTGTAATTTTGAACAGGTACATTGTTTAAGTGTAGCTCCAGCCCAAAAATCTATTTTTAAACTTTTTGGAAAACATAGGTAAGGGTTATCACCCCTGTAACATTTGTTTTGCTGTCTGTGCCCCTGTTCAGAACATTTCACCTCACTTTCCGTCCCAATGACAACTGTTTTTGAAATGTGGTGTTTTTCTTGAAACAAGGATTGCTGATAAAGCATCAGTACAGAGGAGACACCTTTCTCCCATATTAATTCTTACAGGAGAGAATTTTCCTTCCTAGGGGTAGATTTCCTCTCACTTCCTGTTGTCTTCTTGCGTTTGCAAGTAGGAGTCGTTTGTAAGTTGGATGTTTGAAAGTAGGGACCTGCCGTATATACTCTGCAGAAATAGGCCCCTTAGTTGTTGGTGTTGGCACAACACTGTAAGCACTCACAGTTACTCTTGGTTGGTGCTGGAACGCCCTGCTGTCAACTATTATATCAGGAATTGTAATTACATATAATTGTTGAACAGTGGTAGTAAAAATTGGGCCTTTGATGGTGGTGCTGGTGCCACAACACTGTAAGCCCTGACAGTTACTCTTGGTGGGTGCAGCAATGGGCCCTGCTGTGAATTATTAGATCAAGAATTGTAATTGCATGCCCCTGTTGAACAGGGGCTGAAAAATTGGGCCTTTCGTGGTGGTGGTGGTGGTGGTGGTGTTGCCACAACACTGTAAGCCCTCAGAGTTACTCTTGGTGGGTGCAGCAATGGGCCCTGCTGTGAATTATTAGATCAAGAAATGTAATTACATGCCCCTGTTGAACAGGGGCTGAAAAATTGGGCCTTAGGCACTGGTGGCACAACACTGCAACCCCTCACAGATACTGTACTTGGAGCACAGCAATGAGCCCTGTTGCAAAGTATTGCTTCAAAAATTGTAATTACACGCCCCTGTTAAACAGGGGCTAAAAAATTGGGCGTTAGGCACTGGTGGCGGCACCCATAAACAAAAATGATCTTCCAAGCTATCATCATCAATCGTATCATTGAGGACTCGGAGGAGGAGGATAGCCAGTCAACATAACAGCACAGGCACTCAGCATCAGCATCAGTCTTGAAGGGATGTGACATGTTAAAATCAATTAGTCTGTTATATCAGCATCAGGTGTGTGGTAGCTGGTGGTGATCCAAGACTGGTTCATCTTGATGAAAGTCAGTCGATCAACCGAGTCGGTGGACAGGCGCACCCTGTGATCCGTGACAAATCCTCCAGCAGCACTGAATGTGCGTTCCGAAAGAACGCTGGATGCAGGACAGGCCAGTAGCTCAATTGCATACTGTGCAAGCTCTGGCCAGTGATCCATCCTCAAGACCCAGTAAGCCAGAGGATTTTCGGTGGGGAAGGTGTCCAAGTCTGACCTTGCCCCTAGATATTCCTGCACCATGTTTATCAGACGCTGGCGATGGTTGCTGGAACCGATCATACTTTGGGGCTGCGGACTAAAGAATTGTCTGAACGCAGAGTTTGTAACCTCCCAGTCTCTGGGAACGCGTTGCACAGACCTTTCTGCAAGGCCTCCCGGAGTTGTCTCATCCTCTGCTCCCTCTGCGACGGTAACATAAGGTCCGCAACCTTACCCTTGTACCGTGGATCAAGGAGAGTGGCCAGCCAGTAATGGTCCCTCTCCTTGATCCGAAGAATACGAGGATCCTTCCGCAGACTTTGCAGGATCAGGGAGGCCATGCAGCGTAGGTTAGCTGAGGCATTCGGTCCGGAGTCCTCTGGGTCACTAAGGACGACATGATCCGCAGCCACCTCCTCCCAGCCACGTACAAGTCCACGGGTTTCTTGGGACTGTAAATCATCCCTAAAAGACTGCTGCTGTTGATGCTGCTGAGTGCCAGGCTCCACCTCCATGCTGACACAATCCTCCTCCTCCTCCTCCTCCTCCTCGTCCTCTTCCTGTGCGATGGGTGGGACAGAAGGAACACTGTCTGGGTAAAGGGGGCCTTGAGAGGCAAGGAAGTCCTCCTCTTCCTGCCTCTGTTCTGCCTCAAGTGCCCTGTCCATTATTCCACGCAGCGTGTGCTCCAACAGGTGGACAAGAGGTACAGTGTCACTGATGCATGCACTGTCACTGCTCACCATCCTCGTGGCCTCCTCAAATGGTGCCAGGACAGTGCATGCATCCCTGATCATGCCCCACTGGCGTGGAGAAAAAAAACAAGCTCCCCTGACCCTGTCCTGGTGCCGTAGTCGCACAGGTACTCATTGATGGCCCTCTGCTGCGTGTGCAGCCGCTGCAGCATGGCCAACGTTGAGTTCCACCTGGTGGGCATGTCACATAAAAGGGGGTTCTTGGGCAGGTTCAACTCCTTTTGCAGCTCAGCCAGGCGAGCACTGGCATTATAAGATCTGCGGAAATGCACACAGACTTTCCTGGCCTGCCTCAGGACATCCTGTAAGCCCGGGTACCTGCCCAAGAACCGCTGCACCACCAGGTTAAGGACGTGAGCCACACAGGGCACATGGGTCAGTTGTCCCTGTCGGAGGGCGGAGAGGAGGTTGGTGCCATTGTCGCAAACCACCATTCCTGGCTTAAGCTGGCGTGGCGTCAACCACCTCTCGGCCTGGCCCTGCAGAGCAGACAGGACCTCTGCCCCAGTGTGGCTTCTGTCCCCCAAACACACCAGCGCAAGCACGGCATGGCATCTTTTTGCCTGCGTACTTGCGTAGCCCCTTGAACGCCTACGGAGCACCGCTGGTTCCGAGGACAAAGCACAGGAAGAGGCCATGGAGGAAGAAGAAGAGGAGGGGGTGGAGGAGAGAGGTGTGTCACAACCAGTAGTAGCATTTTGGAGGCGTGGCGGTGGAACAACCTCCAACACTACTGCACCTTGTCCTGCATCCTTCCCAGCTGCCAAAAGAGTGACCCAATGGGCCGTGAAAGAAAGGTAACGTCCCTGTCCATGCCTGCTGGACCATGAGTCAGCGGTAATATGCACCTTACCGCTGACCGCCCTGTCCAGCGAGGCCAAGAC
Source organism: Rana muscosa (assembly GCA_029206835.1). Lineage (NCBI taxonomy): Eukaryota > Metazoa > Chordata > Amphibia > Anura > Ranidae > Rana > Rana muscosa. Next base: position 359,628,406 of record CM055122.1, read on the forward strand.
ATTGCCTTCCACATGCCGGTAGTTTCGACGGTCCAGCAGCTGGGGCAGGGAAATTTGCCTGCTAGAATCGGACGTCGGTGTACTGCTAGCAGAGTGGCCGCAAGTACTTGGCTGTGACACACCTAATTCTACACCTTCATTCCTCTCAGTGCATGTTTCAGAGAGGACTGAAGTTATAGTGGGGTTGGAGATCCCAGCTGATGCGGTGCAAGGAGAGGTCCGCTTTGTTCTTTGGTGTGGGTCTTTGAGGTAGGCTTGCCAACGAGCTGCATGGCAGGTCAACATATGTCTGGTCAGGCATGTGGTACCCAAGCGGCTGATGTTTTGGCCACGCGATATACGCTTGAGACATATGTTGCAAACAGCAGCTGTGCGATCTGATGCACTAGCCTCAAAAAAGGCCCACACCAAAGAACTTTTTGAATGACGGGCAGAGGCAGCGCCCTGCACAGGCGGAGCTCTGCGGTGTGATTCCGTCGGTGTACTGCCCTTACGCTGGCCACCAAAGGGCATCCTGCCTCGTTGGAGATGTGCCTCCTCCTCATCCTCCTCCTCCTCCTCTCTCCTATTAGGCACCCACGTGGAGTCAGTGACCTCATCATCCCCTCCCTCCTCATCACTGGAGCCAATCTGGCAGTATGCTGCAGCTGCTGGAACATGACTGCCAGATTGGTGTCCTTCTTGAGCATCCCCTCTGTCTGCTCTCACGCTACTGCCTTCCTCTAGCTGGGTTTCATCATCAGACCCTTCGAAACGCTGGGCATCCTCCTGGAGCATGTACCCAACACTGTGCTCAAACAGTTCGGGGGACTCCTCAGGAGGAGGACATGGTGGGTCTAGGGAAGGAGTGACTGATGATGAGTCTGACATTGATACCAGGGAAGAGGACGCTTTGGCAGCTGCTTTGCCAGTACCCTGAGCGTGGGTGAGAGAGGATGAGGAGGAGGAGGAGGGCTTGGTCATCCACTCTACCAAGTCTTCGGCATGATGTGGCTCAACATGTCCAGCTGCCGAAAAGAAGGGCAAGCGTGTCCCATGGCCATGTGCTGATGACAATGCACCGCGTCCACGACCAGCACTGTTGCCCCCAGACACAGAGCCTGCTTGCCCTCTTTTATTGCCTCCTGACTGTCTGCCTCTCCTTGTTTGCCTTCCAGACATTCTAATGGATGGCCTGCAGGGAGATGGGAAAAAAAGCAATAAGGGCTACCTTCAGGTGTCCTTCTCTGTCCCTTTACTTAAGGATTTCTAAATATGGTTGAGGATGATTGCTTTCGCACAGAATAGCACAATGACAATTTCCCTGACTGTCCAAAAAACAAGGATTTCAAAGATGGTTGATGAGGAATGCTTTAGCACAGTATAGCACAATGAGAATTTCCCTCACTGTCCTTCCCTGTCCCTACAAACAAGGTTTAGCACAGTAAAACACACTGACACTCTCCCTACCTATAGTTTTCTGTCCCTATAAAAATTTTTTTTTTTAAAGATGGTTGATGAGGAATGCTTTAGCACAGTATAGCACAATGAGAATTTCCCTCACTGTCCTTCCCTGTCCCTACAAACAAGGTTTAGCACAGTAAAACACACTGACACTCTCCCTACCTATAGTTTTCTGTCCCTATAAAAAAATTTTTTTTTAAAGATGGTTGATGAGGAATGCTTTAGCACAGTATAGCACAATGAGAATTTCCCTCACTGTCCTTCCCTGTCCCTACAAACAAGGTTTAGCACAGTAAAACACACTGACACTCTCCCTACCTATAGTTTTCTGTCCCTATAAAAAATTTTTTTTTTAAAGATGGTTGATGAGGAATGCTTTAGCACAGTATAGCACAATGAGAATTTCCCTCACTGTCCTTCCCTGTCCCTACAAACAAGGTTTAGCACACAGTAAAACACACTGACACTCTCCCTACCTATAGTTTTCTGTCCCTATAAAAAAATTTTTTTTAAAGATGGTTGATGAGGAATGCTTTAGCACAGTATAGCACAATGAGAATTTCCCTCACTGTCCTTCCCTGTCCCTACAAACAAGGTTTAGCACAGTAAAACACACTGACACTCTCCCTACCTATAGTTTTCTGTCCCTATAAAAATTTTTTTTTTTAAAGATGGTTGATGAGGAATGCTTTAGCACAGTATAGCACAATGAGAATTTCCCTCACTGTCCTTCCCTGTCCCTACAAACAAGGTTTAGCACAGTAAAACACACTGACACTCTCCCTACCTATAGTTTTCTGTCCCTATAAAAAATTTTTTTTTAAAGATGGTTGATGAGGAATGCTTTAGCACAGTATAGCACAATGAGAATTTCCCTCACTGTCCTTCCCTGTCCCTACAAACAAGGTTTAGCACAGTAAAACACACTGACACTCTCCCTACCTATAGTTTTCTGTCCCTATAATTTTTTTTTTTTTAAAGATGGTTGATGAGGAATGCTTTAGCACAGTATAGCACAATGAGAATTTCCCTCACTGTCCTTCCCTGTCCCTACAAACAAGGTTTAGCACAGTAAAACACACTGACACTCTCCCTACCTATAGTTTTCTGTCCCTATAAAAAATTTTTTTTAAAGATGGTTGATGAGGAATGCTTTAGCACAGTATAGCACAATGAGAATTTCCCTCACTGTCCTTCCCTGTCCCTACAAACAAGGTTTAGCACAGTAAAACACACTGACACTCTCCCTACCTATAGTTTTCTGTCCCTATAAAAAATTTTTTTTTAAAGATGGTTGATGAGGAATGCTTTAGCACAGTATAGCACAATGAGAATTTCCCTCACTGTCCTTCCCTGTCCCTACAAACAAGGTTTAGCACAGTAAAACACACTGACACTCTCCCTACCTATAGTTTTCTGTCCCTATAAAAAATGTTTTTTTAAAAACACACTGACACTCTCCCTACCTATAGTTTTCTGTCCCTATAAAATTTTTTTTTTTTAAAGATGGTTGATGAGGAATGCTTTAGCACAGTATAGCACAATGAGAATTTCCCTCACTGTCCTTCCCTGTCCCTACAAACAAGGTTTAGCACACAGTAAAGCACAGTAAAACAGACTGACACTCTCCCTACCTATCCTTCTCTTTCCCTAAACTAAAGGAATCCAGGTTAAGCAAGAAAAAAAAAATGTCACTGTCCCTGCCTATGCTTCTCTTTCCCTGCTCCGGAACACACTACACTAGGCCGCCGTGCTGGCGGCCTTTTATAGTGTGGGGCGTGTACTAAACACCCTCAGCAATAATTGGCCACAGGCATCCTGCCTGTGGCCAATCATTGCTCTCCTCGCTGCCGGCGCTGTGATTGGCCAAGCATGCGGGGTCACCGTGCATGCTTGGCCAATCACAGCGCCTGGATGACACTGCGATGGCGTAGTGCATTGTGGGCCGCGAATTAGGCGCGAACGGCCCAAATCGTTCGTTGTTCGGCGAACGATCGAACAGCCGATGTTCGAGTCGAACGTATGTTCGACTCGAACACCGAGCTCATCCCTAATATATATATATGAGAGAGATATGTGTGTATGTATGTGTATTATATATATGTATATATATAGATATATCCAGGGTTTTTTTTCAGCTGGAACTTGGTGGAACTCAGTTCCAACACCTCTGTGTCTGGCCCTGTGCTCCCTGCTAACCGTTATCACTTGTAAATACAGAAGTCCAGCTTCTGTGTTTACAAGTGACAGCTTGTCTCCCAACGACACTCACAGATCTGATCTCCTGAGTGGCTCCCACTAAGTGCAGGATGGGGACAAGGGTGCAGGTGCTCGGGGTGCAGTGCAGATGCCAACATCCTTACTGGATGATCTCCCCACAAGTGAGAGAGGCAGAGCTACAGTGTTTGGGGGGTACTAGAGCTGACTGGGTGCTTAACGTGACTACATATGTAAGAGATGTGGAAGATGGTGGAGCTTTTAGGGAGGTGGGAGATTATGGGAGCAGTGGAGAGGAGGTTGCATGCAGAGGTCAGAGCTGAAGAGGGGTGAAAGTGAGATGTGAATGCATGAGGATGCAGAGGTAAGCAGCTGTGGATGAAGGCTGAACTCTGCACTCTGTATGCAGCACACACAGAACTACGCACTATATACATAATGAACCTCCGAACTCTGCTCTCTCTGTACTCCCCCCCCAAACTCTGCACTCTGTACGTAATGCACTCTTGGTATGTAATGTCCCTTTAAAGCCTAGTACACACTATCATTTTTTTTTTCATTTAACCCAATGGGTTTAACAAAAAAAAACTGACAGCTTAGATCAGAGCCACTGTACTAACAATCGGCTGCTGGTTTACCAGCATGCTTGTCTGACAGAAGCCAGCCGAACGGCCGTCGGCTAACTTCTGTTGGACCATTTGCCATACACACGGGTCGAATGGTTTTTATTGAACCAGTCGATGCCACCCGACATTTGGCCCATATGTACTAGGATTAAGACCCTTCCACAGTTTGTGAAATCTGACCACACCCACAATTTGATGCAGTTTTGAGGGTGTGAGTGTGTGGGGGGGGGAAGGGTTTTTTGATGGGGGGGTCATGGTTGAGTTCCTGTACCTATTTTCTGAGAAAAAATTAGATTTTTTTGTACTCACCGTAAAATCCTTTTCTCGTTCGTCCATGGACGGACACAGCTCCTTAAATCTTGACAAAGTGGGTTATGTTCCTGTTCATAGGAGAGGACTAGGCAGAACATGTTAGTTATCTTAAAACATGTAACTTTAACAGAGTTGAACAGCCCCGCCCAGGGGGCGGTCCCTCCGTACATAACCCTCCTATCCAACAGTCAGCAGCCTCAGTTCGTAGTAAAGCAGTACAAACTAAACAAGGAGGGGTGGGTGCTGTGTCTGTCCATGGACGAACGAGAAAAGGATTTTACGGTGAGTACAAAAAATCCTATTTTCTCTTATCGTCCATGGACGGACACATTTCCTTAAATCTTAACAAAGTGGGACGTCCCCAAGCAGTGTCAGAAAAAACGAGGGGTGGGAACAGCAATCAAAAGAAGACTTAAAGGGGTTGTAAAGGTTCGTTTTTTATTTATAGGTTCCTTTAAGCTAGTGCATTGTTGGTTCACTTGCCTTTTCCTCTGATTTACCTTCTAAATGTTTTTTTTCTTTGTCTGAATTTCTCACTTCCTGTTTCTCCTCACTAAACTTCACACCATCATCCGAGTGGTGTGGAGTCAGCCAGAACAGCTTACTGAACAGTTTACTGAGGAGGAACAGGAAGTGAGAAATTCAGACAAAGAAAACAAAGAAAACAAATATTTAGAAGGGAAATCTAAGGAAAAGGTAAGTGAACCAACAATGCACTAGCTTAAAGGAACCTATTTAGAAAATAAAAAACGAACCTTTACAACCCCTTTAACTTCACCCCAAACAAACAGAGCTCCTCGCGGAGGAGTTGCAACCTCAAACAGCTGCCTGCAAAAACTTGCGGCCAAGGAAGCATCCGAAGATGCACACACATCAACCTTGTAAAACGTTCGGAAAGTATGAACCAGGTCGCCGGCTCACACACCTTGAAGACAGATGCTAGATGTCGGAAATCCCAGGAAGCACCAAGTGCCCTGGTTGAATGCGCTGTGACAGGAAAGGGAGGCGCCCGCCCCTAAAGGGCATAGGCCTGGATGACGATCAGCCTGATCCACCTAGAAAGATGGCTGATGAGACCGTCAGGCCCTTCTGTGGACCAGATACCGATGCGAACAGTGAGTCAGAACTCCGAAACGGAGCAGTAGCAGACAGGTACACCCGTAGGGCACATACCACGTCCAAGGTATGTAGCGCAGCCTCCTGGGATGCGATGGCCGAAGACACAAGGATGGAAGCACAATGTCCTAGTTTAGGTGAAAAGCCGAAACCACCTTAGGAATGAATGAAGGTTGCGGGCGAAGCACCGCTTATCTGTATGGAGGACCAAGTAAGGCGACTTGCAAGACAAGGCCGCCAATTCAGAAACCCTTCTGACCAAAGTAATGGCAACTAGAAAGGCAACTTTTTGAGAAAGAGTGGAATCTCCCTGATGTTCTCAAAGGGAGGTTCCTGAAGTACCGAGAGCACTAGAGTCAAGTCCACGGAGGAAGCGGTGGTCCAAACAGGGGAACCACGTGTCAGACCCCCTGCACACACGTACTTACCAGTGAGTGAGCCACCAGAGGCTGTTGGAAGAAGACAGCCAAGGATGAAATCTTCCCCCTTAACGGTGCTCAAGGCAAGGTTCAGATCCACTCCACACTGTAAGAACAGCAGGATCCGAGAAACCGGCTATGTCCGTGGGCGCCGGCCATCTCATCACACATAGAGATGTAGGCCTTCCAAGTGCAATGGTAGATCGTCCGGGAAGAAGGTTCACGGGCCCCCAACATAAAGGGGATCATCGAATCTGTCAGACCACGGTCCCTTAGTACCTGGCTTTCAATAGTCAAGGCGTTAAAGTCAGCGACTGTAAAACAGGATGAAGCATGGGACCTTGTGAAAAAGGAAAAAGGTACCCCTATGGCAGTGGTTCTCAACCTGGGGGTCGAATGGCGATTTGCCAGGGGTCACCGAATCCTGGGCTGTTCCTGAAGCCCGCACCTCTCTCCCAGCCTTTTAGCACCCGAGCCAGAAACACAGTGAGTAACACTACCTGTGATTATAGTTGTCATTAAAAGTCCCAACTACAGTTCTCAGATCAGCAGATGCCCTTGATCAAGAGCACCTAAGTTGGCTAATTGGAACTCCACCCAGCACTGCCACTCATCCCACCCCCCCATCAGCATTGCCACTGATCCCACCCCCCACCAGCACTGCCATTGATCCCAACATCCCGCCAGCACTGCCATTGATCCCAACATCCCGCCAGCACTGCCACTCATCCCATTCCCTCCACCAAGGAGTAAGAGAAGGAATACAAAATAGAGAATACATGGAAAGGAGAGAAAAAGAGGGGGAGGAACAAAGAAAAAAAGGGAGAGAAAGAATAATAGAAAGAACAAGAAAGATGGCTAGAGAGGAATGTGGGGAAAAAAACAAGAAATTATGATAGCGAGAGATAAAAGTGAAAGAAAGGAGAACAAAGAGAAAAAGTGGTACATCCTAAAACTTACCATAAGGGGTTTTAATACTGTACGAGTGGAAGGGACTCAGGGAGCACTAAATGTCCGTGGGTTAGGGGCGCAAATTACTTGTCTTGCCTTGGGTGCCGACAACCCCCGCTACTAAAATAATTTTACTGTTAGGGGTCCCCACAACTTTGGAAAATTTATCAAGGGGTCACGGCACTAGAAGGGTTGAGAACCACTGCCCTAGGGGCTTTGAGTTGCCGCAATAGATGAAAATTAAAAAGAATAATTTGGGTAAAAAAGTATACATTTTTATTGAGTAGCAAAAAAATCACATAAATACAATGGGAATCAGGTTCCAAAAAACATCAATTGAAGCTAACACATGTGTCTAAAAACAACCAATGAGAAATAGTACAACATTAGGAATATTTACTATGGGCGCAAAAGCTCCAACGCGTTTCGACCTTAGTAGTATGGCGGTCTTCTTCAGGGGAAAAAAGCTTTGCGAACATAGATTCTATAATGAGATATAAGCATGTCAATGAAAAATTGTTACCAAAAACAACCAATAAAAAACAACACATATACACCCATGAACAAGGGTGCCTTTACGTGTGTATAGTATTAAACACATTGAGTACAATTGCCATAAATTGATAGTTATAAAATACATACCCAAATGGATGTCAGCAGCCGGGACTGGTGGTCAGGTAGTGGCCCCGCCATCCGAAGCAGAAATCTCTCCCAGACAAGCCAAGGGAGGAGGTCAGGATGGTATCATGGACCAAAATGTGGAACAGAGAAAAGAGACCACCCCCAGGCCTACGAGAGGTCGCGACCCACGGCCCCGCACCACTGAGAAGGCGGGGGGAGGGGAGGCGCAGGCAAGGTGGAGGGAGAGGGACAGCCCGGCGCGGGCCGATGGAGGAAAGAGAGGAGAAGGAGGGAAGGACGGAGGGATCGAGCCAACCAAAAATGAGGCACAGCAAGAAATCGAAAGTGACCCTGTAAAAAATATCAAAGATATAAAAATTGTATATAATAACAATCTAAAAAGAGTCACCTGCATACTAGTGGTAACCCCCTAAAAAAGGAGAAGTGAAGGGGGACAGTGAGGAAAAAGACGAGAACAATGTGGGGGAAGATGTGCAGTTGTAGGTGGAGCATGTGGACTAGTGAGGACCTATGAAAGGAAGAAAAAATGGTGTGTGGAGATGAAAAATAAAAAAACAAGAACAAAAGTGGGAGCGAAAACGAGGGGAGAGATGGTGTTGCATGAGATAAAATTGAAAATAGAAAATTAAGAAAAATAATAAATGAAGTGTGAAAATATTGAATGTGCGATATGAATGGGGAAATGAATGGGGAAATAAATAAATGTAATGTGACAGGAAAGTGTGTGTGGTGGGTTGAACATGTGGGGGTTATATGAAGGAGTATATGAATAAAATATGGGGTAATGGACTGAAGAAAAAAGGGGGGAGGCGATGGCTGTGTGATAAGAATGTGGAAGTGTGCCAATGAATGGGAGGAATGTGCAAAGATATATAGGAAAAAGGTGAAAGGAAGGGATAAGTGGAGGGACTCCAAGGAGTGGGAGATGTGTACAAAGAAGAATGTATTGAAATAAAAATAAAAGGGGGGGGGGGGGGTTTTACCTAAACTATCGAAGTGAAAACATATTAAAGCTCAACTAGCTGGTTGAATAATGTGTGGGGATTCAAAAGAAGTTCCCATAGGATGGAGATGCAGTTCAAAAAGCCTGCAAACACAGGAATCTGTATGCTATAAGTAAAGAAGATAGACATATTACTTATGAAGCAGAGGTATAGGTCCATAAAGAAGCCGTATCTATGGTCAAGCTATTTACTTACAATTCTGGGCCAGCAGTGTGCGTGTACCTCCGTTCAAGCCACCATGGGGGCTCTGAATAAGGCTATCCCCTGAAGCTGTCTGTTATATAGGGGCCAAACAAGCGATGAGATACATGTGCCAGGTCCGGCAGCACAGCCATAGGAGAGACCCACACGTCCAAGAGCTGGATGACATCCATGGGATAAAAAGTTGAAGATAAATGAACAATTACAGACCTGTTAAATACAAATCAATGAACTGACGTTTTTGGAGAAACATTGTCCCAAGCAAAAAAATATAATAAATAAAATAATACATAAAATGAAATACCAATCTATGCCCCTTTCATGATATGACGGAGCTTGAGATGGCTTACACCTTATTTAATGAAGTTAAGTTTAATAATGAAGGACAAGAAGCAAAAATAGAAGTTGTCAAAGGAACCCAGCAGATAAATCAAGATCTTTCTAGATTGATTATATTGGGTACAGTGCCGGGAAATGGCAAGGCAATGTGGGAAAGAGAAGGAAGTTCATCATATTCCAGGAACACTTCCACCGCACTGCCTGTCATTGTGTTTTTCCCGATACAAGCCCTTTTATAAAAGGAGAAAAAGAAATGGATTCATTCAGGCCTGGGTAAGTAGTAGCTTGCAGCCGAAAAATGTATTTCTGCTCGCATTAAAGAAGGGATTTATTCCAATCGCTGCATCTGATCGGTATATGTACCCGATCGATAGCGACAAATGAAATTTTAGGCATTTTGTAGTTGTGTTTAAAGACCACGTGTCTGCCTAGGGATAGGTAGCGATTACCAATTTGCATGCTGTAAACATGTTTGGCAATGTGACCCCAAAATTCTTGTTTCGTCTTACCTGTGTAGAATGCGTTGCATTCACATAACATTAGGTATACAATGCCACGAGTTTGACAGTTTGCAAAGTGGAGAGGTGTAAACATCTCACCATTTGGGAGCAGAAAGGATTTCTCCTTTCGCATCAAGGGACAGTGAGAACAATGACCGCACGGGAAAGTGCCACGTGTCGGGCAATGTTTTTTACTAGATACCCCTTTGAATTCGCTCTGGACTAATTTGTCCTTCAATGACATGGCTCTCTTGAAAGTGATGGATGGGGAATCAGTGACAAATTTATTTGTCTTTGGATCATCGGTTAAGATGGACCAATGTCGGTTAATGATTTCTCGGATTTGTTTTTCTTGCCTAGACAAACGCATAATGATCCTAGTATTGTTGTTTTGTGAAGTCTGTTTCGACTGATTATTGAAAAAAAGATCATTGTGAGATTTCACGGACACCTTATTATAGGCTTTCCTTAAACAGGATCTGCTATAGCGCCTTTCAAGGAGTCTGTTTTGTAATTTTCCAGCTTCTTCCTTGAAAGTATCTTCATTGAAACAGTTTCTGCGGAGGCGCAGATACTGTCCATATGGGATCGAGTCCTTGAGTGCCATAGGGTGGAAACTAGTGGCATGTAGCACCGTGTTCCCGGCAGTGGCCTTTCGGAACAGGGTGCTACCTAGTTTTCCAGAGGGAGCAGTAAAGACCTGAACATCAAGAAAAGTGAGCATACTTTTGTTGTGTGTCATAGTGTATTTGATTTGATCAATATCAATTCTCTCAACCTCAATCAGTAATGCCTCTGAGCCTTCCCAGACGACGAAGACGTCGTTGATATACCTTAGCCATACTGCAATATGGCTAGTGTAATGGACAAGGTCCTCGTCGCTGAGAAGGGACTGCTCCCACTCCCCCAGGTACAGATTGGCGTAGGACGGGGCACAACATGTCCCCATCGCTACGCCCTGCACCTGGAGGTAGTGGGAGCCGTCAAACAGAAAGGAATTGTGGTAAAGAATGAACTCCAATCCTCCGCGGATGAATTCATTCAAAGCCTGATCATAGCGAGAACCCTGCTGGAGGACTCCTGAAATGACAGCCAAACCTGTGGTGTTAGGTATCGAACTATACAAGGCTTCTATGTGAATAGCCACTAAAATGGACTCATCAGTGTAGGACAATTCATCAATTCTTTGCAGAAAGTGAATTGTATCTTTAATGAACGATGGCAGGATCATAACAAAGGGTTGCAGGTAAGCATCAATCTCTCGGCTCAGGTTTTCCGTGATCCCTCCATTACCCGAGACTATGGGGCGTCCCGTGGGGTTAGATGGATTTTTATGAATCTTTGGGAGGCTATAGAAGGTCGCCACCCCTGGCTGGTGGGTTCTAATATACTCCCAAAGATCTTTGGAAATAGCATTGGTCGCATGGGCTTTGTCGACAAATTCGTAAAACTTGTTATTGAATCTGCGGAAGCTGAGGAAGGTTTGGACAGCCGCACTCCAAAAAATAGTTCCTTTATTTTAAAATCAAGTCACAAAACATTGTCTGCACCCGTGGCTTTGGATCTAGTGAAAGGCTCATTAGTCACACCTGAGCGGTAATCTTCTCTCTTCGTTATTGAATCTGTCGAGAAGTGTAGCTGGAATGGATCTATACCAAGAGCGATTGTCAAGAATCGTTTGACACATAGCTCTATAGTGGGAGTTGTCCATTACGACAACATTCCCGCCTTTGTCAGAGGCCTTAATTACAATAGATTTATTTTTACGTAAATCTTGAAGGGCCTGATTTTCATCTGTGGTGAGGTTTTGTGGGGAAATTTTCTGTAGGCGCAAATTGCAAATGTCTTTAATAGTCTGTTTAACCACTTAAGCCTCGGACCATTTGGTAGCTAAAGGACCAGAGGTGAATTCAGAATTTTGCACTGCGCGGCTTTAACTGTAAATTGTGCGGACATGCAATGTTGTACCCAAACAAAATTTGCGTCCTTTTCTTCCCACAAATAGAGCTTTCTTTTAATGGTATTTGATTGCCTCTGCGATTTTTATTTTTTGCGATATAAACGGAAAAAGACCGAAAATTTTGAAAAAAAATGATATTTTCTACTTTTTGTTATAAGAAAAATCGAATAAACTCAATTTTAGTCATACATTTAGGCCAAAATGTATTCAGCCACATGTCTTTAGTAAAAAAAATGTCAATAAGCGTATATTTATCGGTTTGCGCAAAAGTTATAGCGTTTACAAACTAGGGTACATTTTCTGGAATTTACACAGCTTTTAATTTATGACTGCCTATCTCATTTCTTGAGGTGCTAAAATGACAGGGCAGTACAAAACCCCCCCAAATGACCCCATTTTAGAAAGTAGACACCCCAAGGAAATTGCTGAGAGGCATGTTGAGCCCATTGAATATTTTTTTTTTTTGTCCCAAGTGATTGAATAATGACAAAAAAAATAAAAAATTACAAAAAGTTGTCACTAAATGATATATTGCTCACACATGCCATGGTTATATGTGGAATTGCACCCCAAAATACATTCTGCTGCTTCTCCTGAGTACGGGGATACCACATGTGTGGGACTTTTTAGGAGCCTAGCCACGTACGGGACCCCGGAAACCAAGCACCGCCTTCAGGATTTCTAAGGGCGCAAATTTTTGATTTCACTCCTCACTACCTATCACAGTTTTGAAGGCCATAAAATGCCAAAATAGCACAAAACCCCCCCAAATGACCCCATTTTAGAAAGTAGACACCCCAAGGAAATTGCTGAGAGGCCTGTTGAGCCCATTGAATAATTTTTTTTTGTCCCAAGTGATTGAATAATGACAAAAAAAAAAATACAAAAAGTTGTCACTAAATGATATATTGCTCACACATGCCATGGTTATATGTGAAATTGCACCCCAAAATACATTCTGCTGCTTCTCCTGAGTACGGGGATACCACATGTGTGGGACATTTTAGGAGCCTAGCCACGTACGGGACCCCGGAAACCAAGCACCGCCTTCAGGATTTCTAAGGGCGCAAATTTTTGATTTCACTCCTCACTACCTATCACAGTTTTGAAGGCCATAAAATGCCAAAATAGCACAAAACCCCCCCAAATGACCCCATTTTAGAAAGTAGACACCCCAAGGAAATTGCTGAGAGGCCTGTTGAGCCCATTGAATATTTTTTTTTGTCCCAAGTGATTGAATAATGACAAAAAATAAAAAATTACAAAAAGTTGTCACTAAATGATATATTGCTCACACATGCCATGGTTATATGTGGAATTGCACCCCAAAATACATTCTGCTGCTTCTCCTGAGTACGGGGATACCACATGTGTGGGACTTTTTAGGAGCCTAGCCACGTACGGGACCCCGGAAACCAAGCACCGCCTCCAGGATTTCTAAGGGCGCAAATTTTTGATTTCACTCCTCACTACCTATCACAGTTTTGAAGGCCATAAAATGCCAAAATAGCACAAAACCCCCCCAAATGACCCCATTTTGGAAAGTAGACACCCCAAGCTGTTTGCTGAGAGGCATGGTGAGTATTTTACAGCTCTCATTTGTTTTTGAAAATGAAGAAAGAACATTTTTTTTTTTTCTTTTTTTTTTCAATTTTCAAAACTTTGTGACAAAAAGCGAGATCTGCAAAATACTCACAATACCTCTCGGCAAATAGCTTGGGGTGTCTACTTTCCAAAATGGGGTCATTTGGGGGGGTTTTGTGCCATCTGGGCATTCCATGGCCTCCGAAACTGTGATAGGCAGTGAGAAGTGAAATCAAAAATTGACACCCTTAGAAAGCCTGAAGGCGGTGCTTGGTTTTTGGGGTCCCGTACGCAGCTAGGCTCCCAAAAAGTCTCACACATGTGGTATCCCCGTACTCAGGAGAAGCAACAGAATGTATTTTGGGGTGTAATTCCACATATGCCCATGGCATGTTTGAGCAATATATCATTTAGTGACAACTTTGTGCAAAAAAATAAATAAAAAATTGTATTTTTTCCGCAACTTGTGTCAACATATAAAATATTCCATGGACTCGACATGCCTCTCAGTATATAGCTTGGGGTGTCTACTTTCCAAAATGGGGTCATTTGGGGGGGTTTTGAACTGTTCTGGCATTTTATACACAACATTAGGAAGCTTACATCCACTCTTCTAACCACTTGAAGACAAAGCCCTTTTTGACACTTTTTGTTTACATGAAAATTATGTTGAACCCCCAAACATTATATATATTTTTAAAGCAAAGGCCCTACAGAATAAAATGGTGGGTCTTGCATTTTTTTTTCTACACAGTATTTGCGCAGCGATTTTTCAAACGCATTTTTTGGGAAAAAATACACTTTTTTAATTTTAATGCACTAAAACACACTATATTGCCCAAATGTTTGATGAAATAAAAAAGATGATCTTAGGCCGAGTACATAGATACCAAACACGACATGCTTTAAAATTTCGCACAAACGCGCATTGGCGACAAACTACATACATTTTTAAAAGCCTTTAAAAGCATTTACAGGTTACCCCGTTAGATTTACAGAGGAGGTCTACTGCTAAAATTACTGCCCTCGATCTGACCTTTGCGGTGATACCTCACATGCATGGTGCAATTGCTGTTTACATATGACGCCAGACCGACGCTTGCGTTCGCCATTGGGCAAGAGCAGGGCAGGACAGGGGTGCTTCTTTTTTTTTTTTTATTATTAATTTTGCTTTTTTATTTTATTTTTAAACTGTTGCTTCCATATTTATTTATTTTTATCACTTTTATTGTTATCTCAGGGAATGTAAATATCCCCTATGATAGCAATAGGTAATGACAGGTACTCTTTCTTGAAAAAACTGGGGTCTATTGGACCCTAGATATTTCCTCTGCCCTCAAAGCATCTGACCACACCAAGATCGGTGTGATAAAATGCTTTCCCAATGGCGCTTTTTATATCCGGGGGGGGGGGGATATTCCCTCCCACTGCTTGTAAAAGCAGTCCAGAGGCTAATTAGCCACTAGGATTGCTTTTACATGAAAGCCGGCCGCTGGCTGAAAAGAATGATACCAAGATGATACCTAAACCCGCAGGCATCATTCTGGTATAAACATTCAAAGTCCAGCAACATACCAGTATGTTGCTGGTCCTTGTTGGACATGTATTGTAATCTTTTTTTTCATGCAGCCTGTTGGCTGAACGAAAAAAAAAGATTGATCGGTGGGTATGCCCACCATTAGAATACCGCCCTTCATCCACCCACTTCTAATGATGGGCATACATGCACCATTTATATATGCCGAAGCATGGGGGCATCTTCTCGCAAAAGTTATGCCGCGTACACATGGTCAGACTTTTCCACGGGCAAGCCTCCGTCGGAATTTCGACCGTATATACGCGGCATTAGGAGCAAAATCGCTCCTCCGCTCCTGCTGCCCCAATGCTTCGGCATATATGCTTTTTTTTTTTAACTGTGGTGGTGAAATCACCTCCTACAGCACTGGAGTCGCAGGGATCAGGCCTGTCTCTGCGAACGCTGCAGTTATGTGTGTTGTGTTTTGCAAGTGACAGTGATCGATCGATACTGCACTTCGGTGGCCTGGGCTGGACGGAGGGGCAAAACGCAGGTGCTAGCAGGTATCTGGGCTGATCCCACTAACAGTGCGTTTTTGGGAACCCTAAACTGCCGGGGACGCTAGTATAGATCTGATCAGATCAGATATTGATCTGTTCAGATACTATACCACTAAGGGGGGTGTATGCTTCACGTGTGGGTGTTAGCGCTACTGGCACTAACCTGACGCTGCCTGGGGTGTGACGCAGACCCTCTCTGACGCTAAAACCTAACTGATATCACCCGCCGGGCGATCAGGGGGTTAAACCTTTATTGGGTTATATACGGCGGGTGCCCTGACACTATAAAAAGCAAACTAACTAACCAGCGTCACCCGTAACACTTATATGATGATCACTGGTGAAAGGGTTAACTAGGGGCAATTAGGGGGTTAAAACCTTTATTAGGTAATATATGGGGGTACCTGACGCTATATAAAAACCTGACGGCGAACCTAAAAAAAAATTACTGGCTACCTATCGGCATCACCGACACTAAGACAACGATCATAAAAACGATTGCTTAGCGACAGTGGTGATAGGGGGTGAAAGGGTTACCTGGGGGGCGATCAGGGGGTTAAACCTTTATTAGATAATATATGGGGGTACCTGACGCTATAAAAACCTGCGGCGAACCTAAAAAAAATTACTGGCTACCGATCAGCATCACCGACGCTAAGACATCGATCAGAAAAATGATCGCATAGTGACGGCGGTGCTAGGGGGTGAAAGGGTTACCTGGGGGGTGATCAAGGGGGTTACACCTTTATTAGGTAATATATGGGGGTACCCGACGCTATAAAAACCTGCGGCGAACCTAAAAAAAATTACTGGCTACCGATCAGCATCGCCGACGCTAAGACATCGATCAGAAAAATTATCGCTTAGTGACAGTGGTGATAGGGGGTGAAAGGGTTACCTGGGGGGGCGATCAAGGGGGTTAAACCTTTATTAGGTAATATATGGGGGTACCCGACGCTATAAAAACCTGTGGCGAATCTAAAAAAAATTACTGGCTACCGATCAGCATCACCGACGCTAAGACATCGATCAGAAAAATGATCGCATAGCGACGGTGGTGCTAGGGGGTGAAAGGGTTACCTGGGGGGTGATCAAGGGGGTTAAACCTTTATTAGGTAGTATATGGGGGTACCCGACGCTATAAAAACCTGCAGCGAACCTAAAAAAAATTACTGGCTACCGATCAGCATCGCCGACGCTAAGACATCGATCAGAAAAATTATAACTTAGTGACAGTGGTGATAGGGGGTGAAAGGGTTACCTGGGGGGCGATCAAGGGGGTTAAACCTTCATTAGGTAATATATGGGGGTACCCGACGCTATAAAAACCTGCGGCGAACCTAAAAAAATTACTGGCTACCGATCAGCATCACCGACGCTAAGACATCGATCAGAAAAATGATTGCTTAGTGACGGCGGTGCTAGGGGGTGAAAGGGTTATCTGGGGGGTGATCAGGGGGTTAAACCTTTATTAGGGGGGGGGGTTAGGGGGCTACACTGGACCTAAAACTAAATGTAGTGACACTTTTACAGTCACAAATGTCACTGATTGCAGTGATCACTAAATAAATGGTCACTGCAATCAGTGACACTGTGACTGGGGGCTGGGGGGGGGGCTGGGGGGTGATCTGGGGGGGCGATTTATGTGCCTATGTGTCCTGGTGTCAGTGTAGTGTTGTGTGTACTAACCTGGCATCTTCTCCTGTACGGCGCTCGGTATATGTGAGCGCCCCAGGAGAGATGACATCACTTCCTCCTTCCTGGCAGGCAGGGGAAGCTCTCTCATTCGCCGGGAGCGATCGAGAGGGGGTGGCCGGAATCGAACGGCCGTCCCCTCATGCCGGATCGCTCCCGAAGGTAAAACGACCACCCACTGTAAAGAAGGGGGGTCCGATCGGACCCCCAACTATACAAAGGCAATCACGTACATATACGTGATTCTGCCTGTCGGTGCCATTCTGCTGACGTATATTTACAGTGGGCGGTCGTTAAGTGGTTAAGAAAGATGGCCACATTTGGATTGATGTTCGGGGAAGGGAACTTAGTGGAAGGTTTTCTGAATAATAAAATTGGATTGAGGGTTAATTTCTTGATATCCTCAAAAATTGTATACAAATCTATTTGGTCGATCAAATCGATCGTATTGTTTTCTTGAAACAGAATAGTAAGATCACGTAAAGCTTTGAATTCCCTCATGCTGTAGGTAGACCAATCAGTATTGTCAATCTCGGGATCATCCTTAGCATACATGCACTTCCAGAGCAACTTGCGCACAAAGAGCTGTATAATCGGTGATGGCTTCAAATATATCAAGATTTGCCTCAGGGCAGAAACTAAGGCCACGTGACAAAAGGTCCCTTTCAGGAATAGTTAGAGAATGTGATGATAGGTTTATGACGCTTGAGGGTCTGGTTGGATCCGAACTACAAATGGATCTGTAACGACTGCCCAAGTATGAAAGGGGTTAACGCCGTTTAAAGATATTCCCTCTCCTGGACACAAATTCACTGTCGATCCTCCACAGTCAGACGACCACTTCCCATAGGAATTAATCCTTCCAAAAGAACGAGACGCACTCTGTATCTTTCCGAAATGAACTACTTTATTATTGCAAAACATTACAACTTTTATATCCACAGAGAGAAGCTTCTGACCCTCCTCTCATCATACACCTCTGACCAGACCCAATTTACATGAGCCAATTAACTACAGTGAATGGCTCAGACACATGCCCTTTCTGTCTCCCAATCCGCATTATCAAAAGACTTCACACAATGAAAGGATCATTAGCATTACATAAGCAGACAGGTAACACCTCGGCATCTCTTCAATTAACCTGTCTGTCTGCTAGTTCCACAACCTATAATTACAGGTTTAACTCCCACAAGCCACAATAGACAATAGAATGTAATCACACACCATCACAACAAGTATTACATACACAGCCCACACACAGTATATACCCAATATGTGCCCTGTATATACCGTATTGGATATGGCTGTCACAGATCATGGTGGGGTTCTCCTTCACCCTGTGCCCCAAGTAGGGACACAGGGTGGTTTACACATAAAAGGCATTGGGAAAGCTGAAGCAAGGGTATCTCATACTTTCTAAGAGATTCTGGGTTCCCCGGGCCCTTCGGTTACATCTCTCCTCTTTCGGCAGGAGACTAACACAGGAGGAGACCCCAGACGGGTTGACTCCGAAGGTAGTCCATAGTTCCATTCCCCTAATGCCGGTATCCACACAGTACCCCAAATAAATTGCTCCAAACAGAGCATTACTTACCCAGCCAACCTCTGTCTCTCTCAGAGAACATACCCGCCGCTGGGGAGAGGCCTGGACTGGCCCTTCTCCCTGGGGTCCTTTCAGCTGCTGGAGAGAAGAGAGGGTGACTGGGCTCAGTCCGTCATGCTGTTGGGGATCTGGGCCGACTGCCCAGCATCCCTGGAGTATACAAGTGGAGACTGAAGTCCCATCCACTTGTGGTAGGTGAAAATCCCCCAGTGCTTGCAAAGCAAGGCTGACATCCTCCTGTCTCAGTGTCCCACCATTTTCTGGGGTTGTGTCAGTGAGGACCGAAGTCCCATCCAGTACCACAGGAACTCCCTCATCTGTTAGTTGAGAGCAGAGGCCCGCGGCACTCTGCTCTGTTGCCAGCTCTTCCGCTGGGTTGCTGTGAGTGGAGACCGTAGTCCCATCCAGTCCCACAGGAACTCCTTCTTCTGTTAGTTGAGAGCAGAGGCCCGCGGCACTCTGCTCTGTTGCCAGCTCTTCCGCTGGGTTGCTGTGAGTGGAGACCGTAGTCCCATCCACTGACATCAGCTCAAGTAGCAGTTGTGTGCAGCGGCCAGTAGTATTCTGCCCTGCTGCCAGTGATTCAGCTGGGGGTAAAAGCTTTACCACCTCAGCTTGTTGCTGGAGAGAGGGGCCAACTGCCCCGGCTCCCTGAAACTCCACAGTTGTTTCCTGTGCTGGGCAGAGGTTGGTAGCACTCTGCCCTGTTGCCAGCACTTCTGCTGGGAACTCCACACCATCTGCTCTGGCTAACTGTTGGGGAGGGAAAAGGGCTGCTTCTCCCCCCTGCATCTCTGAAATCCACTGGGAAAGAGGAACCTTCACCTTCTCACCTCGGGCCTCCAAAACTGCCACGGGTGTAGAGCAGGGGTCTGCAGTACTCTGTCCTGCTGCCAGTACTTGAGCAGGCGATGCATAATCCATAGCATCCTCTGAACAGTCACTTAAGTCCATACCTTCTGTAATCTGTGGCTGGGGAGATGAGCCAACTGCCCTAGCTCCCTGGAACTCCATATCATCCACTTCGGCTTTAGGGATAGAAATCTCCAGATTTTCCACTGCCGATTCTCTGGCATGCTGCGGGACAGGTACATTCCTCCATCCAAGATCATCCCAAGCAGAAACAGGATAATCAAGGTCAGTCAGCACTTCAGCTTTGGGGATGGCAATCTCCAGATTTTCCACTGCCGATTCTTCAGCCAGGATTTCATAGTTGTCAACTGGTATTTCCTGATAGTCCCAGGCAAAGGTAGCCCCACCCTGCTGCTGAGCAGATTCTAGCAGCTGTCTGTAGGCGATCTCCGATTGCCGTATTTCCGCCATTCTCCGCTCATGTTGTCGCTCTAGTTCTCTCTTTTGTCGCTCTCGTTCTCTCTCTTGTCGCTCTAGTTCTTTCTCTTGTCGCTCTAGTTCTTTCTCTTGTCGCTCTAGTTCTCTCTTTTGTCGCTCTAGTTTTTTCTCGTCGCTCATCCTGCAGCTGGATGCCTCTAATGGCTTCCTGTATGGCGGTCTCTGATGGGTTAGCACCATATAATGCCAACCGCTCTCGAACTCGTTGCTGAAACAAATCTTCAATTGACCGGGGTCTTGCATCACCATCCTTCTGGTCCATCTCGGCTAGCTCCCTGATCAAGGTGGCCTTGTTCTTTGTCCCACTGGTCCCTCCACGGCTCTCAAGTAGGTCTTTCAGTGTGGCTTTCCTGCCGGCTGCATAGCAGGTCATTCACTGTGGTGGTTTTGAGTGTCCCAGGAACTGGAGGGAAAATCCCACCGCTGCCAACCAATGTAACGACACCCCAAATATGAAAGGGGCTTAACGCCGTTTAAAGATATTCCCTCTCCTGGACACAAATTCACTGTCAATCCTCCACAGTCAGACGACCACTTCCCATAGGAATTAATCCTTCCAAAAGAACGAGACGCATTCTGTATCTTTCCAAAATGAACTACTTTATTATTGCAAAACATTACAACTTTTATATCCACAGAGAGAAGCTTCTGACCCTCCTCTCATCATACACCTCTGACCAGACCCAATTTACATGAGCCAATTAACTACAGTGAATGGCTCAGACACATGCCCTTTCTGTCTCCCAATCCGCATTATCAAAAGACTTCACACAATGAAAGTATCGTTAGCATTGCATAAGCAGACAGGTAACACCTCGGCATCTCTTCAATTAACCGGTCTGTCTGCTAGTTCCACAACCTATAATTACAGGCTTAACTCCCACAAGCCACAATAGACAATAGAATGTAATCACACACCATCACAACAAGTATTACATACACAGCCCACACACAGTATATACCCAATATGTGCCCTGTATATACCGTATTGGATATGGCTGTCACAGATCATGGTGGGGTTCTCCTTCACCCTGTGCCCCAAGTAGGGACACAGGGTGGTTTACACATAAGAGGCATTGGGGAAGCTGAAGCAAGGGTATCTCATACTTTCTAAGAGATTCTGGGTTCCCCGGGCCCTCCCATTACAGGATCCATCCCTTTCCTTTCCTTCATTATCCAGGGGGAGGCCCCGGCCCCCCGTGTGGGGTTTAAAGTCTTTGTAAAAGAGGGTTTAGGAAGTCCCAAGCATTGGGTGATCGTACCTGCATTCCCAGTGCTATCAGAAAAGGGAGAATCCAAATCTCCCATAGTAATATTTGGTTCTACATTGGTTTGCACAGAGGAACTTAGATCAGTGTGCAAGTCCTGACTAGTGGACTCAGAATCAGCATCCATGATGCATTTTTTATTGTCTTGTTCAAGGAAACCACGATTGTTCCGACTTCTTTTTTGTCTGGTTCTGCCTTGTTGAGAGGGGTCTCTGTCTTGTTGGCCCTGAGTCGAACCCTGCAATCGTGTAGAATCAGAGTTCAGCTTAGGGTCTCTAGATAAAAATGTTTTTTTGGCCATTTGTGTATTGTTGGTCTGCCATTTATACGCACGTCCTTCCGAGAAGGTGACTTGATCTCTACAAAATTTGATTTCCTTTTTATGCAAGATATTCTTGTTGTAAATAGATAAATTATCTTTCAGCTTAGTTTGTAATTTCGAGAGAGGCAATTTGCTTATTGTACTCTCTCGTGAGAATAAGCATCATTTCTCTGGAGCACGTCTTTAGATTCTCCTCCCATAAATTTTTACAATCTTGGCTAATATGTTCATTATTGGGAAAAATTTGTATACGTAACCCAAAAGGGTTAATGGATTCCCTCACATAACGATCAAAAGTTTTGACATGCCAGAAAAAAGCGGATTTTTCTTCCAAAATTCGACCTCATTTCTGAAATATTGAACGTTCGCTACGCCCAGATGTAAGCAGCCGATAGAGCCGGCACGCTCCTTTCGGCCCAACTTAGGATGCGAGTGACTACCGACGCTGTGGCCATCCAACTGCAACCTGATCAGACGCCCCTGAAGTCTCTGCGACCCTTTGGAGAGGCACAGTCTGATCGCTCGAATGTCAAGGACATCGATCGGCGGTCGAGATTCTTCCAGACCGTGAGGCTGGCGTCCGTCGTGATCACAGTCCTATGGAAAGGAAGGGACGACCTCCCGGACTGAAGAGCCGGGAAATGCAGCCGCCCTCTCAGGGAAGCCATGACCAGGTGACTTACCTGAATCTAGAGACAATGGATATCTGTTCCAAGTGGACAGGATATCTTCCTGCAATACTCGAGTGTGGAATAGGGCAGACGGAACTGCCTTGAAGGAGGCCACCATGAGGCCCAGAACTCGTGCAAAAAAGGGGAGAGCCGACCATTTGCGGGATGCCAACAATTGCACCGCCGACTGAAGCGTCTGCAACTGCTCCAAAGGAAGGAAGACCTTTGCCTCCAAAGAATTCAGGATCAAGCCTAGGGACTTCAGACACTGACTTCTGTATGTTCAGTACGCAACCAAAGACCCGGAGGGTCTGACTAGCTATAGACATGTCCTTCTCTAATTCTGAGCCAGAAGAAGCTCTCAGAAGAAGAACGTCCAAGTAGCCCATGATATCAATGTCTCGCTGTCTCAGCCAAGCCCAGATGTGAACAACTCTTGGTGCCAACGCTAAGTCAAATCGCAAAGCGCAGAAAACTCAGATGGGGACATGCAAGTATGCGACCCTGGTGTCCAGAGACGCCATAAGTCCCCAAAAACAATACATACACACACTGTGAATATATTAATGCGTATGTTCATATTGTGGCGCCGAAGACGCGCATGTCTTTGGAGTTTGGGAGGAAACCGGAGTACCCGGAGGAAACCCACGCAGACACAGGGAGAACATGCAAATTCCCGGCAGATGGTGTCGGGGTCCGGGTTTGAACCAGTGACCCTCTTGCTGCCAGGTGAGGGAGTTAATCACTACCCCACTGTGCTGCCCTACAAGGTATTGAGGGCGCTGAGGTCCAAGATTGGACGGACACCATCCTTCCGTGGGACTACCAACAGATTCAAATAGAATCCCTGAAACCTTTCCACCAGGGGCACAGGTAAAAGTATTCTGCACCAGAGCGAGTCTTGTACTGCTCCCATCAAAGCAGACCGACGAGCCGTAAGGAGAGGAAAAATTTGAGGGAAAGATCTGTTGGTGGACAAGAAGAAAATTCTATCTTGTACCCCCTAAGTGACCACCTCGCAGACCTACTGGTCAGAGAGCAGAAAGGTCCACCGAGCTGCAGACTCGCAAAATCACCCCCCCCACCCTTGAGTCGGGCGGGGACAAAATACCATGTGTAGCATGGTATGTTAGCCGGCACATTTGTGCACGAACCCAGGGACGCTTCTGTCCCCAAGCTAAAGCCTTGTCAGCCCGGGAGGATCTACTGACGAAAATACCGCTTCTGCGTGGAATCGGAGGGCCCCGACCAATGACGCGCCTCCTTCCCCTCAGAGGACTGTGAGAGAAGAGTGCTCTCACCTCCAGTGACATCTTAACAATGTCGTCCAGAAAGGTAGCCAAAAAGCCTCAGAAAGGCAATCTGCCAGAGCTCACTTGGGAGCTTAGCCAGCGGACCAGCACTCCAGCCAATCAGGCAGCGCAGGACCACCACAGATACAGAGGTTCTGGAAATCATTTACATACACACACTGAGTATGTTTTAGTGTATACGTCTTTACCGTGGCGCCGAAGGCGCGCGTGTCCTTGGAGTGTGGGAGGAAACCGAATCACTCGGAGGAAATCCAAGCAGACACAGGGAAAACATGCAGACCCCAAGCAAACTGCGAGGGGGCCATTTAAAATACACACACTGTGTATGTATTAGTGCATATGTTTTTACTGTGGCGTCGAAGGCGTGCATGTCTTTGGGGTGTGGGAGGAAACAGGAGGACCCAGAGGAAACCCACGCAGACACATGGAGAACATGCAAACTCCAGGCAGATGGTGTCTGGGTCCGGGTTCGAACCAGTGACCCTCTTGCTGCCAGGTGAGGGAGTTAACCACTACACCACTGTGCTGCCCTACATGGAAAGTCGCAGCCATATATAGGTCACAACACTGACCCCAGTATCACCGCCTTGGACCTCTTATCAGAAGGGTCCTGTATGATAACGGACCGCCATGCGCTGGGGGACCACAAGGACCTCTGTGGCCATTTTCATTCCTTATATATGAACTATCAAAGAAAGTAACATAAGGAAAAAACGTCACAAAGCGGGCAGATTTGTGTGACCTAAGGGAGACAGACTCCTCTGCGGAAGTCCCAGCTGCATTCCCAGCTGGAGAGTGTCCCTCACAGCACCAGAAGTGCACTCAGAAGTGCCCTGACAAACATTTCCCAGAAGATGGTGGGGGGAGGGGGCACTTTCTTACCCCCCTTACGCCCGCAATCCATTTCTGCTTTGGCAACAAAAGGTTCCAAGACTATCTATAACATATCCAAGGAAACCGCAGGTGCAGGGGCACCATTTGCTTCTGCTGGCAATGTATGGGGAAGAAGAAAGGTCACATACTGACTCCATAAACGCCCACTGACAGCCCTTAGGAACCAAGTGAAACACACATAAAAGTCCACCCTCCATGCTGCACTGACCGGGGGGTAACCCAGGGGACTCACCACCCAGAAGGAGACCACTCAGCACCACTGCCCACCTTGTATACACAGCGTGTCTGATGAAAAAGCTGTGAGGAGAAAGAACTGCGCTGTTCAGAAGCCAGTGCTAGAGGCCAAACCCACTCCAAAATGGCCGCCAGACGCCTCAGATAAAAAAGTGCGCGGACCACAACAAAATGGCCGCCAATGGAAGTTTTAACACAGAAAAAAACACACTAAAAATGGCGTCAGCGCCGCAAAAAAATGGTGCACGAGGCCAGGGATGTGGACGAGAAGGCCTGCAGAAACTCCCAGGAGACAGACACCGCTCACAGAAAGCGGACCCTGGCGCCCCACGGTCCCCCACAGGGACTCGGAGCCCCCCACAGGTACACCCCGGTTGCAGCGGGCCCTAGGGCAGGAGGGGAAAGGGCAACAGAGAGCAGGGAAAGGGAGGACAGGAGAACCCCTTAATCCCGGGAATGCCCAGCTGTTCCATCCTGCCGAGACAGGCGGAACCGTACTTACCCGTTCTTGCGAGGACAAGCTGGCGCGTCCCTGACAGACCCACAACTGATGGTACGGAGTAGCTGTCGGCCCGGTCAACTGTGAGACAGCAAGCAGCCCAGTCATATGTGGACCCTGGAGCATGTGCTCACCGGCCACCCCTGGAGCCATGGGGTATGTCGTGGTCAGAACCAAGCGCGAAGCAAGGGACTGGCACGCTCGATTGCCGGAACTGGGAAGACTACAAGGATCTATATATCCAGCCTGTCACCCAGCCGGCAGTTGATACAAGATATCACGAAAGAAAAAAGAAAATAAAAAAATCCTTCAGGACTCTGGGCCCAAAGGGAGCCACGTCCTTCTCTTCTGCTAGACAGAAAAAACTGAGGCTGCTGACTGCAGGTAGGAGGGTTATGTACGGAGGGACCGCCCCCTGGGCGGGGCTGTTCAACTCTGTTAAAGTTACATGTTTTAAGATAACTAACATGTTCTGCCTAGTCCTCTCCTATGAACAGGAACATAACCCACTTTGTCAAGATTTAAAGAGAAAAAGCCCTGGATATATCTATATATATCTATATCTATATAGATATATAAATATTAGGCTGGGTTCACACTAGTGCGACACGACATCTGTCCTACTTTGGATCCGACTTTGCCCTGCGACATGAAGCCGACATATGTCCGACTTTCAATGAACGGGGATCCGACTTGGATCCCCGCCAATAGCAGGCACTATGTTTGGTATGAATCTTGAGGGGGAACTCCACGCCAAATTTTAAATAAAAAACCCGCATAGGTTCCCCCTCCAGGAGCATACCAGGCCCTTGGGTCTGGTCTGGATTTGAAGGGGAACCCCTACGCCGAAAAACCGTGTGGGGGTCCCCCCCAAAATCCAAACCAGACCCTTATCCGAGCACGCAACCTGGCAGGCCGCAGGGGAAGAGGTGGGGACGAGAGAGCGGCCCCCCCTCCCTCCTGAACCGTACCAGGCCGCATGCCCTCAACATGGGGGGTTTGGTGTTCTGGGGCAGGGGGGCGACCTGCGGCCCCCCCACCCCAAAGCACCCTGTCCCCATGTTGATGAGGACAGGGTCTCTTCCTGACAACCCTGGCCGTTGGTTGTCGGGGTCTGCGGGCGGGGGGCTTATCGGAATCCAGGAGCCCCCCCCTTGATAAGGGGGCCCCCAGATCCCGGCCCCCCACCCTATGTGAATGAGTATGGGGTACATCGTACCCCTACCCATTCACCTGGTGGGAAAAAAAATGTCAAGAAAAAACACAACACAGCTTTTTAAATTAACTTATTGCACAGCTCCGGGGGGTCTTCTTCCGACTTCGGGGGTCTCCGCGCTCTCCGGTTCTTTCTTCTGCCGGGCCACCGCTATCTTCTTCCAGCTCTTTTGCTAGTGGGGCCCGGTCTTCTCCGTCGCCTTCTTCTTCTCCCGCTCTCCGGTTCTTTCTTCCGCCGGGCCTCCGCTATCTTCTTCCAGCTCTTTTGCTAGCGGGGCCCGGTCTTCTCCGTCGCCTTCTTCTTCTCCCGCTCTCAGGTTCTTCTCCCGCTCTCCGGTTCTTTCTTTCTTCCGCCGGGCCTCCGCTATCTTCTTGCAGCTCTTTTGCTAGCGGAGGCCCGGTCTTCCCGACATCTCGTCCGGCTCTCCGTTGTCCTTCTGCCGGCCCCTTCACTACCTTCTTGTAGCTCTTTGGCTAGTGGAGGGGCCGGTCTTCCCGTCGTCGCCGTCTTCTTCTCTCTTCTCCTCCTCGATGTTGACTCGTCGCTTCCTTCCGCTGTAATACTGGCTGTTCGCTCCTCTCCGCATTAATATAGGCTTCTCATGACGTCACAGTCACATGCTCCGGTGGCCCAGGAGCATGTGACTGTGACGTCATGGGAGCATGTGACTGTGATGTCATGAGAAGCCTATATTAATGCAGAGCGAACAGCCAGTATTACAGCGGAAGGAAGCGACGAGTCAACATCGAGGAGGAGAAGAGAGAAGGCGACGGCGACGACGGGAAGACCGGCCCCATCACTAGCAAAAGAGCTACAAGAAGGTAGTGGAGGGACCGGCAGAAGGACAACGGAGAGCCGGACGAGACGACGGGAAGACCGGCCTCCGCTAGCAAAAGAGCTGGAAGAAGATAGCGGAGGCCCGGCGGAAGAAAGAACCGGAGAGAGGGAGAAGAAGAAGGCGACGGAGAAGACCGGGCCCCGCTAGCAAAAGAGCTGGAAGAAGATAGCGGAGGCCCGGCAGAAGAATGAACCGGAGAGCGCGGAGACCCCCGAAGTCGGAAGAAGACCCCCGGAGCTGTGCAATAAATTAATTTAAAAAGCTGTGTTGTGTTTTTTCTTGACATTTTTTTCCCACCAGGTGAATGGGTAGGGGTACGATGTACCGCATACTCATTCACATAGGGTGGGGGGCCGGGATCTGGGGGCCCCCTTATCAAGGTGGGGGCTCCCGGATTCCGATAAGCCCCCCGCCCGCAGACCCCGACAACCAACGGCCAGGGTTGTCGGGAAGAGGCCCTGTCCTCATCAACATGGGGGCAGGGTGCTCTGGAGTGGGGGGCCCGCAGGTCGCCCCCCTGCCCCAGAGCACCAAACCCCCCACGTTGAGGGCATGCGGCCTGGTTCGGTTCAGGAGGGAGGGGGGCCGCTCTCTCATCCCCCCTCTTCCCCTGCGGCCTGCCAGGTTGCATGCTCGGATAAGGGTCTGGTTTGGATTTTGGGGGGACCCCCACGCCGTTTTTTCGGCGTAGGGGTTCACCTTCAAATCCAGACCAGACCCAAGGGCCTGGTATGCTCCCGGAGGGGGAACCCATGCCGGTTTTTTATTTAAAATTTGGTGTGGAGTTCCCCCTCAAGATCAGCAGAGCACAAGTCGCATGCCAAAGTCGGATCATGCAAGACTGCGGTCCGACTTTGATCCGACTTCAATGATAGTCAATGGGCTGAAGTCGGATCAAAGTCAGACCAAAGTAGTACAGGGAGCATTTTCAAAGTCGGACCGACGTGTCGGACCAGTTAAGACAGCTCCCATAGGGAAACATTGATTTTCACACGTCATGCGACATGAGCTCCCAATGTCGGAGCGTTTGTCACCCCAGTGTGAACCCGGCCTTAAAGATATAACTTACTCTTTCCTCCTGTGTCATAGAACTATGATTGGTGGATAATGATACTTCGGGGACTGCAGTATTGTCCTAAACAGTAATTATATAAAACATTAGATATGATTACTTGTTTAATTTAAATCTAACAATCCTTTTAACCACTTGCCGACCGCCACACGCAGATGTACGTCGACAGAATGGCACGGGCAGGCAAATGGACGTACCTGTACGTCCCTTTAAATTTGACGCCCAGCGGGTGTGCCCGCCGCGTGCCTCGCGAGCATGTTCGCGGGTCCCGGGAACTCGTTTTTCCCGGGTGGCCCGCGATTGCGGTCGGCAAAGGCAGAACAGGGTGATGCCTTTGTAAACAAGGCATTCCCCTATTCTGCCTAGTGACGTGTCACTGAGGGCTGTTCCCTTGTGATCGGGAACGGTCATCAGTGATGTGTCATGTGTAGCCATGCCCCCTAACAGTAAGAATCACTCCCTAGTACTGACTTAACCCCTTCAGCGCCACCTAGTGGTTAACCCCTTCACTGGCAGTGTTATTTTCACAGTAATCAGTGCATTTTTATAGCACTGAAAGCTGTAAAAATTACAATGTCCCAAAAATGTGTCAAAATTGTCCGATGTGTCCGCCATAATGTTGCAGTCACTATAAAAATCGCTGATTTACTAGTAAAAAAAAAAATATTAATAAAAATGCCATAAAACTATCCCCTATTTTGTAGACGCTATAAATTTGGCGCAAACTGATCAATGAACGCTTATTGCGATTTTTTTTTACCAAAAATATGTAGAAGAATACGTATAGGCCTAAACTTTTTGGGGATATGGGGGACTATTTTTTGGGAATATTTATTATAGCAAAAAGTTCTATTTTTGTTTATAGCGCAAAAAAAAAAAAAAAAAAAACGCAGGGGTGATCAAATACCACCAAAAGAAAGCTCTATTTGTGGGAAAAAAGGACTTCAATTTTGTTTGGGAGCCACGTCGCACGACCACGCAATTGTCAGTTAAAGCGACGCAGTGCCGAATTGCAAAAAGTGGCCTGCTCTTTGACCAGCAAAATGGTCTGGGGCTTGAGTGGTTAAAGAAAAAAAAAAATTCAAATTAACTTACCATTGTACTTTAGTGAAAGAATGAGTGAAATATCTGTTTCTTTCTCGTACATCACGGGACACAGAGCGACATAGTCATTACTAATGGGTTATATAGATACCTTCAGGTGCTGGCACTGGCAACTTCCAAAACCGGAAGTACCCTCCCCTATATAAGCCCCTCCCATCCGGGAGCACCTCAGTTTTTTGCCAGTGTCTAAGGTGTTGGCCAAGAAGTAACATGTGTTTTTCACTGAGCTTGCGTACAGGTTCTTTTGGGCCTCAGTAAGCTATTCCGGATCCGACCAAAAAAGCTTCATAGCTAAACGGTCGGTACCCGGGCCTTGCAGAGAAGAGCAAGGTTTTGCCTGTAATGCTTCTCTTAGGAGAGCTGGACCCTGGGATCCAGAGCTCTGGTCATACCCACGACCAAGATGTTTTCTGTGCAGGGTGCTATACAGGTCCAGGGGAGTGGAATCCTTGGGAACCCGGTCCCTGAAGGTTTGATTACAATGCCTGCCGTGATAGGTGAAGTTTGGGCTTTTGTGGACCAAACAAAGTCCTGCGGCGGGGAACAGGTAAGTGGGGGCCCCCAGGAACTTGGTTCTATTGGGGGACCCCCAAGCCTAATTTGTCTGTCTGTTACCTAACGGTATTCCCGCTAATATCTGTGCATGCCTGTAACTACTAAAAAAAAATGTAGTATTTTTAATAGTGGTCAAGAAAAAAAAAAAATATATATATATATATATATATATATATATATTTAATATATTAGACTGCGGTACCTGTGTTTATCCACTAGAGGCCGCTGTGGAACGTTTCTTGTCATGTGGACTAGTTTCTTTTCATCAGAGCAAGTCCAGGCAGATGGTGAGTTCTCTTGTGGGAAACTGCTTCCTCTGCCATGTTGCAATGCTCGTCCATCCCCCG
Source organism: Rana muscosa (assembly GCA_029206835.1). Classification (NCBI taxonomy): domain Eukaryota; kingdom Metazoa; phylum Chordata; class Amphibia; order Anura; family Ranidae; genus Rana; species Rana muscosa. The sequence goes on from CM055122.1 coordinate 359,658,777, forward strand.
GCCTGCGGCAAAAAGGGGCCCTGGCTCTTGTCCCTAGTTTCCCTTTTCGAAATTAGCGCCGAAGGCGCACGTGGCCGCGCGCGTGCACGCGCCTCTATATATAGAGGTGAGCCGGGAAAGGGGGCGGAGCCTGGGGGATGACGCTCTGTGCGCGCCACAGCGCTTCTGCGCATGTGCGGGCGTCCCAGCATGTTAAAAAACACAATTATGTGTTGTGAGCTGGCTATGGAGTGCAGAGACAGAGCTGGCAACATTTAAAAAAAGGCATACAGCAAGCGGTTGATGCAGGCATCCCCATAGAAAGGCACATTAGTAGACACCAACTGTGATATAGCAGCAATTGTGCTAGACTATTCTCAGTAAAAGTGGTGTATTACGGCTGGAATACCTCAGCTTTAGGCTTAGGAAATATGCCGTCCAGAAGCTCCGGAACTGAATCTTCCAGGAAGCGAAGGGGGTCTCATCGGGCTCTGAGGATCTTGGGCATGCTTCTGCTGCACCAGTCTCCCCTGAAGTTCAGAGGTAAGTGACCGTAGAGACCCCGCAGGGGTACTTGGTACTGTGGCTGTCCTCAGTTCACCTGCTCCTGTGTATGTAACAGAGGAGGTTTTTTCCTCAGCTCTGGGAGGATTAGAGAGAGATTGTCAACATTGATCGCTGCCTCCCTGTCAGGGAAAGCACGCCCGATCTCCGTCTCCTCCTTCAGAGTGCCTGTTAGCAGAGCAACAGTCCCATACAGGGATCGACCTGCCTGAAGGGGATCAGGATGAGGTTGATTCTGTTATAGAGGAATCAACAGTGGGGGAACCTTTTCTCAGCATCTCAAGCTGAAAGATTATGGGTTCAGTCTCTGACTAACATGGTCCGATCAGCATTTAAAAATGCACCTTGCGGAACCATCAACCACTACTGTATCCTCGTTGGGGTCGCTAGAAGCCCCCAGACTGTCTGTTCTTTTCCACTTCACCCTTTACTGAAAGGGCTTATTTACCAGGATTGGGAACATCCTGATAAAATATTTACTCCTCCCAAGAGATTTCAGGTGGTCTATCCCATGGAGGATAAGTTCATCAAAAAAAAAAAAAAAAAAAATGGAAGGTCCCTACAGTGGACGCAGCCATCTCTTGTATGTATAAATCACTGACATGTCCAGTGGATAATGTCCAAATGTTCAAGAACCCAATAGATAAAAGATTGGAGTCCTTATGAAAGTCTGCTTCTTTTTACAGCAAGCTTGGTGACACAACCAGCAGTAGCAGCTATTGGGGTCTGCTAAGCAGGGAAGGATCAGTTGAAACAGGTCTTGAGGGACTTGACAGATCAGCAGGCCCTTGCCCTAGCTGATCTACCTAGAGCCTTAGGCTTTGCGGTTGACGCCATAAAGGATTCAGTCCATCAGGCCTCCCGCCTTACGCTGTCTATAGTACATATGCGTAGGCTTCTATGGCTCAAAAACTGGTCTGCTGAAGCTCCCTGTAAAGAATGGCTGGTTAGCGTCCCATTTCATGGTGAACGCTTATTCAGGGAAAACCAGGACAACAATATCCAGAAAATTTCCAGCGGTAAAAATACGCTCTTGCCGGTTAAAAACAGAGTTAGAGGTCCCTCTTTAAGAGGCCTGCTTCTCCAGTCCCTGGGGCATCGGCTGTGTAACAGTTCCGACGGCCTCCTCGGTCAATTCCCGGGGATAAAAAACAGGGACAATAGCAGGGTAATGAGAAACCCTGGGTCAGGGGAGGTACAAAACCTCCCCCAAAGTTAAATTCATTGAAGGGTCCCCCACTCAGTCGGGTGGGGGGAGGACTCCAGTTGTTCGCAAGAGACCGGGCGGGACACGATCAAGACAGATAGGTGCTCTCCGCAGTATGTTGGGGATACAGTTTGGAGTTAAAAGACTCTCCTCCTTCCCATTTTTGAGGTCAAATGTGCCAAGGGATCCCCGGAAGAGAGAGTCCCTCCTGTTGGCACTAGAACAACTATTGCTCCAAGGAGTAATTATGGAGGTTCCCCTGGAAGAATGAGGGTTTGGGTTTTACTCAAACCTCTTTACAGTCCCGAAGCAAACGCGGACGGGAGGCCCATATTAATTCTAAAAGGGCTATACAAATTCCTGTATATCAGGACTTTCCGATGGAGTCGATCCGCGGTGGCCACTGCCCTACAAGGGGAGGATTGGTTAGCCGCGATCGACATCAAAGATGCTTATTTGCACATTCCCATCTTTCCAGTCCACCAAAAATTTCTACGCTTTGCAGTAGAAGAGCGCCATTTTCAGCAGAGCCTTACCCTTCGGTTTGGCCACAGCACCACGAGTGTTTACAAAAATTCTGGCCCTTTATTGGCCAATCTAAAAACACAAGGTGTAATGATAATGGCATATCTAGATGAATTGTTGCTGATAGACCACTCAGTGAAAAAACTAGACGTGGTCGTTCACAAGACAATCAAGTATCTGGAATCTCACGGTTGGATTATCAACCGAGACAAGTCAGCCCTAAAAAACAGTCAAAAGTCTGGAATACTTGGGGCTAAGGTTGGATTCAGGCCAGAGAAAAATATTCTTGCCTCGAGGAAAGGTGTTGTCTTTGAAAGATTTGATCCACTTAGTGGGTACAAAAAAGACAGCCGTCCATACACCTGTGCATGAGGCTGCTGGGAAAAATGGTGGCATCATTCGAAGCAGTACCCTACGGTCAATTCCATTCAAGGAATTTGCAAGGGGCCATACTGTCAGCCTGGAACAAAACAGTTCAGGCCCTAGACTTACAATGTCCTTGTCCCCTTCCGTTCGCAAGAGCCTCCGTTGGTGGTTGGTTCCCCAGAATCTGGAAAAAGGGAAATCCTTCAGTCCGATTCCTTGGAAGGTGGTCACTACAGATGCCAGCCTTATAGGCTGGGGGGGCAGTACTGGAGTAATGGTCTCTCCAGGGCAGATGGTCGGATGCAGAAAAGGCCCTGCCCATCAATCTCTTAGAGATACGAGCAGCCCGGTATGCCCTAGTAGCATGGACATCCAAACTCCAAGGGTCCCCTGTCAGAATTCAATCAGACAATGCCACAGCAGTGGCATATATCAATCATCAGGGGGGCACCAGGAGTCGTGCAGCCCAGAGGGAAGTAAATTACATCCTGAAATGGGCAGAAAGATATGTCCCAGCCATATCTGCGGTATTCATTGCAGGAGTGGAGAATTGGAAGGCGGACTTTCTAAGTCGCCAGCAATTATGCCCAGAGGAAGGGTCCCTTCACCCCAAGGTTTTCTGGACAATATGTCAGCGGTGGGGAACATCGGATGTAGACCTTCTAGCATCCAGATTCAATGCAAAGGTGGACAGGTTTGTCTCTCAGACAAGGGATCCCCTAGCTTGCGGCTCGGATGCCCTAGTGTTCCCTTGGGATCAGTTCAAGCTGATATATGCATTCACACCGCCACAATGGTTACCTCGATTAATCCGCAGAATCAGGGTAGAAAAGAAACCAGTGATTCTGGTGGCTCCAGCGTGGCCCCGAAGAGCGTGGTACGCAGAGATTGTAAAATGTCAGTGGGGAGTCCTTGGACTCTCCCACGTCGTCCGGACCTGCTTTCGCAAGGACCGATATACCACCCTTCCTTACCAGCCCTAGGTTTGACGGCCTGGCTATGAAAGCCCACATTCTAAAAAAGAGAGGGCTCTCTAATCCTGTGGTATCTACCATGATCAATGCCAGGAAGCCGGTATCCAGGCAGATCTATTATAGAATCTGGAAGGCGTACATCGCCTGGTGTGAGGCCAAGAAATGGCATCCACATAAATACGTAATAGGTAGGAGTCTGGACTTCCTACAGTGGGCTGTAGATAGGAAGCTTGCCTTGAGTATTATCAAAGGTCAGTTTTCGGCCTTGTCAATATTTTTTCAAAGGCCCTTGGCTTCGCATTCACTAGTCAAAGCCTTTATACAAGGAGTGATGCGTATTAGTCCTCCGGTTAATATTCCCATATGTCCATGGGATCTAAACTTGGTTCTGTCGGTTCTACAGAAACAACCATTTGAACCATTACAGCATATTTCTTTGGTTCTTCTCACCAGGAAATTGATTTTTCTAGTAGCTATTTGTTCGGCTAAAAGAGTGTCGGAATTAGCCGCTATGTCCTGTAAGGAGCCATATCTGGTTATCCATAAGGATAGAGTAGTCTTACGCCCTCATCCAGCCTTTCTTCCTAAGGTGGTATCGAGGTTTCATTTGAACCAAGATGTGGTTCTTCCTTCTTTTTTCCCCAAACCTACTTCGGTAGAGGAAAAGTTATTGCATTCTTTGGATGTAGTAAGAGCAGTTAAAGCTTATCTAAAAGCCACTGCTCAGATTCGCAGAACGGATACTTTGTTTATTCTGCCGGAAGGCCCCAGAAGGGGTCAGGCAGCGTCAAAATCGACTTTAGCCAAGTGGATTTGACAGGTCATAATGCAAGCCTATGGCTTGAGAAGGAGACCGCCTCCGTTCAAAGTTAGAGCGCACTCCACGAGAGCAGTTGGAACTTCATGGGCAGTGCATCACCAGGCCTCCCTGGCTCAAATCTGTAAGACCGCAACATGTTCTTCAGTACATACGTTTACTAGGTTCTACCAGGTGGACGTTAGAAGTCAGGAGGTTGTCGCCTTTGGGCGCAGTGTGTTGCAGGCCGCAAAAGATCCTCATGTCTGATAGCGCTCAGCTTATGTATGGTGTATCCCCCCCCCTCATTGGGCATTGCTTTAGGACATCCCATTAGTAATGACTATGTCGCTCTGTGTCCCGTGATGTACGAGAAAGAAAATAGGATTTTTATAACCGCTTACCTGTAAAATCCTTTTCTTGGAGTACATCACGGGACACAGAGCTCCCGCCCCTCTTTAGGGACACTTATTGCTTTGCTACAAAACTGAGGTGCTCCCGGATGGGAGGGGCTTATATAGGGGAGGGTACTTCCGGTTTTGGAAGTTGCCAGTGCCAGCACCTGAAGGTATCTATATAACCCATTAGTAATGACTATGTCGCTCTGTGTCCCGTGTTGTACTCCAAGAAAAGGATTTTACAGGTAAGCTGTTATAAAAATCCTATTATTTCCAATATTTTCTGAAAGATTAAGTTGGAAAATAAAAACATATAAAAAATAATAGGTACTGTATATAAATCGTTTTATATAAAAATATATTAATATCTGTGTGTGTATATATATATATATATATATATATATATATATACACACACACAGATATTAATATATATATATACTCACATACATACATACATACATAAAGAGCTGTAGTTTAAATATGCACTTGTTCAACAGCTGTTGTTTTTTTGTGTCTATTTAATAAGTGAATTACTTTTGTGTTTGTTTGGAGATTTGATGCTAATCTTGGTTGCCATAACAACGGTGCAGGCTAATATTTTAAATAAAAACACAATTTGATATATATACACCTATACATTTACACACATTTCGACATTTATATATATATATATATATATATATATATATATATACACACACACACACACAAATTTATATAAATAAATAATCCAATTTTTGTTGCTGCTTATCTGTTTGCACTTTATGCAAAAACGCAGTGTTTTTGTTGTTATACATATATATATATATATATATATATATATATATATATACACACACACACACACACACAAATTTATATAAATATATATATATATATATATATATATATATATGTATAACAACAAAAACACTGCGTTTTTGCATAAAGTGCAAACAGATAAGCAGCAACAAAAATTGGAGTGAGGTGTCAGCCAACTGGAGTCCAATCAATGAGATGAGATTGGAGGTGTTGGTTACAGCTGCCCTGCCCTATAAAAAACACACGCCAGTTCTTGGTTTGCTTATCACAAGAAGCATTGCCTGATGTGAATGATGCCTCTCACAAAAGAGCTCTCAGAAGACCTACGATTAAGAATTGTTGACTTGCATAAAGCTGGAAAGGGTTATAAAAGTATCTCCAAAAGCCATGCTGTTCATCAGTCCATGGTAAGACAAACTGTCTATAAATGTAGAAAGTTCAGCACTGCTGCTACTCTCCCTAGGAGTGGGCGTCCTGTAAAGATGACTGCAAGAGCACAGCGCAAACTGCTCAATGAGGTGAAGAAGAATCCTAGAGTGTCAGCTAAAGACTTACAAAAGTCTCTGGCATATGCTAACATCCCTGTTAGCGAATCTACGATACGTAAAACACTAAGCAAGAATGGATTTCATGGGAAGATACCTCAGAGAAAGCCACTGCTGTCCAAAAAAAACATTGCTGCACGTTTACAGTTTGCACAAGAGCACCTGGATGTTCCACAGCAGAATGGCAAAATATTCTGTGGACAAATGAAACCAAAGTTGAGTTGTTTGGAAGAAACACACAACACTATGTGTGGAGAAAAAGAGGCACAGCACACCAACATCAAAACCTCGTCCCAACTGTGAATTATGGTAGTGGGGGCATCATGGTTTGGGGCTGCTTTGCTGCGTCAGGGCCTGGACGGATTGCTATCATCGAAGGAAAAATGAATTCCCAAGTTTATCAAGACATTTTGCAGGAGAACTTAAGGCCCTCTGTCCACCAGCTGAAGCTCAACAGAAGATGGGTGTTGCAACAGGACAACGACCCAAAGCATAGAAGTAAATCAACAACAGAATAGCTTAAACAGAAGAAAATACGCCTTCTGGAGTGGCCCAGTCAGAGTCCTGACCTCAACCCGATTGAGATGCTGCGGCATGACCTCAAGAAAGCGATTTACACCAGACATCCCAAGAATATTGCTGAACTGAAACAGTTCTGTAAAGAGGAATGGTCAAGAATTACTCCTGACCGTTGTGCACGTCTGATCTGCAACTACAGGAAATGTTTGGTTGAAGTTATTGCTGCCAAAGGAGGTTAAACCAGTTATTAAATCCAAGGGTTCACATACTTTTTCAACCTGCACTGTGAATGTTTACATGGTGTGTTCAATAAAAACATGGTAACATTTAATTCTTTGTGTGTTATTAGTTTAAGCAGACTGTGATTGTCTATTGTTGTGACTTAGATGAAGATCAGATCACATTTTATGACCAATTTGTGCATAAATCCATATCATTCCAAAAGGGTTCACATACTTTTTTTGCAACTGTATATACAACCTGGGGTTTAGGTGGGAGTAATGGCTCTAAAACACAATCATTTAGAAGGATGTGCCAAAGTCTCTGAATGATACGTTTAACAGCATAATGCTGGGAGGAGTAGGCCGTAATAAGCGGTAGGTCAGGGACATTTTGATCAAGATATTTTATTCTAGCTACTAACAAGTAACTGCGGTCTCTTCCTTTTTTCTCTTACAGGATGTTATGAAGATCTTCTGAATTAAATCCTTTATCAACAAATCGCCGAAACAGAACTGTACACTGTGAATTGTAATCCTCTATATTAGTACAATTCCTCCTAATTCAGAGGAATTTACTTTTGGGGGTCCATTCTAGCCATGCTTTGTGGTGACAGCCGTCTTTCGAGATATAAGCATTTCGATCAGTGTTCTTAAAGAAAGTGGAAGTAATTAGATTTCCTGCTTCAACCTTGATATTTAAATCAAGGAAATGTATATCAGTTTGACTGACTTCATAATTCAAAAAAATCCCTCTTTCATTTTGATTGAGAGAATCCAAAAAGTCTATGAGCGAAGAGTGATCACCTTTCCATAGGAGGAGGATATCATCCATGTATCGTACTCACAAGGCCAATTCTGGACTCTGGTAAGCATAGATGACATCCTCCTCCCATTTGGTCAAAAAAAGATTAGCCACGCTGGGAGCATATTTTGCCCCCATTTCGACGCCTCTCTCTTGGAGAAAAAATTTTACCTCCAAACCAAAAATAATTATGTGTTGCTGCGAATTTTAGAAGATTTATGATAAACTCTATCTGGATGGGTAATAAACCCGAATCACGATTAAGAAAATGTGCAACTGCAGTTAGACCCAAATCATGTGGGATGATGGTGCAAAGTGATGTTACGTCTGCTGTTACCAACCACCACCCATTCTCAAAAGGATATTCCCTAATTAGGTTAATAACAGACCTCATATCTTTGACATACGAAGGCATGTTCCTAACCAGGGGCTGTAAATAGGCGTCAATATAGTTTCCCACCTGGGACGTTACAGATCCTATGTCACTTATTATGGGACGCCCCGGGGGGCAGGCAGGATTCTTATGTACTTTGGGTAAGTAGTATATTATTGGTGTTCTGGGAAAAGAGGGTACTAGGAACAATTTTTCCTTCTGATCTATGACCTTTTGTTGAAATCCCGTTTAATACTTTGACCAATTGCTGTTGAAAATCTCGCTCCGGGTCTTTCCTCAAAGGTGTCACGATCGCTCAAAATCTTTTCCATTTCACTGATATATGCTTTTTTATCTAGTATCACAATCCCTCCCCCCTTGTCAGCTGGTCTGATAACAAGATCTTTACGGTCACACAATTGATGTAGGCCTACTTCCAACTGTGATGGCATTTTAGTTCTTTTCAGCTTCACCTTATCAAGATCTCTTAAAACCACATCATGGAAGACTCTCACTGAGGGGGCCATTCCACTTGGGGGTTGAACAAAGAAGCGTTACGAAGGTTAGAGGATTGTATACCTGTGGAAACAATCCTACCTTCCTTAATAGGATTGGATGCAATGTATCTTTTAATGTTGATTTTGCGGATATATTTTTGCACATGAATGAAGGTTTGAAATTTGTTAAGTTGTTTAGGGGGGGCAAATTTTTGTCCTTTGTCCAGCAAGGCCCTTTCAGCATCAATGAGGGGCTTGGAACTAAGGTTAAAAATACCCTCCCCCTTACATTCTTTTCCTTTTTCTTTTGAAGCCTCCTCCCCCCTCTGGTTCCTCAAATCAAAGAGAATAATTAATTAAAACTCAATACAGTTTTAACGTTTATATTTACTAGGAATTTAGCAGGAATTTTGTACATTTTGCCATGTATGAATCTACTATTAATGATTTTAGTGTATTTTTATCAAAAATATTGTTTTGATAAACATTTGCGAAAATATTGCGGTGCCTTAAAAATTAGTAGCACCTTCTTTTTATTCTACTGGCCATGTGCTTTCTGAAAGCTGTAAGTCAAAAAGGAACACCGCCAGATTTTTAAAGAATTTTTTTGCGTAAGTCAGATTTTCACTACTTCTCAAATAGGCGCAATTTAAATTTTACAAATATTTGTTATTTATTAACTCAATAGAGGTTAAGCTTTTACATTTAGTAGGAATTTAGCAGTAATTTTGTAAAATTTGCTGTGTTTATATCTGCTAAAAATGATTTTAGAGAATTTTTTGCGAATATATTGTTTTGATAAACATTTTATCTTTTTAATCTACCGGTCCTATGCTTTCAGAAAATATATGGTTTGGGGACTCTTTAACAAACTATGAAAGCTGTAAGGGAACAATGAAAACCTTCAGATTTTTTGAGAAATGTGGTTATTTACATTTTTGCATACGTTCAGTTTTCACCATTTTGCAAAAAGGCGTAATTAAAAAATGACAAATATTTGTTATTTGTTAACTCAATAAAGGTTAAACTTTTTTTATCTGATTATAATGATTTTAGTGTATATTTAACGAAAATATTGTTTGATAAACATTTGCGCAAATATCATTATGCCCTAAAAATCAGTAGCACATTAATTTGTATTCTACTGGTCATGTGCTTTCAGAAAATAGATGGTTTTGGTGGGGGGGGGGGGGGGGTCTTTAGCAAACTCTGAAAGCTGTAAGGAAAAAATAAAAAAGCAATGGAATGTAGCGGGCAATTGTCCCACACTCCCAATCCCCTCTATTAAAGTTCTCGCTCGCAATGTCTCTGGTCTAGGGGTATGATGGGAAAGGGAGTGGGTCCGCTACGCCAGGCTTCCACCACAGATGTATAAGTGGTATTGGCCAGAGTTATTTCTTTATCTTCGGGCCTGTATTGTGCATCGAATCCAACCGTCTGCCAGGAAACTGAGTCTCACACCGTTGCAAGTCCAACACTCCTTTATTCAGAGACTTACTTGCTTACAAACAGAACAGGAGGTGTGAAAGTGTAGATACATAGGCCCAGACACAAGTTCTTTCCTCCAATCTCCTCCAAAGAGTGGGCTATGGTCTCCGCATGAGGGAAATTCACCTTCCGGACGGTCTCCGACAAGAGGCTCACCGTCACCGGCAGTATGCTGCACCGGGTCTTTAGATGAGGAGCTCTCCCCGGTCCATTACGTCCACCTCGGATTAAGGCGTCCACCTCTGGAGCACCCTAGGATCCTTCCCTCGCGGAACGCAGTGTTGGGCACTGAGTTCCGGACCTCCGTCCAAGTACCTCATCTCAGGATAAAGGTGCCTGAGATGGAACGCGACCTCCGGTGGTCCTCCAGGCCTAGTGCCCAGAGGACGAAAAACACGAACTCCGTCCGCAGGCTAAAGGTGCCAGGGACAACGAACCCCGTGACAAAATGGCCGGCCCCCTTTATACCCCTCCCCGGCATGCGTAGCGGGTTCCCCGCCCCACCACACGGCTGCCGAAGTAGGACAAAAAAGGATTCGACCCAGCAATGATTCCTCCGTCGGCCCAAAGTGACAGCGCCACCCGGTGGACCGCCGGAGATACACCACTGGTGTCACCGCAAAAATTCAAAATTACTGGCGGGAAAGTAAACACCCGCTACAGGAAAAATTGCAAAAATGGCCTGGCCACCTGAGTTTAAAAAAGGAGCACAGGGCCTGGCAGCGAAAGGGTTAATATGTTAGAGTTTAGCCACCCATGTTTTAACTTTGTTGTTCTATATTTATTGTCCATTGGACTGCATGTTAATATGTTCCTCAGGGTTCAAATGTTTCTAGGATTTGGTCCCATTTAATATCTTGTAGTATGGAGCGCAGTTTAGAAGTTGGCTCTTTTGAAATTTAGTGTTCTTGTACTACCCTCGTGCCTCCTTTTCCTATGATTTATGCTGAATGTAATTTTCTCTTATCGTCCATGGACGGACACAGCCTTCTCAATCCTTGACAAAGTGGGTTATGTTCCTGTTCATAGGAGAGGACTAGGCAGAACATGTTAAATGTTTAAACACATGTTATAACAATCAGAGTTGAACAGCCCCGCCCAGGGGGTGGTCCCTCCAGACATAACCCTTCGCCCTGCAGTCAGCAGCTCAGTTTTTTTCTGCCTAGCAGAGGAGAAGGACGTGGCTCCCTTTGGGCACAGAGTACTGAAGAATTTTTTATTTTATTTATAAAAAATTGTGATATCTTCTATCAACTGCCGGCTGGGCGACAGGCTGGATATTATAGATCCTTGTTGTCTTCCCAGTTCCGGCCATCGCGCGTGCCAGTCCTTAGCTTTGCGCTGGTTCTGCCACGATGTACCCCGTGACTCCAGGGGTGGCCAGTGAGCACATGCTCCGGGGTCCACATATGACTGGGCTGATTGTTATCTCACTCACAGTGGACCGGTCCAACAGCTACTCCTACACGGTTGTAGGCCTGTCAGAGACGCACCAGCGAGTCCTCGCGGGATGGGTAAGTATTATTCCTCTTGCCTCGGCAGGTGGGAACGGCTGGGCGTTTCAGGGAAATAGGGGTTCTCCTGTCCTCCCTTTCCCTGCTCTCTGTCACATTTCTCCTTCGGCTCTAACAGGGCGCGCTGCGACCGGGGCATACCTGTGGGGGGGCTCCGGATCCCGGTGGGGGACTGTGGGGTGCCTGGGCTTGCTTGAATGTGAGGAGTGCTCTGTTCTGGAGAAGTCCCTGTGTTCGGCCTTCTCGTCCACATCGCATTGCTCAGGCGCCATTTTTGCGGCGCCGCCGCCATTTTCTTGTATGCCTGCTGTTTACAAGTAATTTTCCCAGTGTCTGGCCCTTCTTCCCCAAACATGCCAGGGGCGGCAGCCGGTGCCCCTGCACCTGCGGTTACCATGGACACTTTGTCGGCAGTCCTGGAATCATTGGTTGCCAGGGTGGAAGCGGCGTGCGAGCGTAAGGGGGGTAAAAAGCGCCCCCTCCCTCCGCCATCCCCAGGGGAATGCTCTGACTCAGACCCGGGCCTAGCTGTCAGCGGACCGGGTCAGTGCATGACAGGGCACTTGTTTGTGGGTGCGCTTATCAATGCTGTGAGGTACAATCTCAAGCTGGATGGTGCAGCTGAGGTGTCCACGGAGGGGTCAGTCTCTTTTGGGTCGCACAAATCGACCCACTCTGTGAAGGTGTTTCCCTGTGTGTCCTTTTTTGATAAATTCATAGATAAGGAATGAGAAAAGCCGCAGAAGTCCTTTGTGGTCAGCGCCTGGCGGTGGAGTTTCCACCAAGAATACAAAATAGCATTATTGTGCATTATTATTGTGCATATAATAGCCTAAAAAAATACTTTTTTTTTACTCACCTGGAAGTACCTGTTGCTATGTGGTTCCACAAAATCTGCCTTCTGAATCACCTCGGATTCTGACATCATCTCCTTCAGCTCCCTACTGCTCCTGGGAAATGTGTGCCATCATTTCCCAGGATGCAGTGCGCTTTCCCTATGGCTAGAATCACTCGTAATACAATCCAGGAAGTAAATGCTTGTGGGCTTCACATGCCCACAAGCAAAATGAAAACTTCAGCAAAGATTTTTTTAAAGTCTCTTTATGCAGTAACACGGCAGATCCGCGCCGGTTTTTAAAATAGTAAGTCATCTTATATGTACCACTGTATTGAATGCTGTAATAGCATGCTTTTAAAAAATGAAAAATGTGATTGGAACCCCACTTTAAGGACCATACTGATAGGAGGTCCGAGGCGCTGAGCAAGTCTTTGTTCACCTTGCTGGGGTCTGCCTTGCGGCCTATATTGGCTGCAACGTTGGTGTCTCAGACACTCACTGAATGGGCAAAGATTTTGCACCAGGCTGTGGAGGAACATCAGCTTGCTCTGGAGTGTGTAAGACTGGCCGACCAGTTGGTGCAGGGCCTTGTATATGTATGTGATGCCACTATGGATGCAGCCCCCTTAATCTTCAGGGACTCTGTATCTGCGGTGGTAATGCGCCGCCTAATTTGGCTGAAATGCTGGTCCGCTGACCAGACTTCCAAGAAAGCCCTGGCAGACTTACCTTTCAAAGGGGGGAGGCTTTTTGGTACCTCGCTGGATGACATCATTAAGGATGTCACTGGAGGTAAGAGCACTCTTCTCCCTCAGTCCACTAAGGGGAAGGAGCCGCGCCGTAAGCCGGGTCCTTCCTTTCCCATGCAGAAGCGGTATTTTCCGTCAGTCAGGGTCCGTGGGTAGACCCTCCCAAGCTGAAAAGGGTCCAGCTGGGGGACAGAAGCGTCCCTGGGTTCGCAAGCCCAACAAGTCAGCAAGCAAGCCTGCCATTGCATGAAGTTTTGCCCCGCCCGACTCATGGGTATGGGGGACGGCTTCGCAGGTTCATGGCACGGTGGACCTCCCTGCTCTCCGACCAGTGGGTCTGCGAGGTGGTCACTTCGGGGTACAAGATCGAGTTTCTTTCCTGTCCACCGAACAGATTCTTTCCCTCAAATCTCCCTCTTCTTCCGGCTTGTCGGTCTGCCCTATTGGGGGCAGTGCAAGATTTGCTAGGGGCCAGAGTGATTTTAAATATACCACTAGAAGAGAGGTTTCAGGGTTTTTATTCAAATCTGTTTGTGGTCCCGAAGAAGGAAGGAGTCTGTCCGATCATGGACCTCAAAGCCTTAAATGTCTTTGTAAAGGTGCGGAAGTTCCGCATGGAATCCATTCGTTCAGTGGTTGCTGCGCTCCATCCGGGGGACTTTCTGGCATCCCTGGACATCAAGGATGCATACTTGCATGTCCCAATCTGCACGAGACACCAGAGGTTTCTGCGCTTTGCAATCGGCGAAGACCACTATCAGTTTGTGGCTCTTCCCTTTGGCCTAGCATCAGCACCAAGGGTTTTCACCAAGGTGCTCGCCCCGATTCTAGCTTTGCTGAGACAGCGAGGCATTGCTATTGTGGGCTACTTAGACGATCTTCTTCTGAGAGCAGCTTCTGGCTCAGAATTAGAGGATGTGGCTATAGCCAATCAGACCCTCCGAGAATTTGGTTGGGTTTTAAACATTCAGAAGTCGGTCCGAACACCGGCTCAGTATTTGGAGTACCTAGGGTTGATTCTGGACTCCAAGGAGGCGAGAGCCTTCCTTTCCTTGGAAAAATTGCAGACTCTCCAGTCTGCGGTGAGGTTGTTGACATCCCGCAAATGGTCATCTCTCCACTTTTGCATTCGTGTTCTGGGTCTAATGGTAGCCCTCATTCGAGGCAGTACCGTATGCCCAATTCCACACCCGAGTCTTGCAGAAGGAGATCCTGTCCAAATGGAACAAATCTTCATTGTCTCTGGATCATCAGATTCAGGTCAGTCGCCTGGTCAGGGCTTCTCTGAGTTGGTGGCTGAGATCCCCGGCTCTTCAGTCAGGGAAGTCGTTCCTTTCCTTCCATTGGACTGTGATTACGATGGACGCCAGCCTCACAGGTTGGGGGGGGGGGGGGAGTCTGGGGAGTCCAGTCGGTCCAGACTCCGGATGAATCCCGTCTGCCGATCAATGTCCTGGAACTTCGGGCGATCAGACTGTGTCTCTCCTCGTGGTCGGGGAGACTACAGGGACGCCCGATCAGGATTCAGTCAGACAACGCCACGGCGGTGGCTTATGTCAACCATCAGGGGGGAACAAGGAGCTTGGCTGCAGCGTCCGAGGTCGCTCACATCCTGCGGTGGGCAGAAAGAAGCATGCCTGCTCTGTCGGTCGTCTACATTCCGGGCGTTGAAAACTGACAGGCGGACTATCTGAGTCGCCAGATGCTAGACCAGGGGGATGGTCATTGCACCCGGAGGTGTTTCAACTCCTTTGCCGGAGGTGGGGCACGCCGGACGTGGACCTCCTGGCCTCTCGGCTCAATCGCAAGGTGTCGAGATTTGTGGCCAGGTCCAGGGATCCCTGGGCAGACGCGTTGGTGGCCCCGTGGGGTCAGTATTGGCTAATTTATTTCTATCCCCCACTGAAGTTGCTTCCCCGTCTGCTCCGCAGAGTAAAGACCGAGGGGATCCGGTGATTCTAATCGCTCCAGATTGGCCCCGGCGTCCTTGGTACGCCGACCTTGTGCGCCTGGTGGCGGACGTACCCTGGCGGCTGCCAATGCGGGAGGACCTTCTGTCTCAAGGTCCCATACTTCATCCTGCTTTACAGTCGCTGGCTTTAACGGCATGGCTATTGAAAGCCAGGTACTAAGGGACCGAGGTCTTTCGGATTCGGTAATTTCAATCATTCTGAGGGCACAGAAGCCTTCTTCCAGGAAGATCTACCATCGTACTTGGAAGGCCTAAATCTCTATGTGTGAAGAGATGGAGTGGCGTCCACAGACGTATTCGGTTTCCAGGATCCTGCTGTTTTAGATCAGAAACTTGCCTTAAGCACCATTAAGGGTCAGATTTCAGCCTTGGCTGTTTTCTTTCAACGCCCTGTGGCGACCCATTCCCTGGTGGGTACTTTTGTGCAGGGGGTTCGACATGTGACTCCCCCAATTAGACCACCTCTTCCTCCATGGGATTTTGAGAAAATCAGAGAGATTCCTCTCTTGACACTATCTCAGAAGGTGGCCTTTCTAGTGGCCATTACATCTGTCAGAAGGGTTTCTGAATTGGCGGCCTTGTCTTGCAAGTCACCATACTTGGTCCTCCATAAGGATAAGGCGGTGCTACGCCCGCAGCCCTCTTTCCTTCCAAAGGTAGTTTTTCGGCCTTTCACCTAAATGAGGACATTGTGCTACCGTCCTTGTGTCCTCGGCCGTCGCATCCCAGAGAGACTGCGCTCCATACTTTAGACGTGGTACGTGCCTTGCGGGTGTACTTGTCTGTTACGGCTCCGTTTCGGAGGTCTGACTCACTGTTTGTGTCAGTGTCTGGTCCACAAAAGGGCCTGGCAGTCTCCTCGGCTACCATTTCTCGGTGGATCAGACAGACCGTCATTCAGGCCTGTGCCCTTAAGGGGCAGGCGCCTCCCTTTCCGATCACGGCACATTCGACCAGGGCAATTGGTGCTTCCTGGGCTTTCCGACATCAAGCGTCTGTCTCACAGGTGTGCAAGGCGGCGACCTGGTCGTCCGTGCACACTTTCTCGAAATTTTTCAAGGTTGATGTGAGTGCATCTTCAGATGCTTCCTTTGGCCGCAAGGTTTTGCAGGCGGCTGTTTGAGGTTGCAACTCCTCCGTTGAGGAGCTCTGCTTGTTTGGGGTGAAGTTAGTTGTTTTTTTTTATGCTGTACCCACCCCTCTTTTTTGACACTGCTTTGGGACGTCCCACTTTTTTTTTTTTTTTTTAAATTTATGTTTATTGATTTTTCCATTGAACAGAGAAAAATTACAGAGCATATGAACATACACGCTTACACATTATTTTCTTGTATTCAGTAGCAATATACCAGTATTACACCGTGAAGCGGGAGCATAAACAATATAGTCTCGAGATAACATTCAAGCCTAATAAGGCCTACAGCTTGTGGCCACATGGCCACATAGGTGTCCCAGTTCCTCAACGGAGGAGAAGAAAAAAAAAAAAAAAAAAGAAACACAAAACCCTAATACCAAAGGTGTATCGAGAGTATTTAACTGTGATTTTCACAGGACTCATTCGGTTATCCTTATTCAGTAATACTTAAGTGCTTGCATTCACTCACACAACACTCATACCCATTCACCCAGCACTTCCACCCATTTCCCCAGCCGAAACTACAGCTGGGGGGGGCACTCCTCCTACTCCCCCCCCACATTTATGTGGGATATGTTTCATGTCCCCAGCTTCTTTATTTAGGATAGGAGGTAGTTCTTCCCCCCCCCCGATCAAACAGGAGGGGCTGAATCAGGGCCCACTACTGCTGAGACAGAGGGGTATCCTTCCAAAAGGAGCTGTCTATATCCAGCCAAGGTTGCCAGATCTTGTAGAATTTCTGTATACAGGCCCTTCCTTTATAGATTAGTTTAAAGGTTGGTACGACTTTGTTTATCATGCGGTACAGCAGTTGGATGTTGGGAGCAGATTCACACTTCCATTGTAGTAATATCAGTTTTCTGGCATAAAAGAGTATCAAGCGGACTAGGGTCCGTTCGTGGGTTCTGGGTATGTGGTCATTAAGGATGCCCAGGAGCCCCACTTCAACAGTGTGGGGGGTCACTAGGCATAGATTGTTTTCAAAAAAAGAGAATAGGTCCACCCAGAACCCCAAGAGGGCCGGGCAGGACCAAAACATGTGTACATAACCAGCATTGGTGCACTTACATCTAGGGCAGAGGGCCCCTGAAACATAACCCATGCGAGCCAGACGGGCCGGCGTGTAATGCAGTTGATGAATAAATTTGAACTGTATATATTGGTCGTTAGACCCAACAATATCCAAGAAACAGGCCCCAGAGGCCTCCTCCCACCCCTCCTCTGAAAGCCCAGGGATGTCGACCATCCACTTCCGCTGTGCAGCACGGAAGGGAGAACTCCCACCCGTCTGCAGTCGGGAGTAAATGGTCTTGGCTAATTTCGTAATGCCAGAACACGACATCAATGCCTCAAGCGGGGATTCAGCGAGCTCAAGAGTCAGGCCATGAAACTGCGCACGGACAGCGTGTCGTATGAGAAGATATTTAAAATAGAATTTATTTGATAATCCACTTGTAGCTTTTAGGACTTCAAAAGAGATAAATTCACCATTGAGAAAAATGTGGGCAGCGTGGGTAATGCCCAGCCGTGTCCACCACAATGCATCGGGGTGACCCATGAGCTCCAGAAGATTGGGGTTATGCCATAGGGGGGTTTTCGGTGAGACCCCCCCCCAATTCTGAAATCGTCTTATTCCCTTCATGCCAGGCCAACCAACTCACTTCTATCGGGGAGCCGCGGGAGCATCGTTTTGGTAAAGATCTATGCATAATATCTACCAATGGGGTCTCTAGGCCAGCAAGTGCCTGCAGTAGATAGGTAGAGCAGGATGCGGAGGCCCCCTGGAACCATTCATAGACATAGGTTAATTGGGCTGCTATAAAATAGTGTCGCAAGTTGGGGCAGGCCAGTCCCCCATCACCCTTAGAGGCCTGGAGGGAAGCCTTCGCTATTCTGGGATTGGTCCCCTGCCATAGGAAGGAGGATAATAACGAGTCTATTCTTTTGAACAGCTTTTTGTAGAGAAAAATAGGGGATGCCCTAAAGGCATGTAAAAATTTAGGTAGGTATATCATTTTAAATATGTTCACCCGCCCTATCAAATTCAAAGGTAATGAGGCCCAAGTTTGCAACCTGGTCTCCATGTGTGTAACAACTGGGGCAATGTTAAGAGATTCAAAGAGGGCCAGGTCTGCATTAATGTGAATGCCCAAATATTTAAATGTGGATCTGACTGACAGGTTAGAGTGAGATAAGTAAGTATAGTCCTGTTTGGGGCCTATGGGAAAAGCAACAGACTTGTCCCAGCCCACCTTTAGTCCCGAGACCCTCCCGAACTCCTCCACCACTTCCATTAAAGATTTAAAGGACTGTTCTGTGCCATCAAGGTATATTAATGCGTCATCAGCATATAATGAGATCTTCTCTGTAAGATTACCATAACATATGCCGCCCACCGACGCCGTCTGTCGCACCGCCAGAGCCAAAGGCTCTATGGCAAGTGCGAACAGGAGTGGCGAGAGCGGGCAGCCCTGCCGTGTTCCCCTGTGTAAAGAAAAGACATCCGATACATCCTTGTTAGTACATATTCTTGCCCTGGGATTGATATATAGCAGGCGAACCCATTTTATAAATTGGTGACTAAAACCCATTCGGTGCATGACTTCCCACAAAAAGGTCCATTTCACAGTATCAAAGGCCTTCATTACATCCAGTGACAACACCAGGCCACTTTTATGCTCAGTGTCAGCTCTATGGATATGTATGAACAATCGTCTAATGTTGTCATATGTACTCTTTCCAGGCATGAATCCAGTTTGGTCCCTATGGATAAGGTGTAGGATAATCTTTTGTAGTCTCACTGCCAGTACCTTGGCCAGTATCTTAACATCGCTATTGAGTAAGGAGATTGGACGGTATGAGCCGCATAGCGTTGGATCTTTATCAGGCTTGGGGATCACCACAATCAGGGCCTCACACATGGAGGAGGGGAGAACGCCCTCCTCCATTGCCTGCCCAAACTGAGAGTGCAACCTCTGTGCCAAGTCCCCAGCATAGTGTTTGTACCATTCAGCGGGCAAACCGTCCAATCCAGGAGTTTTGTTCGGGGGGAGTGAGTATATGGCAGTGGTAATTTCTTCTACCGTCAAAGGTTCATTTAAGATGGATCTGTGTGAGTCCTCCAGTACAGGGAACCGGAGAGACTCGAAGAAACCCATAGTTTCCCATTCAGGTGGAGAGGGCTGGGACGAATATAGGTCCTCATAGAAGGATTTAAAAGTTAGATTAATGGTCCTAGGGTCTGAAGCGATGGAGCCATCCGGCACCTGGATTTGCGGAATAGTCCTATCAACACAGTCCATGCGGGAGAGATATGCCAACATCTTGCCATTTTTCCCACTGTGTTCAAGCAGCCTGGCCGTCAGATATCTCTGTTGTTTCTGCGTTACATCCACCCTGTGGAGGTCCAGGGCCCTATGCACCCCCACCAGGACCCCGTGGGAGTCCGGGGTGGGGGACGCAGAATACTGGGCCCTCGCAATCTCCAAGGAGGACTCTAGGGCTAAAAGAGTGGCCTGGAGGTTTTTTTTATGTCTGGTAGTGTTAGAGATGTATGAACCCCGCACAGTCGCCTTAAAGGCGTCCCATGTGGGGCCAGGGGAGGCAGATCCTTCATTATCCGCCCAAAAGTGGGACATGTCCTGTCCCACCGGGTCCTGTATTTCGGGGGTGGAGATCCAGCAAGGGCTGAGCCTCCACTGCCGAAAAGAGGGTCGGTGACCCATCACCAACTCTATCTTAAGGGCCGAATGGTCTGAGATTGTCTGCGAGATGTATGCGACCGAATTAACATAAGGGACCATATCAGAGGTTCCCAGGGCATAATCCAGCCTGGAAAGAGTACCATATGTTCTGGATTGACAGGAGTATTCTTTTATCAGTGGATGGCCACGCCGCCAAAGGTCGACGTAACCAAAGGAGGCACACCAGTGGCTAAATAGCTTGGATTCATATTGGAGGGGCCTCAACCTGTCCAGACCTGGGTCCAGGACAGAATTGAAATCCCCCAGCACAAGGGTAGGCAGACCCGGCAATTTAGAAAACTGTAAACTTAAGTCAGTGAAGACTGCAGCCGTGACAGGGGGGGGGGGATACACCACCACCAAGAGCAATGGGGTGGCGTGGATTTTACACAGTAAAAAAACGTACCGACCCATTGGGTCAATAACTACCTGGTCACAGGAGAAAGGGAGTCCCTTCCTTATGAGGACAGAGACTCCCCTAGCATAATTTGAGTACGTGGAATGATACCCCTGTGACACCCAGTGTTTTTTCAAAGCAAGTATTTTGGAGCCTAGGAGATGTGTCTCCTGTAGGCATAGTATCTGTGGCCTATGTGGCTTGAGAAATTCAAATAAGGATGCTCTTTTAAATTTAGAATTTAACCCCCGGACATTCCAGGAGATGCATGTGATTATAGACATGGCGGGGGGTTAAAAAGGGGCCCATATATGGTAATACAGATCAGACACTTGTCACCGGCGCGACGGCAATCCAACACTGGGGGGGAGCAGGAGAAAAGGAGTACCCATGAACACATCCACACAACCACCATCCATGCAAACACACAAACCATTACACATACATTACCAGTTGAAATCCACATTGATTTCGTTACTACCCCTGCCGTACCCCAAGAACAAGGGGCCGGCTTTGTCCCAAAACTGCTAGTAGACACTAGGAACATGGCCAATACAGGCAAGTCAGCAAACTATTTCGATCAGTCAATGATCAGAGAACAAAAAAAAAAAAAAAAGGAAAACCAAAGGGGAAAGAAAAAGGAAAACAACTGCAGCATCCCAATCTTCCCCTTAAAGATCCATAGCCTCTTGTCGAGCTGTAGAATAAGGTACCTGCCATAGGCACAAAGAGCCCCCGATTGGGGCGAGAAAAAGAAAATGAAGTGGCTTTGTAGCCAGTGCGGGGGGGATACCCCGATCAGGTTGCAGGTGGTCGGTCAGATGCGCGGCCGGGTTTGGACAGGGATTCATACCAGGAAAGCGCAGTAGCAGGGTTCTGAAAAAAGTGCACTTGGTCCTGGTGGACGACTCTCAGCGTCGCGGGAAATTGCATGGAGTATTGTATGGTCTGTTCTCTCAACTTCTGTTTAACATGTTGATACTTGGCTCTCGCAGCACGAACTGCTGGGGAGTAATCTGGGTAGAGGGAGACCGATGCGTTGTTGATTTTCAGGCTTCCCTTTATGCGGGCAGCCCTCAGGATAGCGTCCCTGTCCCTATAATTTAGGAGACGGATAACCATGGTGCGAGGGGGGTTTCCAGCAGGGAGCGGTCTCCCAGGGACCCTGTGGGCCCGTTCGATCACAAAACATGGGGACAGGCAGTCTTTGCCAAATTCCTGGGTAAACCAGCATTCAAGGAAGGATACCGGGTCTGCACCCTCGACCCGTTCTGGGAGGCCCACCAGGCGCAGGTTATTCCTACGTAAACGATTTTCCAAATCGTCGATCTTATCTGCCAACGATTGAATTCTGTTGCCATGGGTTTTCAGCACAGGCAGGGCCGGGCCTACAGTGTCTTCCAGGTCACTAATGCGGCGTTCTGTCTCAGCGACCCGGTCCCTGACCTTATGCATGTCCTGGCGCATTATAGTAATGTCCAGCTTTAGTTCCTCCACCTTCCCCATAATATCAGAATGATTTACCTTCAGGATTTTGAGAACATCCAGCAAGGTGGGCTCCGGTTCCGGCCCCTCCTCGAGACCGTCATCACTCGGAGTGGGGTGGGCCAGGGGTATTGAAGGGGCTGAAGCCCCAGGGGATGGTGGTAGTGAGGGGTCCAGATCGTCACCGAAGAGTTCCGGTGTAGATGAGAGAGGCACATGTAGCATGGTGGAGCGGCGGCCATCTTGGGAGGACCGAGTGGTAATATTCATCCTGACCGGGGGCTGTTTTCTCCCTTTTCTTCCTCCCATCCACCAAAATTCTTCCGTAGATGAGCAGCAGGGTCCCTCTTGGGTGTCTGGAGAAAGTTTTGGGCCGATTGGTTTGGCAGGTTAGCAGGATTGCAAAGGATTGTGCAGAGGGATCTTGGAGCTGCAGAGAGGAACGTCTGCTCACATGCTGCGTCAGGCCACGCCCCCCTGGGACGTCCCACTTTGTCAAGGATTGAGAAGGCTGTGTCCGTCCATGGACGATAAGAGAAAATAGGATTTTTTGTACTCACCATAAAATCCTTTTCTCTGTCGTCCATGGACGGATACAGCACCCACCCCTCCTTTTTTTAGGTTTGTACTGCTTGTTACGAACTGAGCTGCTGACTGCAGGGCGGAGGGTTATGTCTGGAGGGACCACCCCCTGGGCGGGGCTGTTCAACTCTGATTGTTATAATATGTGTTTAAACATTTAACATGTTCTGCCTAGTCCTCTACTATGAACAGGAACATAACCCACTTTGTCAAGGATTGAGAAGGCTGTGTCCGTCCATGGACGACAGAGAAAAGGATTTTACGGTGAGTACAAAAAATCCTATTATTCAGTGATCGCTTGTTCCCAAGTTATCCCGTATTTCCACATCTGTGACCGGATCTGAGTCGTTTGAGCTAGAATCAATAGAGCTAGCAATGCATTCTTTCTAGTCGGGGAATCCACCAATTGAGACATTTAAGAAATGAAGGGCCTTTAATGAGTGAGCAGTTTCTTCTGCCCAGTCAATATCTGGATAGTTGAAGTCCCCCATTATGATGACATTTCCCTGCCTTGCTCCCATTTCTAGCTGTGATAGAAGAGCCAACTCCTCCTCTTCCTTCAGATTAAGGGACCTTTAACCACTTAAGCCCTGGACCATTTTGTTGCTAAAGGACCAGGCCCCTTTTTGCGATTCGGCACTGCGTCGCTTTAACTGACAATTGCACGGTCGTGCGACGTGGCTCCCAAACAAAATTGAAGTCCTTTTTTTCCCACAAATGGAGCTTTCTTTTGGTGGTATTTGATCAATAAGCGTTTATTGATTGGTTTGTGCAAAAGTTATAGCGTCTACAAAATAGGGGATAGTTTTATGGCATTTTTATTAATAATTTGTTTTTTACTAGTAATGGCAGTGATCAGCGATTTTTATTGTGACTGAGACATTATGGCGGACACATCGGACACTTTTGACACCATTTTGGGACCATTGTCATTTTTACAGGGATCAGTGCTATAAAAATGCAGATTACTGTAAAAAGGGGTTAAGTGTGACCTGGTGAGTGATTCTTAATGTTAGGGGGCGTGGCGTGACACGTCACTGATCGTTGTTGCCTGTGACAGGGGACAGACGATCAGTGACAGTGTCACTAGGAAGAACGGGAAAAAGGTTTGTTTACACTTACCTCGCCCCGTTCTTCAGCTCTGTGACCCGATTATGGGACATCGGCGGCGATCGGGTCCGCGGGTTCCGCGGGCACGGTCACGGAGTTCCCGACAGAGTCGCGAGCGTGCCGCCAGGGGCGCGTGTGTGACCCATGGCTCACACATTAAAGGGGACGTACCTGTATGCCAATGTGCCCAGCTATGCCATTCTGCAGACGTACATCGGTGTGCGGCGGTCGGCAAGTGGTTAACATACCCCCACTATTAATTTCCCACGTGCTTCTTCCATTTGAAGTTCCACCCACATGGATTCCCCCTGCCCCATTTGCAATGTCATTCCTCTCTTCCACACATAAATCATTCTTGATATATAGACACATGTAGAGCTGCAACTAACGATTATTTTGTCTGTCGACTAATCTAACCATTATTTCTTCGATTAGTCGATTAGTCACGACTAATAAATATATATTTTTTTTATTAATCTAGTGTGTTCTTTTTATGATTAGCTAATTAATCCTTTGGATAACTTTACAAAAAATAAGTACAACTTCTAATATAAATATTTAGACTTTTATTACATTTTTTCCAAAAAATACTTCAAGTAAAATCCACAATCTCCCCCACTCACTGTATTATTCACAATCTCCCCCACTCACTGTAATATCCACAATGATTGTGGATATTACAGTGAGTGGGGGAGATTGTGGATATTACAGTGAGTGGGAGAGATTGTGGATATTACAGTGAGTGGGGGAGATTGTATAGTGAGGGGTGCAGGGGATGCCTGTTCTGTATATGGTGAGGGGTGCAGGGGATGCCTTTACTGTACATGGTGAGGGATGCAGGGGATTGCCAGTGAGGGTGAGGGGTGATGACCTCAGCGCGCACCTAGGCAGCCGCCGCCGCCGGGTGTACCAAGATGGCCGCCGCTCCGGAGCTAGGCCGAAACCGCGGCCTTTCCTAAGGCCGAGGCCGCGGAGTGACTATTCGACGTTTTTCACGCACGTCGACGCGTCGTGGCAGCTCTAGGCACATGCTTCCCCCTCTTCTACCCACCCTGTCCCTCAGATACAAGAAATACCCTTGGATAGATGCCAGCCAGTCATGTGAGCTGCCAAACAAGTTTTAGCTAGGCTCGTGGCATTTGTGTGCATGCATATTATTTTATCCTTAGGTTTTCTGAGACTGTGATTTTGATTTCCAACTCATTTACTAAGGGTTTAGGCATTATGGTTATATTATCGTTAGTACCCTCTGACCTTTGGTCACTGTTGGCTATTGATTCCTCTGAACCCCCCCCCCCCACCTAGTTTAAAAGTCCCAACTTTTTGGCCATCCTTTCCCCCATTAGAGCTGCACCCTCCCCATTAAGGTGCAGGCCAGCCCTACTAAAGGGCTTGTACCCGAATATAAAGTAACCCAGTTCTCCAGGAACCTGAAACCCTCCTTCCTGCACCAATTCCTCAGCCACTTGTTAAGTTCCCTAAGCTCCTGCTGCCTCTTTGGTGTCACTCAAGTATTTCTGAGAAAAACACCTTGGAGGTCCTTCTCTTCAATATAGCCCCTAAGTCACTGAAATCATTTTTTAGGACACTCCACCTTTCTCTAACTTTGTCATTGGTATCAACTTGCACCATGACAGCTGGGTCCTGCCCAGCCCCACCCAACAATCTGTCCATCTGATCCGTGATGTGCTGAACCCGAGCGCCTGGTAAACAACACATTGTTTGGCGATCACAGTCTTTGTGCCGTATCTAAAACTTAATAGGAATTCCGCACTTAGGAATAGTATGAACTGCTGCCTCCCTATAACAAATGATCTAATTAGGATCTTTTTGTTATACACCTTTTTTAATACGCTATGAGGGTTCCTTTTTTTTACAAAATTTCATGTGGATACCCAAATGCTTTGAGCATACAGTGGATTGAAGAGGACATCTCTAGTGGTTTACTCGTTATACCACAGTACACGTCATTTGTCCAAGGAGAGGCCGAGTTCCTAGGTGGATATCTGAGCGTCCATACCAGGCAGTGGAGGAGGAATCATCCCGGCTAGTGGGCCACCAGGAATAGGAGTATACTGTATTATACGGCTTTCACCCCTGCAGGGGTAGGGCGCTCGGGTGAGTGCAAATATGAGAGGGGAGCACGAAAAAGTCACGTATATAACTTTGGCACTGGAATTCATGATAGACTGTCACCATTTTTGATTTTGCACCAGTCACCTTGGGAGTTTATTTTGATATATGGACAATTTTTTTACTGTACAATTTTTGGATTTTTTCATTTATTATAAAAAAAAATTATGTGTTTTCATATTCACTATTAATATTTTCTCACAGTTTTTTGCTTGTTTTATTATAACATGCGTTGATTTAAGCCGTCACACGGCACCCACCTTACAGTGCA
Organism: Rana muscosa; assembly: GCA_029206835.1. Taxonomy (NCBI): domain Eukaryota; kingdom Metazoa; phylum Chordata; class Amphibia; order Anura; family Ranidae; genus Rana; species Rana muscosa. The sequence continues at coordinate 359,684,764 of CM055122.1, forward strand.
CACAGTCCCATCTCTGTTTGGGAAACTGTTTTTTAGTACACGTTCATACAAGCCATTGCATGGCACTTACCCTATAGTGTACACACCTTCACATTTGTTTCTGGGAATTTGTTCCCTTATTACTTGGAACACTTTTCTTTACTTTGTGCCCTATCTGTTCTTCTAATAATAGAGTCCCCTACCACCAGTACCAGCCCAACCTTGCCTGTGTCCTTTCCCCCCTTTTTACCAGAGCAGTCATTGCCCTGGCAGCTAGGGGAGGGCACCTGCTCCAGCAATGCCACCCCTGAGCTGATATCCCCAACATCATGCAACTTGGCATATTTGTTGGGATGTACCAATTTAGAACTGACCTCCCTAAGGCTTTTCCCTCTGCCCCTCCTTCTGTCACCCCACTACCTACCTCTGGCTCTAGTACCTCCATATCTCCACCAACCCTATACTTGCCCCGCCAGCACCTGCTGGGTAATGCCCAAGCTCCTTTCCAGGTTGCCGATGCTTCGCAGTGTTGCCACCTGATTTCCTAGAAAATAAAATTACTCCCGGTACTCTATACTACTCCATGTTACTGCTGGTGCTACAGCTTCTCCAGTTTCTCACAGTCACTCCCAGTACTCCACGTTATTCTAACTTACTCCCAGCAGTCAAGTTATTCTAAATTACTTACGGTTACTCCCGGTACTCCAAGTCGCTACCCAGCACCCAAGTTATCAGTCAGTACTCCAAGTCACCAATCAGCACTCCAAGTTACTACTCAATACTCACAGTTACTCCAAATACTATAAGTTATTTCAAGTCAGTCCCAGCACTCCAATATTACTGCCAGTACTCCAATGTTATTCTAAATGACTTACGGTTGTTCCCACTACTCCAAGTTACTACTCAGTACTCCAAGATACTACTCACACTTTCTCCCAATTCTATAAATTACTTTAAGTTACTCCCAGTACCCCAAAATCACTCTCAGTATTCCAAGTCATCCTCAGTACTTTGAGTTACTTCCAGTTCTCCAAGTTACTACAAAGACACTCCCAGTTCTCCAAGTTACTACAAAATTTTACAAAAATTACTCCCGAAATTGCACGTTACTACAAATAATACTCCCAGTACTCCAAGTTACTACAGATATGCTCCTCAGCAGTCAGTCATATAATTGTGTCTCGCTCCCTCACTCACCGCCTGTCCGCCGCTCCTCCTGTCAGTGTGTCTCTTGTTCACCTATCAGATGCCGTCTGCTCCTCTGTCCTTATCCCCATGCTCACCTATCAGCAGTGGCGTCTCCAGCTTTCATATTTAGGGGGGCACATGGGGGGACAGGGACAAAAGTAGGGGGGCCAACTATAAAATGCAATTTTATATATAGCGGGGGTCTAAATTTAGGGGGTACACCTGGGTGGTAGTATGATCCAGGATGTGCTAATCATGACTGCGCAGTTCGTGGGCGGAGACTGGTGAAAGCCTGCGAAAACGTGCAAGTTGTGGGAGGAGTCTGGCCATGTGAGGAGATACACGTGGAGACTCCGGCGCGAGGTCAGTGCGTGATGGAGCAGCAGATAGTCGGGATGACCTCAAGTTCCCCGTGGATTCCGGTTCCCTACCCCACGAAGATGACTGCTTTTGCTGCTCCCCTTACAGACATGGGGATAAGACTTAGACCCCGAGGGCAGTTGGCTCTGTATTCCTGCAGAGATACGGAGGCCCTCGGCGTGATCTGTCCCGGATGCTCGGGACTGGTGGTCTACCTGAAGCCATTCGGGCGTTGCGAGGCATGCAAAGAGTTCTTGTTCGAGGTGGAGCCATCCACAGTAAGGCCCCGGGCCCTTCGCCTCAACTGCCTCACAGGTACCGCTACTCCGGAAGGGGAGATCCAGGCCTTTGCGGAGGTCCCCGTGCGCTCTGACCAGGGCGACGTGACTGCCCAACCAGAGACTGAGAAAGAAAAAACCGAGGATGCTGCTTCGGTCGACACAGATTCCCTGCTCCCACCTCCGAAGAGGAAAGTCAGCCTGGTACAGGCGTCCTATGGTCGTGGAAGAGCTTCACCCCGTCGCTTGCCGGGCCTGGATGGATCCGATTGGAAGAGTCCTGGACATCCCTGTTCTTCAAAAGGTCCAGGTGAGCCAGGGGATGGGACTGTGGTGTTGGTTGGCGGTGTCGGGGGTCCACTGTCGGTGGAGCCCGCCAGGGAGGGTAGTTCCGTGTCTACTAGGGACTATCTACCCGCAGAGATGTATGACACCTCCGACCTGGAATCGCTGTCGGACTTTGGAGATGATGGTGAAATTGACGAACTCTTTCACCGCAAGGGCTGGGACAAAAAGCCATTGCCCGTGCTACATGCACCACGGGATCTGCCTATGTCCACAGGAGACAGTACGTCCCGGGCGGAAGCCCCGGAGCTCGCGAGGAAGCCTAGTCCTCCGCTTGTCCTTCCACCACCCGCAGCATCACCCGTTCTGGTAGCGGGAACACAGCGCGCATCACTGCGGGCACCGAGATTCAAACCATCAGAGGTAGTTAAAGTACCTCGGCATCCAGAGGCTATTGTTCCGCCTGGAGAAGGTGAGCGGGCCACGATGCCTCCTTTGGCCCGACTGCAGCGGCTCTTCAGTCAGAGGGTTGCCCGTGAGTATGGATGGGAGTATCCTTACTTGCCTCGGGACTTGCTTTTTGAGGTTGAAGTCCTGCGGCAGCGATGGTATGACGAGTTCGTCTGGGAGAAACTGGTGGTTCTTAGACAGTGATGGGAGGGATTGTATATGTGTATATGTTCAGATGGTTCTATTGAAAAGTTTATTATTTTATGTTCCCCTTCCCTTGAGCAGGTCTTGGCACAAATTGGGATTTGAATTTGAGGGATGGCCTCTGGGGTCAGGCCTATGTTACCACTCCTTGGGAGACATGGGTTTGCACCAGACGCTAGGGGCCAGCGTCAAATCACTAGGGGGAGAGTGTAGCGGGGGTCTAAATTTAGGGGGTACACCTGGGTGGTAGTATGATCCAGGATGTACTAATCATGAGAGGATTTAGACCATTTAAATTATGGAGGACTTTGGTGGTGTGCTATTCTCCTTGACCTGTGGGTGGCGATGTTCCCACGGGTCGAGGTAGAATCACTGCCGCAGTGCTGTCCCCTTTTTGTCCCGTTCGGGCGGTGGTACAGCGGGGCGGAGAACCTGCTGTGATGTCACGGGAGGATATAAAGGGGGGAGACGCCCTCGCCACGAGGTCTTCTGCATCCCGCGCCCAGGCACCCTAGGCCTGGGTGCCGGCGGTCCGGAGTTCCAGCTCAGGCGCCCATGGCCTGGTCGGAGCAGTGTTGGCGTCCATCTCAGGCACCTTAAGCCTGGGATGAGGTACTACATCGGAGGCCTGGGGCCCAGTGACTTCGACTGGGCTCCGCAAGGGCGGATGAGTCCGAGGGACCCTGAGCTGGACCCTGAGGTGAGGAGGCCGGAGAGGTTACCCTTCTGAAGAGCTCGGAGCAGCATCAACCTGGTGACGGAGGGGCCTCTGGTAACTCCCTTGGAGGGACATCTTTCCCCTGACAGGGGCCACAACGCAGCAAAGGTACTCCAGTTCATGTTCTCTAGAGTCGCTGGTAGAGACTCCAAAGATTCAAGTTATCTCTCTAGCCGATGGCTGTAGCAACCGCTGGCGAAACCACAGTGGTTTAGATTGATTGTTAGGACTGTGCCTCGACCTGCTCACCCCACCGTATTGAACTGTTTTATGGGTCCCAACCAGTCAGTTGGCAAAGGACTGTTTGTTTGTGTGCTATAATAAACAAGAGTTGGACCCTTTATCGGTGTGTGGAACTCTGGTTAATGGGAGCGAGGGGAGTGTCAGCACGGCAGGACTTGGTTCTTAAAGAGACACACAGGCCCGAGGAGAATAACAGGTACTGGCCTTCACCTCACCCGCTGCAATGGGGAGGACATGGGCCGTAGCGCATCTCACTCTCACGTACAATATACCCCTAGACCAGAAAGAAGGGGTGAGGCCGCTACATATATATATATATATATATATATCCTGGGGCCCTTTACTACGATCCCACAACGGCCCCTTTCACATGTTCTGCAGTGAGATCCCTACCTACTATACTGGGGCCCCCCAGGGTGGCAGAAAACAAGAGATATATGTCACCAGCACACCAAGAAAATATAAGGGTCCAAAGCAGTGGGAGAACTATCAGGGTTGAGGGGCGTGGCTTGGACATGGCCGAGTAGAGACGTGCAGTTGCAGAGCTCCCGGCCCTCCACCGTCTTCCCTGGCTCTATTTCTTGCAGAATGCTCTCAACCAAGAAGCGCACAAACAAACGGAACAAGAAGACTACCAGTCCAGCCGCACCGGCCCCGTGCGCAGGCGATATTCAGAAACTTTTCCGGCTCTCCCAGTCAGGATCACCGGAGTTCAAGATGGCGGATCCACGTGCACCGCGAGGATCAGGCCTGGCTTTGGAGGAAGGGTTCAATGAGTCCGGAGCTGTACCCCGATTCCCCGCCTGCTTCATCTAGTGACCCAGGGAACTCGTCACAACTGCCCCTGACTTACCGGGCGGACCCGGAGCTGAAAGCCATCTTGCAGGCCTTGCCGACTAAGGCGGACATTGAGGCCATAGTTGGCCGTGTGGAGGCCGCCCACAAGAAAGAACTGCGGGCTGTCAAACAAGAAGTCCAGACGCTACACACCAGACTAGCGGCGGGCGAGTCCTCCTTGGACAAGAGGGTTACTGCATTGGAGACTCTCCAGGGCAGCCATGCTGTGGAGCTCCAACTTTGTATGGAGGAAATGGAGGACCGGAGTAGAAGAAATAACTTGCGCCTCCGCGGATTACCGGAGGCCACCGGCCCGACTGATCCAACAGCCACGATCACGGACATTTTTAGAAAGGTAGCAGGTGCCCAGATTCCGGACCGCATGGAGTTTGACCGGATTCACAGAGCCTTGGGTCCCCGCCCAACCGATCCCGCCAGGCCCCGGGATGTCATATGCCGATTTCATCATTACACGCATAAGGAGATCATTGCCCGTGCGGCCTGGGAGGCGGGCGAGATAGAGTTTGACGGCGCAAATGTGAAGATCCTGCCTGACCTTTCCAGAGCGACACTGCAGCGCTGGGCTATCCTGAAGCTGCTCTTGGATCTAGCCAGGAGGCACGATGCTACCTATCGGTGGGGCTTCCCCCTTTCTCTCTCCTACCAGAAGAACCAGCGGTCCTTCATGCTGAGATCCCCGGAATCCCTGCCGGCTCTCTTCACCTTTCTGGAGGCGGAGCCGATCGTGGTACTGGACTGGCTTGGCAACATACCCCGTTTCCAGGGCCGGCCAAGCTCCACGAGATCACCTGGCAGTCTCCCGCATGGACCACAGAGAGGCAGGCGCCGACCGCGTTCCATGTCCCAAGAGGAGAAACGGGAAGTGTGAGTAGCCTCCGCTGCGCATACACTGCATTGACCCGATACATTTCCCCTCTACCCGGTTTCCCTCTTATGTTCGCTGTGTTTCACTGATCCCCCGACCTCTACTCCAGCCTTGGCCCCCGATATGTGAGCTTCCGCCTCTCCCCGTTGTCTGTGACATTGCTGTGGATCTCCCCTGCTGGTGGCCGCCCCCCTCCCTACCCCCCTGGTCATCCCGGATCCCCTTGAACTTGGATTGGTCTCTGCAATTTTTTCTAGCAGTACCGTGCCGCTGGCCGGGCTTTTGCTTCTGGAGCCATCCTGTTGACCGCCCGCTGTAAGCCCGACCCAGTCATGGTACCATCCCCCCCACATGTCCCCTGTTCCGGACTGTGGAGCATTGTGACTGATCCCACCCTCAAGGCTGCTGCTACCTTTTGCCCTGTTGGCCCATGTTGTTGAGTGGGTGGCGAGTGGGATCCTTGGAGAGACTCAGGGATGATGTGCCCGATGGCGTTGTTGCCCTTCCCTTGGAACACTGCTCAGAAAGTATCGGGGGATTGATTTGGCTTACTCCCCCAATTGGCCTGTCCTATCTCCACTCTACAACCTCCTCTCAGAGACTACGGTGTGTTGATTTATGTGGTGGGAGGTGTGGGGGTGCCGCTGGCCGTGTGAGGTGCATGTCTCTCCATCTGGGGAACCTGCCCCCCCCTTTTGAGGATCCGCCGGGTACCACAATTCGGCGGGGCCCTGAGGATGGGGTGTGGGTGGGCGCTTAGTGATGAGACGGCTGCTCGGCCTGGTTGCTCTTTCCTGGTGTCCACCGGACGGGCTGGACCGGAGGGGTGCGCATCTACGCTATTTCACCCACTGCTGCCTGCTTTCCAGTGGTGTCCAGGAGGGGGGCCTCCCCCCCCCTCTCTCCGCCGCCGTTCTATATGGGCCATGTTATGAGATGTAGTACTGTGGTTGCGCTATGAGTGGGACGGGTGGAGGGACTACCTTGTTTTTTTCTTTTTAGTTTTGGGGTCGATGCAGCTCGGGACACTTACTGGTTCCGACGCTATGTTTCTGGGTATTATTTGTTAGCATGTCTGTATCTTGCATTTTGTTTCTGTTTGTTGCTTCTAAAGATACACTTAGGGTGTGGCCGGGGTGAGTGGAGGGACCGGGACCTCTCTTTTTGGTCAGTTCCTTCCATTTCCCCAAATAGGCCATCGCGCACATCTGGTTTTTAGGTGTTGTGCAAACTTCAAGCTTAGTACTTGTACCGTTAGCTTACTCTCCCCTTCAGTGACAGGTATCTCCTCCCTGCCCTGATCCTTATTTCTGCTCCCTTCCTTCCCCCCCCTTTCTTTTATTACTCTCTCCACCCCCTTTTTTTTTCTCTTTCTTTCTCTCCCTGCAGACATGGCGGTAGGCTCTATAAAAGTGATTTCCCTCAATGCGAGGGGACTCAATGTTCCTGAGAAGCGGCGCATGCTGCTACATGATCTCAAACACTCGCATGCTGACATAGCCTTCATCCAGGAGACGCATTTTAAAGATGATAAACTGCCATTTCTTACAAACAAATGTTACCCTCTGTCATACCATTCCACTAACCTCGTGTCCAAATCCAAAGGGGTGTCAGTGCTGATCTCTGGGCAGTTGCCGTGGACTTGTCGGGAGGTCCTGAGAGACCCGGAGGGACGCTTTGTGTTCCTTAACCACTTCCCGCCCAGTCAATAGGAGATTGACGTCCGGGAAGTGGTTCTGTTATCCACACTGGACGTCTATTGACGTCCTGCAGGATAACAGGGGGCGCGCATCGCGGCGATCGGTGGAGCGGTGTGTGTCAGTCTGTCAGTCCGGCGGAGGCTTTTTACCACGTGATCAGCCGTTGATTGGCTCTTCCTCACATCGGCTGATCATGATGTAAACAGGAAGAGCCGTTGATCGGCTCTTCCTCACTCGCGTCTGATAGACGCGAGTAGAGGAGAGCCGATCGGCGTCTCTCTTGACAGGGGGGGTTTGCGCCGATTGTTTATCAGCACAGCCTCCCCTCGGATACCCACACTAGACCACCAGGATGCCACCCAGGACCACCAGGGAAGCCCCAAGCATGTGGATGGCCCCCATGGCCATCCACATGTAGTAAAACATAAAAAACATATGTCAATCAGTGCCCACAAATGGGCACTGACTGGCACCATCATGGCTCGACCACAATGTGTGGTGGCTGGCATTGCTGGGCATCAGTGTCATCAGTGCCACCTACTAGTGTCCATCAGTGCCCATCCATGCCCACCTATCAGTGCCACCCATAAGTGCCCATCAGTGCCGCCTATGAGTGCCCATCAGTGCCGCCTATGAGTGCCAATCAGTGCCGCCTATGAGTGCCAATCAGTGCCGCCTATCAGTGCCCATCATCAGTGCCACCTCATTGGTGCCACCTCATCGGTGCCCATCAGTGTCGCCTTATCAGTGCCCGTCAGTGCCACCTTATCAGTGCCCGTCATTGAAGTAGAAATAGTACTTATTTACAAAAAAAATTAACAGAAACAAAGAAAAAAAAATTTTTTCACAATTTTCGCTCTTTTTTTATTTGTTGTGCAAAAAAATAAAAATCGCAGAGGCGATCAAATACCACCAAAAGAGAGCTCTATTTGTGGGAACAAAATGATAAAAAATTTGTTTGGGTACAGTGTAGCATGACCGCGCAATTGTCATTCAAATTGCGACAGCGCTGAAAGCTCAAAATTGGCTTGGGCAGGAAGGTGTATAAGTGCCTGGTATTGAAGTGGTTAAGGGCCTGGTTGGGGAGGTCCTACTCACGCTGGCAACTTTGTACGCCCCGATCGACCACCAAGATAGGTTCATTAAACACACACTAGACAAGTTATTAGAATTCACAGAAGGCCAACTAATCCTGGGTGGGGACTTTAATGTCCCACTGATTCCCTCGGTGGATACCTCTTCAGGTTACTCCTCCGTCCCCCTGGCAAGCAGAAAGCGTATCTCACAAACCCTCCACGGAGCTCAACTAGTTGACGTGTGGCGCCTGCACCACTCGGGAGAATGAAATTATTCTTTCTACTCCCCATCACACAAGTTATATACCAGGATAGACTTCTTCGTGATGCCCCACGACCAGCTGCACCTGGTGGGTGATACGGCCATCGGCCAGATCACTTGGTCAGACCATGCTCCCCATCTCCCTCACCTATACTCTTTCCGAGAGACCCTCGCCCAGATCCAGATTTTGGCGTCTGAATGAGAGCCTCCTCCAGATTCCTGAGGTACTGACAGCCGTGACTAAGGAAATTACCCTATATTTTCAGGAAAACGAAATACCAGACTGTGACCCCGGTTGCTTATGGGAAGCCCACAAGACTGTCCTCAGGGGGATTCTTATTAAGCATGGGGCGCGCGTTAAGCGGGAACGTAATGCACAGCTCGTTGGCTTACTTGCCAACCTGTCTTCCGCGGAAGCGCGGCACAAACACGCGCCCTCACAAGCACTAGAGACGGAGCTTGGGTCCATACGTAGACAAGTAACTGATTTGCTGCACTATAGGGCCAAGGCTGCCTTGCAATTCAGTCGTAAGCTGACTTACGAGTCAGGAGACAAATGTGGGAAGACATTAGCCAGAGCGGTAAAGGAGTTAAGGTCAACAGCCTATATTCCCCAGATCACTTGCCCTGACGGCCAAAAAGCCACTACACCATCGCAAATCTTGCAAGGCTTTGGTGACTTCTACTCCTTGCTGTATAATCTTCCGGGCACCCAGTACACCCAAGCGGACATAGAGAACTACATTGCGTCCTCCCAGCTCCCGTCCCTCCCTGTAGAGGTCCAGGAAGACTTAGGTGCTCCGATCACCTTGGAGGAGCTGCAAGCTGCAGTGAGCTCCATGAAACCGGGTAAGGTACCAGGCCCAGATGGTTATACCATCCAGTACTATAAAACCTTCCTCCCTATACTGGGCTCACATTTAGTGAAGCTCTTTAACGCGGTGGGAGCGGGGACTGTTTTCCCCAGAGACACTCTACGGGCACACATTTCGCTAATTCACAAGATGGGGAAAGACCCCAGTGCGTGCAGGAGTTATAGGCCCATTTCGTTACTCAACGTCAACCTGAAATTGTTCTCAAAGATTTTGGCAACTCGACTGGCATGCCACCTCCAAACCCTAATACACCTCAATCAGGTTGGTTTTATACCTTCTAGGGAAGCTAGGGACAACACTGTTAAGGTGCTGAACCTCCTTCATGTCGCAAACACCTCGGGAGTAACCTGTGTTTTTGTAAGTACTGATGCCGAAAAGGCGTTTGACCGAGTGAACTGGAACTTCATGTTCTCGGTCCTTCGCCACATTGGTCTGGGCGGCAGGATGATTGGTTGGATAGGCGGGATTCATTCAAATCCTACAGCCCAGGTCAAGGCGAATGGTGTGCTCTGGACTCCGTTTTCTATCGGGACTGGGACAAGACAGCGTTGCCCACTCCTTAGAGCCGTTCCTCAGCACAGTTAGACTAAACCCGGACATTAAAGGCCTCACGCTGGGAGACGCTCATTGTAAAATATCGGCCTATGCGGACGACCTCCTATTCTCTCTGACGAACCCCATGATTTCCTTACCCAACCTCCTTAAAGAATTTGACAGATATGGTGCAATTTTGCATCTGAGAATTAACTTTTCGTTAGTCGGAGGCGATGGGAGTGGCGATTCCCCGCCCCCCCAGGCCCTGCTCGCCATGCAAACTAACTTTCGGTTTAAATGGACAAGCACGGCCCTAAAATACCTTGGCACATATATCCCACCCGATTTATCACGTACATTTGCCCTGAATTCCCCCCCCCCTCCTGTCCACTACGTGCGCCCTTCTGGACAAATGGCAAAAGGGACTCCACTGCTGGTTTGGAAGGTGTAACCTTGTGAAAATTAGCATCTTGCCCATATTCCTCTACCTCATAACAAGCCCTGCCCATTCAGATTCCCCACTCGTTTTTTCAAGCAGGCTCAGGCCCTTTTTACTCGCTTTGTCTGGGCACGCAAGAAGCCCCGACTCAGTAGGACACAACTGACGCTCCCCAAACATTACGGAGGACTGGCCTTACCTGATATCCGACAATACTACTTGGCCTCCCATTTAGGACGCATACTTGACTGGAGGCGCAATGCTCCCTCCAAGCTGTGGGTACAGCTGGAGCAATCTCAATCTCACATCCCCCTGAAGGGTATATTGTGGTGTTACCAGAGCCTGCCCTCTAGACTGAAATCACACCCGCTAATAGGCACTACGTTGAGGCACAGCTTCCGAGTTGCCATTCAATCATTCCTCACGACCAGAAATTCACCACTGCTCCCGATACTGGGGAATCCGAGTTTCGCACCTGGCTTGCATCCAACAGAGTACGCTACACTGAGAGACTCCGGTTGTGACCATGCCGCCACTTTCGTTGTTGACGGGAAGTGGCCCTCCATTTCAGACCTTACAGGGCCCTTTCACCTCCCCTTTTGGGGGGCGGTGAAACTCCATCACTTTCTCCACGCCATCCCCGACCCCCATGACTTCTCCCGACAGTTGACGACTTTTGAGGACCTTTGCTCGGGCACGGGCCCCTTGTCTCACATTCTCTCTCAGACTTACTCACTACTGAACACGCCTCAGGAACAGCCTCGGCTGTCCTGCCTGACCAGGTGGGAAGCGGATCTGAATTGTACCTTCTCCACAACGCAGATCAAACGTATCATCCACTTTGCACTCAAATCGTCTCTGTGCACTAAGACACAGGAGACGAACTTCAAAATCTTATCCAGATGGTACCTGACACCTTCTAGACTACACAAATGCTTCCCCTCCTCCTCGGACTGCTGCTGGCGCTGCGGGGAGGAGGAGGGGACGCTCCTTCATATCTTTTGGTCCTGTCCCGGGCTGAGAGAATTCTGGGGTGAAGTCCGCCGCATCACGCAGAAGTTTACGGAGTATGATATTCCAGAGGATGCAGCGTTCTTCCTTCTGCACCACTCCAAGATCTCGGGCCAAAGCATACAAAAAGTCGCTAGTCAGCCACCTGCTTAATGCGGCTAAGGCATGTATACCCCTACTGTGAAAGCAGCGGTCCCCACCTACCGTTGCACAATGGTTGAGGAGAGTGGAGGACGTAAGACGGATGGAGGATTTAATTCTTACCGCACAACACAGATGGGAAGTTTTTACAGACACCTGGACTATATGGAGTATCTTTATTTACTCTGACGAGGGTCAAAGCCTCTTGGGATCCTAGTCTCTCCCAAAATTTTGAGCTCCTAGTCTGCCTGCCTGTCGCCGCCATGTCTCCCCCTCCTCCCTTTCATCCTCCTTTACCAAATTTTTCTTCTCCTTCCTCTCTAGCTACAAATCCTTCTTTTTCCTTTCTCCCGCTATAATTTCCACTCTGTTACTGAAGTTTTTTAGAAAAGATGAAAAAGAAATGAGGGTGAGCCTCTTGGCGATACCACGGAACTGGCGATTTTTTTAATGTATACCAGGTATTGCATGAGCGCTTGGGCTTTTGTCCAAAGCTACCATGCAAAATGTCTTTATTTTTTATTCGGCACCAGGACTTTGCACATTGTAGAATTGTTCATAATTCTTTTGTACTGTGGGGGCCGCCCTTTTTTGGTGTTTAATAAAAAAAATTATATTTGAAAAAAAAAAAAAAAAGAACTATCAGGGTTGCAAAGGTTGCCTTGCCACCGGGCCTGGTGTTCTGCCACTGTGGGGTTCCCCAGCTGTCCTGTCCCTGTTATTGACAGCACTGGTCTGGCATCTGTTTCCTTGGCAGCGGCGGCAGTCTATTAGGACCTAGTGCTGGTGACATTATGGGTGCATGCAGGGGAAGGCTGGCACTATTGGTTATAGAGAGCCGAGCCCCCAGCTGGTCACCTAGCAGCAGTAATGCTGCATAACCTTCTCTGTTGACATGCTGATCAGGATGTGATCCTGGTGATGCTCCCAGTCAGATCTAATAAACACAGTATTTATTAGCATCAAGAGTACAACCTCATATATATATAATCAACCGTATGTTCAGTAGCCATGTGGGCTCTATGCCTGTAAAGTGTGGGCTTTGATCAATAAAATCACTGATATTTAACACTAGGAGCATCACCTGGATTGCATCCCGATCAGCATGTCAGAGAAGGCTCCACTGCTGCTAAGCAACCTGCAGGGAGCTCAACTGTCTACAACCAATAGAGATGTGCTCGGGTGTGTTTGAAATCCCACATGCCCGATCCCGCCAGGAAGCCGACACTCCACAGAGCTAATCACAGCCAGTGAGACATTTCCTTATCTGTACAGCTGCGGACCGGGAAATGTCTCACTGCCTGTGATTAGCTCTGTGCAGTGTGGGCTTCCTGGCAGGCTCTGGTATGTGGAATTTTGAACATGCCCAGCCTTATCTCTAACAAAAAATTGTGCTGGCCCTCCTGTACATCAGCCCTATAAAGTAACCAGCACTGGGTTCCAATGTGCTGTCGCCGCTGCCATGGAGACAGAGACCAGCGATGTGAATAGCCGGGACAGGACAGCAAACTCTGGTTGTTCCAGCACTGGTCCACACTAGGAGGATTCCCCCATCCACCTATAATGTGTAGATGGGGGAATTGGATAATTTCTTTTTTTTTTTCATTCAACCTAATAGTTGAATGAAAAAAAGTGATCAATGTATGGGCTGCCTAAGAGCTAAGACCAGCCATAGACAGTTTAAATCTCAGCTGGTTCAGCAGGCACTGGCTGAGATTTGAACAATTAATGAGCAGATTCTCTTATGATTATCACTAGTGGTTGCTATAGCCACTAGTGATAATCACTGTTTGTCAGGAGAATACAATTGCTGGGCAGGAGGGTTTCCCCTGTCAGCACTGTCTGTGTTGATGGGGGAATCATGCAAGTTTCTTTCCTGCAATCTGTGGATGCAGGAAAGAAATTTGCACCGTATATTACCTGCCTAACTGAAAGTGAAAGTAAATTGTGAATGTCTTGAAAGAACAGGAGAGGGGGAGGGAGACAGATGGGGGAGAGAAGGGATGGAGATAATGCAGTTCAGTGAATACAGTGTACTGCAGTCTGCAGTGCATAAACCCACAGGTCCAGGCTAGAATCTCAGGCATCATTCACACACAGCCAGGAATGCTGCCGATTTTCATATTTCCCGCCCACACATTTCCCGCCTCTTCAGATACAGCACACCGGGATAGTGTGGGTGGGACTGGAAGGAGGAGGAGGAGCTGTATTCCTCCCTGCTCCTATGTGAGGAGAGTGAGGGGGGGTGGCTGGACTCGCTGGGCTGTGAAAGAGTGTCATAGACTGACACTCGGCTCAGCTTGCAGTCACCACTCTCGGAATTTACAGGCTGGTTCTCCTGTCCTAAGGACGGGAGAAATCAGTCTGTTTTTTCAGTAACTGAGATGAAGGCTTGGGCCCTCCCCCCCCCCACAGTGCTCCTGGAGTCCTTCCTGCAACTCGCTCTTCTCCGTGCCAATGAGGATGCAGGGGAAGGAGCAGATCGGGTGGCTGTGGTTGTGTGAGCGCGCACATTATGCAGTGTCAGCGAGCAGAGGGATTGGGGAGGAATCCCCCGCAGGAGCTGACTGGGGACACTCTCCCTCTCAGGAGAGACTATGTTACCCCAGCGGCAGCCCAAGCAAAATACAATTTTTTTTTCTTTGGGGGGGGGCACATGGTGGGGCACAGCATAATGTTGGGGGGGCCAGGGCCCCCTCTGCCCCCCCTAGGGACGCCATTGCCTATCAGTGTATCCCAGCTCCCACTTTCCCTGCTCTCGGGCTGCTTCACCTGTCAGTCTCTGCCTCATTCTCCCTCCTCCGTCGCCGATCCTCGGTCAATTGGTCCTCTCTCCGCCGCCTTGCAAGCTGCATCTGCCTCACCATTTCCTGCAACTTGCAGCAGAGTGCTCCTCACAACTCACATGTCTTCCCTTGTCCACTAACATTCACATAATTCAAGTGTGTTACCTTGATGTCCAAGAAGAGAAGAGGGGCAGCTACTTTTTAAGCATGTATAAAAAAATGTTGGTAATAAAGTGGTTAGTGCACAGTATGTTTTGTATTACTGGTGCTGTGTTAAGGCAGCCCATTATTTTGAATAGCTGCAAACTCACCAAACCTATTAACAAATCAGACCATTTTTGGTGACACAGAAACACCACTTTGGACAACGGTTACCTGCCTCCAAAGCATCCCTCCCAGTGTTTTAATGTGGCTTGAGAGGAACATTTGCTGCTTGCAAGCCTGTAAAAGTTTATGGTGGGTTGAGGTTAAATGGGGGTAAACGCTGTACTGAGTGGTACTCACATTTAGGGCCCCTATGCATTCAAAGATGAATGCATTTGTTCCTAAAACGTATAGTGCCCTAAACGTGAGAGTGACAGCTCCCTCATCATAGGTAAATAGTAGAACAAGAAAAACCACAGTAATGCCAGGATATTACAATTTCAATAAATGTTTAATAAACATATGCATTGTAAGGTGGACTTAAGATGTTCTCTATGTTCAAAGAAAAAAAAAAAAACTTGGGGCTGCTGGGCTCATTGTTTTTTTTATCACCATCTAACCAATACACAGTCTCCATTTTCTATGGAATAAAACTGCAAGGGCTTCAAGTCATTTTCAAGTTCAATTTCTTTGCCTTCCATCTGAAAGTAAAAAAAAAAAAAAAAAACATTACATATTTAATAAAGCATTAACCTTTTTGCTGCCAGAGCTGTTTTCACATATTCTGCACACGTTTAAAAATAATTTTAGGCCTGAAGATTAGTTAAAACGGCAAACATTGTATATTTTCTAAAAGCAGAGACCCTGGAGAATGAGAATAAAAACAGGTGGTAGTTCTAATTTTTTGTCACACTTTATTTGCACAAAGTTTATCAAGTGCAACATTTTAATACAAAATACATTAACCACTTGACCTCAGGAAGATTTACCCCCCTTCCTGACCAGGCCATTTTTTGTGATACAGCACTGCGTTACTTTAACTAACAATTGCACGGTCGTGCAATGCTGTACCAAAATAAAATATATGTACTCTTTTCCCCACAAATAGAGCTTTCTTTGTTGGTATTTAACACCTCCCGGGGTTTTTTTTTTTTCTTTGCGCACAATATAAACAGAAAAAGACTGACAATTTTGAAAAAAAAAAATATTTATTACTTTCTGCTATAAAATATATCCAATAAAAAAAATCGAATTTCTTCATAAATTTAGGCCAATATTCTGCTACATTATTCCCAATAAGCGTATATTGATTGGTTTTCTCAAAAGCTATAGCGTCTACAAACTATGGGATATATTTATTTTTATACTAGTAATGGCGGCGAACAGCAACTTATAGGGGGACTGCGATATTGCGGCGGACATTCTGACACTAATTGACACTCTTTGCGAACCAGTGACACTAATACTAAAAAATATGCACTGTCACTGTACTAATGACACTGGCTGGGAAGAGGTTAACATCAGGGACGATCAAAGGCTTAACTGTGTGCCTAGTTTGTGTTTTTGTACAGTGTGGGAGGTGCTTTTACTAGGGGATAACATGGATCCTGGTCCCTGCTTTGCAGTGACACAGGATCCATGTCTGCCCTCCTGTCAGAACCTTGTTTAGAGACCGCTGTTCTGTGTTACTGCAGGATGATGATCGGCGGGGGCCGGCAGACATCAAGTCCGAGGTACCCGCCGCTGGGCTCCCGCTGTGTGGTCACAGCAGGAGCGAGCTGTCGGCGGCACGCATATGTGCCGCGTCCTCCCCGGAAGAGCCGGATCACGTATATATATGTGATCTGGCACATAGCTGCTGCCCTGTAAAACTGCTATGGGGCAGAAAGCAAGTGGTTAAAGTTAATTTTAGGACACACAAAGATAATATATTACCTATTTTTTGTAAAATAAAATAAGAAGTTGTGCTAAGTTAAAGTTAATGGGTAAAAGGATACCCAACATGTCAAGCTTTAAATCTGTGCACAACCGCAAAATGACAACAGTATACTATATTTTCCATAGGCGATGCTTTAAAAGCCCCTACAGGGTCAGTTAGGGTCTGCGTCGCCCCAGGCAGCGTCAGATTAGTGCCAGTAGCGCTAACATCCACACACGCACCATACTCCTCCCTTAGTAGTATAGTGCCTGAACGGATCAAAATCTGATCTGATCTATACTAGCATCCCCAGCAGTTTAGGGTTCCCAAAAACGCATCGTTACCGGGATCAGCCTAGATACCTGCTAGCATCTGCGTTTAGCCCCTCTGCCTAGCCCAGCCCACCCAAGTGCAGTATTGATCGATCACTGTCACATACAAAACACAACACACATAACTGCAGCATTAGCAGTGTCAGGCCTGATCCATTCGATCGCTAACAGTTTTTTGGTAGCGTTTAAATCAGTCGCTGACAGTCAGGAGCTTTTTTTTCCTGTGAGTCTCACTACTGTACCGGTAAATTTAGAGACCAAAATGTCAAATCAAAAGGTACAGTAGTGAAGTGGCCTACACGTTTCAGAGCATGACAGATAGTGAAGAGGAATTTAGATTCAGGCTCAGAATATGAACCCGTAGACAGCAGCGGCACCCTGACAGATGGCTCTGACGACAGAGTAGTGGTCCCTGCTAAGGTCAGGCATACCCGACCCCGTTCTTCTGCTGTCGTTGAGGAGCAAGAACCGCAGGGCCCTCGTATGGAGCAGAGAGCCAGTACTAGTGCCGCTCATCCTTCTGGTGAACTGGCAAGCACCAGCGGCCTAGTACATCCTGGTTGTACATCCAGCACTGCAGTATCACTTGGTGACGTGGCGAGTCCCATAAGTGCAGTTCAAGCTGGCGAGGTGGCTAGCACGAGTAGTGTCCAGCTGCCACCAAGAAGATGACAAACACAGGCCTGTAGAGTCCATAGTGTCCTTCCTGCTGCATTTGCCAATCCGAATTGGGAGCCCACCACTTCTGCAGCACCCGTACTTCCCCCATTCACTGGCCAACCCGGAATTCAGGTGGAAACAGTTGATTTTACGTCACTTGATTTTTATTCGCTGTTTTTCACAGAAGATCTCTATAGATCTATTGTGGACCAAAGCAATTTGTATGCTGGTCAATCATCACCGCTAATCCCCAGTTGCACCTTGCCAGATTGGAGACCTATCACGGTCTCCGAATTTAAGACCTTCCTGGGCCTATCCCTCCTCATGGGCATAATTAAAAAGAACGAGTTGCGGTCATATTGGTCCACTGACCCAATTCATCATATGCCGTGTTCTCTGCCTCCATGACCAGGACACGATACGAGCAGATCTTGCAGTTCATGCACTTCAATGATAATGAACTCTGTCGTCCTCGGGGTAACCCTGGATTTGATCGGCTCTACAAAATTCGGCCCCTCGTAAACCACTTCAACCAACGTTTTGCAGCCTTGTTTACTCCCGATCAAATGGTCTGTGTTGATGAGTCCCTGATTACGTTTTCTGTCCGCTTGTCTATCAAACAGTATCTTCCCAGCAAGCGTGCCATATATGGGGTCAAGATGCATAAGCTCTGTGACAGGGCAACAGGCTATACATGTAGTTTTATGGTTTAAGAGGGAAGAGATAGTCACGTAGAGCCGGAGAACTGCCCAGACTACATAGGGAGCACTGGTAAGATTGTGTGGGACTTGGTGTCACCCTTATTCGCAAAGGGGTACCACTTGTATGTGGACAATTATTACACGGGCGTGCCACTTTTTAGTCACCTTTTTGATTGTGGATTAGGCGCATGTGGCACCGTGCAATCTAATCGCCGGGGCTTCCCCCAACAGCTGTAAGAATCCTGAATTAGAGGGGGGGAGAGAGCCTGCTTGAAGTGTAATAATTTGTTAGCAGTGAAGTGGAGGGATTCATGGAATGTTTTCGTTCTGTCCTCCTTTCACGCAGACATGACAGTACAAATTCCTACGGCGACTGGTGTTGTGGAGAAACCCCTCTGTGTCCACGAATACAACCTTAACACCTTCCCAACGCAAATGCAGTGACCTGGCTGCATGAGAGGCATTTTCCATATGACCTCCCTGGTACCCCTAGCCAAAGAACACCCCAAAGAAGATGTTGTGTCTGCAGAAAATGCAGATTTAGGCATGACACCCACTTTAATTGTCATGACCAACGTGGTCTCTGCATCAGTGACTGTTTCAAACGCTACAACACACTAGTGGAGTATTAGCGTAAAGCCTCGTACACACGGTCGGACTTCTATCGGACTTTTCCGTGGTTTTTTGTCAGAACGGAGTTGGTCGGTAACACCCATAGCATACACACGCTCTGACTTTTCTGCAAACTTTCCCAAAACTTCTTGCAACATCACGTGTTTTTTCTGCTCTTTTCTGCTCTTTACCGCCACCCTTTGGTCAACTTCTGCTATTGTTGGTTGATTTTAACATTAGTTGTTTTGTCCATCCGACAAAAGTCCGATGGTTTTCTGTACACACGGTCGGACTTTGCTCCATCGGACTTTTGTTGGGCAAAAGTTTGTCCGTTTGCAGACCCAACTTTTGTCCGATGAAAACAAGAAAAAAGCAAAAAAAGTCTGTCCGATGGAGCGTACACACGGTCGGATTGTTGGTCTAACTTGCTCAAAATGAAGTTTGTTGGGCAAAAGTCCGACCGTGTGTACGGGGCTTTAGGTACAGCACTGCACAGGCCTAGGCACACTAACACAGGGTCTCGAAAGATGAGATAGCCATCTCATTTTGAGAGACCCTAATCTGGAACGTTCACAGTTTTTTTTATAAAAGTGCAAAAAAAAAAAAAAAAAACACACACACAAAAACACAAAAAAAAATTAAAAAGCCCAAAATAGTTGTGGTTTTTTTTTTCTTCTCTCCATTGTTCTCTCTCTTATGTTCGTTCTCTATTGTCTGCTCTATTGTTCGCTCACTATTTAACCACCATTTGCTTAGCAGGTACGCCATTCAGCTGCAGCACGGATTTATTTATCTTGACAGCAACAGCGTTTGCTCCCACGATTCATAAAGCCGTGACTCCAGCTCTGTAGGAGGAGATTTCACCACCACAGTTAAAAAAAAAAGCGCATATATGCCGAAGCATGGGGGCAGGGGTGGAGGAGCGATTTGCTCCTAACATTAGGGGCGGATTGCCCCCATGCTTCGGCATATATTTTTTAGGCACAGATTGCGTTAAAAAATTTTTTATTTTTACTATGTTTTATTGTATTTGCTTTTCAGATATGGTATGTCTTACTGTTATACTGTAATGTAGTTTTCTTGTTAACCATCATTTGCTTAGCAGGTGTCAGAAAAGGTTTCACCTGTTGGTGGCGCTGTCGGTCCTGTGGATCGCAGTACTGGTGTCCACCAGCGGGTGTCTCCTAACAGTCTGGAGCTGTCATGAAAGGTTCCACCTGCTGGTGGCACTGTTAGATCCTTGGGCCACAGTACCAGTGTCCATCAGCGGGTGTCTCCCAGCAGTGTGGAAAAGACATCAGCTCCTGCGATCAGGTGTCACCTGTGGCTAATTATAGGTGTGTGTATTAATACCTGGCAAGCATTAACACACTTGCCTTGGTATCTTACTTGTAACCCTGACCTGATATCTTTTGAAGCTGATCCTGATCTTGTTACCTGTGTACCTGAGCTTGATCCTGTGGCTATTGTTACCCTGCAGCCTGATCCGTCCACCTTTTTCCTGTCCTGTCTTGTTCCTTGCCCCCATCTGCTGATCTCCTCTGTATGACCCCAGCCTGGCTACGTTTATGATTCCGGTATTCCCCATTTACTGTATATAGTTATTTGTGGGTCACTGTTTGGTTTGTTGTCACTGTTTAGTATTGGAGGTGTTTGTGTATTTATATCACTAATCTTAATAAACTTAAATATTCACTTTAATACGTTTGGTTTCCTCTGTTGCAGTCCACACGATTCTGGTCCCACCTGTTTATGACAGCAGGTACGCCATTCAGCTGCAGCACCGATTTATTCATCTGGACAGTAACAGCGTTTTCTCCCACGATACGTAAATCAGCGACTCCAGCGCTGTAGGAGGTGATTTCACCACCACAGTTAAAAACAAAATGGTGCATGTGTGCCCATCATTAGAAGTGGGTGGATGAGGGGTGGTATTCTAATGGTGGGCATCAATCTCTTTTTCGTTCAGCCCACAGGTTGAATGAAAAAAAAGATTACAATATATGCCCAACAAGGACCAGCAACGTACTGGTATGTTGCTGGACTTTGAGTGGTCATACCAGAATGATGCCTGCAGGTTTAGGCATTCATCTTGGTATCAATCTTTTGAGCCAGCAGTCGGCTTTCATGTAAAAGCAATCCTAGCAGCTAATTAGCCTCTAGACTGCTTTTACAAGCAGTTTGAGAGAACTCCCCCCCCCCCTCCCACCATCTTCCATGTTTTTTTCTGGCTCTCCTGTCCCAACAGGGAACCTTAGAATGCAGCCGGTGGTTCTGCCAGCTGACCATAGAGCTGACCAGAACGGCTCCAATCATCTCTATGGCCTAAGAAACCGGAAGCTACATAGTTAGTCAGGTTGAAAAAAGACACAAGTCTATCCAGTTCAACCATAAAAAAACAAACAAAAATTAAATATCATACAATCCCATATACCCAATCTACACCCACAGTTGATCCAGAAGAAGGCGAAAAACCCCAGCAGAGCATGATCCAATTTGCTACAGCAGGGGAAAAAAATCCTTCCTGATCCCCCGAGAGGCAATCGGATTTTACCTGGATCAACTTTACCTATAAATGTTAGTACCCAGTTATATTATGTACATTTATGTAATGCTACGAGCATTTCAAGACTTTCACCGGATATAAAAAGCACCAGAGGAGAGATTTTTTCAAAAAAGAGTACCTGTCACTACCTATTGCTATCATAGGGGATATTTACATTCCCTGAGATAACAATAAAAAGAGAAAAAAAAAGCACCCCTGTACCCCCGTGCTCATGCGCAAAGGCGAATGTAAGCATCGGTCTGGCGTTGTATGTAAACAGCAATTGCACCATGCATGTGAGGTATCACCGTGAAGGTCAGATTGAGGGCAGATTGAGGGCAGTAAATCTAAAGTGGTAACCTGTAAAGGCTTTTAAAAAATTTATGTATTTTGTCGCCACTGCACGTTTGTGCGCAATTTTAAAGCATGTCGTGTTTGGTATCCATGTACTCGGCCTAAGTTCATCTTTTTTATTTCATCAAACATTTGGGCAATATAGTGTGTTTTAGTTCATTAAAATTAAAAAAAGTGTGTTTTTCCCCAAAAAATTTGTTTGAAAAATAGCTGCGCAAATACTGTGTGAAAAAAAAAATGCACCACCCACCATTTTAACCACTTCAGATCCCGCCCTTGGTCAAATGACGTCCACAGATGGGATCTCCCATCCTGGGTGGATGTCATATGACGCCCTGGACTTCACGGCCGTCTAGGAGGCGCGCGCCGCCAGCGGCATCGCTCGGGACCCGGTGCGCGTGCCCGGCGGCCGCGATGTCCACCGGGCACCCACGATTGACCGCAATCACGGCAGGACCGTGGATCTGTGTGTGTAAACACACAGATTCATGTCCTGTCAGAGGTAAGGAGACCAATGTGTGTTCCCAGTACAGAGGAACACAGATCGGCCTCCTCCCCTTGTCAGTCCCCTCCCCCTACAGTTAGATTCACTCACTAGGGAACATATTTAACCCCTTCAGAGCCCCCTAGTGTTAACCCCTTCCCTGCCAGTCACATTTATACAGTAATCAGTGCAGTTTTATAGCACTAATTGCTGTATAAATGTGAATGGTCCCAAAAATGTGTCAAAAGTGTTCGATATGTCCGTCGCAATGTCATGGTCACAATAAAAATCGCAGATCGCCGCCATTACTAGTAAAAAAAAAAGGCAATAAATCTATCCCCTATTTTGTAGACGCTATAACTTTTGCGATTTTTTTTTTTACCAAAAATATGTAGAAGAATACGTATCGGCCTAAACTGTGGAAATTTGAATTTTTTTTATAGATTTTTTGGGGATATTTATTATAGCAAAAAGTAAAAAATATTGAATTTTTTTCAAAATTGTCGCTCTATTTTTGTTTATAGCGCAAAAAATAAAAACCGCAGAGGTGATCAAATACCACCAAAAGAACGCTCTATTTGTGGGAAAAAACAGACGTCAATTTAGTTTCGGATCAATGTCGCACGACCGCGCAATTGTCAGTTAAAGCGACGCAGTGCCGAATCGCAAAAAGTGCTCTGGTAAGGAAGGAGGTAAATTCTTCCGGGGCTAAAGTGGTTAATCTGTAGGGCCTTTGCCTTAAAAAAATATATAATGTTTGGGGGCTCAAAGTAATTTTCTTGCAAACAAAAAATATTTTTTCATGTAAACAAAAAGTGTCAGAAAGGGCCTTGTCTTCAAGTGGTTAGAAGAGTGGGTGATGTGTGACATAAGCTTCTAAATGTTTTCCAGAAACTTGTGGCAATCAAAAATTTACGCCCTTAGAAATCCTAAAGGCGGTGCTTGGTTTTTGGGGTCCTTTACACGGCTAGGCTCCCAAAAAGTCTCACACACGGTATCCCCGTACTCATAAGAAGGAGCAGAATGTATTTTGGGGTGTAATTTAACCTATGCCCATGGCATGTTTGAGCAATATATAATTTAGTGACAACTTTGTGCAAAAAAAAAAAAAAGTTTGTAATTTTCCAGCAACTTGTGGCAAAATATAAAATATTCCATGGACTCAACATGCCTCTCAGCAAATAGCTTGGGGTTTCTACTTTCCAAAATGGGGTCATTTGGGGTGGTTTGTGCTATCTTGGCATTTTATGGACTTCGAAACTGTGATAGGTAGTGAGGAGTGAAATCAAAAATTTACGCCCTTAGGAATCCTGAAGGCGGTGCTTGGTTTTTGGGGTACCGTACGCGGCTAGGCTCCCAAAAAGTCCCACACATGTGGTATCCCCGTACTCAGAAGCAGCAGAATGTATTTTGGGGTGTAATTTCACATAAAACCATGGCATGTGTGAGCAATATATCATTTAGTGACAACTTTATGTAATTTGTATTTATTTTTTGTCATTTTCAATCACTTGGGACAAAAAAATTAAATATTCAACGGGCTTAACATGCCTCTCGGCAATTTCCTTGGGGTGTCTACTTTCCAAAATTGGGTCATTTAGGGGGGGGGGGGGTTTGTACTACCCTGTCATTTTATCAAGAAATTAGATAGGCAGTCAAACAAAAAGCTGCGTAAATTCCAGAAAATGTACCCTAGTTTGTAGACGCTATAACTTTTACGCAAACCAATAAATATACACTTTTTTTACCAAAGACATGTGGCTGAATACATTTTGGCCTAAATGTATGACTAAAATTGAGTTTATTGGATTTTTCTTATAAGAAAAAGTAGAAAATAGAAATGCCAGAAGTCTACCAAGCAAAATAGGTGAGTTGGACGCTCTGGTGCATGAGGAGAGCTATGATGTAATCGGTATTGCTGAAACTTGGCTTCATTCCTCACATGACTGGGCTATTAATATTCCTGGCTATGCACTCTTTCGGAAAGACAGGGTAAAAAGGCAAGGTGGAGGGGTCTGTCTCTATGTGAGAAGTGATCTCAAAGCGAGTGTGAAAGAGGACCTGGTGGATGGAGAGTGGGATGAGTCTGAAGCATTATGGGTGGAACTGCATACAGATGTGCGTAGTTCAAAGTTAATCATTGGAGTTTGTTATAGACCACCCAATGTTAATGAGGAGGTGGAGACTGAGCTCCTTGCACAGATGGAAAGGGCTGCAAGGGCTGGGATGGTGATAATGGGGGATTTTAACTACCCAGAAATTGACTGGAGTAATGGAACTGCTGGGACAGTTAAAGGGCAAAAATGTATAAACCTATTGCAGGACAATTTTATGATCCAGTTTATTGAGGCCCCAACTAATAATGATGCTCTGTTGGTCCTGGTAATCTCAAACCATGCAGAGCGTATTACTAATGTTCAGATAAAGGAACACCTGGGTAGCAGTGACCATAACACGATTTCATTTGATGTTAGTTGTAAGTAAAAATCACATACGGGAAAGATATAAACACTTAATTTCAAGAGAGCAAATTTTCCAAGGATGAGGGCTGCTCTCCTGGACTTAGACTGGGAGGGAATATTGGCATCAATGGGCACAGAACAGAAATGGGAGTAATTCAAAAAGACTGTTTGTGAACTCACTGCAAAGTATATTCCCATGGGCAATAAGTTTAAAAGGCTAAAAATAAAACCTATGTGGCTCACTGCCAAAGTTAAAAAAGCTATAAACTATAAGAAAAGAGCTTTTAAAAAATATAAAAATGAGGGAACGCTAGTGTCATTTAAATGTTACAAAGAATATAACAGGATATGTAAAAAGGAAATCAAGGATGCAAAAATTCAAAATGAACGACAAATTGCAAAAGATAGTAGGACAAACCCCAAAAAATTCTTCAAATATATAAATAGTAAAAAGGTCAGGTCTTAGCATGTAGGCCCTTTACAAAATAATCTAGAGTGGGTGACTGGGGACAAAGAGAAGGCTAATTTATTAAATACTTTCTTCAGTTCTGTGTATACAAAGGAGCATGGGGGAACTCATGTCCAAAATGGGGGTGGTAGTGACACAGCCCCAAATCCACAATGGCTCAAAAGTGATATGGTCCAGAAATATTTAGACAGAATAAAGGTGGATAAAGCACCTGGACCAGATGGCATACACCCACGGATCCTAAAAGAATTGAGCTCTGTAATTTCAAAGCCATTGTATTTAATTTTTAGGGACTCATTAATGACAGGAATAGTACCACTGGATTGGCGCAGGGCCAATGTGGTGCCTATATTTAAAAAGGGAACTAAGTTTTTACCAAGTAACTATAGACCTGTTAGTTTAACTTCTATAGTTGGGAAGATACTGGAGAGATTAATAAAAGACCACATAGATGAGTTCTTGCTGTAAAAAACATATTTTAAGCAACAGACAGCATGGATTTATGAAATACAGAAGTTGTCAGACAAACCTGATTTCTTTTTATGAAGAGGTAAGTAAAACCTTGGACAGAGGGGTGGCTGTGGACGTGGTATACTTCGATTTTGCAAAATCGTTCGATACAGTTCCCCACACATGGCTCATGTGCAAGGTAAAGTCTACAGGATTGGAAATATCAGTTTGTAAATGGATAGAAAACTGCCTAGAAGACAGAATTCAGAGAGTAGTGGTTAATGATTCTTACTCTAAATGGTCCAAGGTTATCAGTGGTGTACCCCAAGGTTCAGTGCTGGGACCCTTACTTTTTAATATCTTTATAAATGATATTGGGTCTGAGATCAAAAGTAACATTTCTGTCTTTGCAGATGACACTAAGCTATGCAGTGGAATAACGTCCTTACAGGATGTTGCCAATTTACAAGCCGACCTCAATGCTCTGTCTAATTGGCCGACTATGTGGCAGATGAGGTTTAATGTTGATAAATGTAAAATTATGCACTTGGGGGCTAAGAATATGAATGCATCATACATGCTAGGGGGAGTACAACTGGGGGGATCCGTAGAGGAGAAGGATCTTGGGGTTTTGGTAGATCATAAGCTCAATAATGGCATGCAATGCCAAGCTGCGGTTTCCAAAGCGAGCAAAGAGAGAGAGATATCATTTTGCCCCTGTACAAATCATTAGTAAGACCTCATCTGGAATATGCAGTTCAGTTTTGGGCCCCAATTCTCAAAAAGGATATTGGGGAACTGGAGAAAGTGCAGAGAAGGGCAACCAAACTGATAAGAGGCATGGAGGAGCTCAGCTATGAGGAAAGATTAGAGGAACTGAATTTATTCACTCTTGAGAAGAGGAGATTAAGGGGGGATATGATCAACATGTACAAATATATAAGGGGTCCATATTGTGAACTTGGTGTTGAGTTATTCACTTTACGGTCAACACAAAGAGATTTCAGAGGAAAAGAGATTTCACCTCCAAACACGGAAAGGTTTCTTCACAGTAAGAGCTGTGAAAATGTGGAATAGAATCCCTGCAGAGGTGGTTCTGGTCAGCTCAGTAGATTGCTTTAACCACTTCCCTACCCAGCCATAGTCAAATGACGTCCACAGATGGGATCTCCCATCCTGGGTGGACATCATATGACATCCTCGGCTTTGTAGGGGGATATCTGAATGATGCCTGCAGCTAGAGGCATCATTCAGATATTCTTTTAAAGTGCCGGCGATTCTGTGCACCATAAGAATGATCATAGCGGCGGTTCCGCCGCTTGATCGTTCTTATAGGTGGCAGGAGGGGACATCCCCCCCCTCCATCCGGTGCTTCTCGGGGCTCTCCCGTGCGATCAGGGACCCGGAGCGAATCTTCCGGCGCCGTTGGTGGGTCACGTGATGAGCATAGAGATGACTGGTGACCAGATGGTCACCAGTCATCTCTATGATCCTCGGAGGCCCGGGCGCAATGTGATGACGTCACGCCCGGATCCTCAAATGTAAACAAAGCCGCCATTGCGGCTGTAAGTATGAGATCAGTGAAAAAAATTTCACTGATCTCATGCTTTCCAGCCTGGAGGAGAGATGTGGGGTCTTATTGACCCCGCATCTCTCAATAACGAGGACCTGTCACACACATTCCTATTACAAGGGATGTTTACATTCCTTGTAATAGGAATAAAAGTGATAAAAAAAAAAAAAGAAAAAAGTAAAATAATTGTAAAAAAAAAAAAAGGAAAAAAAAAAAAAAAATTATAAAAATAAAAATATATAAAAACGCCCCTGTCCGGGTAGCTTGCGATCAGAAGCGAATGGACATGTAAGTTGCCCACATATGTAAACGCCGTTCAAACCACACGTGAGGTATCGCCGCGTGCGTTAGAGCGCGTGCAACAATTCTAGCACTAGACCTCCTCTGTAATTCTAACCTGGTAACCTGTAAAAAAAATTAAAGCGTCGCCTATGGAGATTTTTAAGTACCGAAGTTTGGCGCCATTCCATGAGTGTGCGCAATTTTAAAGCGTGACATGTTAGGTATCTATTTACTCGGCGTAACATCATCTTTCATATTTTCCCCAAAAATTGGGCTAACTTTACTGTTTTGTTATTTTTTAATTAATGAAACCATTTTTTTTTTTTAAAAAAGGCGTTTGAAAAATTATTGCGCAAATATCGTGCAAGAAAAAAAGTTGCAATGACCGTCATTTTATTCCCTAGGGTGTCTGCTAAAAAAACATATATAATGTTTGGGGGTTCTGAGTAATTTTCTAGCAAAAGATTGATGATTTGTACATGTAGGAGAGAAGTGGTACAAAAAGCCCTGTATTGAAGTGGTTAAGAAGGGCCTGGATTCTTTGTTAAATGTACAGAATATAACTGGGTACTGACATTTATAGGTAAAGTTGATCCAGGGAATATCCGATTGCCTCTTGGGGGATCAGGAAGGAATTTTTTCCCCTGCTGTAGCAAATTGGATCATGCTCTGCTGGGGTTTTTTGCCTTCCTCTGGATCAACTGTGGGTATAGAATTGGGTATATGGGATTGCACGATATTTTTTTATGGTTGAACTGGATGGACTTGTGTCTTTTTTCAACCTGACTAACTATGTAACTGAATATACTAAAAAAGCTGCCAGCACAAAAAAGTTAACAATATACAACTCATAAATAGAATAAAGAAAAGGGTGTGCAGCGCTATATAGTGATAAACCAAACACAGTATATTAAATATATGAACTAAATAATAAAAAATACTGAGTGTAAAAAAAATGTGGAATTAAATTAATAAATAAAACACTTATAACACACAGTCATGGCCGAAATTGTTGGCATTTTTCCAGAAAATCAAGTATTTCTCACAGAAAAGTATTGCAGTAACACATGTTTTGCTATACACATGTTTATTCCCTTTGTGTGTATTGGAACAAAACAAAAAAAGGGAGGAAAAAAAGCAAATTGGACATAATGTCACACAAAACTCCAAAAATGGGTTGGTCAAAATTCTTGGCACCCTTAAATTAATATTTGGTTGCACACCCTTTGGAAAAAATAACTGAAATCAGTCACTTCCTATAACCATCAATAAGTTTCTTACACCTCTCACCGGGAATTTTGGACCACTCTTCCTTTGCAAATTGCTCCAGGTCTCTCTTATTGGAAGGGCGCCTTTTCCCAACAGCAATTTTAAGATCCCTCCACAAGTGTTCAATGGGATTTAGATCTGGACTCATTGCTGGCCACTTTAGAACTCAGCGCATTGTTGCAATCCATTTCTAGGTGCTTTTTTGACGTATGTTTGGGGTCATTGTCCTGCTGGACAACCCAAGATCTCAGCCGCAAACCCAGCTTTCTGACACTGGGCTCTACAGTGCGACCCAAAATCCTTTGGTAATCCTCAGATTTCATGATGCCTTGCACACATTCAAGGCACCCAGTACCAGAGGCAGCAAAACAACCCCAAAACATCATTGAACCTCCACCATATTTCACTGTAGGTACTGTGTTATTTTCTTTGTAGGCCTCATTCCGTTTTCGGTAAACAGTAGAATGATGTGCTTTACCAAAACTCTCGACCAATATAGCTCCCCTCACATGGTGCTAGGGGGCGACTTCAATTTAGCGGCACACCCCTTCCTAGATAGGAGCAAAGTAACTCCCTCCACAAAAGCATTCTCCAGATCAATGAACCGCACACTTAATAAACTCCAACTGATAGACTCGTGGAGATCCCACAACGTTGGCATAAAGGCCTACACCCACTATTCCCACCCACATGACAGTTATGCCAGACTCGATTATATATTCTGCACCCCTATTCTTCTTGCGAACTCTTCGAGAGCTCTAATTCACCCTTGTCCCTGGTCTGACCATGACATGGTTGAATTTGACACTTCTCATGTGGGGCTCGTCCCCTCTGCATTCAATTGGCGTCTCAATGACTCACTTCTATCAGACCCACACATACTTCAAGACATAAACTTTCACATTGAAGATTATTTTGCTAATAACTATACCGAAGACAATGCTACTACTACACTCTGGTCTGCACACAAAGCAGTCCTGAGAGGACACCTGATTAGCATTGCTGCAGCCAAGAATAAAGCTAAACTTACAGAAATTAAATCTCTAACTAGAGACTTGGATCTCTTATACAACAAACTTAGCCAATCTTCATCTCCATCCCCTGATATCACCAAACAAATCCTCCCTAAACGCCAATCCTTAGACACGATCCTCTCATCAGACACTGAGAAATCCCTTAGATTTTCTAAAGCTAAATTCTTGTTACAGAGCAACACCACATCTAAAATGTTTGCTCGCAAACTCAACCAGGAACATAACCCCCCCCACACATACAAACTGCGTAATCATAAGGGCAACCTGGTTACACATCCCTGTGATGTTTTAGACATTTTCTCCTCCTTCTATAAAAATCTCCTTTCAGGGCCTCAGACACATCCTTCTTCCTCCGCCCTCAATTGGCTAGATAATTTACACCTTCCCTCCCTCAATGATCAACAAACTTCCATTCTCAACAATCCTTGCACGGATCTAGAGATTACGAACATCATTAAATCACTTAAGACTTCGACAGCGCCAGGCCCTGACGGCTTCTCCACATTGTACTACAAAAAATTTGCACCCCTCTTAGCTCCTAGACTAACTAAATTATTCAATCATATTCTCACTGGCGGACATTTCCCTGAGGACATGCTCCTTGCGAATCTGTCTCTGATTCCTAAACCTCTTAAAGATCATTCCCTTCCCCAAAATTTTCACCCAATTTCGGTTCTTAATAACGATCTGAAAATCTTTGGCCGACTTTTAGCTGATAGATTGGCATCTGTTATCACTTCCCTTATCCATATCGACCAATCTGGGTTTATCCCTGGCCGTCAAATCACAGATAACATCCGACTTGTTACTAACATCATTCAAGATGCTAATCTTTTCTCTAACCCACTATGCCTTCTTAGCCTTGACATCCATAAGGCATTTGATAGTGTGAACTGGTCCTATCTTAATTATCTTCTCCCTAAATTTGGCATCACAGACAGATTTATCCATGGATTTAATGCCCTCTACCACCTCCCCCATACCAGAATTAAAATCCCAGGCCATAACTCTGATTTTTTTCCCTTAAGTAGAGGTACCAGACAAGGCTGTCCCCTCTCCCCTCTTTTATTCGCCCTGGCCATTGAACCTCTAGCACAAGCTATTAGAAACAACCCAAATATCAAAGGGTATATCAAGGGCCAGTACGAATCCAAAATTAGCCTTTATGCTGATGATGCTCTGGTGTTTTTGTCAAGTCCCTTAACGTCTTTACCAAACCTCATCTCTGAACTTAAATCTTTCCACATCATCTCTGGTTTGGGTATCAACATTAATAAGTGCTCTGCTCTCCCTATCAATCTCGACCCTAACCTTACCACTACTCTACAAAAAAACTTCAACTTCATATGGTGCTATAAATCTTTTAGGTACCTTGGGGTCCACATCACCTCCCATCATAAAACCTTATATACTACCAACTTCACCCCTCTATTCCAACAGATAAGCTCTCTACTCAAAATATGGTCCACATACCACATTTCCCTCCTTGGAAGGATTTGCGCCTTTAAAATGACCCTCCTTCCAAAATTATTATATTTTTTTAGAGCTTTACCTATCAATGTCCCTAAAACAAGAATTGAATCTCTTCAAAGGGAGATCAACAAATTCATCTGGTCTTCAAAAAAAACAAGATGTGGCTACCCACTCATGTTCAGACCCCAAAATAAGGGCGGCCTAGGCATCCCCAATATCTGGCACTACTTCATTGCTACTAAGCTCTCACAAATAGCCCAATGGCATGCCTCCACCTTAAACCTCCCTTGGCTTATTTTCGAATCTTCTTCTATTACCCCATACCATCTCCAAGGAATTATTTGGTCTAATTTTATTCTCCACCAAAAACTTCTCAAATCTAATCTTATAGTGGCCCATCTCCTTCGATTATGGCTCGTCCTCACTAAAACCCTCAAACTCTCTTCTGACACACCCCCTCTTGCTTCCTTCTTGGGGGACCCTAGGCTTATACAGAACTTGAACAACATGCATTCGTTCCCCCTATGGCGAAATAACAATTTGTCCTCCCTAAAAGCATTGTCCTCTAACAATACTTTTCTCACGTTCTCTGCACTCCAATCTAAATACAATCTTCCTTCCTCGGAACTCACAAACTATATTCAAATTAAAAACTTCTTCAATGAGCATTATTCTTTAACTATACGTCCTCCTACGACGATTTTTGAACACATCTGCATACACTCCTCAAGAGATAAAGGCTTAATCTCCACGCTTTACAAAGACCTTAACAGTACCTCATTGCCTGAAAAATCGACCCAAATGCTACACTGGGAATCCGAACTAGGCTGCAACATTCCCATAGATACATGGAACACTATGTCTGAGAATCTCCGCAAATGTAATATAGCTCCAGCATACAGAGAATCCCCTATGAAACTATTTTCTAGACTATATCTAACCCCTGATAAGATCCACTCTTTCTATTCATCTGCTTCTCCATACTGCTTCAGGGGTTGCTCGGAAATTGGTACATACACTCATATTTTCTGGAGCTGTAGATGCCTGGAGGCAGTGTGGCGACAGGCAGAACTGAAAATAGAATCCATGATTAAAAAAAAAATCTCCCTCTCCCCACAAATATGTATTCTTTACGCTAATATCCCTGATATCCCCCCTCCCTGTGTTAGACTGATTCACTCATTAGTAAGCTCAATCCAATGGATGATTGCCCTTAACTGGAGATCCAACAATCTCCCCTGGTCCCAAGTAATATCCAGAATGAGAAATATTCAGTTATCCGAAAGAATTCATCACACACTATTTGATAGCATCCCCACCTTTAATTCGAAATGGATGTTCTGGTCCAATGAATGATCCATATGCCTCCCGGATCTTTTGTATATTTTTATGTGCTGACCTTTTCTGGGTTCCCACACTCCACATGACACCTCCTACTCTGAATGGTATCAACTCCAACTGGCACCCTTTCCACATATTGACATATTATCTTATCTTCTGCTCTTACTTGAACCATCACTTAATCACCATTGTTTATCTTGTACTGCTTTATATCTTCTTCTGAAGAATATCCTCGCAACTCTGTAACGTATTTTTCTTTCAAATCTTCCAAATAAAACTTTTGTAAACAAAAAAAAAAAAAGCTCTATCTTTGTCTCATCTGTCCACAAGACGTTTTCCCAGAAGGATTTTGGCTTACTCAAGTACATTTTGGCAAACTGTAGTCTTGCTTTTTTATGTCTCTGTGTCAGCAGTGGGGTCCTCCTGGGTCTCCTGCCATAACATTTAATTTAAATGTTGACGGATGGTTCGCGCTGACACTGATGCTCCCTGAGCCTGCAGGACAGCTTGAATTTCTTTGGAACTTGTTTGGGGCTGCTTATCCACCATCCGGACTATCCTGCCTTGCAACCTTTCATCAATATTTATCTTCGGCCACACCCAGAGAGATTAGCTACAGTGCCATGGGTTGCAAACTTCTTGATAATGTTGCGCACTGTGGACAAAGGCAAATCTAGATCTCTGGAGATGGACTTGTAACCTTGAGATTGTTGATATTTTTCCACAATTTTGGTTCTCAAGTCTTCAGACAGTTCTCTTCTCCTCTTTCTGTTGTCCATGCTTAGTGTGGCACACACAGACACACAATGCAAAGACTAAGTGAACTTCTCTCCTTTTTATCTGATTTCAGGTGTGATTTTTATATTGTCCACACCTGTTACTTGCCCCAGGTGAGTTTAAAGAAGCATCACATGCTTGAAACAATCTTATTTATCCACAATTTTGAAAGGGTGCCAAGAATTTTGACCAGCCCATTTTCGGAGTTTTGTGTGACATTATGTCCAATTTGCTTTCTTTCCTCCCTTTTTTTGTTTTGTTCCAATACACACAAAGGGAATAAACATGTGTATAGCAAAACATGAGTTACTGCAATACTTTTCTGTGAGAAATACTTGATTTTCTGTAAAAATTTCTGAGGTGCCAACAATTTCGGCCATGACTGTATGTAAACACCAAAATGTGAATAATGGTAATTATTATTCACATTTTGGTGTTCACATATTTTAGAAGTGTTTTATTTATTCATTTAATTCCACTTATTTTTTATACTCAGTATTTTTTATTATTTAGTTCATATATTTAATACTGTGTTTGGTTTATCAAATAACAAAGCAAGGATACATTTTCAAACTGAATTGCAATGGTTAAATCAGGGCTCAAAATTTCAAGTCCTGAGCTACTAGCCAGGCCTCAAGGGTTACTCGCCACCAATTGCCCCACCCAGCCCGCCCCTAAACACACCCTCATAAATTATCTCATGAAATGACACTTAAATGTTTTATGGAGAATTAAAGGGTATGTAAAGGTAAAAATTTTTTTTTTTTTAAATAACAAACATGTTATACTTACCTCCACTGTGCATCTCGTTTTGCACAGAGTGGCCCGATCCTGGTCTTCTGGGGTCCCTCGGCGGCTTTCTCGGCTCCCCCCCGCACGAACTCATCACCTTCATGCGAGCAAGCTCGCATGGTGATGAGTTGTTGCGGGCGCGCTCCCGTGATACAGCTGGCGGCCATAGCTGCTCACTGTATCACTCGCCCCCCCCCCGTCATTGGATGTTATTGCTTTCAATCAACCAATGAATGCGCTGAGAAGCCTGGCCGAGAAGCAAGCGCGTTTACGGCGCGGGACTTTCAAGGGGTCAGGTAAGTAAACAGGGGGCTGATCCGCAGATGTTTTTTCACCTTAATGCATAGAATGCATTAAGGTGAAAAAACGTTTACCTTTACAACCCCTTAAAAAAAAATATTAACAACAACTGTATCCATGCCCACCAATGCAGGCTGCCTGTGCCCACCAATGCAGCCTTGTGTCCACCAATGCAGCCTTGTGCCCAGTGCCCACCATATGCAGCACATGTCCACCATATGCAGCACGTGTCCACCAAATGCAGCACGTGTCCACCATGCAGCACGTGTCCACCATGCAGCACGTGTCCACCATGCAGCCCGTGTCCACCATGCAGCCAGTGTCCACCATGCAGCCCGTATCCACCATGCAGCCCGTATCCACCATGCAGCCCGTATCCACCATGCAGCCCGTATCCACCATGCAGCCCGTATCCACCATGCAGCCCGTATCCACCATGCAGCCTGTGTTCACTATGCAGCCTACCTGTGCAGGGGAGGAGAGGACCAGGAGAGCCGCCCAGGTGATCAGAGCACAGCGCGGGGAACACAGGATAACAGTTTTCATTTTAATTGCCGTGTTCCCGCTGCTCAACGTCATATTCAGCCCCGGCCGGGGAACTTTGATTGACAGATCACCCGTCACCAGGATTGGACGGGACAGGGGCGCGAGGCTGTATCTGACAGCGAGCAGCGGGGAACACGGCAATTAAAAAAGGAAACTGTTATCACTGTGACTGTTACCCGCGCTGCGCTCTAAACATCCGGGCGGCTCTCTCTTCCCCCTCCGCGATCACTGGGAGAAGGACTCCCAATTCCACACAGGCTGCCGGCGGTGCTCGCCCGCCCCCAGGCTCCCAGGCAGCCCTTGCTCGCCAGCCCTCAAAATCCACTCACAAAATGCGAGCAGGCGAGCGGATTTTTTTGAGGGCTGGTTAAATCATTTATCTCAAAGGCTAGCATTTTGTTAATGCTCCAATTAAAAGCCATTTACCCTCAAATGGTTTCAATAATGATTTTCTGTGTAGTAACTAATTGGGTTACAACCAGCCTGGAAGAACAATTTAAAAAAAATGAAACTTTGATCTGTTATATCAGTTTAGTCAGATCAAACATGGTGGCTAAAAACTCCTTCCTAGATGGGAAAAAGACTGAGGCCAAAGGGCCAGAGTACCCAAGGAAGGCAGGGAGTCTGAGTAGGGATAACTGTTCGAAAAGAGGATACTAGGGCTCTGTGAAGAGAGACTACCACTGGAAAATGTCTCAAATTTAAACATCTGCTTATACTCCTGCTCCCTGGCTCCATAGTCTAAGCATAGAAGCACCAGCATCCTGGGAGCGATTTTAAAGGGTACAAGCCCTGTACTTAGCGCTGCAGATGAGATATGTAATGGACGAAAAAATTTGTTTTGCTTCGATTCGTTATTTAAATAATTTTGTTTAGTTAAATTCATTTAGTTTGTTTTCAGCATTTATTTTTGTTTCGTTTGTTCATTTTTGAATTCGATCAAATTTGAATTTATTCTATTCGAAATTGGAAAGACTGTTATATTCTTTCGATTTCATTCTATTCTATTGTTTTTTCTAATCTATTCTCTTATTTTCTATTCTTTTTTTTTTTTTATTCAATTTGCAAAAAGAGCCTCTGGGCATTTCCTGGCTCGGCAGAGACATATAACTTAGGTCATAGGTTATATAAGGTAGCAACTACCTACAAACTATCAAAATAAAAATCTGCTCAGTTCCACTTATATAATGGAGAATATATCATGACATTCCTGTCTTCATCACATCACCCAGGCAGAGGAGAAACAACTCCACATGACTGCATAAAAAAGCAAAGAAATTATACTACAGATCATGACCCTTCAGGACCCTGAACTACTTTATTAGAGATGTCAGCAAATATAGTAGGATTATTGTGATGAATTAGTATTGGGAGATTCTGTCCAGATATTTCACACCTTGTTAAATTTAACAGGACAGTCACAGGAATTGTAGGTAGCTTTATATAAAGGAATAGAAGCATTCACTAAACATTTCCAGAAGTCTAGGGAGTGTCCCAGTCAACTTCCATTTGAACACGGTGGCATTTCTTGCAATAAACAGGAGCAGCCCAAGGAGAGTTTTGGTGGCTCGAAGGAAAGCCAGTTGACCCACCAGACCGAGCAAGCAAATTGTCACAGTCCACAGTATAGGTATAGTAGTCAAGGCGGAAATAAATTGTACAACCTCACCCCAAAAACCTTAAATCTTAGGGCAGAACCAGAAAATCAGCATCAGTGCGAGTATACGTCCAACAATGGGGATAATCTCTATTTAAACAATGGGGTGTGAAATAAGCTCTGTGTAGTAATTTAAACTGGATTAACCAATCTTTGACCACTACCAATTGCAGAAAGTGGTATTCCCACATGTCCTCCCAATCTTTCGTGTTCATATCTGAAATGTCTGCCTGCCACTTATCACAAAGGCCTTACAGTCCAATACAGATCAAAGGCATTAGGGCTTTGTAAATCTGAGACAGGGACTTAAAGCGGAGTTCCACCCAAAAGTGGAACTTCCGCTTTAAGCACTCCTCGCCCCCTTACATGCCACATTTGGCATGTCCTTTTTTTCGGGGGGGGGGGGGGGTTGGAGGCTTCGGTAGGAGTGGGACTTCCTGTCCCACTTCCTAATTCCACCTAGGGTCCTCCTCTGCCCCTAGGTGGTCCCTCCCTCTAGGCGATCTCCTGGGACACGTGAGAGGTCCCAGATCGTCGCCTGTCAATTCCGGGAGCGCAGCGCGAGTCGCGCATGTGCAGTGCGTGCCCGGCCGTGACTCCAAAAGCTGTCACGGCCGGGTGCCCAGAATGTGAATGGTGGCGCCGAGGAGAGGAGCAGGGAAAGGAGCGACGCTCCGTGCGGCCGCATCGCTGGACTGTGGAATAGGTAAGTATCTGTTTATTAAAAGTCAGCAGCTATACTTTTTGTAGCTGCTGACTTTTAATAAACATTAAAAGGCTGGAACTCCGCTTTAACCAAGGGATCCTCTCATAATAGGCATTTTAAATCAGTCAAGGATCATGCGTGTGGATCCAAATTGAGAGGAGAAGGCGTGGCTGAGCTGCAAATACCGGAAGAAGTGGGAATTAGAGAGACCAAACCTGTGTTTTAAATCATTGAAGGACCTAAGAGTGACCCCATCACAAATATTATGGTCAAGTGTCTTAATTCCTCTAGAGGCCTACACTCTTGGGTCAGGTATAGACAACATTTCTGGAAATAGTGGGTTGAGCCATAGAGGAGTATCAGGGGGCAACCGGGCAGAAGGGCTGTGTTTGCATATAGCAAGATGCCAAATTGCAAAATCAGGACCCAGGACTGCGGATTTCATCCCACAGGGATCGCTACGAAATCCCTGAGTGTCATGTACTTATGGAAATGTCCTCTCAGTATTCAGCATTACCTTGGACTCACTAGCCCCACCTACTGCCAGTTGTGGACAATTTTCAATCAAAGCAGGCCATAAATAGGAAGTGATACTATCTCTCAGCGCCCGTTTGTGTGGATTAGCTCCCTGGGTGTTGTGACTGCTTTGTGACCTTGTTTATCGTGTTGAAATTCTGCCTGAATTCCTGACTATTCTCTAGCCTGCTGATTTTGTACTTCACCGCCAGCTCGTGTATGACCTTTGTTCATACCTCCCAACAGTCGCGGATTCTGCAGGACAGCCCCGCATTCGGACTTATGTCCTGCAGTCCCGCTCAGCTGAGCGGTTTCCCGCATTCCCTCCACTGCTACTCACTCTTGTAGAGTGCAGGCAGTTTTCAAAGCTTGTGAGCAGCTTATAGATTGACCAATCATTTAAATTTACATTTGCTGGGGCCCCATCCTTCCATCAGTGGGGCCCTAGGAGGCAGTATATATTAGAAATTAAAATTAACTGAATCCAATACTGCAAAATTTAAACTTGACCAACAGTGTGATTTGTCCAAATAGACGGGATCCGCTTCGTGTGACCAAAAGTGATACTAGAAAAAAACAAGAAACATTGGGGCAAAGGGATGCTCCAATAGAAGGTCAATAAAGTGAATCAACTACACCTGTTGGATCATTTCAAAAGGGGAGACTTTATTGGTGAAATTAACACAAGGTGAAAAGATTCAAGATAGCTCCTGGCGGGGGGGGGGGGCTGGGCCTCCAAGTAATCTGAATCAAATTAAGTGCAGTAAAAAGTACAACGTTGTAATTAAAAAACAGGTATAAAATACATGCCGCTGTGATAACCTAGAAAATGTTGCTAATATAACCTGATATATGCAGTATATTACTGGTGTGATCTGGAAAACACATCCCCCTTAATGATGCGGGAATTAGGAAGTTCATACTTAATTAAGTCCAACAGACCACTGGAATCAAAGGATTCAAATAATAATAGAAAACACGCTGAAAATGGCAGCAATTTCAATCATATGAACAAGCACTGGAATCTGTGTATAATGGATCACAAAAGCAGTCCAGCAATTTCAAAATTGTGACCCATGTGACAGCAGGAAGGTAAAGTCACCTGGTTGCATCCAGGGGGGTAGATATATTTCGCCCAGATTCAGGCTTTACGCCGACTTATACAACTAGGTGGAGAGTTGTATAAGCCCAGCTGAGGCTAGTGGGCTCATGGATGACTCATACCTCTAGGGAGAGTCTGGGGCGTCGTGCAGACAGGGAGTTGATGAGACCAGCTGAAGCTTGTCAGCTCATTTAGGCCTCTATAAGAACTCCCAGCTTCATTAGATGTTTGCTCATGCCTGGACCCAGACCTGTGTGGACTGTCTAGGGAGTGTGAACCCCTGTGCGGTGAGACAAAGCCTGTGTGGCTATTTGCTTGGACATTTAAAACCAGGGACTTAGGGACTAGGACAGCACTAGGCTGATCCCAGTTGTTAGTTAGGAAACCTGTATGTTTAGTCAGAGGTCAAGTTGACCAGGATTTATTTTGTTTATGTTTCTTTTGCTTTGCTGTGTTTTGTCACTGTAAATAGAAAATAAACCGCACCTTTTTGATTTTGAAAACCACAACCTCCGTTTGCTGGGCCTGTTTTTGTGTGGGGAGCCCATCTCGGGGGTCACACACACCCGCTGCCGAGCTAACCCCCTCACAGTTGGTGGAGAACCAGTGGCAGTTTTTTTTTTAAGCCAGCATGGAGGAGATACTGAAGCAGCTGGCTCTAGCAAATGCCAATCAACAGCAGACAAATGCAGGTTTGCAAAAGAGCCTTGCAGCTCATCAACAGAGCCTTGCAGCTCAACAACAGAACTTTGCAGCCCAGCAGCAAGCTCATCAACAGAGCCTTGCAGCCCAGCAGCAGACAAACGCAACTTTGCAACAGAGTCTGGAGGCTCAGCAACAAGCCCAGCAGCAATCTGAGGCCCGCTTCATAGACCTGTTGCAGAAGCAAGAGCAGAGACTACAACAACAGATGGAAGCAGTAATGCAGCAACGTCCGCAGACCAGTGAGGAAAGCCGTCCCACTAATACCGCGTCCTTTGGGGTGAGTCGTTTATTGACAAAAATGACTGGAGAGGATGATCCAGAGGTATTTTTGACCACATTTGAAAGGACCGCTGAAAGAGAAAAGTGGCCTGAGGAGCAGTGGGCTGGACTGGTGGCTCCTCTGTTAACTGGTGAATCGCAGAAAGCTTACTATGACCTAGAGCCTAACCAAGCAAAAGACTATGTGATGCTAAAAGCTGAAATATTGGCAAGGCTGGGTGTCACCCAGGCTGTCCGGGCTCAGCGTGTGCATAACTGGACTTTCCAGCTTGGAAAACCCCCCAGGTCTCAAATGTATGATCTCATTCACCTGAGCAGAAAGTGGCTACAGCCAGAGACTTTGTCCGCACCAAAGATTGTGGAACGTGTTGTAATGGATCGGTTTTTGAGAGCTCTTCCTACTGCCATCCAAAAGTGGGTAAGCCATGGAGACCCAGAGACGGCCGATGGTCTTGTGGATCGTGTGGAGAAATACTTGGCTACAGAGAACCTGACGGCCTCTTCCAGAGACACTCGGACTTTCCACCCTAAGACCAGACCATCCCCAGGGGCGGATAAGAGGATTCCAAGGGGTGAGGGTGGAGAGAGTGAGAGGGTGGGAGCTCTACCCCAAGTTTGGCGAGAACAGCCTGGGAAATCAGCGGCTCAAGAGGCCGCAAGAAGGATCGTTTGCTACCGCTGCCGGCAAGCGGGACATATTGCAGCCAATTGCCCGGTTGTGGAGGAACCCATGCAGTGTGACTTTCTGACGGGCAGACGTCAGTCGCTGTGTGCGACAGTCGCATGCACTGCCATTCGAGGAACTGAGAAACATTTATGCAAAATGTGTGTTAATGGTAGAAATGTTGTGGTATTGCTGGATTCAGGTAGCCTTGTGACCCTGATAAAGGCTGAGTTAGTTAAAACAGAGGTCTCTGGGAATAGCAAGGTAGCTGTTATTTGTGTGCATGGGGACACCCGAGAGTATCCAGTGACTACAGTGTGTTTCGAGACCCCCAAAGGTACCCTCTCTCATCCAGTGGGCTTAGTATCTCAGTTACCGCATGACGCCATTGTGGGAAGGGATTTTCCGAAGTTCTGGGAACTGTGGGATGATCCTGAGCCCCCCACTGGTGCCCCTATGTACCAGGAATGTGATAGCCAGAACTCCCCTGAGAGTGGTGAGGACTCTCCGGAATTTCCCTTATCAGTATTGGCAGGGGAGACTCAAGAAACTGGAGAGGAGCCCACCTCCTCAGACGAAAACCTACCGTCTGTGGAGTTTTCTGATCTTGAGGTTCACAGGGAAAACTTTGCCACAGAACAGTTGAAAGACCCCGCCCTAATAAAGGCACGGGAAAACGTAGTGAAAATAGATGGCGAGTTAGTGAACCCAGATAATACCTGCACTTATCCATACTTCAGCGTAGAGAAGGACCTACTGTATCGGGTGGCAAAAAGGGCAGAAGAAACCGTTGAGCAGCTTGTGGTGCCCAAACCTTACAGGAAGTTGGTGTTGGAGTTGGCCCATGGGCACATTCTTGGAGGTCATCTGGGGACAGAGAAAACCCGAGAGAGGGTATTACAGAGATTCTATTGGCCGGGGGTGATGAAGGATATAGAAAATTATTGTTCCTCCTGCCCTGTGTGTCAGAGGTCGGCCCCGATGCCACATTTCCGTAGCCCGCTGGTCCCTCTACCCATCATTGAGGTCCTGTTTGAGAGGATCGCCATGGATTTGGTAGGTCCTATAATCAAGTCCGCTAGGGGGCACCAGTACATATTAGTTATAATGGACTATGCCACCCGTTATCCAGAAGCGATCCCTCTCCGAAATACCTCGGCCAAAACCATAGCCAAAGAGCTATCTCTTGTGTTTAGCCGGGTGGGTATTTGTAAAGAACTGCTTACGGACCAAGGTACACCCTTTATGTCCCGGGTTATGAAGGAGCTGTGTAAATTGTTCAAAGTGACGCAATTACGTACATCTGTGTATCACCCCCAAACCGATGGGCTGGTTGAAAGATTCAACGAAACCCTAAAACAAATGTTGAAGAAAGTGGTGGATAGAGATGGAAAGGATTGGGACTGTCTACTTCCTTATCTGATGTTTGCTATTAGGGAGGTGCCCCAATCCTCTACGGGATTCTCCCCCTTTGAGTTACTGTATGGGAGACACCCAAGAGGGCTGTTGGATATTGCCAAGGAAACTTGGGAAAGTGAGAGTTCTCCCCACAGGAGTGTGATTGAGCATGTCGCCCTGATGCAAGACCGAATTGCACAGGTAATGCCCATCGTGAAGGAACATTTGGCCCAAGCGCAGTTAGCACAGCAGAGAGTGTACAACCGTGGAGCCAAGACCCGTACCTTTTCCCCGGGGGATAGGATACTGGTACTTGTCCCTACGGTTGAAAGTAAATTCCTTGCCAAATGGCAAGGCCCCTACGAGATAATGGAAAAAGTGAGCGAAGTGAATTACAAGGTCAGACAACCAGGAAGGCGAAAGCCCGAACAGATCTATCACGTTAATCTGTTGAAAGCCTGGAGGGATAGAGAGTCCCTAGTCGCAGACACTTGGTCACCAGCTCAAACTG
Organism: Rana muscosa; assembly: GCA_029206835.1. Taxonomy (NCBI): domain Eukaryota; kingdom Metazoa; phylum Chordata; class Amphibia; order Anura; family Ranidae; genus Rana; species Rana muscosa. Next base: position 359,727,072 of record CM055122.1, read on the forward strand.
GTTGCGTGATTCCTGAGGTTGGAATAGCAGCCACCTTGTCACAACCCCAACAACAGGAGGTTAAGGAGTTTGTGCTTCGCAACAAGGAGGTATTCTCTGAGCTGCCGGGACAAACATCTGGGGTAGAGCATGACATCATTACCCCGCCCGGTGAAAGGGTGAAGTTAAAACCCTATCAGATCCCAGAGGCCCGACGAGAGGCAATACGGGAGGAAGTACAGAAAATGCTGAACTTAGGGGTGATAGAGGAGTCCCAAAGTGATTGGTCTAGTCCCATTGTGTTGGTGCCTAAACCGGATGGGAGCTGGCGATTTTGTAACGATTTTCGTCAGTTGAACAAAGTTACAAAATTTGACACCTACCCCATGCCACGTATAGATGAGTTGATCGACCGGCTGGGAACAGCCCGATACATGACGACTCTTGACCTCACAAAAGGGTATTGGCAAATCCCCCTGGCCAAGTCGGCCAAAGAGAAAACCGCATTTGTAACCCCAGACGGGGCGTTCCAATATAAAAGAATGCCGTTCGGGTTACAGAATGCGCCGGCCACATTCCAGCGGAAAATGGACCAGATGCTGAGGCCCCATCGGAAGTATGCTGCGGCTTACCTGGATGACGTAATTGTCCATAGCACAGATTGGGCCTCACATCTGCCAAAAGTGCAAGCAGTCCTGGACTCTGTTCGGGAAGCGGGGTTTACGGCTAACCCCAAGAAGTGTACCATTGGGCAGGAGGAGGCCAAATATCTTGGGTACACCATTGGGAGGGGAGTAATAAAACCCCAACTCAACAAAGTCGAGGCCATCCAGAGTTGGCCACGTCCCAACAGCAAGAAGCAGGTACGAGCCTTTCTGGGAATCGCTGGGTATTATCGGCGATTCATTCCCCACTTTGCTTCTAAGGCTGTGCCCCTAACCAACCTGACGAAGGGGAAAGGGTCGGTCATGATTAAATGGACCCCCGAGGCTGAGGCAGCATTCCAATTCTTGAAACAAGCCTTATGTAGCCAGCCAGTGTTGTACTCACCCGACTTCTCTAAAGACTTTGTCGTACAAAGTGATGCGTCAGATGTGGGGTTAGGAGCAGTATTGTCCCAGGTCTGGAACGGGGAAGAGCACCCAGTCATTTACCTCAGCAGGAAGTTGAAGTCCCATGAGGTAAATTACGCCACCGTTGAAAAGGAGTGTTTAGCGGTGAAGTGGGCTCTAGATTCCCTTCGGTACTACCTGCTAGGTAGGCACTTTGACATGGTTACGGATCACGCTCCGTTAAAGTGGATGGCTCAAAACAAGGAAACAAATAGAAGAGTGAATAGGTGGTTCCTGGCCCTCCAGGAATTCAACTTCACAGTAAAGCATCGCCCTGGCGTTCAAATGGGGAATGTGGATGCTTTGTCTCGAGTACATGAATGCCTGATTGCTGGTGTTCCAACCCCGAGGTTAAAACAAGAGGGGGGGGGTATGTGACAGCAGGAAGGTAAAGTCACCTGGTTGCATCCAGGGGGGTAGATATATTTCGCCCAGATTCAGGCTTTACGCCGACTTATACAACTAGGTGGAGAGTTGTATAAGCCCAGCTGAAGCTAGTGGGCTCATGGATGACTCATACCTCTAGGGAGAGTGTGGGGCGTCGTGCAGACAGGGAGTTGATGAGACCAGCTGAAGCTTGTCAGCTCATTTAGGCCTCTATAAGAACTCCCAGCTTCATTAGATGTTTGCTCATGCCTGGACCCAGACCTGTGTGGACTGTCTAGGGAGAGTGAACCCCTGTGCGGTGAGACAAAGCCTGTGTGGCTATTTGCTTGGACATTTAAAACCAGGGACTTAGGGACTAGGACAGCACTAGGCTGATCCCAGTTGTTAGTTAGGAAACCTGTATGTTTAGTCAGAGGTCAAGTTGACCAGGATTTATTTTGTTTATGTTTCTTTTGCTTTGCTGTGTTTTGTCACTGTAAATAGAAAATAAACCGCACCTTTTTGATTTTGAAAACCACAACCTCCGTTTGCTGGGCCTGTTTTTGTGTGGGGAGCCCATCTCGGGGGTCACACACACCCGCTGCCGAGCTAACCCCCTCACACCCAGTATAGATGGCTTTAGAATAGCGCTGCAGAGGCTTTCATATTAATAGAAATCCTATCACGGTGGTTTGGAACAGAAAAAACACACAGTTCACTTGAGCCCGGGAAATCCCACCTATTGGATATTAACAGTATGGAAGTTCATAGATGCTTAAATCCAGCAAAAATTGCAAACAGAAAATTCAAAGGATACAAGAAGAACATCAAGTGACACAACTTCAAGCATATGACTTTGACAGAAACACCTGTTTGGTAATGAATCACATTGGCAGTCCTGCAATTTCAAACTAATGATTCAGTACAGGTAGCTTGTCATCAGCACTGTATACTTCTTGATTAGATTCTGTCACATGGGGGGCGTGGCCAGGATCGGCATGTGAGAAGCAGCTTCCTCACAGTGCTCCCGCTTGTCACCCTGTTATAATCCTGCTCCCGGCTTCTACATTGTGAAAAACGGCTACAGCCCGACTTCGGAACTTGAGGGGAACCCGCTGGGGTGCCTGTATTGACCGCATTAATGATGGGTCGGCGGGGAAAGAACAAAGAAGGGGAACAGAGCACGGAAATCCAAGATGGCGCCGCCGGAGGGTCTCAGCAGCGTGGGACGAGCGGTGCTGAAAAGAATAAGGACACAGTGAGTAAACCTCCCAAAACCCCTAAAAGCGCCAGCGGGGACCCTCTCCCTACAGACATTAGATATTATGCCCAAAAGCTGTCAGGATCCTTGCACATAGCAGACTCGGCTGAGGAGGGGGGAGCTCCTGAGGGGGAACTCACTGCACAGGGAAACATGGAGGAAGGCTTTCCTGAACACACTGAGGTTAACAGTATGGCAGAGCAGGCAGGGGAGCAGGCAGAAGACAGTGGGGATGAGGAGCCTGCTCAGCCCACCCTTGCTGAGATCCTGAAAGCTGTGAATAGGTGCACTGCCTCAGTTAACACTTTGCAAGGAAGATTTGATGGTTTGGAGGAGAAAGTTTGCCTGATAAGGCAAGATATGCAGAAGATCAGAGAGAGGACCACAGCTGCAGAAAGCAGGATCAGTGACGTGGAGGATAAGCTCCCCCCTCTGATGAGAGATGCACAGCATCATGCTAGAATGGTGGCTGCAGTAGATCAACGCGCTGATGACCTCGAGAATAGGATGAGACGCAACAATGTCCGCATAGTAGGTCTCCCTGAGAAAACGGAGGGTAGAGACCCCACTGACTTTGTTGAGAAATGGCTGCTGGAGATATTTGGGAAAAAGGCGTTTACATCCCTTCATGCGGTCGAAAGGGCTCACAGGGTCCCCATGCGGCCCCTTCCCCCAGGGCATCCCCCGCGACCTATCCTGGCACGCATGTTGCATTACCGTGACAGAGAAATTATTCTTCGTTTGGCCAGAGAAAAACAGAATGTGCAGTTTAATGGAGCTCGCATCTCTTTTTATCCTGACTTTTCATCTGATGTGCAGAAGAGGCAGGCCCGATTCACAGAAGTCAAGAAAAGGCTGCAGAAGTTGCAGGCGCCATATGCAATGCTATACCCGGCACACCTCCGCATTACTGCGAGAGGCCAGGCTCACTTCTTTAAACACACGGCAGACGCGTCGGACTGGCTGGATGCAAATGAAAATGCCTTTCGCCTGCCAAGGGAGGGGGCAGGGGAAGGGGACTGACCTACTCTAGGTCCCTGAAGATGCCAGGCTCTTGAAAGGCTAGGGCAGCCCCCGGCTGGTGGGCTGCCTCGCTAGCTCACGTTGTTCTAAGCTACCTTCCATTTCGGCCGGGAGCACGAGTTGATTTATTGCTCTCTTTTCCCCCACTGAGAGAGTTTCCGAAGCTAAGCAAGTTTGTACGAGTGTCTGATGTGTTGCGAGTTATCCACAGATACCTCCCGACTGGCGGTTGAGAGGCCGGCGGGAGACGGGACCTGTTGTCCCAGTGCCTTTTTTGATGTTCGACCCTTTCTACTCTGTTTGCTCCTGGGGGTCCTTGGTGCACTGACAGCAACTGGAGAACTAGATCGCCGGCTGGTGGTCTTTTTCGAGATTGCACCCCCAGGAAGTGTTCAGGATAAAGTTAGAGTGCTGTTGCGCTCAGAGGTTCTAATAGTTTGGAGAGACTTCAGCAGTACGGTACAGCACTTACAACACCGCATGATTTGACTTTATGGGTGGTATCTGACCTGCAGAATACCCGATCTAGGGGTGGGGGGGACACGGTGTATACTGTCTTGGATTGTCTCACCCTTTAAATGTATAAATATCTATCTACTATGGCGGGAGGGTTAAATGTAATTAATGTGGTGTCATGGAATGTTAGGGGGCTTGGTGACCCCCTCAAGCGCACAATGGTCTCCACATCTTTGAAAAAATATCTCCCGGCTGTGTGTGCGTTGCAGGAGACTCATCTCACCCCCGACACTGTGTCATGCCTTAACTTTCGGTGGGTGGGCAAGGCTTATCACTCCACTCACACCTCCTTTTCCAGAGGGGTGAGTGTTTTGATACATGGGGCACTGGATTTTCAGGAATTTGACAGTGTGGTGGATGTTGAGGGCCGATTTGTTATACTGCATTGTCGCTTGTCTTCCCTGAAATGTATACTTGTCTTTGTATATATCCCGCCTCCGTACAGTCATCAGGTCCTACGGGCGATCCTGGACTTTCAGTTGGGACGCCCGGGAGTACCTTTGTACATTATGGGCGACTTCAACTGCTACCTGGATCCGCAGCTGGACAAGCACCCCCCAGTCTTGTCGGGGCGCGGTGCTTGCCGCACACCCCTGAGAAAACTGGTGGAGGAGGTGGGGTGGGTGGATTTGTGGAGGAGCAGGAACCCCGGGAAACGCCAGTTCTCATGTTTTTCGAAAACACATATGTCACTATCACGTATAGACCTGTGCCTGTGTTCGGACACGGCGGTGCGGGTGGTGGCGGAGATTTCATATGCAATACGAGGTATCTCGGACCATGCTCCGCTGACTCTGGGGTTGGAGGTTTCCCCTCCTTCGTCACTGCTCAGAGCCCCCTGGAAGCTGAATGCCTTTTGGCTTAATCTTTTGCCAGCCCCGGACCTGACAGCACGGAAAATTAATGACTTCTGGGGGGACCAGGCGGATTACCCAGATGTGGGGGTTGCTTGGGAGACTTTTAAGGCCTTTCTGAGGGGGTTGTTTATTACTGAGATCAATGCATTTAAGAGACGGTCGGGGGAACATCGGGAGGGGGTGGAGAGATTGGTGCTTGACCTGGAAGCCAAGTTTGTTGCTGACCCCACTGCAGACCATAGAGACGCCTGGGTTTCTGCTCAGGACGCCCTGAATAAAATTACCTTCTCGGCGGCCGAGCGGAAACGATTTTTCAGTAAGTTGGCCTTTTATGAGGAGGGTGAGCATACTGGTCGCCTGTTGGCACGGATTTCCCGTGCTCAACAGACATCCCCATCCATTGGTGCTCTGAGAGCACCCGATGGAAAAATTACTAATTCCCCGGATGACATTATGACGATCCTTAGCTCATACTACTGTGACCTTTACCGCTCCCGACAGGACTATACTGATGATTCCCTTCAGGAGTATATTGAAGGGGTTGAACTCCCTACCCTGACCGACACTGCTCAAAAACAACTGGATGCTCCCCTGACGGTTGAGGAGCTCCAGGCGGCGACTGGTATGTTCCCCAACTCCAAGGCACCAGGGGAAGATGGAATTCCGGTGGAGGTGTACAAGCAATACGGGGAACAATTATTGCCTAGGTTGTTGGGAGTGTTTAATGGGGCCAGATCAGCCGGGTGCCTGCCTCTTTCTATGACCAAAGCCATAATAGTCTTGCTATTAAAACCTGGAAAGGACCCGTTAGACCCGGGTTCCTATAGGCCGATATCCTTGTTGCAGTCGGATGTAAAAATCTTGGCCAAGGTTCTTGCTATACGGCTGAACAATGCTATCTCTGCTATAATACATTCTGACCAGGCGGGGTTTATGCCTCAGAAGTCCACGGCTATTAATCTGCGCAGATTATTCATTAACCACTTAAGCCCCGGACCATTTGGTAGCTAAAGGACCAGAGGTGAATTCAGAATTTTGCACTGCGCTGCTTTAACTGTAAATTGTGCGGACATGCAATGTTGTACCCAAACGAAATTTGCGTCCTTTTCTTCCCACAAATAGAGCTTTCTTTTAATGGTATTTGATTGCCTCTGCGATTTTTATTTTTTGCGATATAAACGGAAAAAGACCGAAAATGTTGAAAAAAAATGATATTTTCTACTTTTTGTTATAAGAAAAATCAAATAAACTCAATTTTAGTCATACATTTAGGCCAAAATGTATTCAGCCACATGTCTTTAGTAAAAAAATGTCAATAAGCGTATATTTATCGGTTTGCGCAAAAGTTATAGCGTTTACAAACTAGGGTACATTTTCTGGAATTTACACAGCTTTTAATTTATGACTGCCTATCTCATTTCTTGAGGTGCTAAAATGACAGGGCAGTACAAAACCCCCCCAAATGACCCCATTTTAGAAAGTAGACACCCCAAGGAAATTGCTGAGAGGCATGTTGAGCCCATTGAATAATTTTTTTTGTCCCAAGTGATTGAATAATGACAAAAAAATAAAAAATAAAAAAATTACAAAAAGTTGTCACTAAATGATATATTGCTCACACATGCCATGGTTATATGTGGAATTGCACCCCAAAATACATTCTGCTGCTTCTCCTGAGTACGGGGATACCACATGTGTGGGACTTTTTAGGAGCCTAGCCACGTACGGGACCCCGGAAACCAAGCACCGCCTCCAGGATTTCTAAGGGCGCAAATTTTTGATTTCACTCCTCACTACCTATCACAGTTTTGAAGGCCATAAAATGCCAAAATAGCACAAAACCCCCCCAAATGACCCCATTTTGGAAAGTAGACACCCCAAGCTGTTTGCTGAGAGGCATGGTGAGTATTTTACAGCTCTCATTTGTTTTTGAAAATGAAGAAAGAACATTTTTTTTTCTTTTTTTTTTCAATTTTCAAAACGTTGTGACAAAAAGCGAGATCTGCAAAATACTCACAATACCTCTCAGCAAATAGCTTGGGGTGTCTACTTTCCAAAATGGGGTCATTTGGGGGGGTTTTGTGCCATCTGGGCATTCCATGGCCTCCGAAACTGTGATAGGCAGTGAGAAGTGAAATCAAAAATTGACACCCTTAGAAAGCCTGAAGGCGGTGCTTGGTTTTTGGGGTCCCGTACGCGGCTAGGCTCCCAAAAAGTCTCACACATGTGGTATCCCCGTACTCAGGAGAAGCAACAGAATGTATTTTGGGGTGTAATTCCACATATGCCCATGGCATGTTTGAGCAATATATCATTTAGTGACAACTTTGTGCAAAAAAAAAAAAAAAAAAAAATTATTTTTTCCGCAACTTGTGTTAACATATAAAATATTCCATGGACTCGACATGCCTCTCAGTATATAGCTTGGGGTGTCTACTTTCCAAAATGGGGTCATTTGGGGGGGTTTTGAACTGTTCTGGCATTTTATACACAACATTAGGAAGCTTACATCCACTCTTCTAACCACTTGAAGACAAAGCCCTTTTTGACACTTTTTGTTTACATGAAAACATATTTTTTTTTGCAAGAAAATTATGTTGAACCCCCAAACATTATATATATTTTTAAAGCAAAGGCCCTACAGAATAAAATGGTTGGTGTTGCATTTTTTTTTTCTACACAGTATTTGCGCAGCGATTTTTCAAACGCATTTTTTTGGGAAAAAATACACTTTTTTTAATTTTAATGCACTAAAACACACTATATTGCCCAAATGTTTGATGAAATAAAAAAGATGATCTTAGGCCGAGTACATAGATACCAAACACGACATGCTTTAAAATTTCGCACAAACGCGCATTGGCGACAAACTACATACATTTTTAAAAGCCTTTAAAAGCATTTACAGGTTACCCCGTTAGATTTACAGAGGAGGTCTACTGCTAAAATTACTGCCCTCGATCTGACCTTCGTGGTGATACCTCACATGCATGGTGCAATTGCTGTTTACATATGACGCCAGACCGACGCTTGCGTTCGCCATTGGGCAAGAGCAGGGCAGGACAGGGGTGCTTTTTTTTTTTTTTTTTATTATTATTAATTTTGCTTTTTTATTTTATTTTTAAACTGTTGCTTCGCATAGCCACGGCGGTGCTAGGGGGTGAAAGGGTTACCTGGGGGGTGATCAAGGGGGTAAACCTTTATTAGGTAATATATGGGGGTACCCGACGCTATAAAAACCTGCGGCGAACCTAAAAAAAATTACTGGCTACCGATCAGCATCGCCGACGCTAAGACATCGATCAGAAAAATTATCGCTTAGTGACAGTGGTGATAGGGAGTGAAAGGGTTACCTGGGGGGGGCGATCAAGGGGGTTAAACCTTTATTAGGTAATATATGGGGGTACCCGACGCTATAAAAACCTGCGGCGAACCTAAAAAAAATTACTGGCTACCGATCAGCATCACCGACGCCAAGACATCGATCAGAAAAATGATTGCTTAGTGACAGTGGTGATAGGGGGTGAAAGGGTTATCTGGGGGGTGATCAGGGGGTTAAACCTTTATTAGGGGGGGTTAGGGGGCTACACTGGACCTAAAACTAAATGTAGTGACACTTTTACAGTCACAAATGTCACTGATTGCAGTGATCACTAAATAAATGGTCACTGCAATCAGTGACACTGTGACTGGGGGGGGGCTGGGGGGTGATCTGGGGGTGTCTGGGGGGGCGATTTATGTGCCTATGTGTCCTGGTGTCAGTGTGCTGTTTTGTGTACTAACCTGGCATCTTCTCCTGTACGGCGCTCGGTATATGTGAGCGCCCCAGGAGAGATGACATCACTTCCTCCTTCCTGGCAGGCAGGGGAAGCTCTCTCATTCGCCGGGAGCGATCGAGAGGGGGTGGCCGGAATCGAACGGCCGTCCCCTCATGCCGGATCGCTCCCGAAGGTAAAACGACCGCTCACTGTAAAGAAGGGGGGTCCGATCGGACCCCCCAACTATACAAAGGCAATCACGTACATATACGTGATTCTGCCTGTCGGTGCCATTCTGCTGACGTATATTTACAGTGGGCGGTCGTTAAGTGGTTAACATGCAATCCATCACCGATAACATGGGAGACAGGGCTCTGCTCTCCCTTGACGCGCATAAGGCCTTTGATAGCATAGAATGGCCCTACTTATGGGCAGTTCTGAGAAAATTTGGGTTTGGAGAGAATTTCATAGCATGGGTGCAGCTTCTATACAATTCCCCGAAAGCAGCCATTAGAGAGTCAGGAAGAATATCCTCTTACTTTGATCTCTTTAGGGGCACCAGACAGGGGTGCCCGTTGTCCCCTTTACTGTTCGCGCTGGCCATAGAACCGCTGGCTGCTCGGATTCGTGCCCATACGAACATCAGAGGGTTTCAATATGGGGAGCAACAAGAAAAATGTATGATGTATGCCGATGACACCATGCTCCTTTTGGGTGACACAGAGTCATCTCTGAGGGAGGCAATGGAGGTTGTACGGACTTTTGGCCGGTATTCTGGGTTGGTGATTAATTGGACCAAATCCTCTCTTATGCTCTTAGACAAGACACCATGTCCACAGCGGACACACCTACTAGATATCCCTGTATCCACAGAATTCAGATATCTGGGGATCCAGGTTACACCCAATCCTTTAGACTATCTTACCTTAAATTTGTCCCCATTATTGAATCGCTGCAGGGATCGGGTGAAGGTGTGGTCCAAACTGAAACTGTCCCCTGTAGGCAGAATAAATCTGATAAAGATGATCTTAATGCCGCAGCTCTTATATGTGTTGCACAACTCCCCCATGGTTGTCCCTCTTAAACATTTCAGGGTTGTAAACACCATTTTCAGATCCCTTATATGGCTAAATTCTACGGCAAGGGTGAAGCTGGAACAGCTTCAATGGCCGAAGGAGGCAGGAGGGCTCTCTCTCCCTAACCCATGGCTGTATTACCTGGCCTCCCAGCTCCAGCACATTGCTAGGGTGTTGAGGCCCCCTGGTAATCCGGTGTTGAACTTGGGGGACCCTGTGGCGCAGCTGCTCCGCTCGGCATCTGGGGGGGAGGTGGAGGAGGGCCTGGAGGCGCTGAGATTTGCCAAGTCCAATAAGCTGTACCCTACATACAACTTGATGCAGAAAATCTGGAACAAGGTGAGAGCGTTGCAACAAGTGGAGGGTTTTACTAGGCATAGCCCCATCTGGGGGAACAAACGCTACTTGGAGTTGGAAAAATTACAATATGGTATGAGATGGCAACAATACGGGATTACCCATTTGGCACAAATTTTTAGGAATGGGCAGCTGCGCTCATTCTTGGAGCTGCAGGCTGAATTTCAGCTCCCTGCCTCTATGCAGTTTTTTTATTTCCAGCTCCAACATGCGGTCAGGGCCCAAGCGGAGGGAGACGGCTGGACACTAAGCCCCACGCCGATTTTTAACTACATGAGAGACGTAACCTCGTTTAAGGGTTTCATTTCGTGCAGTTACTCCATGCTCCTCAGCAGATTCCTTCCTGACAACATGGCAGGCATCATCTCAAAGTGGGAGAGAGAGACGTTGGAGCTTTTGAGGAGGACCAATGGGAAGACGCTCTGTTGGCCATTCCCTTGTGTTCTCTTAATGTAGCCCAAAGGTTGTCTCAGCTGTATATACTGCTGCGTGTACACTATACCCCGGCTAGGATGGTAAGTATGGGGGTCCGAGAGGACCCTGCCTGTACTAGATGCAAGAGGGACCATGGTGACCTGATCCACATGTTGTGGTGGTGTCCCAAACTGCATCTCTACTGGACGGAGGTCTTGGATACGATTAATACTGTTTTCCAGGTGCAGCTTGTTGCACACCCTAAATTATGTTTGCTGGGGATCATTGACAACATACCGGAGGAGGATCCCATCAGGGTGGGCATAGCGAGAGCTCTCTTCCAGGCCAGGAAGCTTATTTTGCGACACTGGAAGTCAGAGGAACCCCCCACGGTGAGGGAATGGCGGAATCTCATGGGGGACACTATTAGGCTGGAAAAGTATATATTTCAGCATAGAGGGAGTGTGAGGAAATTTGACAGGATTTGGGCTCGATGGTTGGAGATTCCAGGTCTGGCCCCGGTTGATCTGGTTATGGAACGAATGCTAGTATAAGGGACGGAGGATCTGAGTGGGAGGGAACATGGCACTAGGGGTGATACTCCCCGCGTGGTGGTCTATTGCTCGGCTATGAGTCGGTCTATCTTACCCCGGTCTGGATACAACGACTATAAGTCCTATTTTCTTACATGGATGCCTGTGATATTTTTTGTACTGTGTTGCAGAAACTACACTATTGTATTGAGATAGATGTGGTACAGGGTTGGGTGTTTTTGACTTAAAAGGGTGTATTTTTCTTATTATGTTGTGCCCCTATCTGTAGGGTATTGTCCCTTCCTTTTCCTGTGGACACACAGAAGTATGTGCTGTATTGTGTGAAGTATTTCTTTTGTATACCTATTGCTCTCTGAATAAACTCCTATTTGATTTAAAAAAGATTCTGTCACATGAGTTGAAAAAAGCACTTCGCTTGGGCAAAAATAACTTGTGATTATAAATTAGCATCTATCATTTGCTCTGCGTATAGTTCATTCAGTATATAGGAATGTACAACCGATTTGCTTAGTCAGACGATAGATCTGCTTACCATTCCATAGCACCTCTGTACCTTCATCATCCACAATGATGATCTATTTAGAAAGTATGTCTCTTACCTCATGAGCACTGTAGTGTGTACTCACAAATAGAGGGAGACCATCCAGTTCGGATCTGCTCTTCCCAGTGAAAGCGGTCCTGCAAGCGTGGAGGAGACACTGGATGGATGAGCTGCCAGAGTATAGCAGGGACCCGCGCCTACAGATCTTGTTAGCTGTTTGGCATGCCGGGTCACGTTATCACATCCGTCTGGGTCAAACAAAGTTCACAGCTGCAGAGAGTGGAGAGCGTAGTGGTATGATGGTATGCAGTGAAGGTGTAGTGGTGGGAAGAGGGTATTGCAGGTGAAAAAACATCCTTAGGTTCCAGTAACACAAGAATCTATTCAGGAGGCAATTCAGGTCACAGCGGCGATGTCTTTAAATGCCTGCAGCAACAAACATCTACATGTTTCGTGACCTGAACCAGTCACTTCAACAGGATGAAGGGAAGCTATAGAGTTACTGGCTTTAAATAAGGTCAATTGACCAATCATAAATTACATACCTTTTGTCTGTAGAGCGCCATCTTGTGGCGACAACACTAATTACACCCACTGAAGGTGGGAAAAATAAGGCTATAAATAACTGTGGCTCTGATCATTTATCTCCTGAGAAGTTCTAACTGAAGTATACTCTCAGGAGTTTAGCTGAATCCAGGCAGGTGTTATTTAGCATATCCAGTCGTCCATGAAATTGCAAAAATGGATATAGATAACTCCATTAGAGCAGTCTCTAACAACAAAGGAAAACGACTGGTATACGTGGAGAGAGTAGAAAGTAAAATAAAGGATGTACACTCTTTTAATACATAAATGGGGATGTTCAAACATGGAGTAGTCGCATTATGGTAAGCAATAGAGAACCAATAGTTTCAGATAGAGGGAAAGCCTATTTCCACATTCATATTTCCACATTTATTTAACCCTCATCTAGATGTAATATTCTGAACCTAGAGAGGGGGTAGTTGTAAGAATAATGGTGTAGGGGTTAGTGCAAAGGGCAGACATCCAGAGGGAATTGATTGGATTGGTAAAGTCAAGGTTGGTAAAGTCAGTGTTCAACCCATTGGGCTGTAGAGTTTGTAACCTAAATATCCAAGATTTTTCCCTCTGGATGAGTACCGTATCATAATCGCCCCTACGTTCAGGGAGGTCTAGGACGTAGAAGCCCTTTACCGTTAGGCCTCTGCTTTTGCCTTGATGATACTTGAGAAAATGCTGTGCTACTGCAGTGTCCTCCTTAAGTCGAATGCTCTTAAGGTGTTCCGAAAAACCTACACGTAACTGCCGTTTGGTTTTCCCACAGAGGAGATGGCAGGGGCATTCCAGTATGTACAGCAGTCTCGAAGTACCACAGGTTAATGAAGGTTTTTATGTCGTACCTCTCTTTTGATACAGAGTCCCTAAAAGTTTTGGATATGTCTGCGAACTTACACGTATTGCAGTGTCCACATGGGAAAATGCCTTTAACCACTTAAGCCCCGGACCATTTGGTAGCTAGAGGACCAGAGGTGAATTCAGAATTTTGCACTGCGCTGCTTTAACTGTAAATTGTGCGGACATGCAATGTTGTACCCAAACGAAATTTGCGTCCTTTTCTTCCCACAAATAGAGCTTTCTTTTAATGGTATTTGATTGCCTCTGCGATTTTTATTTTTTGCGATATAAACGGAAAAAGACCGAAAATTTTGAAAAAAAATGATATTTTCTACTTTTTGTTATAAGAAAAATCGAATAAACTCAATTGTAGTCATACATTTAGGCCAAAATGTATTCAGCCACATGTTTTTAGTAAAAAAAATGTCAATAAGTGTATATTTATTGGTTTGCGCAAAAGTTATAGAGTTTACAAACTAGGGTACATTTTCTGAAATTTACACAGCTTTAAATTTATGACTGCCTATCTCATTTCTTGAGGTGCTAAAATGACAGGGCAGTACAAAACCCCCCCAAATGACCCCATTTTGGAAAGTAGACACCCCAAGGAAATTGCTGAGAGGCATGTTGAGCCCATTGAATTTTTTATTTTTTTGTCCCAAGTGATTGAATAATGACTAAAAAAAAAATAAAAAAAAAAAATTACAAAAAGTTGTCACTAAATGATATATTGCTCACACATGCCATGGTTATATGTGGAATTTCACCCCAAAATACATTTTGCTGCTTCTCCTGAGTACGGGGATACCACATGTGTGGGACTTTTTGGGAGCCTAGCCGCGTACGGGACCCCGGAAACCAAGCACCGCCTTCAGGATTTCTAAGGGCGCAAATTTTTGATTTCACTCCTCACTACCTATCACAGTTTCGAAGGCCATAAAATGCCAAAATAGCACAAAACCCCCCCAAATGACCCCATTTTAGAAAGTAGACACCCCAAGGAAATTGCTGAGAGGCCTGTTGAGCCCATTGAATATATTTTTTTTGTCCCAAGTGATTGAATAATGACAAAAAAATAAAAAAAAATTACAAAAAGTTGTCACTAAATGATATATTGCTCACACATGCCATGGTTATATGTGGAATTACACCCCAAAATAAATTTTTCTGCTTCTCCTGAGTACGGGGATACCATATGTGTGGGACTTTTTAGGAGCCTAGCCGCGTACGGGACCCCGAAAACCAAGCACCGCCTTCAGGATTTCTAGGCGCAAATTTTTGATTTCACTCCTCACTACCTATCACAGTTTCGAAGGCCATAAAATGCCAAAATCGCACAAAACCCCCCCAAATGACCCCATTTTGGAATATAGACACCCCAAGCTATTTGCTGAGAGGAATGGTGAGTATTTTACAGCTCTCATTTGTTTTTGAAAATGAAGAAAGAAAATATATATATATTTTTTTTTTTTTCAATTTTCAAAACTTTGTGACAAAAAGCGAGATCTGCAAAATACTCACAATACCTCTCAGCAAATAGCTTGGGGTGTCTACTTTCCAAAATGGGGTCATTTGGGGGGGTTTTGTGCTATCTGGGCATTCCATGGCCTCCGAAACTGTGATAGGCAGTGAGAAGTGAAATCAAAAATTTACACCCTTAGAAAGCCTGAAGGCGGTGCTTGGTTTTTGGGGTCCCGTACGTGGCTAGGCTCCCAAAAAGTCTCACACATGTGGTATCCCCGTACTCAGGAGAAGCAACAGAATGTATTTTGGGGTGTAATTCCACATATGCCCATGGCATGTTTGAGCAATATATCATTTAGTGACAACTTTGTGCAAAAAAAAAAAAAAAAAAATTGTAGTTTTTCCGCAACTTGTGTCAACATATAAAATATTCCATGGACTCGACATGCCTCTCAGTATATAGCTTGGGGTGTCTACTTTCCAAAATGGGGTCATTTGGGGGGGGTTTTGAACTGTTCTGGCATTTTATACACAACATTAGGAAGCTTACATCCACTCTTCTAACCACTTGAAGACAAAGCCCTTTTTGACACTTTTTGTTTACATGAAAACATTTTTTTTTTTTGCAAGAAAATTATGTTGAACCCCCAAACATTATATATATTTTTAAAGCAAAGGCCCTACAGATTAAAATGGTGGGTGTTGCATTTTTTTTTTCTACACAGTATTTGCGCAGCGATTTTTCAAACGCATTTTTTGGGTTAAAAAATACACTTTTTTAATTTTAATGCACTAAAACACACTATATTGCCCAAATGTTTGATGAAATAAAAAAGATGATCTTAGGCCGAGTACATAGATACCAAACACGACATGCTTTAAAATTTCGCACAAACGCGCATTGGCGACAAACTACATACATTTTTAAAAGCCTTTAAAAGCCTTTACAGGTTACCCCAGTAGATTTACAGAGGAGGTCTACTGCTAAAATGATTGCCCTCGATCTGACCTTCGCGGTGATACCTCACATGCATGGTGCAATTGCTGTTTACATATGACGCCAGACCGACGCTTGCGTTCGCCATTGGGCAAGAGCAGGGCAGGACAGGGGTGCTTTTTTTTTTTTTTTCTTTTTTTTTTATTATTAATTTTGCTTTTTTATTTTATTTTTAAATTGTTCCTTCCAAGTATTTTTTTTTTTTAATCATTTTTATTGTTATCTCAGGGAATGTAAATATCCCCTATGATAGCAATAGGTAGTGACAGGTACTCTTTTTTTGAAAAAACTGGGGTCTTCTAGACCCTAGATTTTTCCTCTGCCCTCAAAGCATCTGACCACACCAAGATCGGTGTGATAAAATGCTTTCCCAATTTCCCAGTGGCGCTTTTTATATCCGGGGGGGGGGGGCATTCCCTCCCACTGCTTGTAAAAGCAGTCCAGAGGCTAATTAGCCGCTAGGATTGCTTTTACATGAAAGCCGGCCGCAGGCTGAAAAGAATGATACCAAGATGATACCTAAACCCGCAGGCATCATTCTGGTATAAACATTCAAAGTCCAGCAACATACCAGTACGTTGCTGGTCCTTGTTGGACATGTATTGTAATCTTTTTATTTCATGCAGCCAGTTGGCTGAACGAAAAAAGAGATTGATCGGTGGGTATGCCCACCATTAGAATACCGCCCTTCATCCACCCACTTCCAATGATGGGCATACACGCACCATTTATATATGCCGAAGCATGGGGGCATCCTCCCGCAAAAAAGTTATGCCGCACACACATGGTCGGACTTTTCCACGGGCAAGCCTCCGTCGGAATTTCGACCGTATGTACGCGGCATTAGGAGCAAAATCGCTCCTCCGCCCCTGCTGCCCCAATGCTTCGGCATATTTGCTTTTTTTTTTTTTAACTGTGGTGGTGAAATCACCTCCTACAGCACTGGAGTCGCAGGGATCAGGCCTGTCTCTGCGAACGCTGCAGTTATGTGTGTTTTTGTTTTGTAAGTGACAGTGATCGATCGATACTGCACTTGGGTGGCCTGGGCTGGACGGAGGGGCAAAACGCAGGTGCCAGCAGGTATCTGGGCTGATCCCGCTAACACTGCGTTTTTGGGAACCCTAAACTGCTGGGGACGCTAGTATAGATCAGATCAGATATTGATCTGTTCAGATACTATACCACTAAGGGGGGTGTATGCTTCACGCGTGGGTGTTAGTGTTACTGGCACTAACCTGACGCTGCCTGGGGTGTGACGCAGACCCTCTCTGACGCTAAAACCTAATTGATATCACCCGCCGGGCGATCAGGGGGTTAAACCTTTATTGGGTTATATACACGGCGGGTGCCCTGACACTATAAAAAGCAAACTAACTAACCAGCGTCACCCGTAACACTTATATGGTGATCACTGGTGAAAGGGTTAACTAGGGGCAATCAGGGGGTTAAAACCTTTATTAGATAATATATGGGGGTACCTGACGCTATAAAAACCTGCGGCGAACCTAAAAAAAATTACCAGCTACCGATCTGCATCACCGACACTAAGACAGCGTTTAGAAAAACGATTGCTTAGCGACAGTGGTGATGGGGGTGAAAGGGTTACCTGGGGGGGCGATCAAGGGGGTTAAACCTTTATTAGATAATATATTGGGGTACCTGACGCTATAAAAACATGCGGCGAACCTAAAAAAAATTACTGGCTACGATCTGCATCACCGACACTAAGACAGCGTTTAGAAAAACAATTGCTTAGCGACAGTGGTGATAGGGGGTGAAAGGGTTACCTGGGGGGCGATCAAGGGGGTTAAACCTTTATTAGATAATATATTGGGGTACCTGACGCTATAAAAACCTGCGGCGAACCTAAAAAAAATTACCGGCTACCGATCTGCATCACAGACACTAAGACAGCGTTTAGAAAAACGATCGCTTAGTGACAGTGGTGATATGGGGTGAAAGGGTTACCTGGGGGGCGATCAAGGGGGTTAAACCTTTATTAGATAATATATTGGGGTACCTGACGCTATAAAAACCTGCGGCGAACCTAAAAAAAATTACTGGCTGCCGATCGGCATCACTGACGCTAAGACAGCGATCAGAAAAATGATCGCTAAGCGACAGTGGTGATAGGCGGTGAAAGGGTTATCTGGGGGGTGATCAGGGGGTTAAACCTTTATTAGGGGGGGTTAGGGGGCTACACTGGACCTAAGACTAAACTTTGGTGACACTTTTACAGTCACAAATGTCACTGATTGCAGTGATCACTAAATAAATGGTCACTGCAATCAGTGACACTGTGACTGGGGGCTGGGGGGGTGATCTGGGGGGTGATCTGGGGTGTCTGGGGGGGCAATTTATGTCCCTATGTGTCCTGGTGTCAGTGTAGTGTTGTGTGCACTGACCTGATATCTTCTCTTGTACGGCGCTCGGTATATGTGAGCGCCGCACCAGAGATGACATCACTTCCTCCTGCTCCCTCTGTCTGACACAGACAGAGGGGGCATTTCCATTCGCCGGGAGCGATCGCGAGGGGGTGGCCAGAAACGAATGGCTGCCCCCTCATCCCGGAACGCTCCCGGACACTTAGCCACCGCTCACTGTACAGAAGGGGGGTCCGATTGGACCCCCCAACTATACAAAGGCAATCACGTATGCTCTACGTGATTGTGCCTGTCGGTGCCATTCTGCCGACGTATATATACAGTGAGCGGTCGTTAAGTGGTTAACTCTTGGCATGTTTGTGAGCCAATTTCTCTCAATAGGGCGTCTGAATTCGCTTTGAACTAAATCATCACATAGATTCCTAGCTTGCTTAGCCGTCACCATTGGACGATATCCGACAATATTTCTAAGTGTGTTGCATCTAGTGAGGATATGCCAATGTTGAAAGAGGGTTTTTTTCACTTGTTGCCACTGATTGCCAAATGGAATGGTAAATCTAATTGGCTCCTTAAATGTGGTTGGTAAACGCATTTTGGGTTTAAGTAAATCCTCTCTGAGGTGTCGACAGGCAATCTGTCTAGCCCGTCGTAAAGTTCGATGAGAATAACCCCGTTCACGAAACCGGCGATATAGGGCCTTAGATTCCTGTCGATAATCACTTTCAGACGAACAGTTTCTCCGTATACGGAGAAACTGTCCAACCGGAATACCCCTTTTGAGAGATTCAGGATGATGGCTATCCGCCATTAAAAAAGTGTTTGCCGCCGTTGGTTTACGGAATGTTTTGGTGGAAAGTCTACCGTTATCAATCCCAATAAGGAGGTCCAAAAAGGGAATTTGATAACCATCCACTGTATACGTTAAGCGTATATTGCGAGTGTTCGTATTCAGTTCCTCAAGGAATCTGATGAGCTCCTGTGAGGTACCAGTCCACACCATCAAGACATCGTCGATGTACCTCAGCCAGGACTTGGCATGGCTGAGGTACAGCGACGAGGCAAAGACAGTGTCCTCTTCCCACCAACCCAAATGCAAACATGCATAGGCCGGGGCCCAGGGAGCTCCCATGGAGGTGCCTCTCAATTGTTGGAAAAATTGACCTGTAAATTGGAAAAAGTTGTTTTTTTGGGCTAGCTCGAGGAGATCAATCACAAACTCGTTTTGGGCCGCCATTTGTGGAAAGCTCTGGTCCAAAAAATGGTGGACGGCAAGAATACCCCATTCATGGGGGATCGAAGTGTAGAGCGACTCTACATCGATGCCCACAAGAAGAGCCCCCTTGGGTATGACCAAGTCTTGTATTTGATTGAGGACATCCGTTGTATCGCTTACATATGGGGGGAGTTTCTTGACTAGATCTTTAATTAGATTGTCTATATATTTTCCTACCCTCTCAAGAGGTCCTTTAATTGCAGAGACTATTGGTCTTCCTGGTGGGTTTGTGCTGTGTTTATTGACTTTTGGAATAATGTAGAAAGTGGGGATGTTAAAATCTTCCACTTTTAAATATTCAAGTTCTTTCTTGGACAATAATAGTGCCTCAAAAGGCCCATCCTAGTTTGTCATTGATCTTCACAACGAGCTTGGGAAAGGGATTGGATTCAAATTTTTGATAGGTACTTGAATCAGATAGTAGTCGTTTTACTTCTTTCTCATATAGCTCTTCTGAGAGGAGAACAACGTTGCCTCCCTTGTCACTAGATTTGATAATTACATTTTCTGCTTCCCATAATTCCTGTGTAGCTTTATGTTCAGATTTAGGGAGGTTACCTATTGATTCTGTATGCCAGTTAATCCTACTTAGGTCTTCCTGGACCAAGTCCAGGAAGACACCAAGCCGTTTATTTTTTCTGAACTGGGGCATGTTAGTAGATCTTATTGTTAAATTAGCATTTCTTTTCCAGTTGGTGCATTCATCAGTTTCATCATCACTTGAGGATAATCCACCCTCTTCCAGTAGAGATTCTAGCGGATGAAGTGCATCTATTTTTTCGGGGCTTGTAGCAATTGGTTGGTTAAACTGAGAGGTTGTATTGGAGAAAAGGGTTTTATAATAAATCTTTCTGAGAAACAAATTAAGATCCTTAAATATCTCAAATTCATCCATATCTCTCGATGGAGAAAAAGAGAGACCACGGCTCAATAAATCAATGTGTCGTTTTTGGAGATTGAACTAAGAAAGATTTATTATTTTCATATAGTCGGTGGCCAGATTGGTCATCGAAAGATTCTCTAGTGACCCTGTCTCTGACTTCTCATCACCGTACGATTGTCCCTTTGGTTGTAGTTTTGGGTGGATGGTTTTCCTCTTCCTAGATTCCTTCCTCCTCCTGTTGCCCCTTTGTTGTCTTGTTTCAGGATACTCTTTGCAGGTGTGGGGTCCTCTACCTCCAGGCGGTCTCTGTCCGAAAAAGACACTGAGTAGGCCGGATCCTCCACACTGCTTCCTGATAATGCTTCAGTGCCAGCCGCGGATTGAGAGCGTTTTTTCCGCTGTCTTGATCTACCCTTTGGTGACCCTCGTGTCTCCTCCACGCTTGCAGGACAGATTTCACTGGGAAGAGCAGATCCGAACTGGATGGTCTCCCTCTATTTGTGAGTACACACTACAGTGCTCATGAGGTAAGAGACATACTTTCTAAATAGATCATCATTGTGGATGATGAAGGTACAGAGGTGCTATGGAATGGTAAGCAGATCTATCGTCTGACTAAGCAAATCGGTTGTACATTCCTATATACTGAATGAACTATACGCAGAGCAAATGATAGATGCTAATTTATAATCACAAGTTATTTTTGCCCAAGCGAAGTGCTTTTTTCAACTTATGTGACAGAATCTAATCAAGAAGTATACAGTGCTGATGACAAGCTACCTGTACTGAATCATTAGTTTGAAATTGCAGGACTGCCAATGTGATTCATTACCAAACAGGTGTTTCTGCCAAAGTCATATGCTTGAAGTTGTGTCACTTGATGTTCTTCTTGTATCCTTTGAATTTTCTGTTTGCAATTTTTGCTGGATTTAAGCATCTATGAACTTCCATACTGTTAATATCCAATAGGTAGGATTTCCTGGGCTCTAGTGAACTGTGTGTTTTTTCTGTTCCAAACCACCGTGATAGGATTTCTATTAATATGAAAGCTTCTGCAGCGCTATTCTAAAGCCATCTATACTGGGTCACAATTTTGAAATTGCTGGACTGCTTTTGTGATCCATTATACACAGATTCCAGTGCTTGTTCATATAATTGAAATTGCTGCCATTTTCAGCGTGTTTTCTATTATTATTTGAATCCTTTGATTCCAGTGGTCTGTTGGACTTAATTATGTATGAACTTCCTAATTCCCGCATCATTAAGGGGGATGTGTTTTCCAGATCACACCAGTAATATACTGCATATATCAGGTTATATTAGCAACATTTTTTAGGTTATCACAGCGGCATGTCTTTTATACCTGATTTTTAATTACAACGTTGTACTTTTTACTGCATTTAATTTGATTCAGATTACCTGGAGGCCCAGCCCCTCCCCCGCCAGGAGCTATCTTGAATCTTTTCACATTGTGTTAATTTCACCAATAAAGTCTCCCCTTTTGAAATGATCCAACAGGTGTAGTTGATTCACTTCATTGACCTTCTATTGGAGCACCCCTTTGCCCCAATGTTTCTTGTTTTTTCCCCCTAGGAGGCAGTAGCAGAGCGGGACTCTTTTTTTTATGTAGGGGCGAAGGCAGCTAAGCCGCATTTGCCAACAGTTAGTTGAAAGTTCCGGCCCCCAGCCTGTCTGTCTCTAGTGGAGTGATATAGAAGGGATGTCTGTCTGCCTCACTCCCACAGTAAGTGTTGAGGGCAAAAGGCGGGACTGCAGCTGGTGGTGACTGTGAGGGGTACATGGAGGGCTTCTCTGACATCTGACAGGTAGGTGATCTTTCTGCTCCCCCTGCACGGCTGCACCTACACACTTTCCCCTGCCTGCAAACTCTCCTCTCAGTCTGGCTCATCTGCTTTTCTCCACTCCTTCCCCACCACTGACAGCTCCGTTACTCCTCTCCCTGTAATCAGTGATTTAAGTCCCCCAGCTCTGATTACTGCTCTCCTCCCCCACTGCATCTCCTATCCTAATGCATATCTCCTCTTCCCTGTTATTAGTCCCTCCTGTCCCGACACAGCAGACCTCTGTTCTTTCTTCACTAAATTCCTGCACGGTTGCACTCTTTCCCTGCCAGAAGTTCCTGATAGACTCCTGAGCTCCTCCATTCCCCAGATACTTCTCCCATCCACAGCCCAACTCCCTCCACTTCACACTGTAATCCAGCCTGCACTATCTCCCTCTTAGCTGTCTGTATCCTAGTCTTAGGATCCCAGGATATTTCATTCATATCCCTGGATCACCCCTCCTAACACATCCCCCCCCCCCCGTGCCTGATGTAAAGGGGAACTCTTGATGTGAAAATGGAAGACTATTGATGTAATGGGGTCTCCAGATGTAAAGAGAGAATACTAATGTTAAAGGAGGAATACCAATGTTAAAGGGGGACTCTGATGGGAAGGGAGCCCCACATTTAAGGGCCATTGCAGATGTAAAGGAGGACTCCTGCTGTAAAATGGGACTATTGTCAGATTTTAAGTATAGGGAGCTCCTGATTTAAAGGGCCACTGCTGATGTGAGGACTCCTGCTGTAAAAGGGGACTCTGATGTGAAAGGGTGGCTCTTAATGTATGGGGTCTATAAAGGTTGACTAAGTATACCTCAGCCCTTGACTGTATCTAAGTGTATACATGGCAGGTTTATGTCAGTGAGCCTCTCACTCATAGCACAGAAATTAGGGAGTATTTTGTGGGTACAAGGACTGCGTACAGTATATACCACTGTAAAGCCGTATTAAACCCAAAAAAAAAAAAGTATTATATTGCAGCTTAATAATCATTAGATGTGGTGGCTGTATTAGTTTTTGTTTCTTTTTAGGCTTTTTCACCTGGTGATCTGGTCAGTAACATACCTCCTGTATTAGTGAGACACAACTCTGTATGAAGGAGTAATGGGGGCACCTTTGAACAGCAGCATTTGCAATCTGGATGGACGGGAGTGTTAGATGGACTAGCAGATTTAGATGCACTAACACTTTATAAGCAGTTGCAGCAAACAGATTTTTTCTTTCAGGATAAAGGTCTTGCATAAATAAATAAAAGCTGATCATTGTAAGCACCCCTGTCAGTGGTAAATGGTTTGTCTCAACTCTTTAACTGCTACATCTGCAGGACAGCTTGTTCTTTTGGAAAACAAGAAACATACTGGCTGGATCACCAGGTGAAAATAGAAGTAAGCCTAAAAAAGAAAGAAAATGCAGTCATCATATCTAAGAATTGGTAAGCTGAAATATAATAAATGTTTGCAGGTTTAATACCGCCTTAGACTCTATTTAACCATGTTCCTTTAAGCCACCTCAATATTCAACGTATTTAAGCCACGCCCATTATTGTCGTGGTGCGCTCCGCATGTCTTTTCCATCCCTAGGTGTCCCTCATTCTCAAGTTCCAAAGTTGGGAGGTATGCCTTTGCCTGCCTGACCACTCTCTGTATTTCGATCGTGTACCGTTTTGCCTGATCTGTTGCCAACCTAATCTGTCTGACTAAGTTTTAGCCTGAATCTTCAGCACACAAGTTCCACTTCGGACACTACCTATCACAGGCACCTTACACTGAGCTCCAGGTCCCAAAACAGATTTTCCTAAACAACGAGGAAACTGAAAAGCCAGTTTCCTCCTAAATGAGCAAATCCCCTGGAGCCCCTCAACCTGCCTGGTTGAGAACCCTGTGTCCTTCCACTGGTGGGGTACCACACCACCACAAAGACTAGATCGTCAGTGTATAAAGCCAGTTTCTCTATTATGGTTTCAATAAGAATGCCACACATGGCACCTGACTATCATAAGGCAGAGACAAGGGGCTCCATTACCAGAGCAAACAGGTCTGGGGACAGGGGGTACCCCTGGTGTGTACCTCTCCAGACTTGAAAGGCAGAGGAGTGCATGCCCCCCAGTTTAATCTGGGCTTCCAGGGACTTATACAAAAGTTGAATCCATTTGCAAAATAGGGGGCCAAATCCCTTAACCTGCAACACCGCTGACATATATTGCCAACTCACACAGTCGCAGGCCTTTTTGATATCCAAGGCCACCAGCACCCGGCTCTGAGACTCATGGGAGGAAAACTGATAGTGGGTAAATACCCTACAAGGATTGATATTGGTGTACTTATTAGGCATAAGGCCAGTTTGTTAAATGTCTACCAAGGGGGGTAAGACCTTTATCAACCTGGTGATCTTCGTCAAGATTTTAAGTTCATAATTCAAAAGGGATATTGGCCTATAGGAGTGCACATGATGTGGGATCTTTCCCAGGTTTTGGAATCAATACAATATGGGCCTGATACATAGAAGGGGGCAGGGCATCACTATCCAAAACTGGAGCCAGAAGCTTAGCATACATCTTATACCAGTCTCCCAGGACACCATCCAGCCCCGGAGACATAGCAGTGGGGAAAGCGCTTATGGCATGCTCAATTTCAAGGGTGGAAATAGGAGCCTCCGCCTCCTGGGGCCAAAGGGTGGGCAGAGAAAGACACTGGAGTTCTGTTAGTATAGCTGAAGTGGACATGGAAGGGACTTGACTGTATAAGGCACCATAAAACTGACGGAATTCGTGTAGTATAGCTGTAGGCTCGGTTTATTCCTTTCTATTCTATTCTAATCCATTACATTCAAATTCTTTATTTTCAGAATTCGAATTGCGGAAGACGGTTATATTCTACTTTGTTCTGTTCTAATGTAATCTTTTATTTTCTATTCTATTCCTTTAATTTATATTCTATTCTTTTCTATTTTGTTGTGTTTTACTCTATTCTTTCCTATTCTATTCTTTTAATTTCTAGTCTGTTAAATTCTTTTATTTTCTATTCCCTTATTTGCTATTCTATTTTAGTCTATTCTTTTATTTTCTATTGTATTCCATTATTTTCTATTCTATTTTATTCTATTTCTGTTTTCGACTTTGATTTGGATTTCAGACAAATTTAGTTTCTTTATTTCGGATTCATTTAAATTCATTACTATTGTAATTCAGAAATTCGGATACATCCGAATTTCTAAAAAATTAACAATACCTCCAAACGGAATGAACCGCACATGTCTACTGCAGATCTCTTCCCTTTAAGCACCAGTTAAGGGACCAGACACCATCCTGATGAGGATCACTTACTTTATGTGATTAATCATTTGTGGGCACTGGCAATTGGGTGCGCCCCAGGAGAGTGTATTATAATATGGGGTTTCAACTAATTGTTCGCCTATTAGATGAGCGCCACCTATCTCCTAGTATATATTTAAATGTTTTTCTATCTGCATGCCGCATTGTATTGTATGTATGTTGTGTGTCCTATGAGACCAATGCATATTAAGGATTGGGACCTTGATGTATTGCCGAATACCGGCACTGCGGCTGCGCATAATAAAAACAAATTAAAATCTATTCGAATTTTACGTATAAAAACCGTAACCCTAAGTGACCAGGTACGCCTCCTGAAGACGTAATCACGAAACGTACGTCGAGACGATACCTGGTCACGCTATCCACGCCGTTTCCGGCCCTGCTGGTTGCTGTTGAGGCGCAGGTGGAATGCACACCATCCACGGAGGTGGACGCGATCTCAGCGGTCCCCACAGATCTTGCTAAGACAAGCCAGCAGCCCCAGTGCCGGGTAGGCACTTTTAAATGTAAGTAGCCATTTGGCTATATTTTTATATTGCTCTTTTTAATAAATGTTATCACGCTATGGATGTCCTCCATTCTTATTACATATCCGGCCGGTACCTATGAGGAGGAAGGTGTATATTATTATATTCCATGCGAGCAGGCACAATCCTGCACAAGCGCTAATTGACTTTCTTTTTGGGTAAAGAAGTCAATTATTTCTGGTAAGCAGACTACATATTTAGTCACTTTGGGTGTTTTATCACAGTCTGGTGAAGGATCAAGCTAACAGTTATTTGAAGATATCACAGCAGCACAAATTTTTGTTGTTTGGATTTTATAGGGACTCTGAATATCACATTTGGGACATTTTAATATTGGGACTGTAACGGCACCCCAAGTATGAAAGGGGTTAACGCCGTTAAGGATATTCCCTTTCCGAACACACATCAGCTACCGACACTCCACAGTCAGGTGACCGAGACCCATAGGAATAATTCTCCCCCAGATACGAGACAAACGCTCTGTAGTTAGGTTTCCAACTGGTCTGACAACTTTATTAAGAAAAACAGGCTCTTATATACACTAAAATAATACTGTAGTCCAAATGAACAACTTCACCCACAACATCACACAATGGTTACATAAAGAGGCCCAATACACATTATTCTGACATCTCTTAGCAGACAGGTGAGTTCATTAGCTAATCCCTTTACAGTTTAAATGACTATGCATGATCTTTATATTCCCCAGACTGTCTGTCTGCTAATGTACAATACACACAATTACAGAGTTAATGATCACAATCCACAATGAAAGAATCTTTAGCAGCTAGCCAGGACTCATTTACATTACACAGGCAGACAGGTGATTGAAGTTGAACACATCAGCATCTCTCAATTAACCTGTTGAGTTCACAATCAAACAACCAGTAAATAGTCCTTTACAGGTATCCCGGGGAATATTGTGGATTAATATTACAGACCCATTTTAAAGCAATCCAAGACATATTTCCTCAGTCACCCTATGCCCAAAGGGACTCCCGTTACAGGGACTATATTCATATATAAAATTTGTTTACAGTGCTGCACAGGTGTAATAGCAAACATTGCTTATTCACATCACTTTGAAGGTTATCAGCCAAAGGAATTTGTTCAGTGTCATAATTGTATGTTTCTTTGTTATGTTCTAAACTTTATTTACAGCGCCCCCCATTTTTTCATTTATACCACTAGGAGCACACCACTCTTCTAGGGGAGCAGCTTGTTAGGATATATATATATATATTAGTTTAATTTTTTTATTAAATTGGCGCGGAGTACACTCAACTTACCATCCTGACTTTACCCTATACAATGCGTGTAGTCCTCAGGGACAGAGTTCTACTACAGGCAGACAATAGTTCTGGACCTGTATAGCACCCTGTGGCTAACACAGGATCCAGTGCCCAAAGCAACATTACAAGCCAGCCCCACGTCTTCATTTAGTGGCTTAGGGTTTTTGGTAGTTAAGGGGTAGGATCAGGGTATATTAAGTGTAAGGAGTTTGATGTTCACTTGTTTAGACTTCAGAGCTCAGTTTATAAAAAGGTTGAGTGTGAGCGTCAGCCTAGGGTCCCATTCACATCTTTCCAGGTTTGTGCTTTAATGAACATTCTGTCACACGTTAACCACTTGTCCACCACCCGCCGTCAAATGACGGCGGGAGGAAGACCCTCTAGTTCTAGGTGGACGTCATAGGACGTCGCGCCTTCCCAAGACACTAGGGGGCGCACGTGCACCGCGTCACTGGGGACCCGATGCGCGTGCCGGGCGGCCGCAATGGCTGCCGGGCACCCGCGATTGCTCAGTAACTGAGCAGGACCATGGATCTGTGTGTGTAAACACACAGATCCACCTCCTGTCAGGGAGAGGAGACCGATGGTGTGTCCCTTGTACATAGGGACAACCATCGGTCACCTCCCTCAGTCAGTCCCCTCCCCCCACAGTAAGAATCACTCCCTAGGGAACACATTTAACCCCTTGATCGCCCCCTAGTGTTAACCCCTTCCCTGCCAGTCATATTTATACAGTAATCAATGCATTTTTATAGCAGGGATCGCTGTATAAATGTGAATGGTCTCAAAAATGTGTCACAAGTGTCCGATGTGTCCGCTGCAATATCGCAGTTACGATAAAAATCGCTGATCGCCGCCATTACTAGTAAAAAAAAATAAAAAATGCTATAAACTATCCCCTTTTTTGTAGCTGCTATAACTTTTGCGCAAACCAATCAATATACGCTTATTGCGATTTTTTTTACCAAAAATATGTAGAAGAATACGTATCGGCCTAAACTGAGGAAAAAATTGGTTTAAAAAAATAAATAAAAATGGATATTTATTATAGCAAAAAGTAAAAAATATTGTGTTTTTTTCAAACTTGCCCCTCTTCTTTTGTTTATAGCGCAAGAAATAAAAACCACAGAGGTGATCAATCACCACCAAAAGAAAGCTCTATTTGTGGGGAAAAAATTATAAAAATTTCATTTGGGTACAGTGTAGCATGACCGCGCAATTGTCATTCAAAGTGTGACAGCTCTGAAAGCTGAAAAATGGCTTGGGCAGGAAGGGGGTGAAAGTGCCCTGTATTGAGGTGGTTAATGTGCATTTTGGTAAGACAGCCACTTTGAGTGAATTGCCAATGTACCACAATGAACAAGGAAACTCACTTTCCTTATTTTTCCTGAGGCAGCACACCACAAGGCATGATGGTGTGTTAATGTGTGCCACAACACAAAATTATTGGCACAGTAGCTCAATGCATAAGCGTGAAGCCGACTTAAAGTGGAGTTCCACCCAAAATTGGAACTTCCGCTTAATCCACTCCTCACCCCCTTACATGCCACATTTGGCATGTAATTTTTTTTGGTGGGGGGGGAGTGGGGGCTTCAGTAGGAGTGGGACTTCCTGTCCCACTTCCTCCTTCCGCCCAGTGCCCGCTTAGGCGACTCGTCATATCGCCTAAGGCGGGCCCCTCACTGTAGGCGATCACCTGGGACACGTGACAGGTCCCAGGCGATCGCCTGTATACTCAGGGAGCGCAGCACCGCTCGCGCATGCGCAGTGAGTGCCCGGCCGTGAAGCCAAAAGCTGAGAAGGGGGGAGAGGAGTGAAGCTCCGTTCGGCAGAGCCGCTGGACAGTGGAGCAGGTAAGTGTCTGTTTATTAAAAGCCAGCAGCTACACTTTTTGTAGCTGCTGACTTTTAATAAACATAAAAAAAGGCTGGAACTCCCCTTTAAGGATTATGTCATGGCTAGGGTTCAGGAGGTGTAGATCAAGGATTTCTACTCTCTTTTATAGTTTTCAGAGTTTGCTGGTGCTCAAAAACAGCATAATAAAAGAAAGATGTGACTAACATGTTACTTACCTTAGAGCTTTCATATGTAAGTTTTAACTCAGAACCTGGCACCTTCAGTAGACGAAACAGCAGCCCCTTTAACTTCTGAACAGACATAGAATCTAAAATAATGAACATAAAGCTTACTTCTGTAATATGAACATTTTCCTTAGCTTACAATTTAGTTTTAAAACCTTGGACAATAAAAAGGAACCGATTGAGGTGCAATCTCTAAAGCAGGTATTGGGAACTGTGGGAAATTCAGAATGGAGTTTGGCTGGAGTATAATATCACCTGGCAAATAGCTTAACTGCAGTTTCCCTAATTGTGATAGATTTAGTGCATTTAAGAAGATTGTCAATACATTCAGACCATTTCTCGAGGGGCAATACGAAATCGTATTCTTGTTCCCATTTGAGCATGTATGGTAATTTATCCTGGTTGGTGTTATTGATCAAGTTTAGATATATCTCTGATATTAGGCCTGTTCTTCTTGGGGATTTAGTACAGATATTCTCATAGAATGTGGGAGATGTATTGTCTAACAATGGGAAATTTGAATTATAGAAGTTTCTAATTTGGAGAAATCTTCTGAGTCCTGTATTGGGAATGTCGTATTTGTTTTTGTTTTTTTAACAAGAAGAAAATGTTTTATTTAGATCTTTACAATACAAGCAATGCAAACACACAATCCTTTACATGAAGGACAATACTCAGTAACTTAGAAAACCACAACAATATTAACCATAGGATGAGTGAGAATAAGGTCCCAGGAACTTCCAACGTTAGATCAGGAGGTATACATTACAGCATAATATCCCAGGATAGCCGATTTGGGGGGGAAGGGAGAGGGGGGAAGGGAGGGGGGGAGAAGGGAAGGAAGGGAGGGGAGGGGGGAGAGAGAGGGGGGAGGGAGGGAGGGACGAGAAGGAACCTCAAGTAAATGGATAAACAACATAACAAAACAGGTCATCAACTCACAGGAGAACCAACCTATGGATTCAGGGCTGTGGTGCATCCCCAGCCACCCCATCCCGTGCGTTCTCCAGGGACCCTTCCCCCCAGGCATCTATCCATCCCGACCATATTTTATCAAATTTGTTGGGGCAGTTCCGATTAAGGTAGGTAAGTTTGTAGAGTGGTAACACTGAGTTCACAACCGTACGCCACATAGAAACTGTAGGTGGCACCGGGTCTTTCCAATGGAGGAATATCACCTTTCGTGCATAAAAGGTGGCATAGCCCAGAAACAGCCTGGTATACTTGCCCCGGACCGTTGCCCCAAAGATGTTAAGCAGCAATGCCCGAGAATCAGGTCTCAAGTCCAGGGCCGCTATTCCATTGAGGCTGTCCACTACCCCTGTCCAGTAATCCACCAGACGTGGGCAGGTCCAGATCATGTGTAGGAAGGAGGCAGCCTGCAGGTCACACCGAGGACAATTCACCGGGGTCTCCGGGTTCATAAGGGTCAGTCGTTTTGGAGTGAAGTAGGCCCTGTGGAGGAACTTAACCTGCAAAAATCGGTCTTTGGCCGAGATCATGTTCGTCACAAAGGAGGATAGGGTAGACTCCCATTCCTCCTCCGTCAGGTCAGGGATGTCCCCCCTCCATTTAATCATAGCTTTCTCAAGCTTTCCTTTGGGGCTTACGGACAAACAGAAGTACAGGGAGGATAGGGGTTTATCTATGACCCTGGCAGTAAGAAGTCTCTCCACAGAGTCTGATCCGAGGGCAATGGAAGGTGGGAATTGCTTATTGTACGCATGGCGTAGTTGGTAATAACGAAACAACATCCAGCCCGGCAACTGATAGGCATCTCTGAGGTCGGGGAACGAGCGCAATTTACCGCCGGCAACTATGTGTTTAAGGTTCACTATCCCTTTCTTTGCCCAAACCTGGGGGTCCGGGACCGTGTTCAAGTGTGGAAGGGTGGGATTACCCCATAGGGGGAGATGGGGGGAGTATGTAACAGGGGAGCTATTACGTGCGCTAACCCTACGCCACACTGATATCGTCGTACGCATAGGCTCCGTAAGACCAGGGTGAGATTTCGGACCCCTGAACACCAAGTTGCTGAGGGAGGAGTATGAACCCATAATCGCTGCTTCAAGGGTCACCGCAGGGTTGTCTTTAGGCTGAGAGAACCACCACCTGACTGTGACCAAAACCGCCGCCCAAAAATACACCTGGAAATCCGGTAGGGACAAGCCACCTCGCGCAATGGGGAGCTGTAAGGTGGAGATGGCCAACCGTGGAGGTCTGCCATTCCACACAAAGGAGGATATGATACCATTTAATGTGGCGAAAAATGAGTCCGGGGGGATCAATGGGGAATTACGAAAAAAGTATAGGAATTTAGGAAGGTAGACCATTTTCACCAGATTGACCCTACCCACCGGTGAAAGAGGGAGGGATCTCCAGGCCGCGCATCTCCTCGAGAAGGTCTTCAGCAGTGGCATGAGATTCAAGTCTATGTAGGAGGACAGGGGCGCTCTAATCAGTATCCCAAGATATTTGAATTCCAACGTCCAGTTTAAGGGGGTACCCGTGGGGGGCGGGGTCCCGACAGATGGAGTGAAAAAAGGAGTGACTTTCCCCAGTTTACCTTAATTCCAGAAAACGAGCCAAACACATCCACAATGTGGAGAGCCGGTGGGAGGGAAGAAACATCCTTAAGGAACAGGAGGGTATCGTCAGCATATAGGGATATTTTGTCCGTGACCACCCCCACAGGGATGCCCTCAACCAGGGGAGCTGTCCTAATACGTGCCGCCATGGGTTCCATGGCCAACGCAAACAAACCAGGGGAGAGTGGGCAGCCCTGCCTAGTGCCCCGGGACAGGGGGAATGGAGACGAAAGCGAGTTGTTCGTGCGAATACGAGCTGTGGGGTCGCGGTAAAGCAGTTGGACCCATTTAACAAATTGGGGGCCAAACGCGAATTTACGCAGGATGGCCCACATACGTCTTAAAGAGTTCGGCAGGGATGCCATCCGGGCCCAGCGTCTTACCTCCCTGTAGGGAGGACACCACCCGCCGAATCTCGTCTAGCGTGATAGGGGCGTCTAATGCATCTCTGCAGGCGGACGTCAAGCAGGGCAGCTCCGTCTCCTCCAGATATGCCGTGAGCTCCTCGTCCGTGCATGTCAGCCGGGAGCTGTACAGCTCCTGGTAGAAGGATGCAAAGCGGCCGTTGATGGCGGCAGGATCGGTCAGCAGCGACCCATCCGAGTCAGCTATTGCCGATATGGTCACAGGTGAAGAGCTCTCCCTTGACAGCCACGCCAGCATGCTACCCGTTTTCTCCCCATGTTCGAATATGCGTTGGGATTGGTGCAGAAATTTAGTTTTGGTAGCGGATGTGCGGAGCAGAAGCACATCCCTCAGTGCGGCCTGAAAGTCAGAGTATACCCCAGAGTCCCTGGTAGCAGTGTATTCTGTCTCAAGTGTAGTCACCCTTGCCTCAGCCCGCTTTATATCCTCCCTCATGTCCCTGCGAGTCCTCCGGATATGCGTCTGCAGGCTGCCCCTAGAGAAGGCCTTGAATGCATCCCAAGACACGGTAAGGGGCATAGTAGGGTCCAGGTCTCGCCAGTATTGTATCACCTCAGAACGATATGGTTCAGAGATCCTGGAGTCGGACAGCCAAAATCTGGACAATCTCCACAATCCCTCCCCCGGAGCCACGGACACATCCAGCCTCAATTGCAGAGGAGCATGATCCGAGACGCCCCGAGGAAGGATGGAGACACCCCTGACCCTAGGGAGGACAGACCCCCCCACATAGGCCAGATCTATGCGCGAGAATGTTTTATGTGAGGCCGAGTGACATGTGTAGGCCCGCTGATCAGGGTAGCGCCACCGCCACACATAAGTCAAATTGGAGGCCTCTGCCCAGGAGGACAGGTCCGAAACTGGGCCCGCCACACCGGAAAGTCTGTCCAACCCAGGGTCCGGGACCAGGTTAAAATCGCCCATGATCACCACATTATCCGTACCAAACACAACAATCTTAGAAACTAGCTGGTTGAGTATTCTCATGGAGGCCGGGGGGGGGGGCAGGTAAAGACCCACCACCACCAGCTCCACCCTATCTATCACAGCATGCATTATGACATATCTCCCATCCGGGTCCAGCTCCAGCGCCAGCAACCTAAAAGGCAGGGATTTGTGAACTAGAATGCTAACTCCCCGGGAGTAGTTGGTATGAGTGGAGTGGTAAAGGTGTCCCACCCAGGAACGCTTCAGGCTTAAAAGTTTGCTGCCAGTTAAATGCGTCTCTTGAAGGATACATATCTGGGGGCGGTGAGCATTAAGGAACTGAAACACCAGTGACCTCTTTATAGAGGAGTTGAGACCCCTAGTGTTCCACGAAACTATGGTGCACTCAGCCATATTCACCCTGCGGTACTAGATAGAGCTGGAACAAGACTACCGGACCCTGGAACCGGACCCGGACCATTACATAAATCAAACTATACCGCCCACACATCCTAAGTCACACTGTAAAACATCGCTTGTAAAAATATAAGAAAATAACAAAACATAACCAAACAGTCCCAACCATCCCCCCCACCCCCCACCCCGCCACCCCCAACCCCAACTATGGGGAGGCTTAGGATCCCAACTGGAAACAAAGGCGAACACGCCTGCAATGGGGAAACGTGTGCGGAACGGCATCCACAGTCCAGCGGTTAGACGACACGCACACAGTCCCCCGCCGGGGACCGGAGCAGATAGAAAAAATAAATGTGGGTGCAGTCTCCCGGCTATGCCGGGGGTACAAACTTAAGCGCTATCGGAGTACGTGCTGACAAACTCGAGGGCCTGGGCCTCAGGACGTGGAGAAGGGGGGGAGGAAGGGGCAGAAACAGGACAAGTTTCGGACAATCCTCCAAGAGTGAGGCTGCAGCGAAAAGTTCAAGTCACAGCCTCCCGGCCCCGGGGGCCATGGATTGGAGTACACAGTAGCACATATGGCCCGTCAGGACCCAGGAAGAAGACCCAGGCCAATGTGTAGAAAAAAGAAAGGGATACAAAAATAGAAAATAACAAGGCACGTGAGAAAAGACATCAGTTGAAACAGCCCACATCAGTAGGCAATCAGCAGGAATACTCATCCTCGCGGGAGTGTGTCGATCCACATGGAGGCCTCCTCTGGGGACACGAAGAACCGAAGAGACTCACCATCTTCCACCCTCAGCCTGGCCGGGAACAACATACTGTACTTGATGTGTTTGGAGCGAAGCCGAGCTCTCACAGCATCAAAGGATTTACGCTGTTTCTGGGTTTCCAGCGAATAGTCCAGAAAGATTAGAAGCTTGGCATTGTCGAAGCGTAATTCACCTTGAGCCCTGGCCTCCTTCATCACCGTATCTCTGTCCCGGAAGTGGAGAAGTTTAAGGATAAAAGTGCGGGGCGGTGCTCCCTGGGGCCCCCTGGTGGCGGGTATGCGATGAGCCCTCTCCACAGTAAAAAACGGAGAGAAGCGTGCTGAAGGGAGTATTTGTTGTAATAAGCATTCAGCAAAGGCCGTGGGGTCAGCACCCTCAGCCCCCTCAGGGAGTCCCAGAACACGCAAATTATTTCTTCTGTTGCGATTCTCTGCGTCTTCTGCGCGGGACTCCAGCACCTTGACCCTGGCCTTAAGTGAGTGAATGTCAGCCCCATGGTCGCGTACCGTGTCTTCGGTCTGGGAGACCCTGTGCTCCACCTCAGTCATTCTACCACGAAAAGCGTCAAAGTCTTTTCTAATAAACTCCACATTTGCCTGTATATGGTCCACCTTACCAGTCAGGGTAGTTATGGCATGCAGGACTGCTTTAAAATCGGCCGCCGTGGCAGGCAGCCGGTCGGGGTCTTCAGCCTGGTTTTCCATCGGGGCACAGGCTTTTGGTGAGGCCGCGGCTGTGGCCTTGTCCGCAGCATCTAACTTTGCGGCTTTCTTCTTGGAGCGTGGTTGACTTTTCCTCCTCTGCATACCCCAGGGAATCTACAGGGGATCAGGAGGCAGAGGAGGATGGCAGGAGGGGTTTTATGCCCAAAAGCAAACAAAAAAAAAAAAGAAGAGGGTCTTACTGCGCCGGCCCTGCGGATGTCCGGGCCGGAATTCCAGGCGAGTCCCCGGCTTCGGCCTAGTCAACAACGCCCGATCTGCAACCTTTCCTGGAGTCACAGCCGGCCATCCCCACTTCACCAGCGTCCGGATAGGGTCCCAAGGCTGGGGAGATGCAGGAGAGAAGAATCTGAGGCGTTGTACCGTGCCGGCCCCGCGGAGCTTTGGGCCGGGATTCTAGGCGAGTCCCCGGCTTCGGCCTAGTCCGCGACGTCCGGCCGCGGCCTTTCCTGGGGTCACCGCTGGACAATCTCACCCCCGAGCTGTCCAGGGCAGGGTCCCAGGGCTAGGGGGACACAGGAGGAGGAATCTGGGAGGGTCTGCACCCTATAAAAGAACTTATATAGCGCCGGTCCTGGGGAGCTCAGACAAGCACGTCTGCTCCCAGCGCCATCCCGGACACGCCCCCCTCGTATTTGGTTTTTAGTATCGAGAACGAAGTTAATGAAGTATTCTCAATAAATCTATTAAGGGTGATTAGATTATTGTTAATACACCAAGCAAATTCATCAGTGTTTTGGTAGCTTTTTAGGAACTTAGGGTCGCCTAAAAAAGAAGCAAGGGGAGGTGTGGGAGAGGTTAATGTAAATTTTTTATTATGCAGTTTCCATAATTGGTATGAATGGGCCACTAAGAGGTTCAGCCTTTCCAAAGTATGATTGGAAACGTTGCCCCATAGTAATCTTGATATAGAATAGGGTAGTATTGAATATTTTTCAAATATTACCCACCAATTCTTTTATACACGAAAATAACCCCACATTTCAAAATACTACTATATCATTTATTTTCTATTTGTAATAGATGTTTTCATAAATAAATAAAGGCGGTTATTCTGTCATAAATCATTATAATTATTGATTGAAAATACTGCAATTCTCTGATGTCATGACATAATGTTTGTACCATTATTTTGTACACAATAAAAAAGTTTGTAAACAAAAAAATAAATAAAAAGGATCAAAGACTTGACTTTCTTCTAAATATGGTACTCGATGTCCGCCGGCAGCCCGCGATCACGGCGAGGAGAGGCAGAACGGAGAAACAAGGCATTTCCCTGTTCTGCCTAGTAACATGGGGAACAGTGATCTCTGTCATGTCAGTGGTAGCCCATCACCCCTACAGCTGGAACATGCTGAGGGAACACACTTAACCCCTTGATAGCCCCCTAGTGTTTAACCCCTTCCCTGCCAGTGACATTTATACAGTAATCAGTGTCTATTTTTAGCTCTGATCGCTGTATAAATGTCAATGGTTCCAAAATAGTGTCAAAAGTGTCCGATCTGTCTTATCAGGCCTTGAACATTTCAAACAAACTGTTTGTAGCGCTCAAGCCATAAAGCCAAAGAACCTGCAATCTCTGCTTTGGTAAATAAAAGGATGGAGAAAGCTTTAAGACTTGTATGTTCAGCTGATCCCTGTCTAGAGGACTAGCAAGGCTGTCCAAAGTCTTTTTAGACATCTACCAGAGAAAAACTAGTTTAAGAAAGAAGTGTTATTCCGCCTATTTTTAAAAGTAAAATGGTTGAACTAAGTGAACCCATGGTGGCAGTTGCTGATGCTGCCTAACCCAAATATGGTCACCTAGAGAGGGGATTGATTGGACTGTCTCGGTACTGATGATCATCAGTACCGAGACAGTCCAATCAATCCCCTCTCTAGGTGACCATATTTGGGTTAGGCAGCATCAGCAACTGCCACCATGGGTTCACTTAGTTCAACCATTTTACATTTAATTTGGATGATGGTACTTTTCTGCTAACATATTACTAGTCTTATATGAGGCTATACTCAAAATTTTGCCTATTTTTAAAAGTATATGATAAAAAGCGTTAAAATTTATATTTTTAGAATCCATGTCAAAGATATGTTTGAAATTAGGTTAACTCATGCATTCCCACATATGGTTGCCATCATCCCAGGTAAATATGGTGAAAAAAAACCTCTGTTTGGGGATTTTTAAGGCAACAAAAAAAGAAAAAAAAGGAAAATTATATATGTAAAAAAATATATTTATTCACAAACATTACAAAATCGTTTTTATATAGATACAAAAATATGTTTATGACTATATCCATCTCCATAAAAATCTGCATTTATGAACAATTATGAATACAATGCCTAGATCGGTGACTCAAGATCTTTGCAGAAATCACTCAGAAACAGGCTTCATCCAAGGATGAAGCCTGTTTCTGAGTGATTTCTGCAAAAATCTTCCTTTTTTTTCTTTTTTTGTTGCCTTAAAAATCCCCAAACAACAGAGGTTTTTTTTTTCACCATGTCATAGATATAGTGATTATTTCAGTGTATGCTGGCACAATAGTAATTCTGTTATAAAATAAAAAATATATTATTTTGATGAAGAGCATATTGGAAGTAAAAATACATTAAGTATACCAATTATTGTTGTTAATGACATATATACAGTATCTCGCAAAAGTGAGTACACCCCTCACATTTTTTATAAATAATTTACTATATCTTTTCATGTGACAACACTGAAGAAATTACACTTTGCTACAATGTAAAGTAGTGAGTGTACAGCTTGTATAGCAGTGTAAATTTGCTGTCCCCCTCAAAATAACAACACACAGCCATTAATGAATGGGTGAGGTATTACCGCGCTACCAAAGAGGTGGGGAGGGGGAAAGGGAGAGGGTATCGCTGCAGCACTGGAAGTATATCAGAAACCCAGTGTAAATGAAAAAAGAGATAGTGCTGCGCTGATAAGGGGATGGGAAGGGAAGGTGAAAATAATTTTCAGAGGTAAAACAAGTAGGTTAAACAGTGATGATCAATCAAGAAGCAAAAGATGAAGTTATGCTAAAATGGTACAACATAACATGGAAATAATAAGCATAAAAGTGAATCCAAGGTGAAACTGCAATAAAGTGCTATGTGCTAGTGAACATGCGCCAGAGAAAATGCTCAGACTGTGGCTGTAATGTCTCAAAGCATGATTGCTGCAATAAAAGTCATTGAAATGATAAAAAACGTTGGTCTGTGTTCTTGTGCAAACGGATAACTGTGACTGGTTTAGAAAACAATTGGTGACGGTGCTGGTGCCTGATAATCCAAAGTGAAGTGTTGTTGTTGCAGGGAGATGGGAAATTTCCTATTTCCCTTGTGGTTAGTGTGGATGTCCCCTTACCTTACTGCTGTAAGTTAACAGCATATAAAGATCTTTAATGGTGGATCCGGCGTATACTCCGGTCAGTCCCTGGCGTGGCGTCTCCTAGCGCTGTATGACCTCTATCTTTTAATGGGGTTTCCCACTGGACTCCCGCTTGGTGTAGTAGCAGTACCCTCACAGAAAAGGGAAATGGATGCGCCAATAGTGTAGTATGTTTTAAAATAAATTTATTGGCAATAAAAACATCATAAAAGGTACTCACAAAAAAAGCATGGAAGGAAGCATATAAAAAACGAGCAGCGAGCTCGCAAGTGTCACCTCCGGTGCCTCTGGTGTCTCGACGCGTGTTCGTCACGGTCACGTGACTTCATCAGGAGAGTACTACACTATTGGCGCATCCATTTCCCTTTTCTGTGAGGGTACGGCTACTACACCAAGCGGTAGTCCAGTGGGAAACCCCATTAAAAGATAGGGGTCATACAGCGCTAGGAGACGCCACGCTAGGGACTGACCGGAGTATACGCCGGATCCACCATTAAAGATCTTTATATGCTGTTACCTTACAGCAGTAAGGTAAGGGGACATCCACACTAACCACAAGGGAAATAGGAAATTTCCCTTCTCCCTGCAACAACAACACTTCACTTTCGAATATCAGGCACCAGCACCGTCACCAATTGTTTTCTAAACCAGTCACAGTTATCCGTTTGCACAAGACCACAGACCAACGTTTTTTATAATTTCAATTACTTTTATTGCAGCAATCATGCTTTGAGACATTACAGCCACAGTCTGAGGATTTTCTCTGGCGCATGTTCACTAGCACATAGCACTTTATTGCAGTTTCACCTTGGATTCACTTTTATGCTTATTATTTCCATGTTATGTTGCACCATTTTAGCATAACTTCATCTTTTGCTTATTGATTGATCATCACTGTTTAACCTACTTGTTTTACCTCTGAATATTATTTTCACCTTCCCTTCCCATCCCTTATCAGCGCAGCACTATCTCTTTTTTCATTTACACAGCCATTAATGTCTAAACCGCTGGCAACAAAAGTGAGTACACCCCTAAGTGAAAATGTCCAAATTGGGCCCAATTAGTAATTTTCCCTCCCCGGTGTCATGTGACTCATTGGTGTTTCAAGGTCTCAGGTGTGAATGGGGAGTAGGTGTGTTAAATTTGGTGTTATCGCTCTCACTCTCTCATACTGGTCACTGGAAGTTCAACATGGAACCTCATGGCAAAGAACTTTCTGAGGATCTGAAAAAAAGAATTGTTGCTCTACATTAAGATGGCTTAGGCTATAAGAAGATTGCCAAGACCCTGAAACTAAGCTGCAGCACGGTGGCCAAGATCATACAGCGGTATAACAGGACAGATGAAAGCATGTGCTCAGCGTCCTATCCAGAGGTTGTCTTTAGGAAACAGACGTATGAGTGCTGCCAGCATTGCTGCAGAGGTTGAAGGGGTCAGCCTGTCAGTGCTCAGACCATATGCCGCACACTACATCAAATTGGTCTGCATGGCTGTTGTTCCAGAAGGGAGCCTCTTCTAAAGATGATGCACAAGAAAGCCCGCAAACAGTTTGCTGAAGACAAGCAGACTAAGGATATGGAATACTGGAACCATGTCCTGTGGTCTGATGAGACCAAGATAAACTTATTTGGTTCAGATAGTGTATGGGGGCAACCAGGTGAGGCCTACAAAGTGTGTCTTGCCTACAGTCAAGCATGGTGGTGGGAGTGTCATGAACTGGGGCTACATGAGTGCTGCCGGCACTGGGGAGCTACAATTCATTGAGGGAACCATGAATGCCAACATGTACTATGACATACTGAACCACTAGGCCGCAGGGCAGTTTTCCAACATGATAATGACCCTAAACACACCTCCAAGACGACCACTGCCTTGCTAAAGACGCAGAGGGTAAAGGTGATGGATTGGCCAAGCATGTCTCCAGACCTAAACCCTTATGAGCATCTGTGGGGCATCCTCAAACGGGAGGTGGAGGAGGGCAAGGTCTCTAACATCCACCAGCTCCGTGATGTCATCATGGAGGAGCGGAAGAGGACTCCAGTGGCAACCCGTGAAGGTCTGGTGAACTCCCTGCCCAAGAGGGTTAAGGCAGTGCTGAAAAATATTGGTGGCCACACAAAATATTGACACTTTGGGCCCAATTTGGACATTTTCACTTAGGGGTGTACTCACTTTTGTTGTCAGCGGTTTAGACATTAAATGGCTGTGTGTTGAGTTATTTCGAGGGGACAGCAAATTTACACTGTTATACAAGCTGTACACTTACTACTTTACATCGTAGCAAAGTTTAACTTCTTCATGTTGTCACATGAAAAGATATAAAATATTTACAAAAATATGAGGGGTGTACTCACTTTTGTGAGATACTGTATATTCTAACTATGTATACAGAGATATATGTTCATATAGCATGAGTTTTTACCTAGATGCATAAGTAATCACAGTATCTATAAGGGTAAAACATTTATACATACTCAATAATTTTGTGTGATACAATGTGTAAAATTGTACACTTATATTGTACTTGTTACCAGAGCTCCTAAATATTATAGATATACTAGCAACACTATACAGTAAGATATACGTTTTGAAGATGTGAACATTTCTACAAAATATCACTTATATTATAATCACGCCTTATACTCTTTAAGGAACTGAGACGCAGCTCCTACTTAGGCAGACATTATCTTGGAAACAGCAGCCATCTTAGGGGACTCTGGTAACCACCATTTTAGACCAGCGGCAATTTTGGGAAGCGTAATTATCTTGTATTGATTCTACCTTGTGTTCAATTGTTTTTATTTGAAAATATTGTTGTATTGGCTTATAATTAACGGTTAGATAACGAATTCTCTCGAGGCGATAACCAATTCGTAGATTTTTCTTTTGATTTATTTTTACATTACAATTGTTGTATTTTTTCTCTTTCTGTTGACATAGCAGACATCTATTTTATTTCACGCTGTTGATCACTTACTTACCTGCAGTATAGTAATGGTTGACTTCGTGAAATACAGACGTTCTGTCTAATTGTCATATATACGGTTATTGACTCTACCAAGAATTTAATAATTTCTGTGTTATTTAGTAAGTACAGTACTCCCATTAGCGGGTGTTTCAATTGGTTTTCAATATTTGGTGTAATGTTTATATCTGTAAACCAATACGTATAACTATTTTGTATGAATACACATCTGGTGAATACATTTCCTATTTTTTTTTACATCAAAGTCTTTTTATTAAGAGCAAAAGAAGAGAAGTACAGCACATATGAAATAATATCAGAATAAAGGGAGGGATATAATACAGTATCTTTCCAACAGTATCATACAGAAACATTCCTCTAGGGCAGGGATATGCAATTAGCGGACCTCCAGCTGTTGCAAAACTACAAGTCCCATCATGCCTCTGCCTCTGGGTGTCATGCTTGCTTCTGTCAGTCTCGCTATGCCTCATGGGACTTGTAGTTTGGCAACAGCTGGAGGTCCGCTAATTGCATATCCCTGCTCTAGGGTACACACACAGATGAAACACAGTATGGTCAATGCCAGTAACAGTCAAACATTTCAAGGTGATAACACAATATGCCGTTCGGGGTCCCGTTACAACCCCCCCCTCACAGTCCCCCCAAAGCCAAACTGAAAAATGAAGCGGGAGCTACACTAACCCTATACAATCACAGACATGTTTCAGAGGCCTTGAGCCACCTGTCCCATATTTTTTCATATTTGGAGGGGAACCCTCTATGGGAATACATAACTTTCTTATAGGGCAACACAGCATTAACCTCCGCAATCCAGTGTGATATACCTGGGGGATCGGGTCTCATCCACACTCTAGCAATGACTTTCCGCGCCGAGAAGAGCGCTTCATGCAGAAATATCTTGGTAAATTTATTGATATCTGGGTCCGGGAAAATTCCCAGAAGACACGGCTTTGGCTGGAGTGATATGGGGGAGCCCATTGTGTCATGCAGGAATCTCACCACTTGTGACCAGAACATCTGTATTTTGGGGCATTTCCACAAAAGGTGAAAGAAGGTGCCCGTCTCCCGATTACACATAGGGCAAGCACTGGAATAGTTATCTTTATACCGTGAGAGTCTAAGTGGCGTGAGGTATGCTCTATGCGTTATAAAAATCTGGGTCAAGCGGTCAGAAAGTTTGGGAGAAGCCAGTTTGCATGTGTCTAAAGCATCACTCCACTCATCATCCCCAATGGGGCCTAGCTCTCCCTCCCACCTAGTCTTTAGTGCATATGCCGTCACTGTCGTCTTGGGGAGTGATAACATGATATAAAAGTGCGAGATGAGTTTTTTAGGATCAGGGTTTTTAACGGCTGCCATCAGGGGATTATCACCCAGAGAGAGATCATCTAACGGGAACTGTGCGCGGAAGGCATGCCGGAGCTGCAAGTATCTAAAGTACATTCCGTTAGATAGTGCGAACTCAGATCGCAAGCTATCAAAGGACTTCAGTTTAGCGTTAGAAGTGATGTGGGATAAGTAAAAAATTCCCCGGGAGCTCCAAACTTCACTGTCAGGGATCTGATTAAAGTCAGGGAGGGCCACGTTATGCCACAAGGGGGTGTAGTCATGCAGTGGTGGCAAGCGTAGCCTCTTAGCAGCTATGGTCCACACTTTCCTGTACTGGTACAAAAGAGTCCTGTGATCTACCGACCTGCCCTCCCCCACCGCCCCCCCAGATATCGCTACCATGGAGTCCAGGGTAGGCCTGGACCACGGTGGACAAAGGAAGCGCAAAAACCTGTCTCTATCAGTTTTGTCTACGTGAAAGATTTGTGAGAGTTGGGCTGCAAGATAGTATAGGTTAAAATCAGGTAAGGCCAGTCCTGCAAGGTCAGGTGGGTTTTTAAGTTTGTGCCACGGGAGTTTGTGCCTATTGTTGCCCCAGACAAAGGGCTTGAGAAGAGCTTCCAAGGCCCTGAAATGCTTAAGGACAAGATACACAGGGGAGTGCCATAACATATACAAGATTTTAGGTAGCAGGACCATCTTGATGAGGTTTATGCGGCCCATGATACCCAGAGGAAGACGAGCCCATATCTGCGTCTTCTGCTTAAGCATATCAAACAGCGGGGTTATATTCAGTGAAATGTAATCCGTCGGGTCCCTGGTAGTCCGGATACCCAAGTACTTAATACTATCCACTCTCTGTAAGGGGAGCAGGGCTCTGTCTCTGGATGGAGGGAAACTGTCCAATGGGAGTATCTGGGACTTGTCCCAATTAATTTTCAGCCCAGAGAATGTGCCGAATCTTTCTATAAGGGCTAAAATCTGTGGCAGTGAGCTGACCGAGTCATCTAGGTACAGAAGCATGTGTGCTAATCTTTTCCATGACCCCTCCCTTGTGCAGGCCCATTATGCCCGTGTGAGCACGAATTGCTATGGCGAGTGGCTCTGCCGCCAATGCATATAGCAGCGGCGACAGCGGACACCCTTGTCTAGTACCCCTTGAAAGAGAAAACTGATCCGATGGCCAGCCATTAGCCAAAACCTTGGCCACCGGGTTGTGATAAAGGAGTTGGATCCATTTTATAAATCTGGGACCCAATCCAAACCTGCCCAAGCAGGACCACAAATACTACCACTCGACAGAATCGAAAGGTTTGGCGGTATCCAAGGCGACTATCATCCTCGATCCCGAGTTGTCATGGGTAGTCTGGAGATTAATAAATAATCTCCGGAGATTAAATGATGTGTTTCTGCCCGGCATGAAGCCCGCCTGGTCTCCATGTACCAGTGAGAGGATAACCTTGTTCAGGCGGATGGCAAGCACCTTTGCAAGTATCTTAACATCCACCTGAAGGAGGGATATAGGGCGATAAGATTCTGGAAGGTGTGGGTCCTTTCCGGGTTTGGGAATCAGCACTATGGTAGCCTCCCTCATGGAAGCTGGTAATTCCGAATGCTCAAATATGGAGTTATACAGTGCCAGCAGCTTCAGGACCAGCAGATCTGAATAAGAGGAGTAAAATTCCACAGGTAAGCCATCCGAGCTTTGGATGAAGGGAATTCAGCTATGGCTTTAGAAATCTCCTCCTGTATCAGAGGCTTCTCCAACTCCCTGGCTTGATCCTCAGTCAGCTGCGGGATCTGTATCCTGGCTAGGAAGGACTCCATTGAAGAGAGGTCGCCCGAGACAGTAGTCGCATAAAGGGAAGAGAAGAAGTTGCGTAACATCTTCGCGACCTGAGGTGGTTCAGTCACTAGAGTGTT
Organism: Rana muscosa; assembly: GCA_029206835.1. Classification (NCBI taxonomy): domain Eukaryota; kingdom Metazoa; phylum Chordata; class Amphibia; order Anura; family Ranidae; genus Rana; species Rana muscosa. The sequence continues at coordinate 359,771,865 of CM055122.1, forward strand.
GTCAGAGGATCTGAGGGAGATCACCACCGGGGGCCTCTCCTCGCTGTGCACAAGATATGCCAGTAATTTCCCTGCTCTTTCGCCGTGCTCAAACGACCTCGGTCGAAGGAAAAATAGTTTGCGTTTGGACTTTTCATATAGCAAGTGGTCTAGTGTCCTAGAGCGCAACCCGAGACTGCCTGCCTTTTCTGCCGTGGGGTTGTCAAGAAATTCTCTCTCCGCCATCAATAAGTCAGACGTCGCTGTGTCTACGGCTATCGCAGAGGTTTGTTTCAGCTTGTTAATACAAGTCGTGAGGGTCATTTTAAAAGCTTCCCATACTATCAGCAGTTGCGCTGAACCCTCATTAGTTGTAAAAAAGTGTTCCCAGTCAGTCACAAGATCGTCATCCTCTGGTAATAAAGTTAGCCAAAAGGGGTTTAGACGCCATGACGCCGGTGGGCGTGTATGTGCCAATGAAAGCTTAGCCCAGTAGGGACAGTGGTCAGAGAGCGATCTAGGTGAAAACCCTGTGTCAGTCAGCCTAGGGAGAAGTGATTTAGAGAGGAGTATGAGATCTATGCGGGACATAGATTGGTGGGACGTGGAGAAGCAGGAGTATGCCTGGAAGCGTAGGGTGGCTGAATCTCCACGTGTCTACTAAATTAAAATCAGTTAGAAGGCGAGCAAATCGCGTAGGGTGGGCGTGCGCTAGAGATTGGGAGGATCCAGTCAGCCTATCAAGAGCAGGATCTAAGACATTGTTGAAATCTCCTAACCATATTGCTGGTACAGCAGGATACAGCGCCATGAAATTAAAGCCGTCAGTCAACACACTAAATTGAAATGGTGGCGGCACATAAAATGCTAACAAGAGGATCATATCCCCATGTAACTTAGCCTTAATGAAGATGAATCTACCCAGGGGGTCTATCACTGAATCCTGGAGCTCAAAATGTGTAGATTTAGCAATCAAGAGGGAAACCCCCCTAGAGTGAGTAGTATGAACAGAGTGATAGGCCCAGCCTATCCAAGGCTGCCTGAGCGCCCTCAAAACTGGACCTTCAGCATGTGTTTGCACCAGGGCCACCACATCAGTTCGCAGCTTTTTTAATTGCCCAAACACTGCCGACCTCTTAATGGGGTCCCTCACCCCCCGAACATTCCATGTAAGGAATTTCAATGTGGTCATGGGCACAGATACAAATAAGGTGAGACTCCAGGATACAGATTACCCCGAGGGGTGAGCAAAGTAGGCGGCCGTCCCCAGCCGGGGGCGATCTCCAGCAGTTCTATCACATCTATGCGGCACTAAGGAAAGTAAGTATGTGCTAAAACAAAAAGACTACTTTCAAACATTACAAACCCCATAACCCCCCTCCCCGCCCTGCACTGACCCCAACTGGTGCGGGCATTAACCCTTAACTGCCAACAGGGCATAAACAGTGTTCAACCTATGCAGTAGAAGCAAAGGAGTATTAAGCCATGTGTGCAGGCCCTCATGGCCGGTAGCCCTGCAACTGGCCATACTTTCCAACCCAGGTTAGACATTATAGTACATGGGGCGAAACTTCGCTGTGCTATTGGACACATTTTAGGACCGTGCTCACCGACCAAAGTGAGCTGTCTTGCGAAGGTGTTCCCTCCGTCGGCAAAAGAGAACCATGGGGGTTTATTCCTGGATCAAGTAATAACATTGGTGCGACCCTATGGCGGGTGCAGAGAACAAAACAAAAAGAGGGAAGTGAAAGCCCCAGGAGGATGCAGGGTATTTTCAAAGGTACACAGGTTGCATCTTCCAGGCAAAGGGCGGCATCAGTATCAGGGAGCAATGTCATTATGCAGTCAGGTGCTCCCCCCGCCATACAGGAGATGAACAGGGACAAAAGCACTGAGAGCGCACGGACGAGTGGGTGTTGCTGAACCTGAGCACCATTCTCAATGCTAGTATACCGTTACAGGGAATTGGGCGAAGGGGCAACGGACACAATGAGCAATGTCAGTATGCAGTTCCTGGCCCGCTCTCAAGTGATGGGGTACAAGGATCAGTTATACATATCACATGTATACTTATCTGTGTGCCTCCCGCTGCTCCAGCCATGCTATGGCTGCCTCTGGGTCCTCAAAAATTGGGCTCTATCATCACCTTCCACGCGCAGACGAGCTGGAAACAGCATGGCGTATCTCATATTCTTGATCCGCAGGCGGCGTTTCACATCTGTAAAGCTTTTGCATTTTTTCTGCACCTCTGCGGAGAAGTCCGGAAAGACGGCGACCATCTTGTTACCAAATGGGATATTACCTTTTTCGCTGCTGAGACGGAGGATAGCATCCCGGTCTCTAAAATTCAGGAACTTTGCTATGAAAGTGCGGGGAGGTGCTCCAGCAGGAGGTGGTCTGCCCTCTCTACCACAAACATGGGGGAAAAAGACTCCCTCCCATAGGTATCAGACAGCAGTGTCTCTAGAAACGTTGGGGGGTCTCTCCCTTCCACCCCCTCTGTCAGGCCGTTAAAATGGAGATTGCACCTGCAAAGTCTGGTCTCAGTATCATCTTGCTTTTGCTTTTGCAGGAGCTGATTTATCTGAAGCTGCATATTCTCAGTGGAGGCCTGCAGAGGGGGGAGGGAATCCTCCACTGTACTCAGGCGGGTCTCCGCTTCTGTAACCCTCTCCCTGAGCTTTTGAAAGTCCTGTCTGATCAGAGATATGTCTACCTTTACCTCTTCAATCCGCGCTGTGAGGTTGGTCTGGCAGGATGTAATGGCTTCCAGGAGTCTAGCCGTGTCTGTGCCTCGATCTACCACCTCCCCCTGTGCGGCGGCGCCATTTTGGACTCCGGGATTCCTCTCCACATGGCGATACTGAGCCAGCTTAGCGGTGGCTCCCGCACCTTATTTCCACGTTGGAGACATGATCCTGGAGGTCACCCGGTCTGGGGGGTATCGAAGACAGTCTTGTGGTTGCTTTCATGGTCCCAGGATGTCAGTAAAGGATTTTCAGCCGGCGGAGCTCAGGTCCCTCGCGTCCTATCTCATGCTGCTCCAGGCCACGCCCCACATTTCCTTTTTTTAGTTTGTGTTCATATTGATTGATCCTGTATCTTAAAAATATTATCGTTTAAAAATTACTCATTTCCATCAGGCCAGGGAAACGCATACCAAATTCTGCAAAACTTGGGCATGTTGGAAGCACTTTGCAGAATCAGCTGAATTCAACAGGCTGTCCAACAATCAACAGAGCTTGACCGGAGGATGAAAGAGACCTCAATAGGAGGAATCTGCAAAAGTCTACATAGTGGATGTCAACTACTCAATTCATAAATAAAACCTGCATATAAAAATGTTCAGAATGACTTCAGATGCATTCTCATTTATAATAGTCCATGAATACCTTGCCTATCTCCCCTACCCCTTCCCATATCCCTTTCTCTCCTTAGAAAGGTCTAAACTCCCCAGTATTGGCCCTAAAGCCTCGTACACACGACCGAGTTTCTCGTCCAAAACCGGCAAGAAAAGTCCCGCGAGAGTTTTTTTCTCCGTTCATGTGTATGGTTTTACGACGAGAAAACTGCCGTGAATCTCGACGAGAAAATAGAGAACCTGCTCTCTATTTTCTCGTCAGGATTCAAGATTTCCTCTTCGTGTTTCTCGTCGGCCTGTTTTATGACGAGAAAATGGTTCGTGTGTATGCTTTTACGACTCTTCCAAAAGCGCGCATGCTCAGAAGCAAGTATGAGACGGGAGCGCATCTTCTGCTAAATCAAGCCTTCTTAATGGAGATAGCACATTAGTCACGCTCTAAATTATTGCATCGTTTAAATTTTGTGCATTGAAATCTTCTTTAGAATGTTACATTAATCAAAACGAATGAACTTCTTTTGCTGCTGATATTCACACAGAGTTATGACTATCTTTTTTTAACCTTTTTCATGCTGCTCTTCAGAAGATATATGTGTATTATATTGTGCAAGATCTTCTGAATATTTTTCTGTTTTATATTTTTCAAACAGATGTTAATAGTAATTTGCCAATGTTTTGATAAAGATCTCCCATTGAATATTTTAATTTATTATTGGTAAATTTTACACCCTCTATTTTCAATAATATATTTAAAAAAAAATTTGGGGGGGTTGTTATCTGTCCCTTTTTTTGGCTGTCAAATGTATCTGCTTACTCCAAAGCTAAATTAAAAAATTGTAAAAATAAACATAGTCAAGTATGAACTTAAACAAAAATAACATTTATTCATGTTTGAAACAAAATAAAGAGAAGGCAGCGCTGGAAAACCTGCTGCCATTTGTGCATCCCAGGGACCCCAGACCACACATCAACTCTGTGTGGACACTAAAATTGGGAGCTTGAGAAGGCCAACAGTTCTGAGCACAATCTGATCCTGGCCTCCCAGAGGTCAGGAACAGCAGCAGGTGAGATATATGTCCCAAGTGTGTGGTACTACAACAGGCTGCCTTCTGTCCGACCACAATGAAGCAAGGCCATCACTTCCTCGTCTTCTTGGCCGCCTTCCCTGCAGCCTTCCTTCTTCGTGTGGCTGGAGGCTGGGCCACTGGAGGGGTACTCCTGTCAGGAGGAGGAGGAGGTGGAGGAGAAGGGGGTGGCGCAGAAGAAGAAGGTGGAGGAGAAGGGGGTGGGGCAGAAGAACAAGGTGGAGGTGGAGCAGGAGGTGGAGGAGAAGGGGGTGGGGCAGAAGAACAAGGTGAAGGAGAAGGGGGTGGGGCAGAAGAACGAGGTGGAGGAGGAGGTTGAGGTTGTGAGAGTTGTGCCACCTCACAAATTGCGGTATTGGGGGTAATTTTCTCCATCACCCCCTTGTTCAGCAAGGTGATGAGCAGGGGCTCGCATAGGAGGCGTTGCTCCATGCTCATCACCTTGAACTTTGCCTCCACTAGGCCGGCAATGGCCTCTCTTCAGGGGATGTGGGCTCCTTGAGGGTGGCATGGGCCTCTTGAATAAGGGCCATTGCTGCCTCACTGGTGGTCCTGTCCCTCCTGCTTCTTTTGGGAAGTCGGATAGGAGGCACCTGTGATGTTGTGCTTCTCCTTTGGCCGGCCACCTCCTGCCTGCCACCTCCTGGCTGCCACTGGGCCCTGCACCTCCTGGCTGCCACTGGGCCCTGCCTCCTCCTGCCTGACAGTTTCCAGACCCTCCTCCTGGCTGATTTCATCCTGTGTATGAAAAAGGGACATAGTTAAATTTTTTGTTTTATTGTTTTCATCCAACTTTCAGCTCATGTTTGAAGCAATTAGAATGTAAATCCTTAAATTTTTTTTGACAATTTATAACTACATCAGATTGACTATTTTGCAACCAATTTAGGCCAGACTAATGTCTAGAGATCTTCATTTTACGTGTGGAACACCAAATAGTTTATGTTTGTCATCTTGACATATTTGTCAAACATTAGGTTTATCACAATACATTTTCTATAAATACTATACCTGGCTCCAGATGGCCAAATCAGGATCATCCAGGATGGCTGCCTCCTCTTGCTCCAGAGAAGGCTCAGGTTGGCTGCAGGGAAGTCTGGGGGGAAGAGTGGATAGTGATGTCTTGCCTCAATGTGGTCATCCAGAAAGGACATCCTGCTGTAGTACCACAAATTGGGGACATACACATCATCTGCTGCTGCTCCTGACCTCTGAGAAGCCAGGACCTTAGAGCGTTCAGTCCTGTATGTGCCTCTCAAGCTCCCAATTTTAGTGTCCACCTGTTTTGCTGTTGCTGTGGGCACCTTGGTCTGCACAAATGGGAGCAGGCTCTCCAGCGCTGCTTTTCTCACCCCTTTTTTTTATGGATGGGGTTTTTGGTCTCCCACAGAGCGGGCAGCTCCCTTACCCGGTCTATAAATTCCACAAGGAATTTCTTGTCACTTATAAAGACATTCATTTTGGGTCTGCAAGTCAAAAAAAAAAATTAACTAATGTGAGGCACACAGTCTAACCTCCTTAAAATCTTATTCACCATATATATCCTCCAACATTCTCAAGACAGTATAGGCCAACAATTGTTCAAAGTCACAAAATCACATACCTTCGTTCGCACGTCCGTCACTTGAACTTCTCTCTCCGCACACCGAACGTAGTATAGTCACATCTGTGTTTGCTATATATACACCACGCATGCGTGTAACTCCGCACACGTCGCTCCGCACACGTCGCCCGCCCATGACGTTCTAACTAACATCTTTTCCCTGCCCCTTCTCTTTCGGCGCGCAGACAGATATGGCGGATTTACAGCAGGTGTCTGATAATTCCTCAAATAACGAGGAGGAGACAAGCCCGGAGACTGAGGAAACGTCACGATCAAGGAGGAGATTCAAGGCATCTAATATGTCTTATGCGAAGATGGCGGACATATTGCTAAAGTCGGATTATGAAGCAAAGCATGGGCCGTATTAGCAAACCAAATAGAAGGAAGGCCAAAATCATGAAGAAAGTCGTGAAGAGTCTGAAGAAGAATTTTGGGGTGAAACGCTCAAATGAGCAGCTCAGAAAGAGGTGGTCAGACCTCAAACTGAGGGAGCCGGAGCAGTTAAGAAGCATTAAGAGAATGCTAGCAAAAAGTAAGTATATTTTTCACTTTTATGCTATTAATTTATTTCTCAACTTCCATGTTGCTCCATTTTTTTTAATTTCCTATTGTACTCCCTTCCAAAATGTCATAGTTTGAACTTGGTTTGGCACAGTAATCGTTCGTTACAGACACATCGTTCGGCCACTCTCCTCTTTTTTGGGTTATTTTTCACCCTCAAATGTAATTGGACATCTGCCGGATTTCTTAAAATTGTTGGCTAGATGATGTGTTTGTAAAGAGAATGAAATGCAAACTTTAATCAGTGTAAAGGAGAGGACACTCAGCAGCTGCTTCCACATCTGTACTTTTGAGCACTATAGTGTGGGCCACTAAAACCGCCTTTTTGGGGGTCCCACACAGGTGCATCAGTGAATTTTTGTGCTGCCTCCATGTCTGAAAATTGATAGCCAAAGGTGAATACTAAACCGATTCTTGGACATATATAATGCCTTCATGTTTAAATTCCGCACAAACACACACTTGTACCCCACTTTCAAGCAATTTAGCCTGTTTTCATTTTTCATAGAGAATTTCTGTGTGATAACTAGACCTTTGGTTTGCTTCTCATAGGGGAGAGAAGACTGGGAGGAGAACACTCCAGGGAGCACAGGAACCCCACAGCTGCGAAACAATCCCAAACTCCCAAAGACCCACAACCTAAGGATGTTGAGGAAGTTGAAGAGGTGGAGGAAGGAGAAGTGCAGGAAGGAGAAGTGGATGACGTCGTGGAACTGGTCACCACAACAGGTCAGTATCTGTCACCACAGCTTCAGGTAAGAGATGTAGGCCTGCAGAGTTATAATACCTTTTGTATTTTGTTTTTAGGGGATGTAAATGTTGTGGTGAAGGATAGTACACGTTTCTCTGCTGACAGTGCCCTCCGAATAATACAGCAAGTGATGGAATGTAGCACAGAACTGGACAGAATTAAACAAAGAATTCATGTGATGGATCAAACATTTAAAGACATTCTCGATGTTTTGGGGAGAATTGAATAAGGCATCAAAACCCCAAATTTTGTTTAATGATTGTTCTTCCCCCTTTTTATTACCTTTTTGACAATCAAACCAGCCAAAAATTGAATATGCACACAGTGTGTCAACATGTGCCATCTGCCATCAGGGGATATCCATGTACGGCTTTTGTGGGTGCAACCCCTTCCTCGTATCTCAAGTAGGTGAACTGAAGAAGGGGTTGCACCCACAAAACACGTCCATTGATCACCCCCGATGGCAGATGGCACATGTTGACAATAGGGATCAGGAGTCTCAAATCCCTATTGGAAATTACTTCAAAATGTGTGCATATTAAATTTTTGGCTGGTCAAGGGGTGGCAAGACCCCATATTAGGACGGGCACATAGAGACATAGTTTGTGTATGTGAATGTCTCATATTGATCAGAGGTATCCAATGTTGTACTTTTTGCAATGCAACTGATGGTTTTATATTTTCATATTAAAAAAATTGCCGGTTTGTGGCCAGCCAAAATCCCCCAAAAAAAAATATTACCATGTGTGTGAAAGTGCACAGAGTAAAATGTTTGAACACAAACAACGTGTAGCTTCTTTTTAAAATACGCTCTAACCTTTTTTTTTTTTTTGTGGGGTTACATAGTGAAATGGTTGGTATTTACTAAAGGAAAATACACTTGGCACTACAAATGCACTAAGACAAACTAGGAGACATGAAAATACAAAATTTAAAAGATTATATCAGATTTTTATTGAGTTTGTTCTCCATGCATCTTTACACATGGCCTGGCATAGGAATTGCCCCCCTACCCGTGAAATATTCCAGATACTTCTCACGAACCTCATGGGCATTTTGGGGGGGCAAGCCAGGACAGGCAGATTCGAGGCCCGGCAGCCGATTGCCAGAGGAAAGTCCTGCCTCCGGAAAAACTGAGGCCATATAAGAAGTTGATTTTCTGCTGAGAAAGTTATGGAGCACACAGCAGCATAAAACGACATAGTTTATTTTGTAGTCCGCCAAGTGGATGGGAGTCATAAAAAGGCGGAACCGGCTGGCCATTATCCCGAAGGCATTTTCAACGACTCTTCGTGCCCTGGCCAGCCGGTAGTTGAACACCCACTTCTCTGGGGTCAGGGTCCTCTGTGGAAATGGCCTCATGAGGTGCGGTCCAAGTCCGAAGGCTTCATCAGCCAAAAAAACAAAGGGGAGTCCTTCAACATTCCCTGCATCCGGTGGCAATGCAAGGTCGTCACTCTGGAGACGGAGGGCAAACTCCGTCTGGATGAAGGATCCCCCATCGGACATCCGGCCATTCTTCCCTACATCAACATAGAGGAATTCATACCGTGCTGACACCACCGCCATCAGCACAATGCTATGAAACCCCTTGTAGTTGAAGTAGTAGGACCCAGAACGGGGTGGCGGCACGATGCGGACGTGCTTCCCGTCTATGGCACCACCGTAGTTGGGGAAGTCCCACCGCGTGGCAAACTCCGATGCCACAGTCTGCCATTCCTGTGGCGTGGAAGGAAGCTGGGGAATCAAACAAGATGAAAAAAAATAGAATTTAAAAATAGAACATTACAAGCAGATTATAAGAAAATACATTAGAGGCCAACATCAATAAAAATCTCAGTTTAAGGTGGTTTGAAGAAGTATAATGGAAGGCTCATGTTTCATATTCATCACCCCCTCTGATGGTCCATTCTTAAAATATTTTGGGGGGGGGGTAGATGTGTTTGGCCACAGGATAGCATTGCAGTGGCGGTGCGTCCAGAGTGGGCGCTGGAGCACTGCCCCCTCTCACCTGTGCCGGTCACTCAGAACAATACATAGGTTCATGCGTTGCAGTAACCTATGTATTGTCAATGCCGCACAATATTCAGGTGGGTGGCCCCCTGTTAAGCGACCGACATATGAATAACTGCGGCATTTATGGGGTGCAAATTGCATAACAGAAACAGGGGGGCAAATAGGCTTGCAAAATCCAGCCTGAGGGATGTAATTGGCTTGATAAAAGTAAAATTGGGGACGCAGGGGGGGGGACATTCCTTTGGTAAACACTGACAGGCTGCTCTGCCAATCATGTTCACCAAGTCTGTTTTACGGTTACATGATTGGCTGATGCAACATCAAGGGCAGGAGAAGACATCAAGGACAGAAGAAGGATGGCGCTGACCAGAAGAAGGTAAGTGCAGGGCTGGGGGGAAAATGGCTGCATTGGAGGGGACAAAATGGCTGCATTGGAGGGGACAAAATGGCTGCATTGGAGGGGACAAAATGGCTGCATTGGAGGGGACAAAATGGCTGCATTGGAAGGGGCAACTGGTGGCGTTTAATAGGCACAGTCGCTAAAAAGGAGGAAGTTTAGTTATTAAAATTGGGGGTGGACCCCCAAACATTTGGTTCAACAGACGCCCCTGCTGGAAAGCTTAGTGAAGGGAAATATGCATGGAGGAGAAAAAAGGGGCATTTAAAAACTTCCAACATGCATGAGGACAAAGGGGACATTCTCAGCATATTACAATCATGGTAATTAGGGAAGGATGAAAGAAATACAATACATTAGCATACATGAAATACATAAAATGTGATGTTAATGGAGAAAACTTACCCTAATATAGTCCTCCTGCAGGACTTGTATAATGGCAGAACAGGTGTCTGGGATTATGAGGCCCAGAGCCTGGGGGGAGATGCCTGTCGTGAACTTCAAGTCCTGAAGACTTCTCCCTGTCGCCAGGTACCGTAAGGTGGCGATGAGCCTCTGCTCAGCACTGATGGCTTCCCGCATAACGGTGTCCTGCCTGGTAATATAGGGGGACACCAAAGCCAACAGTTCCTGAAAAACGAGGTCAGACATCCGCAGAAAATTCCTGTAGTCCTCAGGATTATTCTCGACGATCTCCCGCAGCAGAGGCATATGGTAGAATTGGTCCCGCTGGAGCAACCAATTCTTGGTCCATGAACTCCTCCTCACCCCGTTCATGGACTGGTCTTGGTCCAAAACAAGCAGACCAACACCAAGCGCACGCACAGCACGAACTCGACGACGAGAACATCCAGGCGACATGGCTAGGAAAACGGTCGTCTGATCAGAACGTACAGAACAGAACGCACTTTAGAACAGCAAGGCCTATGAATAACGAACTGAAAATCAGAAACGAACGGGCAAGAACGCACTGTAAAACAGATACGACCTGCCTAGATGCCCTGAAAGACAAGATACGAACCCACAAGCACAAACTGAACCTCAGAAAACGAACTGAAAAGCACGAAGACTGAAAAGCGCGAATCGTCTCTTCCCAAACTTTTACTTCACACGCGGTAACACGAGATCAGCAAAAGCAGCCCAAGGGGTGGCGCCAGGGAAATCGATCTTCCCCTTTATAGTGCCATCATACGTGCTGGACGTGACCGCGGAGAACAACGAGGAAATTGGGAAATGTCAGTGTGTACGCATGGAAAGCTTGACGAGAAAATCGTCAAGGTTAACAAGAATCTCATCGTTAAAAAATCGGCCGTGTGTACGAGGCTTTAGTCATACTTTAGGGAACAAAAAACGTGGAAGAAACAACTATTGGTTCTGGATACTCAATTTTGACAGTTTTTCAGCTAAACAAGCTGTAGATGAAATGACCTTCATTAGGCAGATTTCAGTTGTTATCCCAGTTTTACAACTTATTGTTATTATGCAATGATACATATTGCTTGTGTTCTAATTCATACAATTTAGAAGGCGGAAGGGATGGAAGACTGGGAGCTGGTCGCATGTGCCCCCACCCATCCACAGTTAGTTCCCATGCGGGGTGGATTGGTGGACTGGAGGCACATCCGGCATATTCTGCAGTACCGAACCGACTCAGGGTTCCTTATTCCCAGTACTGTATCCCTTTCATTGCCCAGCTCTACTAAACCCATTTCGTACTTTTATCAAGCTCTTCTGACTTTGCCTCCGGTAGCTCAGCATTTGTTCCTAGCCAAATGGGAACAAGTGAGTGAGTGAGTGAATAACCTATATAGCGCTACAAATGCGAACTAAATCGCCTCAAGGCGCTTTTTGCATCCAAGTTTTTTCCTGAAGGCCCAATGGTTTTCTTCCATGCGGATGTCCGTGGGTAGAGCGTTCCATAGCCGTGGTCCTTGGACTGCAATCTTTGTTCTCCTTTAGATTTGTAGCGGGTCTATGGGATATGTGGAGGAGGGTTTGGTTAGTTGACCGGAGGGCGCGACTAGGGGTGTAGTGTTTTATTTTCTCGCATAGGTATTGAGGAGCGTTTCCTTGTGTGCATTTGTGAGTGAGGCAGAGGGTCTTGAATGTGACCCGATCCTTCACGGCTAGCCAATGGAGGGTCCTCAGGGACAGGGTGATTGATTCCCAGGGTTTTTTTCCCATTACCAGTCTGGCTGCTGTGTTCTGGACGACTTGTAGATGCAAAATCTGGTATTTGGGAAGTCCGAGGTAGAGGGAGTTTCGAGTCGGGAATTGATGATTGTTCCAACTACTACTGCTGTGTCCTCTTCCGGGATGAAGGGGATGAGTCTATGCAGCAGGCAGAGAAGGTAGTAAGATCCGCTGACCACTGATCCTATTTGTGCGTCCATAGTCATGTCTGAGTCAAAGATGACTCCAAGGCTTTTGACTTTGGTGCTTGGGGTGATGGTTTGTCCAAGGATGGTGGGTGGTGTGCATGTTGTCCTAAAGTTTTTCTTTCGGTTTGCGTGGAGAAAGAGAAGTTCTGTTTTGGATCCATTAAGTTTGAGGGAGCTCTCCGTCATCCAATTATCGATCAATGCGAGGCAATTTTCTAGTGCATGGTATTGGTCTTTTTTGTTGGTGATGCGAAGGTCATCATTGAGTGTCATCAGCGTAGGAGTGATAGAGCAGGTCCTGTTTGCTGATGATTTTGAGGAGTGGGCGGAGGTAGATGTTGAAGAGCACGGGCGACAGGGGTGATCCTTGAGGGACTCCGCATGTAATTGTACGTGCTTCCGAAGTGAAGGCTCCTAAGTTTCACTGTCTGGGATCGATTCTCTAGGGTAGATCAGATTCTGCGACTTCGGCTACTTCTGTGAGATGAGTGAGCAGAGTTTTGTGGTCTACTGTGTTGAAAGCTGCGCTGAGGTCCTGCTGCTTCGAGGGCGTCATCCCATATATTGAGAAGTGCCGTTTCTGTCCCGTGGCCTGGGCGGAAACCAGATTGTAGTGGGTCCAGAAGTTTGTAGGTGTTCAAATGGAGTTGTAGCTGTTGTACTACTGCTTTCTCGATGATCTTGGAGATGGTGTTAAGGCTTGTTACTGGTCTACGGTAGTTTGGGTCTTTGGGGTCGAGGTTGTTTTTTTTTTAGGAGGGGTTTGATTATGCCTTGCTTGAGGGAGATCGGCACAATACCTTCTTTGAACGATTGCTTTATGAGGTGTGTTATGGTGGGTGCCAAGATGTCGGTACATTCTTTCAGAAGTTTTGTATAAATAATGTAATTTGGTGATGTGCTGTCTCGGAGGCTTCTGATGTGGTGGTGTCGATGGTGATTGGGTCCAATGTCGTTGATTGTAGAGTATTTATATGGCTTTTTTCTTCTTGCTCTGGCCTAGTAAGGTTGATTGTTTTTTTCTGCTGAATTATTTCACGAATGTTTATGATTTTGTCAATAAAAAAAAATCAGATAGTTCATTGCAGAATTCTTGTGTTTCGTTTGCTGGAGGCTCTAGGCAGGTGGGGTTCATAGTCTGAGCAACTAGTTTGAAAAGTTTGCGGGGACGGTTTATGGCTTTTGAGATGGTGTCAGAGAAGTGTTCTTTTATTGTTTTGAAGATGTCTTTGTGGTATTTCTTGGTAATTTGTAGTTTGTGTGGTTTTCCTTTGTTGAATTCCTTCTCCAGGCTCCTTCAGCTCTTCTGTGTTCTTGTTTCAGTAATGCGTTCTTGTTTCAGTAATGTAAGAGCGTCATTGAACCAGCCCGAATTGTTTTTGCAGATGAGTGCTCTGCGTCTTGGTGCATCTGCTGTCTGTAGTAATGCTTTGTTGAGGGCGTTGAGTGTTTCTTCAGTTGAGTGGTTTTGGCTTAGCATTGCTATTTTGTTGGATAGTGTGGTTTTGATGAGTTGCGAGTGGAAGAAGACCTCCAAAGCCCACTACAGACATTCAACGCTCTACTATACTTCAATTATCACATATCTCCTCCATTTCTTTGAAAGCAGCGGAAGTAAACTACAAACTGCTGACGAGATGGCACTACACCCCTCTTTGCTGGAGGGGCTGTGGAGACCAGGGAACTCATGCTCATATCTGGTGGTCTTGCCCCCTCATTAGACCATACTGGACTACTGTGTTACATTGGATCAAAGAAATTCAAGGCAGTGTTGTTCCCAATGATCCTTGGGTGATATTGTTTCATTGTAAGGGTGAACCAAAAGGATCATATAAAAAATCTATCACGCCTCACCTCCTGAACGCAGCTAAGGCGCTTATCCCATAATTCTGGAAAAAACAGACAACCCCCACGTTACGCCAATGGCTGGTGGAGGTGGATCGCATCTACCATATGGAGGACAGCACGCTCACATTGAGAAATAAATCTGACCAAGCAAACAAGATACGGTCCTGTTGGTTCGCCTTTAAGTTTTCAGCTGCATATGCAGATATTATGGCCCAACAGGGCTAGTTGGGAAAAGTGGACAGGCACTTAAGAAGGTATCCTGTAAAGGCTGGACAACTCCCCTCCCATCTCCCCCTTATATCTCCCTTTTTTTTTTTACCCTTTCTTGCTTTTTCTTTTCTTGCTTTTTATTGTACAATTTTTGTCTGACACCTGGAGGTTCTGTTGTCTTGAGGTATGTAGCACATATATAGTGGCTCCACTCTTAAGTTGTGGACTTTTAGTGGATCGGATGTAATGTCCAGCCCTTAATCAAGAAGTTCATCAAGAGTATTTCAGATGCTTTCATGATTGGCCCTCGCCACACGATAAGATGTACTACTATTATAAATGTCATGTGGGGATAATGTACCTCTTTCAATTTTTCTATTTTTGTAAAATGTTTTATACCTTCTAATAAAAACTTATTGAAAAAAAAAACGACAATACCCCACAATCATGGCCTTATTTAAGGAGTCTGGTCTGCTTGATCAATCTAAGCACTGAAAGTGTGATCTCTGGAAGTGATCCAGTTATAGTGAGATAGCTTAACTTACAGTTTAGAAGCTTGGCAGATAGTGACTCAATCCAAATGATATCTTGCAGCTCATAGAAAGCTTTAATCCAAAACGTGTGCAGATCATAACAGGTGAATATCAAAATAGTTTAAAAAAATCTGTGTCTTTAGCTCCAGCGGAATACAGCACATGTGATGAATGAAGACGAAGGAAGGGACTAACTACATAGAGTATCCCCTAGCAAGTGTGAGGAATGGACAGGGGAACAAATAGAGTCTGAGACAGACTCTATCGTATGTAACATGATAGAGTTTGACCTCCTGATCTGTCTTCCCTTTCGGGGTGGCACACGTTTCCGGAATAACTCTCATTACCTCTCTTTCTTTCTTTCTTTATTTCCTTTCCTCTCTTTCTCTCTATTTACTGTAAACTTTTGAGTTATTTATATGTATGCAGATTATTTCATAACTATAGTCCCTGCATAAGTGGTCGGCTGATCACCGGAATATCTCCGAATGTACATCTGGGTGCCGCACTTGTTTCTTTTGCCGTGCTTGATATCATTGAGATTCCACTTAGATTTGAGGATCAATGATACGAAGCTTTAAAGTTGTGAGTTGTAATACTCAATGCTAATTTACTACACTCAAGTACATGTTAAAATGCTAAAATGTTATTATGGTTGTACAATTGCTCCTTCTTTGAATTTTACAATAAAAATTTTGACAAAAAAAAAAAAGGAATGTAAGGGCTGATGCACTGTCGCGACAGTTTTCCTCCACTTCCAAGATTAAGTCGGTGCCTGTTACTGTAATACCTCCCGATCGCATTCTGGCTACTGTACGCACCAGTCTCACCTCACCTTTGGGTGAAAGAATTTGTGCTGCTCAGTTCCAGTGTCCTCCCGAGAAACCTGGTGACCGCTGATTTGTCCCTGAAAATCTCTGCACTGCTTTGCTCCAGATTTACCATTCTCCTGAGGCGGATGGCCACCCAGGGAAGTATCAACTAATTTGGGCTATTTCTCAACAATTCTGGTGGCCTAGTCTCTGCGCTGATGTAACTGCCTTTGTAGCCGATTGTTCAGTGTGTGCACAGAGTAAGACACCACGACACCTTCCAGTGGGCCTCCTACAACCCATACCCAATGGAGAGAGGCCTTGGACCCACCTGTCCATGAATTTTATTGTGGAGTTACCCAACTCCCAGGGCAACACAGTTATTCTTATGGTGGTTGACCGTTGTATTCCACCAAAGAAGTTGACCTTATCCAAAGAACTGGCACCCATTTTTGCTTGGGAGATCTTTCAGTTACATGGGCTACCCAAGGTTATCATATCTGACAGGAGTTCCCAGTTTGTCTCCAGGTTTTGTGAGCCTTTTGTGCAGTTAGGAATTCTGCTTTCCCTTTCCTCTGCGTATAACCCACAGTCCAATGGGGCCGCAGAATTAGCCAACCAAGCCTTGGAGCAGATTCTATATTTCTGACCACCGTAACAACTGTTCAGACCTCCTACCTTGGGCAGGGTTTGCTCACAATAGTGCCGTCAATACCGCTTCCCGATTGTCTCAGTTTATGGCAAATTATGGTTTCCAACCATCCATGTTGCCTGACTCATTTGTTCCTCAAAGAATTCCTGTGGTAGAGGAGCATCTCTGCGATCTTCGTTCCACTTGGGTGCAAGTCTAAGAGTCCTTGCAACGTACAGTACAGACTCCATGCTGACCGCCGACGCCTACCTGCACCTTCCTACCAGGTTGGGGAGAGGGTCTGGCTGTCATCTCGTAACCTCTGACTCTGTGTTCCCTCATTGAAACTGGCACCACAATTTATTAGGCCTTTCCCTATTCTCCGTAGGATCAACCCAGTGGCTTAAGCATTAGACCTTCCTTCTAACATGCGTATTTCTAATGTTTTTCATGTCTCCTTATTAAAACCTTTGGTGTGCAACCACTTCACCACCTCGGTACCACGTCCTCACCCGATGCAGGTCGAGAACCATGAGGAGTATGAGATATCATTGACTCCCGTATGTTCTGTGGGCGCATAAGTACCTGGTTCATTGGAAAGGGTACACTCTGGAGGAACGCTCTTGGGTCTCATCCTCGGACGTACATGCTCCTGTCCTCCTCTGTGCTTTCTATAGAAGTTTTGCCACAAACCTGGTGGTCCTCCGAGGGGGAGGGGGTACTGTCAGGGCTGAGCTCTCAGCCCTTCCTTCTGTGTGCTCAGGTTGCTCAGCTGTCAGTTAATTGCCAGTAATCATCATTCCACAGTGGCTCACCTGTTGATCATCTCAAACCTGCTTGTCAGTCAAGCCAACCCTTTCTGGCTATTTAAACTGCCTGGTTTATTTCTTCAATGCTTTCGCCTTGGTCAACATATCTAGAGACTCTCTGCTGTGTTCCTGTTGAAGACTTGCCTGGCAGACATCTCTCCTGGTTCCTAATATTGTCTGCTGCCTCCGACTATGCTGATCTCTGGCTCCCCGATTTCCTGGCTTGTTCTGACTACCTGATTTGGCTACCGAACCCTGGCTATGTTTTGACTAAGTTTACCAGTTGTACCATTTTTATCATTTTAATAAAAGGTGTGATTTTTTAATACATTTTCTGTCTCTGTCTGTTTCATGGTTCCTGACAGCTACATGGTCAAGCTCTGTAGCACGACCAGGCCTCTTTTCTTTACAGCCATGTTGAGTTGTTATGGTGGATGTGCATAAAGTTAGCAAAGAGCCCAAATGGACCAACATGCAATGTAAAGCTAACAAAGTACATGAGCTTCAATGCAGAGATAAATTACTGCAAGTCCAACATATTTTCTGACCAGCAATTCTCAAGATGATTGAGACTGAGGTCCAAGCCCCTGCACAGCAGTCGCCTGCATGCTGTGTCCCTTCCAATAAAAGAGTTGGTACAAGGGAGGCCTTTGGTTCTACCTGCAGCACCTGAGGCAACAGACAACAAAGTCTCTGTGCAGCATGTGGAGCCATCTGGCCACATGTATAAACTCCCACCAAATTATTGTACACATAATATGAAGCAGCAAGAGCAAGTAAAGGTGAAAACTGTCAGTGCAACTCACTCCAGGATAAAAGAAAATGCACAGTAAAATAGTCTACACAAACAAAAAGGTGCAAAAAAATGGGTGTGGCATTGCCTGCTTGACCAGCCCACAGGCTTCACACAGCACCCAGGAGAAAAAGTGTTCTATAAAATGGGAGTCCCCAACCCTCGGGCTGCGGACAGGTGGCAGTTTGTGCTTTGCTTGCAGCTGGGCCACGAAGGCTGCAGTGATCGAGGTGCCGCGGGCGAGCAGAGAGATGACATCTCTCACCGCCCACCCTGCATCACCGCTGTTATGCCCACTCACTCTAGGATAGGACAGCACATGCACAGTGCCGGTTTCCCGCTGTCTTGGATGCTGTATCGCTGGCGAGAGGCTGTGAGTAGGACAAGTAATTTCACTGCAGAAAAAAATAAATGGCCTTATAGTGACAAGCTGCATCTAATAATTTTTGGTGTGCAGGCTACAGTGACATTCTACAGCTGGTGGCAGGATAGTGGGTAGCTGCATCTGGTGGCAGGCGATACACTGCATCTGGTGGCGGGCAACGGTGGCAAGTGACACACTGCATCTTCTGGTGGCAGGTGACGGTGGCAAGTGACAAGCTGCTTCTGGTGGCAGCCAACAGTGGCGAGCTGCATCTGGTGGCAAGTGACACAATGCATCTGGTGGTAGGCGATGGTGGCAAGTGGTATGCTGCATCTGATGGTAGGCGACGGTGGCAAGTGACAAGCTGCATCTGACAAGCTGCATCTGGTGGCAGCCGATGATGGCAAGTGACACGCTGCATCTGATGTTAGGCAAAGGTGGCAAGTGACATGATGCATCTGATGGCAGGCAACGGTGGCAAGCTGAATCTGGTGGAAGGCAATGGTGGCAAATGACAAGCTGGATCTGCGGGCAGGCGACAGTGGCAAGTGACACGCTGCATCTGGTTGCAGGCGACGGTGGCAAGTGACACGCTGCATCTGGTGGCAGGCGATGGTGGCAAGTGACGGTGTCAATCTGCATCTGGTTGCAGGCGACGGTGGCAAGTGACACGCTGCATCTGGTGGCAGGCGATGGTGGCAAGTGACAGTGTCAATCTGCATCTGGTGGCAGGCGACGGTGGCAAGTTACATGCTGCATCTGGTGGCAGGCGATGGTGGAAAGTGACAGGCCGCATCTGGTGGCAGGCGACGGTGGCAAGTGACACCACTCAGGGCTCCCACTGATTCTGCATTCTGGTGCGTTGAGCTATTGCATTTTTTATTACAATGTATTAATGCTCTTCAATCATCCTAACACCATATAAACCATTACAACAAATCACTCACAGCCGTGGCAAACCCATCCCCCCAGCGTATACCTTACATAGTATACCTTACATAGTTAGGTTGAAAAAAGACACAAGTCCATCCAGTTCAACCATAAAAAAAAATAATAATATCATACAATCCCATATACCCAATTCTATACCCACAGTTGATCCAGAGGAAGGCGAAAAACCCCAGCAGAGCATGATCCAATTTGCTACAGCAGGGGAAAAAATTCCTTCCTGATCCCCCGAGAGGCAATCGGATTTTCCCCAGATCAACTTTACCTATAAATGTCAGTATCCAGTTATATTATGTACATTTAGGAAAGAATCCAGGCCTTTCTTAAAGCAATCTACCGAGCTGGCCAGCTCTTACTGTGAAGAAACCTTTCCGTATTTGGAGATGAAATCTCTTTTCCTCTAGACGTAAAGAGTGCCCCCTTGTCCTCAGGGTTAGCCATAAAGTAAATAACTCAACACCAAGTTCACTATATGGACCCCTTATATATTTGTACATGTTGATCATATCCCCCCTTAACCACTTCCATACTGGGCACTTATACAGCTTCCTGCCCAGACCAAAGCTTTCGGCGCTGTTGCACTTTGAATGACAATTGCGCGGTTGTGCTACACTGTACCCAAACTAAATTTTTACCATTTTGTTCCCACAAATAGAGCTTTCTTTTGGTGGTATTTGATCACCTCTGCGATTTTTATTTTCTGTTAAAATAATTTAAAAATAGACCGAAAATTTTGAAAAAAAAACTTTTTTTTTGTTTCAGTCACAAAACTTTGTAAATAAGTAAGTTTTCTCCTTCACTGATGGGCACTGACGGGCACTAAGAAGGCGGCACTGATGGGCACCGAGAGGCGGCGCAGATGGGCACCGAGAGGCGGCACGTATGGGCAACGATAGGCGGCACGGATGGGCACCGATAGGCGGCACGGATGGGCACCGATAGGCGGCACGGATGGGCACAGATAGGAGGCACAGATAGGCGGCACAGATGGGCACCGATAGGCGACACGGATGGGCACTGATAGGTGGCACGGATGGGCACTGATAGGTGGCACGGATGGGCACTGATAGGTGGCACGGATGGGCACTGATAGGTGGCACTGTAATGTGTTAATGGATGCCAATCAGTGCCAAACAATAATGCCTGCCAATCAGTGATGCCCATTGTGGGCACTGATTGGCATCCATTAGGGGCACTGATTGGCATCCCTGGTAATGGACATCCCTGGTGGTCCAGTGGCATCCCTGGTGGTCCAGTGTGGGCATCCTCAGGGGGGCTGTGCTGATAATTGATCAGCACAAACCCCCCGTCAGAGGAGCAGCCGATCGGCTCTCCTCTACTCGCGTCTGACAGACGCGAGTGAGGAAAAGCCGATTACCTGTTTACATGTGATCAGCCGTGATTGGATACGGCTGATCACGTGGTAAAGAGTCTCCGTCGGAGACTCTTTACCTAGATCGGTGTTGCGGGGTGTCAGACTGACATCCCGCAACAATGATCGCCGCGATGCGCGCCCCCGGGGGCGCGCAGCGGCTTAAAATCCTGAGGACGTCATATGACGTCCAGTCAGGATTTTAAAACCACTTTGCTGCCGTCAATCCGCTATAGGGCGGGCGGCAAGTGGTTAATCTCCTCTTCTCAAGAGTGAATAAATTCAGTTCCTCTAATCTTTCCTTATAGCTGAGCTCCTCCATGCCTCTTATCAGTTTGGTTGCCCTTTTCTGCACTTTCTCCAGTTCCCCAATATCCTTTTTGAGAACTGGTGCCCAAAACTGAACTGCATATTCCAGATGAGATCTTACTAATGATTTGAACAGGGGCAAAATTATCTCTCTCTCTTTGGAGTCCATACCTCTCTTAATACAAGAAAGGACTTTGCTCGCTTTGGAAACCGCAGCTTGGCATTGCATGCCATTATTGAGCTCATGATCTACCAAAACCCCCAGATCCTTCTCCACTATGGATCCCCCAGTTGTACTCCCCCTAGTATGTATGATGCAAGCCTATTCTTAGCCCCTAAGTGCATAACTTTACATTTATCAACATTAAACCTCATTTGCCACATAGTCGCCCAATTAGACAGTGCATTGAGGTCAGCTTGTAAATTGGAGACATCCTGTAAGGACGTTATTCCACTGCATAGCTTGGTGTCATCTGCAAAGACAGAAATTTTACTTTTGTTTCCAGACCCAATATCATTTATAAAGATATTAAAAAGTAAGGGTCCCAGCACTGAACCTTGGGGTACACCACTGATAACCTTAGACCATTCAAAGTAAGAATCATTAACCACTACTCTCTGAATTCTGTCTTTTAGCCAGTTTTCTATCCATTTACAAACTGATATTTCCAAGCGTCTGTCAAACCCCACCCCCCAGTATAAAATACTATGAAAGTACTTGCAAAAGCTAGCAGACCTCTTCACTTGTGTGGAAGGGTGAGATTTGTGATAGGAGGAGGAGGGAATGCATAACTGTTTTTGACCCCTGCATATGCATTATACCCTTCTGAACCCTTCATTTTGTGCTTTACATACTCCTTACACCTGTACTCTGTGTGTTATGAATTCCTGACCCCTGTGCCTTATGACTTTTAAACCCGGCATTGACCATGGTACTCTGGACTTTGCATTACACGCACTCAACCCCGGTTCACACTGATTTCTAACGCAAGTTGGATTGGATTGAGTGGTATGACAAGGTATATGACATCAGTTTCTATGAAGCCCATTCACAAACATGCAGTGAGACTGTGATCCGACTTTGAAAAGGACCCTATGCAAGTTTGGTGCAATGCAGCACAATTTTGTGATCCATAGACACGCATCTAAATTACATCTGCATGCTTTTTTGATCCGTTTAATAGCGTGTTTTGCCAGGGGGGTATGTGGCCATGTATGGTTTAGGCTTTTCGGGTTGCATGCAAATGCACACATTTTCTTTTTGTTTGGAGGGCACCCCCAAGCTGTTTTTTTTTTTTTCAATGCCGACTCTTTTGTTTACATTCTGCTGTCAGCAGGGATGACTCATCATTGTTAGGAAGCTGGCGGGTGCCTTGGTTGTTAGGACGCCTGGCTGACAGCAGGGATGAATCACAGTAGTAAAAACTGGCATTTAAAACACATCCAAATTGCACCAATTTGCACTGCAGCTGCATTCTAAATGACACTGAAAATCAGCTCAAATTTTCACGGCACTAGTGTGAACCTAGGCCTATACTTTGTGCCTTACAGACTCTTGCACTCAATACACTACAACAGGGGTGCTCAACCTGTGACCTGGGGGCCACATGTGGCCCTCGGAGCCATTTGACGTGGCCCTCAACCTCAAACCAGGGAAGAGCACTTCCATTTATCCTGCAGATTTGGTGCCTTTCTAGCGCACCACACGTTCTGAGAGCGGGAGTTTTGGGGGAAGATTTACTAAAACTGGAGAGTGCAAAATCTGGTGCAGCTGTGCATAGGAGCCAATCAGCCTCCAGGTTTTTTTGTTAAAGCTTAATTGAACAAACTGAAGTTAGAAGCTGATTGGCTACCATGATTTTGCGCTCTCCAGTTTTAGTAAATCAACCCCTTGGTGCGCTTTCAAAAAGTGCACCATGCCCGCAAGATATAATAGAAGTCTATGGCAAAGCCCAGCTAACGCGCAAGAAAGCTGAAGGTGCACTGCACTGCACCCGCGTTGCAGGTATAAAGCAGTACATCAGTGTAAAAGCAGCCTTACGGGGGTCTGGACAATAAGGACTCTTTTACATTTGCCGTTCGGGTAGTGGTAAAGCACTATACAGTTGAGATGCGTTTTTACCACACTCCCCCCCAACCACTGGTCTAGCATCAGAGGTCACAATGGTGACCCCACCCCCATGCTCCATGGGGCCCGTGCGGCCTCCCTTTTACATTCTGTTATACACTTGGGACAGGAGGGGCGGCGTATACAGGAACCAATTTTCTCCATTTTCCCCCTGCAACCACTGAAAGACGGCTTTTCCTCCACTCCCTCCCGCCAGCATTCAGCGGCTGCAGGAGGAAAATATTCATTATGCTATTTAAAATAAATTCTTAACTAATTTGTTTAGATGTGGCCCGCAACCGGTTACCAAATCACTTAAGTGGCCCTCGCTATTCAAAAGGTTGCGCACCCCTGCACTACATAGTACATTACATGCTTATAAACAAAGTGTTCATTGTCTCAACAGTTGCAGGTTGCTAAACCATCCGAGTATTTTAATTAAGAAGTTCTTCTTTAAGGTATGCTCAGACAAAGTGTAAGCAATCTGTCTAGTTTTAGTGTGCACAAAAGCAATTGTAATGGAAGACTCTAATTTTGAAAAAGTATTGTGCTAAGGTTTACACGTCTGTGAGATTCTCACCTATGACTAAGATTTGACTGATATCTGCCAGTTTCATGGGACTGTACATGGGGCTGTTCTCTGTGATTTTGTACATTTACATTCCTAGAATGGCCATAATTGATTTAATAAAAAACAAAACAGATATCCAACAAGCTTAAAACTTGCTTGTATAATTTCATCTGACATGCTTATGAGTGCTGTAGGTACATATTAGTCAGAGATTTTGAAATATTGAAAATCTCTACAATTTACAGCGGATTATTTTTCCTACTTTCACTATGCGTGCACCACTTTAAAACCCTGCACGATTACAGCAGCTATTGCAGCTACTAAATTGAGTTCAGCCTTTTGTACCTATGGGACAGAGATATTGGACAGGCTTGTGTTGATTGGCTTACAGTTTCTATTAACCACTGTTTAGTATGTTACTGCACTAAGCAATATATTGGTGTTCTGTAACAAAGAAAAATAGACACACACAAACAGTAAAAAGAAATTGCTAAATAAACAGTTTCATACCAGGAAGATTCTTTTTTATGGGTTGTTGATCTGGCTTGTCGGGACACTTAATAGTTATACCTACCAACAAAAATAATTATGTTAACAACACAGTTTAACTGTAGTCATTGTGCATCACAGGTCAATGAGTAACAACTGAACTTGATGTAACAAATTAAGTCTTATATTTTCGCCAATACACACTTGACACCAAACCCTGATGGAAATAAAATATTGAACTCATATTAAGCTACTGATATTATGACACCTCCTTGTCCATGGTTCATTCTTCATGTTGCAACATAAAGAGAATCGGTATTCTTTACCACTTTAACAATTATTGCTTCCATGTTTCAATTCCCACAGGTACAAGTGAGGCCTTGAACAAGAAGGAACAGATAGATCTAGCAGACCAGTTAATAATGCACCACAATGAAAGCGTATTTCCACTTTTGCAGCCAAATTGGGACAACATCTACTTTATATTTTTTACATGTTCTCATTCACCTGAAAAGGTAAAAGATGCTGCTTACATTATACATGTTCGTTTCTGAAAACTACAAAACTAAAGTACAGTAAAACTGTGGAGTGTGAGCATAATTAATTCCGTAAACATGCTTGTAATCCAAAGCACTTGTATATCAAAGCGAATTTCCCCATATCAAATAATGGAAACTCAGATGATTCGTTCCACAACCATTTATTCATAAGTCCTTTAGTTTATAGTCCATATAAAAAGGATTATAGCAATGTGATAGGTTGTGTAAACATAAAATGTCCATCCACAAATG
This sequence comes from Rana muscosa, assembly GCA_029206835.1. Taxonomy (NCBI): domain Eukaryota; kingdom Metazoa; phylum Chordata; class Amphibia; order Anura; family Ranidae; genus Rana; species Rana muscosa. The sequence continues at coordinate 359,796,586 of CM055122.1, forward strand.
GCATCCTTCACAATGGGATTAGAAGCAAAATCCAGCAGGAGCTAGAGTATAAAAGAGAAGAGAGGCACCTCTAAGTGTTTAATGAAGGTACAATATTCAGCAACTCACATGGTTGATGATTAAAAGAGGTACATCCAAGTATGCAGGCATTTGGGGTAAAGCTGTCCACATAGACCGTCCTCTGCACTGCGGGCTCCCATCGCTCTCAGTCTGCAATCATGAACGGGAAGACTACCCATGCAGTAGAGCGATCTGAAAGCGGGGCTTTAAGCGCTAATGGAGCGCAGCGTGGAAGGGATGACGTTGATGGTGGTGTGGAGGACGGTCTATGTGAACAGCTTTCCCCAGATGTCTGCATACTTAGATGTGCCTGTTTTAATCATCAACCATGTGAGTTGCTAAATGTTGTAACTTTATTAAATGTAACCATATTGCCACACTAATCCCGCATACACTCGTTTTTCATGACGAGAAAAATGCCATTTTTTTATTTGGTCAATAAAAACGATTGCGTGTGTGCTCCAGAGCATTTTTCACAACGTGAAAAATGGGCATTAAAAATTTGGAACATGTTCCAATTTTTCTCGTTGTCGTTTTTCTCGTCATGAAAAACGGCCGTGTGTAGGCTTTAACGACGTGAAAAAAACCTGCATGCTCAGAAGCAAGTGATGAGACGGGAGCACTCTTTCTGGTAGAACTAGCGTTCGTAATGGAGATAGCACATTCGTCATGGACTGAAGAGCACGAGGTCGAAAAGCGCGAATCGTCTCTCACCAAAACTTTACTAACACAAGGATCAGCAAAAGCAGCCCAAAGGGTGGCACCATCCGAATGGAACTTCCCCTTTATAGTGCCGTCGTACATTTTATACGTCACCGCGCTTTGCTCAAGCATTTTTTTTCATGATAGTGTGTAGGCAAGGCAGGCTTGAGAAGAATCACGTCGAGAAGACATTAAAAACGTTCGTGTGTACGCGGCATTAGAGGCGCCTTTGTTCTGTTTTATATTCAGTTGTGACATGATGCTACTTTTATATCAAGACATCGCTTGTATATCAAGTTAAAATTTATTAAAAAATGTGCTTGTCTTGCAAAACGCTCTCAGACCAAGTTACTTTCAAACCAAGGTATTACTGTACTTTCCCTGCTATTCAAAGTTGGGTGAGAAGTTATTTTTTACCATAATTACCCCTATATGTACTGTGTGGTGGCAGATCTCATTATCAGCTGTAAATTAGATTTTAAGTGTGTCGGTCCCAACGATGGGTTAAAATAAATTTGGCTTCTGAATTATATGTTAATGAGTGAAAACTCAGTGTGTCCCTCTTTGTTAGTGGGTAATGATTAAGTTTCCTCTCTCTTGAAATTGTTCTGAGTAGCTTGGAGTCTACTCAAAGCCTGCTTCAAACAAAAACCTAGAAAGGTAAGAAATATTTTTAGGTATGCTGTGTAAATGGGAACAAATAACAAACACGTTTTCTCAAATTTGACATTTTTCCACTTTGGATTGTTAGGGAAAGTTAGAATTTTTAGAATGAGGTTAGCATTGTCAGTCTTCATATTTGTGTTAGTACAGGCTTTCATTAAAGCTGTATTTTAACAGTCTGAAATTTAGAATTCGGCATTCAGCAAAATTTAGAATTCAACATTTTGTGATGAAAATTATGTTGAAAGAAATATATAAACATTCAGGCAGTGAACCTATATTTTACATACACCAGACCATCCTTTAACATTCCTTTTTGATAAGTCAAAATGTAGGATAAGATCACTTAAGTTTTATTAAAATATGATCAGTAAATTGATATTATAGAACACAACGCAACTTACAAAGCAACTTATTTTTCAAGTTGACTGGCTGAAGTGATTTAATTTCCTCATCATCAGGAGCACCATATTCTGTACAAAAAAAAAATGTTAAGAAATAGTAAGGATACAGTTAAATAATTAAAGTGTATAGAAGTCTTTGAAAAAATAAATAAATAACAAAGCATATCCTCATATAAAATGAACTTGCTTCAATCTATAGCACCTAGTGTGGACCCTGACTGTTATTTCATTCCTCTGCAATCTGCATCTATCACTTCCAACAGTTATCCCTGACACCAGACAATCAATGGTAATGCCACCAACACACAGTATATAATCGATATCCCAATGAAGATGTAAAGAGGGGGGTATGTCCATTTCCCCCACTGAAGCCTCGTACACATGACCGAGTTTCTCGTCCAAAAACGACAAGAAAACTGCCGAGAGAGCTTTCTTGTCGAGAAAACCGTTCATGTGTATGGTTTTTCGTCGAGAAAACTGCCGGGAATCTCGACCAGAAAAATAGAGAACCTGCTCTCTTTTTTCTCGTCAGGATTCTCGATTTTCTCGTCGTGTTTCTCGTCGGCCTGTTTTGCGACGAGAAAACCGTTCGTGTGTATGCTTTTCTGAGTCTTCAAAAAGCGCGCATGCTCAGAATCAAGTATGAGACGGGAGCCCTTCTTCTGGTAAAACAAGCCTTCGTAATGGAGATAGCACATTCGTCCCGCTGTAAATTATTGCATCGTTTAAATGTTGCGCATTTAAATCTTCTTTAGAATGTTACAATAATGAAAACTAAAGAACTTGTTTTGTTTTGCTACCTTTTTCATGCTGATCTCATGAATATTTAGCTGTATTATATCGAGCAAGATCTCCTTAATAATTATATTTTAAAAATTTTGAATACAGATCTTAATTTTAAATGATTCTTTATTTTATAGTTAGCTCCATGATTTTATTTATTATTTTTGTTGTGTCAAGTTTACCCCTTACTTTTTTTTTTTTTTTTTAGACCTTCAAGGAGATTTATTTGTGTTATCTGTCCCTTTTATTTTATTTGATAAAATGTATCTGCCTACTCCAAAGCTAAATTTATAATTATTATAAAAACACATAGTCAAGTATTAATTGTCCAAAAAAAACTTTTATTCATGTATATAACAAAATAAATAGAAGGCAGCGCTGGAGAACCTGCTGCCATTTGTACATCCATGGGACCCCAGAGCACACATCAACCCTGTGTGGCCAAGAAATTTGGGAGCTTGAGTAGCACAACAGTTGTGAGCACAATCTGATTCTGGACTCCCAGAGGTCAGGAACAGCAGCAGGTGATATACATGTCCCAAGTCTGTGGTACTACAACAGGCTTCCTTTTGTCAGACCACATTGAAGCAAGGCCATCACTTCCTGGTCTTCTTGGCAGCCTTCCCTGAAGCCATCCCTGCAGCCTTCCTTCTGCGTGTGGCTGGAGGCTGTGCCACTGGAGGTGTACTCGTGTCAGGAGGAGGAGAAGGAGGTGGAGGAGAAGAAGAAGAAGGTGGAGGAGGAGGAGGAGAAGGTGGTTGAGGTTGGGAAAGCTGGGCGACCTCACATATGGCCGTATTGGGGGTAATTCTCCCCATCACCCCCTTGTTCAGCAAGGTGATCAGCAGTGGCTCGCATAGGAGGCGTTGTTCCATGCTCATCACCTGGAATTTGGCCCCAACTAGGCCGGCAATGGCCTCTTCAGGGGATGTGGGCTCCTGGAGGGTGGCATGTGCCTCTCTAATCAGGGCCATTGCTGCCTCGCTTGTGCTCCTGTCCCTCCTGGATCTTTTAGGAAGGTGGATGGGAGGCACCTGAGATCTGGTCCTGCTACTTGGCCCAGCCACCTCCTGTGTGCCACTGGGCCCTGCCACCTCCTGTGTGCCACTGGGCCCTGCCACCTCCTGTGTGCCACTGGGCCCTGCCACCTCCTGGCTCACAGTGGGCCATGCCCCCTCCTGGCTCACAGTGGGCCCTGCCTCCTCCTGGCTGACACTTTCCAGACCCTCCTCCTGGCTGATGTCATCCTGTGTATGAAAAAGGGACATCGTTTTAGTATTTGGTTCATCATTTACACACAAATTATAGCTCATGACTGTTGCAAATTGAATGTAAATCTATAGAAAACACTATTATTATGACCCCATCATTTTTCATTCTTCTCCGCCAATTTTGGGCCCACTACTGCCTATTGATATTTAGATCACTTTTTGCTCCCAAATTTTGGGGGGATTTACATATTATCTTATTGTTCATGCATTAATTTTCTCACAATACATTTTGAGAAAATACTATACCTGGCTCCAGATGTCCAAATCAGGTTCTTCCAGGATGGCTGCCTCCTCTTGCTCCAGAGAAGGCTCAGGTTGGCTGCAGGGAAGTCTGGGGAGAAGACTGGACAGTGATGGCTTTGCCTCAAGCTGGTCGTTCAGAAAGAACATCCTGCTATAGTACCACAAAGTCGGGACATATACATCAGCTGCTGCTGCTCCTGACCTCTGAGAAGCCAGGACCCTAAAGCGCTCAGTCCTGTATCTGCCTCTCAAGCTCCCAATTTTACTGTCCACCTGTTGTGTGGTTGCTGTGGGTACCCTGGTATGCACAAATGGGAGCAGGGTCTCCAGCGCTGCTTTCCTCACACCTTTTTTCCGGTGAATGGGGTTTTTGGTCTCCCACAGAGCGGGCAGCTCCCTTACCCGGTCTATAAATTCACCCAGGAATTCCCTATCGCTGATGAAAGCATTCATTTTGGTTCTGCAAGCCAAAACACAAGACAAAAAAAGTAATGTCAGTCACACAGTCTAACCTCCTGTAAATCAGATTCCCCATATATATCCTCCACCAATCTCTAGGCAGTATAGGCCACCGATTTCACAAACTATAAAAATCACATACCTTCGTTCTCACGTCCGTCACTTTTCCTCCTCTCTCCGCACACCGAACGTTGTATCGTCACATGTGTGTTTGCTTTATATACATCACGCATGCGTGTCGCTCCGCACACGTCGCCCGCCCATAATGTTCACAGTATCAACTTTTCCCCGCCCCTTCTCTTTCAGCGCGCAGACAGATATGGCGGAGTCACAGCAGGTGTCTGACAATTCATCAAATAACGAGGAGGAGACCAGCCCAGACCGTGAAACGTCACGATCAAGGAGGAGATTCAAGGCATCTAATATGTCTTACGCGGAGATGGTGGACATATTGCTAAAGTCGGATTATGACGCAAAGCATGGGCCGTATACCTACCCTAATCTAAGGAAGTCCAAAATAATGGAGAAAGTAGTGAAAAGTCTGAAGAAGAATTTTGGGGTGAAACGATCAAAGGAGCAGCTCAGAAAGAGGTGGTCTGACCTCAAACTGAGGGAGCCGGAGCAGTTAAGGAGCATTAAGAGAATGCTAGAAAAAAGTAAGTACTTTTCCTGTGTTCCTATTATTGTATTTCTGAACTTGCATGTTGCTCCATGTTGTTGCATTTTACTATTGTACCTTACAAAATGTCATCGTTAAAACTTGGTTTGGCCCAGTAATCGTTCGTTACAGACACATCGTTCGCCCACTATATACGATGTTTTGCGAAGATACAGGGTTCCAATAATTTAGAGCGATGCCCGTTTTTATTCCATAAATGTTATTACAGTGTTGGCTAGATGATGTGTTTGGAAAGAGAATGAAATGCAAACTTTTATCAGTGTAAAGGAGAGGACACTCAGCAGCTGTTTCCACATCTGGACTCTGGAGCACTATAGTGTGGGCCACCAGAACAACCTTTTTAAGGTGCCCCACAAAGGTGCATCAGTGTATTTTTGGGGTGCCTCCATGTGTTAAAAATTGTCAGCCAAAGGTGAATAGTCAAGATTTGTTTATTTTGAAATAATGTCTTCAGCTTGAAACTCGTCCCCAAACAGACACTTGTACCCCACTTCCAAGCAATGTAGCATGTTCATATTTTTAACCTAAAATATCTGTGTGCTAAGTATACCTTTTGTTTGATTCTCATAGGGGAGAGAAGACTGGGAGGACACCACTCCAGGGAGCACAGGAACCCCACACCTTCTAAACAACCCCAACCTCACCAAGAACCCCAACCTGAGGATGTTGAGGAAGTTGAAGAGGAGGAAGGAGAAGTGGAGGAAGGAGAAGTGGATGACGTGGTGGAACTAGTCACCACAACAGGTCAGTATCTGTTACCACAGCTTCAGGTAAGAGATGTAGGCCTGCAGAGTTATAATACATTTTGTATTTTTTATAGGGGATGAAAATGTTGTTGTGAAAGAAAGTACGCCTTTCTCTGCTGACAGTGCCCTACGAATCATCCAGCAAGTGATGGAGTGTAGTACAGAACTGGACAGAATTAAGCAAAGAATGAATGTGATGGATCAAACCTTTAAGGACATCCCAGATGTTTTGGGGCGAATTGAATAAGGCACAAAACACCCCATTTTTTTTCCAATTGTTATTCCCCCAATTTTTTGCTTATAGACAATCAATCAAGCCAAAATTTGAAGATGCACACAGTGTGTCAACATGTGCCATCTGCCATCAGGGGATAACCATGTACGGGTTTTGGGGGTGCAACCCCTTCCTCGCATCTCAAGTAGGTGAAATGAAGAAGGGGTTGCACCCCCCAAAACACGTCCATTGATAACCCCAGATGGCAGATAGCACATGTTGACAATAGGGATCAGGAGTCAAAAATCCCTTTTTAAAAAGACTCTAAATTGTGTGCATCTTCAAATTTTTGGCTTGGTCAGGGGTGCCAACACCCCATATTATGATGGGCAGATAGACATTTTTCATTAGATAGAATGTCTGATATTGACAAGAGGTATATCTTGTTGTAGTTTGTTGGATGCTAATGATGGTTTTGTATTTTCTTACCAAAAAAAAAGGCCCGTTTGTGAGCCAAAATTTTTTTGGAACAACAACAAAGTGTAGCTTCTTTATCAAATACGCTCTAACCTTATTTGTGTACATTTTTGGTGTTACTAGTGAAATGGTTGATATTTACTAAAGGAAAATACACTTGGTACTACAAATGCACTAAGACAAACTAGGAGACAGCAAAAAAACAAACAAAAAACAGATTAAACCAGATATTTACTTTCTCAAAAATGCTTCAGACATGGCCTGGCATAGGAATTGCCCCCCTACCCGTGAAATATTCTAGATATTTCTGGCGAACCTCACGGGCATTTTGGGGGGGCAAGCCAGGACGGCCAGATTCTAGGCCCGGCAGGCTATTGCCAGTTGGAAATCCTGCCTCAGGCACAATTGAGGCAATATAATTTGTGGATTTCCTTATCAGAAAATTATGTAGCACACAGCAACAGAAAATGACGTAGTTCATTTTGTACTCCGCCAAGTGAATTGGTGTCATGAAAAGGCGGATCCGGCTGGCCATTATCCCGAAGGCATTCTCCACGACTCTTCGGGCCCTGGCCAGCTGGTAGTTGAACACCCTCTTCTCCGGGGTGAGGGTCCTCTGGGGAAATGGCCTCATGAGATGCGGTCCCAGTCCGAAGGCTTCATCAGCCAAAAACACAAAGAGGAGTCCTTCAACATTCCCTGCATCCGGTGGCAATGCAAAGTCATCACTCTGGAGACGGAGGGCAAACTCCGTCTGGCTGAAGGATCCCCCATCGGACATCCAGCCATTCTTCCCCACATCCACATAGAGGAATTCATACCGTGCTGACACCACCGCCATCAGCACAATGCTATGAAACCCCTTGTAATTGTAGAAGTAGGACCCAGAACGGGGTGGCGGCACGATGCGGACGTGCTTCTCGTCAATAGCTCCACCACAGTTGGGGAAGTCCCACCGCGTGGAAAACTCAGATGCCACAGTCTGCATGGAAGGAAGCTGTGGAGTCAAACAAGATAAAAAAATATTAGTACTTTTGCACATAACATTGCAAGCAGATTATACTAAAATACATTCTTGCCCAACATCATTCTAAGTTTCTGTTTAATGTGTTTTAAAATACTCAAATAGAAGGCTCAAGTATCATATTCATCACCCCCTCTGATGGTCCATTGTAAAGAAATTTGGGGGGGCTAGATGAGTTTGTGAATGCTCAAAAATAAGGTCAATTAACATTTTGATACATTTTAGGGGGTGATTGGGGGGGGGGGAGGGTAAAGCACTACAATGGAGCTGAAAAATACATTGGGAAGTGACTCGGCTAGGTGTGTTTGGGCCCAGGATAGCATTGCAGTGGCGGTGCGTCCATAGTGGGTGCAGGAGCGCTGCCCCCTCTCTCTCCTGCGCCCGTCACTCAGAACAATACATAGGTTCATGCCTTGCATGAACCTATGTATTGTCGATGCCGCCCACTATTCAGATGGATGGCCCCCTGTTGAGCGGCGGACATCTGAATAACAGCAGCTGGTTGGTTTTTGGAAGTGCCTATCAGAGCCAGCGGCTATGATAGGCTTCCCGATTACAGCCTGAGGGCTGTAATTGGCTTCCAAAAAGTTAACCAGGGGACGCAGGGGGGGTGCGTTACTTGGTTAAACACTGACAGGCTCCTCTGCCAATCATGTTCCCCGGTAACCTGATTGGCTGATGCAACATCGAGGCCGGGAGAAGACACAGAGGAGAGGAGAAGGACGGCGCTGACCAGAGGAAGGTAAGTGCAGGGCTGGGGGTGGAACTGCCTGTATTTGTGGACAAACTGGCTGCATTTGAGGGGACAACTGGTGGCGTTTAATGGGCACAGTGGCGGAAATGGATGCTTTTTCTTTTTAAATTTTTTGGGTGGCCCCCCAAACATTTTGAGCAACAGCTGCCACTGCTGGAGAGGTTAGTGAAGGGAAATATGCATGGAGGAGAAAAAAGGGGCATTACAAGCTTACAGCATGCATGGGGACAAAGGGGACATTCTCAGCATATTACAATCATGGTAATTAGGGAAGGTTGAAAGAAATACAATACATTAGCATACATGAAATACATATAATGTGATGTTAAAGGAGAAATCTTACCCCAATATATTCCTCCTGCAGGACTTGGATAATGGCAGAACAAGTGTCTGGGATTATGACGCCCAGAGCCTGGGGGGAGATGCCTGTCGTGAACTTCAAGTCCTGCAGACTTCTCCCTGTCGCCAAGTAGCGTAACGTGGCGATGAGCCTCTGCTCAGCACTGATGGCTTCCCGCATAACAGTGTCCTGCCTGGTAATATAGGGAGACACCAAAGCCAACAGATGCTGAAAAACGGGGTCAGACATCCGCAGAAAATTCCTGTAGTCCTCAGGATTATTCTCCACGATCTCCCGCAGAAGAGGCATATGACAGAATTGGTCCCGCTGGAGCAACCAATTCTTGGTCCATGAAATCCTCCTCACCCCGTTCATGGACTCATCTTGGTCCAAGACAAGCAGACCAAAACCAAGCGCCCGCACAGCACGAACTCGATGACGAGAACGTACCCGCGACATGGCTAGGAGACGGTCGTCTGATCAGAACGTACTAAACAGAACGCACTTAAGAACAGCAAGGCCTATGAAGAACGAACTGAAAATCAACGAACGGGCAAGAACGCACTGTAAAACAGATACGACCTGCCTACACGCCCTGAAAGACAAGATACGAACCCACAAGCACAAACTGAACCGCAGAAAATGAACTGAAAGCACGAAGACTGAAAAGCGCAAATCGACTCTTCCCAAACTTTTACTTCACATGCGGTAACACGAGATCAGCAAAAGCAGCCCAAGGGGTGGCGCCATTGAAATCGATCTTCCCCTTTATACTGCCGTCGTACATGCTGGACGTGACCACACAGAACAACGACGAGATTTGGAATTGACAGTGTGTATGCAAGGAAAGCTTGACAAGAATCTCGTCAAGCTTGACAAGAATCTCGTTGAGAAAAACGACGGGTTTTTTACAACGAGAAACTCGGTTGTGTGTACAAGGCTTTAGAACACAGGCCTCGGATTACACTCAGCTATCTGCCCTGTATTGTGCAGTGTGTGACGTCAGATCCCAGCCCTATGCAAATTGATCTGTGTATTTTGAAAGGCTCTGGAGGAAAGCAGATAAACAGGTACAGATTTTGTGTAAGGATTTGTTTTATCACTGTGTATCACCTGGGGATAGTCAGTGGGCTTATATAAGGGTTTATTATCACTTTAACATGTGCAACATAATTACTACATAACCCATTTAGTAAGTAATGTGATTATCAATTATCTCTCAACTGGCAACTGTGTTCTGTTATGTACATTTCCCAGAATTAGTATCCCCCTAAATAGTATCTGGCTGCAGTGACTCTGCATGTATAGTCTGAGGTCAAATTACATGCATTCCTACCTGTGTACAGCACAGAGTGCAACAGTAAAGCCCCATTCACACTTGTGAAATCACGTTATTACCTATAGCTCCCATTCACATCAATGCAACATGCTGCAGTACGATTTTTGAAAAGGTGCAGGTGCCCCATAGACTTTAATGGGAGCCCATGCATGTATATGCTTTTTTGGTGCATGTTTTGTTTATTGGGGTTTGCGTTTTACAACCAATTCTCGCCCCAACACATTAAATCATGAAAACACATAAAAAAAACACCACAAAAAAGGTAGCTTGAACCTAGGTTAAGGCCTCATTGACACAGGCTTCTTGCATTTGTTTTGTTTAAACACAGGAAAAAATCATCTATGAAGTATGGTTTTGTTTTGGGGTTATATGCAAAACGTACATGCTTCATACAGGCTTTTCCCTCCAAAATTCCTTTGCCACTTACTGTAGTTGCATTAAGTATATATCTATAATGCCCCAGGACGCACAGATTTCCTTTTTTTTTTAAAGAATAGCGTACCACAATATCTACAGAACAGAGGCAGGTAAGGATCTGTAACAAAGTTTCCTTGCAATGCATATACAGTTGTGCTCATAAGTGTACATACCCTGGCAGAATTTATGATTTCTTGGCCATTTTTCAGAGAATATGAAAGATAACACAAAAACTTTTCTTTCACTCATGGTAAGCCATTTATTATCAATCAACTGTGTTTGCTCTTTTTAAATCATAATGGCAACAGAAATTACCCAAATGACCCTGATCAAACGTTTACATACCCTTAACACTGTGTATTGCCCCTTTTAACATCAATGACAGCTTAACCACTTGCCGTCCACCCTATAGCAAATTGACGGCGGCAAAGTGGTTTCAATATCCTGACTGGACGTCATATGACGTCTTCAGGATATTGAGCCACGGCGCGCATCGCGACGATCGTTGTTGCGGGACGTCAGTCTGACACCCCGCAACACCGATCTAGGAGACTCTTTACCATGTGATCAGCCGTGTCCAATCACGGCTGATCACGATGTAAACAGGAAAAGCCGGTCTGTCAGACGCGAGTAGAGGAGAGCCGATCGGCTGCTCCTCTGACAGGGGGGGGGTTTGTGCTGATCCATTATCAGCGCAGCCCCCCCGAGGATGCCCACATTGGACCACCAGGTATGCCACCAGCCCACCAGGGATGCCCACCTTAAGGTATGCCACCCTAGACCACCAGGAATGCCAATTAGATATGCTTAATAGATGCCAATCAGTGCCCACAATGGATGCCAATCAGTGCCCACAATGGGCACCACTGATTGGCAGGCATTATTGTTTGGCACTGATTGGCATCCATTAGTACAAACAATTACAGTACAGTACCACCTGCCAGTGCCCATCCATGCCACCTATCAGTGCCCATCCATGCCACCTATCAGTGCCCATCCATGCCACCTATCCATGCCCATCCATGTCGCCTATCCGTGCCGCCTATCTGTGCCACCTATCTGTACCCATCCGTGCCGCCTATCGGTGCCCATCCGTGCCGCCTCATCGGTGCCCATCAGTGCCGCCCCATCGGTGCCCATCAGTGAAGGAGAAAACTTACTTATTTACAAAGTTTTGTAACTGAAACAAAAAAAAATTCAAAATTTTCGGTCTTTTAAAAAAAAAAATTAGCAGAAAATAAAAAAATCGCAGAGGTGATAAAATACCACCAAAAGAAAGCTCTATTTGTGGGAAAATAATGATAAAAATGTTGTTTGGGTACAGTGTAGCATGACCGCGCAATTGTCATTCAAAGTGCAACAGCGCAGAAAGCTGAAAATTGGTCTGGGCAGGAAGGTGTATAAGTGCCCAGTATGGAAGTGGTTAAAGTCTTTTGTGGTATTTGTGGATTAGGCTCTTTATCTTCTCAGATGGTGAAGCTGCCCACTCCTCTTGGCAAAAAGCCTCCAGTTCCTGTAAATTCTTGGGCTGTCTTGCATGAACTTCACATTTGAGATCTCCCTAGAGTGGCTCAATGATATTGAGGTCAGGAGACTGAGATGGCCACTCCAGAACCTTCACTTTATTCTGCTGTAGCCAATGACAGGTCGATTTTGCCTTGTGTTTTGGATCATTGTCATGTTGGAATGTCCAAGTACGTCCCTTGCGCAGCTTCCTGGCTGAGGAATGCAAATGTTCCAGTATTTCTTGATAACATACTGCATGCATCTTGGCAATCGATTTTGACCAAATTTCCTGTGCCATTGTAGCTCACATCCCCAAAACATCAGCGATCCACCTCCGTGATTCACAGTAGGAATGGTGTATCTTTCATCATAGTCCTTGTTGACTCCTCTCCAAATGTAGCGTTTATGGATATGGCCAAAAAGCTAAATTTTGGTCTCATCACTCCAAATGACTTTGTGCCAGAAAGTTTGAGGCTTGTCTCTGTGCTGTTTGGCATATTGTAAGCGGGATACTTTGTGGCATTTAAGCAGTAATGCCTTTCTTCTGGCGACTTGACCATGCAGCCCATCTTTCTTCAAGTGCCTCCTTATTGTGCATTTTGAAAACAGGCACACCACATCGTTTTCAGATAGTCCTGTATTTCACCTGAAGTTAGTTGTGGGTTTTTCTTTGTATCCCGAACAATTTTCCTGGCAGTTGTGGCTGAAATTTTAATTGGTCTACCTGACCGTGGTTTGGTTTCAACAGAAAACCTAATTTTCCACTTCTTGATTAGAGTTTGAACACTGCTGATTGGCATTCTCAATTCCTTGGATATCGTTTTATATCCCTTTCCTGTTTTATACAGTTCAACTACCTTTTCCCGCAGATCCTTTGACAATTCTTTTGCTTTTCCCATGACTCAGAATCCAGAAACATCAGTGCATCACTGGATGAAAGATGCAAGGGTCTGTCAGGAGTCCAGAAACTCATTGACCTTTAATACACAGACACACACACACACTAATTACAAGCAAACAGATCACAGGTGAGGATGGTTACCTTTAATAGCAATTCAAACCCCTTTGTGTTAACTTGTATGCATGTTATCAGGCCAAAATCACCAGGTTATATAAACTTTTGATCAGGGTCATTTGGGTAGTTTCTGTTGCCATTATGATTAAAAAGAGTAAACACAGTTGATTGATAATTAATGGCTTCAGTCAAACACTAACCAAGAGCGAAAGAAAAGTTTCTGTGTTATTCATATTCTCTGAAAAATGGCCAATAAATCATAAATTCTGCCAGGGTATGTAAACGTATGTGCACAACTGTAGTTTACCAGGAAGATCCAGTGTTTTTTCACCAAGCTAGAATTTAATTTTAACCACTACGTTATGTTACGTCGCTTTGCCTTTTGGCCAATAATGGCGCCCACGGCTCGCCCCTGAAGCCGATGCGAGTGCCTGGCGGGCACGATGACCACCGGGCACCCGCGATCACTCGTGACAGAGCGAGAACTGGGATCTGTGTGTGTGTAAACACACAGATCCCAGTTCTCTCAGGGGAGAAGAGACTGATCGTGTGTTCATACGAAGTATGAAAACCGATCTCACTCTTCCCCTAGTAAGTCCCATCCCCCCTACAGTTAGAACACAGTGAGGGAACACAGTTAATCCCTTGATCGTCCCCTAGTGTCAACCCCTTCTCTGCCAGTAACATTTATGCAGTAATCAGTGCATTTTTATAGTACTAATCGCTGTATAAATGTGAATGGTTCCAAAATAGTTTTAAAAGTGTGCAATTTGTCCGCCGCAATCCCGATAAAAATCGCAGATCACCGCCATTACTAGTAAAAAATAAAAATAATAATAATAAAAATGCCATAAAACTACCTCCTATTTTGTAGACACTATAACTTTTGCGCAAACCAATCAATATACGCGTATTGCTATATTTTTTTACCAAAAATATGTAGAAGAATACATATTGGCCTAAACGGAGGAAAAAATAGGATTTTTGTACTCACCGTAAAATCCTTTTCTCTGAAGTCCATGGACGGACACAGCTCCTTATAATTCTTGACTTGTGGGTTCCGTTCCGTCTATTAGGAGAGGACTAGGCAGACATGTTAGACATTTAAAACATGGAACTTTAGCAAAGCTGAACGGCCCCGCCCGGGGGGCGGTCCCTCTGGTCATAACCCCTCACACTGCCTCAGCAGCTCAGTTCGTCAAAAAGCAGTACAAACTTAAAAAGGAGGGGAGTGTGCTGTGTCCGTCCATGGACTTCAGAGAAAAGGATTTTGCGGTGAGTACAAAAATCCTATTTTCTCTTTCGTCCATGGACGGACACAGCTCCTTATAATTCTTGACTTGTAGGACGTCCCCAAGCAGTGTCAAAAACGAGGGGTGGGAACAAAAATTAAACAACTTCACCCCAAACAACCAGAGCTCCTCAACGGAGATGATGTAGCCTCAAACAATCGCCTGCAAAACCTTTCGGCTGAAGCAAGCATCCGAAGAAGCATACACATCAACCCTGTAAAACGTAGTGAAGGGATGAACGGGCGACCAGGTCGCCGCCTTACACATCTGTGAAACAGACACATGATGTCAGAGACACCAAGTGCCCTGGTCGAATGTGCCGAAACAGGAAAGGGAGGCGCCCGCCCTCTAAGGGCATAAGTCTGAATTACCGTCTGCCTAGTCCACCGAAAAATGGTGGCCGACAAGACCACCGGGCCCTATTTTTGGTTCAGTCACCAACAGAAACAGCGAGTCTGACCTCTGAAATGGAGCCGTAGCAGACAGATACACCCGCAAAGCACGTACCACGTCTAAGGGATGTAACGCAACCTCTGTGAGATGCGACTGCCGAGGACACAAGGATGGAAGCACAATGTCCTCATTCAGATGAATGGCCGAAACCACCTTCAGAAGAAACGAAGGTTGTGGGCGTAGCACCGCAGTATCCTTACAAAGGATCAAGCATGGGGGACTTACAAGACAAGGCCGCCACCTAGAATCCCTTCTGACAGATGTAATGGCCACCAGAAGGCAACTTTCTGAGAGAAGGTCAAAAGAGAAATCTCTCTGATCTTCCCAAAGGGAGGTTTCCGAAGCACCGAGAGCACCAGGTTCAAATCCCACGGGAAGAAGTGGTGGTTGAACCGGGGGGCCACACGTTGGACCCCCTGCACAAACGTACACACCAGTGAAAAGAGCCGCCAATGGTCGTTGAAAGAAAACAGCTAAGGCAGAAATCTGCCCCTTAATGTTACTTAAGGCAAGATCTTTATCCACTTCATGCTGTAAAACACAGCAGGATCCTGGAAACTGAATATGCCCGTGGACCCACTCCATCTCCTTACATAGAGATGCAGGCCTTCCACCTGCAATGGCAAATCCTCCAAGAAGATGACATCCGTGCTCTTAGCATGGTGGAAATTACCGAAACCGACAGGCCTCGGTCCCTCAGTACCTGGCTTTTAATAGCTATGCCGTTAAAGCCAGCACCTGTAAGGCAGGATGAAGTATGGGACCTTGCGACAGAAGGTCCTCCCGCTTCAGCAGTCGCCAAGGGACATCCGCCACCAGGCGCACTAGGTCAGCGTACCAGTGACGCAGAGGCCAGTCTAGGTCAAACAAAATCCCCGGAATCCCCTCGGCCTCTACTCTGCGGAGCAGACGAGGAAGACGTTTTATTGGGGGAAAGGCGTAAAATTTGCTGATATTGACCTCACGGAGCTACTAACGCGTCTGCCCAGGGATCTCTGGACCTGGCCACAATCTCAATACCTTGCAATTGAGTCAAGAAAGCAGGAGGTCCATGTCTGGCATGGCCCAACTCAGGCAAAAGAGTTGGAACACATCCGGGTGTAGCGACCATTCACCTTGGTCCAGCGTCTGGCGACTTAGGCAACAGCTTGCCAGTTTTCTACGCCCGGAATGCATATGGCCGATAGAGCCGGCACGTTCCTTCCTGCCCACCTTAGCATGCGAGCGACCATGTTAGTTGAAAGATGCTAATGTCATCACCTCCAACCACCTGGATGCCTGTTGTAATGTTAATGAATCCAGACTAGCTTCTAAAGACCTTTTCATTGTTGTTTGTGGTGATGTGGATTGGAGCTTGGTAGACAGTCTGGCTGCCTATTATGGGATGTTTAAGTGTCTTGCTGTGAGGAAAGGGGGGGATCACTCCAGCAACCCCTCCTGCTAAGACTGTTTACTGAAGGAGAAGTTGAACACACCTGACCTGTATCACCATCGTCATTGGACAGTTTAACCCGCCCTGTTTCCCAATGATGGGAGGGAAGTGTTTTTAAGAGAAGTGTGTTACCATGTGCTTGCAATAAAGATTCATTCCCTGTTTGAACCTCATACAGAGCATTTGTCTCGTATCTGGGGGAGAATTATTCCTATGGGTCTCGGTCGCCTGACTGTGGAGTGTCAGTAGCTGATGTGTGTTCAGAAAGGGAATATCCTAAACGGCGTTAACCCCTTTCATACTTGGGGTGCCGTTACAATTGGTGGCAGCAGTGGGATTGATTCCCACAGCCGGAAGGACAGCTACAAGAGGACACAGGCCAATGGAGGCACAGTATGAATGGCTAAAGCGCTCTACCCTCAAGGACTTACTGGAGAACCGGGGAAGACCGGCCAACAACCGTAAGAAGAGGGACATTATCAAAGAACTTGTCGAAATGGATGGAACCAAAAGGCCCAGCGTAACAGACAGGACACCCGAAGATGCAAGTTTTGATCGGGCTGTTAACATAAGACTGGCACATTATGGTCCTAACCCTACAGCGGAGATCATAGATCGAGTTATAGCGGCTGTGGACGTAAATTTGCTACCGCAAAGAGGTGCTGCAGTAGCAGAAGTCAGAGCAGCACCAACTGAAAGGAGAAAGATACATTTTACTGCTTTTAAAAGTTTCATTGAAACTGAAGGAGAGATTGATGGGTACCTTGCTGATTTTGAACGGCACTGTGCCCTACACCGGGTGCCCACAGAGGAATTGGTTACCATTTTATCTGGGAAACTGTCCGGCCGGGCCAGTGAAGCGTTCAGGGCCATCCCAGACGAGGATATTATGAACTATGGACTGGTAAAAGAAGCACTTTTGGCCAGGTATGCCGTCACACCGGAGGCATACCGGAGGCGGTTCAGAGAGACGAGCAAGCAGACTGGAGACTCGTATACCGAGTGGGCATGCCGCCTACACCGCACGTTATCCCACTGGGTCGGTGGATGCCAAGCAGAATCCGGGGAAGAGGTGCTGCAGGTGTTCCTGCTGGAGCACTTCTTTGACAAACTGTCCCTGGAAGTCAGAGAGTGGGTCCGGGACCGAAAACCTTTCACCTTGCCTGAAGCAGCTCGCCTGGCGGACAAATACACAGACACCCGCAAACTGGATAACCCTGTGGTCAAGACAACAGCTGGGGTGGATTATCGATCAGCAGCACCCCCTCCGACTATCGCCTACCAACCCCAGTCGTGCCACCCTACAGCACCACCTCCAGCGGCCACTTATTCTCAGCAGCCCAGCTCCAACTCCCAGGGCTACTCACAACCCATCAGGTGTTTCGGGTGTAAACAGCTAGGGCACAAAAAGCCAGACTGTCTGTTGAATCGAGCCAGGCAGTCCCAGTCATGGAGACAGCCAGCAAGGGGGAACCCCCACACATCCATGCCTGCGGCCGACTGCGTTGAGGAAGAACATTGGGGCGTCCTGCACGAGGCTGATCCAATACAAGCAGCTAACCCGGACAACCGGCAGGAACACAGGCAGACTGTCTGGGTCAATGGAAAGGTAGCCACTGGCCTACGTGATACTGGCGCCACCATGACCCTACTACAAAAGAACCTCATCCCAGAGAGCCAACATACCGGAGAAACTGTAGCCGTAAGAGTAGCGGGAGGCCCCGTCTTCCGGCTACCCGTTGCCCGTGTTCACCTGGATTGGGGGGTTGGTTCGGGACACATGAATGTGGGGGTGATGAAGGATTTGCCAGTGGATGTACTACTGGGGAATGATTTGGCCCCCCTCGTTTCTGCTTACGCCCCGATGGGCCCCGCTGAAGCCAACCCAGTGACTACCTGTGCCCAGACCCGTGCTGCTTGAACCGACCCGCTTGCTGCCGAGACCCAGGTAAGACTATCTTCCCCGACATGTACCTTAGATCAGGCACAATATCACAGTCTAAAATTGGAATGTGACAAGTTGGCCAGTGAAAAATCGGAGATGCAACGACACTACGTCATGTATTATGAGATGTCCCATGGCTTGGACATTGAAATGCACAAACAGGCTGAAATTGTCAAAAGGTTAAATGGGATTTGCGCCCAGATTTTGCCTTACCTCTCCCAAGAGCGTCAGCAACAAGTTTTGGGAGCCATTGAGAGAGCAAAGAAAGTGACTGTTCCAGAACTGAATTTCATTATTCGCCCTGCAATCTTACAACTTCACCATCAGCTACTGACCCGATAAGCAAAGTGGCAATGCTGATGGGTTGTCCAGGCATTAGAGGAATGGAACTATGGACTAACTTCGGAGTCAACCCGTCTGGGGTCTCCTACTGTGTTAGTCTCCTGCCGAAAGGGGAGAGACGTAACGGGTGGGCCGTGGAACCCAGAAGTTCTTAGAAAGTATGAGCCTGAAAATAATGGACATTGAGAATATGTCTTGGATTGCTTTAAAATGGGTCTGTAATATTAATCCACAATATTCCCCAGGATATCTGTAAAGAACTATTTACTGTGTGTTTGATTCTGAGTTCAACATGTTAGTTGAAAGATGTTAATGTTATCACCTCCAACCACCTGGATGCCTGTTGTAATGTTAATGAATCCAGACTAGCTTCTAAAGACCTTTTCATTGTTGTTTGTGGTGATGTGGATTGGAGCTTGGTAGACAGTCTGGCTGCCTATTATGGGATGTTTAAGTGTCTTGCTGTGAGGAAAGGGGGGGGGGAATCACTCCAGCAACTCCTTCTGCTAAGACTGTTTACTGAAGGAGAAGTTTGAACACACCTGACCTGTATCACCATTGTCATTGGACAGTTTAACCCGCCCTGTTTCCCAAGGATGGGAGGGAAGTGTTTTGAAGAGAAGTGTGTTACCATGTGCTTGCAATAAAGATTCATTCGAACCACATACAGAGCGTTTGTCTCGTATCTGGGGGAGAATTATTCCTATGGGTCTCGGTCGCCTGACTGTGGAGTGTCGGTAGCTGATGTGTGTTCGGAAAGGGAATATCCTAAATGGCGTTAACCCCTTTCATACTTGGGGTGCCGTTACAAGGACTAAGTCAGGGCACTTGTGTAAAAGGAGCCCTCCTTGCTGCTCGTGACTAAGGGTTTACCCAGGGAACTCACCACCCAGGCGAAGGAACTGCTCAGCGCCACGGTCCGCTCCCTCTCTGCACACAGAGTGTGTCTCTCGGGTGTTCTCTGAGATGAACAGCACTGACCGCGCCGTCCAGGAAGCCATCCAGCACTAGAGGCCAAACCTGTACAGGAAACCCACACCAAAATGGCCACCGCGCGCCTCAGATATAAAAAAGGCGTGGGCCACAAGAAAATGGCCGCCAATGGGAAATACAACACAGCAGCAGGCCACAAGAAAATGGCGCCCAAACACGCTGAGGTGGACAAGAAGGCCACGGAGTCACCGAGTGGAGGCTTCCTAAATGACAGCCCACCCCCAGAGAGCGGACCCGGGCACCCCCACGGCCCCCCACAGGGACCCAAAGTTCCCCTACAGGTTCACCCCGGTCACACACAGCAAGCCCCGCATGCATGGGGAGGAGGGAAAAAAGGGGAATGGGGGGAGAGGAAAGGGAGGACAGGAGATCCCCTAATCGACCTCCTCAGGAATGCCCAGCTGATCCAGCTTGCCGAGGCAGGAGGAACCGTACTTACCCGTCCATGCGAGGACTTGCTGGCGCGTTCCTGACAGACCTACATCCGAGCAGTACGGAGTAGCTGTCGGCCCGGTTCACTGTGACTGAGACAGCAAGCAGCCCAGTCACATATGTGAACCCTGGAGCAAATAGCTCACCAGCCACCCCTGGAGCCATGGGGTATGTTGTGGCCGACCCAGCGCGTAGCTAAGGCCTGCTCACGCTCGATGGCTGGACTGGGGGGACTACAAGGATCTATATTATCCAGCCTGTCACCCAGCCGGCAGTTGATAGAACATTTCTTGAAATAAAATCATATAATAAGAAAAAAAAAAATCTTCAGGACCCTGGGCCCAAAGGGAGCCAGGTCCTTCTCCTCTACTAGGCGAGCTGCTAAGGCAGTGTGAGGGGTTATGACCAGAGGGGCGGGGCTGTTCAGCTTTGCTAAAGTTACATGTTTTAAATGTCATACATGTCTGCCTAGTCCTCTCCTAATAGACAGAACATAACCCACAAGTCAAGAATTATAAGGAGCTGTGTCTGTCCATGGACGAAAGAGAAAATTAGTTTTTTTTTTTTTAATGTGGGATATTTATTATAGCAAAAAGTAAAAGATAGTGTTTTTTTCAAAATCGTCACTCTTCTTTTGTTTATAGCACAAAAAATTAAAACCGCAGAGGTGATCAAATACCACCAAAAGAAAACTCTATTTGTGGGGAAAAAAGGACACAAATTTTGTTTGGGTACAGCGTTACACGACCGCGCAATTGTGAGTTAAAGCGATGCAGTGCCAAATTGTAAAAAGTGCTCTGGTCAGGAAGGGGCTAAAATCTTCTGGAGCTGAAACAGTTAAAAAGCAAATATGTCTGAAAAAATATCAGACTATTGACAATCACTGGGTTTTTCTGTGGCATTGCCAAATAAACAGTTGAAAATTATACTAAAGTCAATTAACCACTGTGACAGGGGGGTCACTTTGGACACAGGGTGAGCCAGGAAATAATGGACATTAAGAAATATATCTTGGACTACCTAAAATGGGTCTGTAATATTTATCCACCATATTCCCAAGGATATCTGTAAAGGACTATTTACTGATTCTGCACTCAACAGGTTAATTGAGAGATACTGAGGTGTTCAGCCTCAATCACCTGTCTGCCTAGTGTAATGCTAATCCCAGCTTCTAAAAGACCTGTTCATTGTTTGTGGTGATGTGGATTGGGGAAATTAAGTCTGTCCTTGTGCGTATTGTAAAGTAACAGACAGTCTGGTGAATATAAAGGTCATGCATAGTTATTTAAACATAAAGGGATTAGCTTTTGCCTTCTAAGAGATGGGTAGTGGGAGGCAAAAGCTAACCTACTGTCAAATGTGTATTGGGTCTTGTTATGTTGTGGGTGGAACTGGACCATTGTTCATTTTAGATTAATGCAGTATTGGATGTGTATAAAGAATTCAATGTTTTTGGCAATAAAGTCAGTCTATCCCTGAAAGATACAGAGTGCGTCTCGTTCTTTCAGAAGGATTAATTCCTATGGGAAGTGGTCGTCTGGCTGTGGAGGATCGGCAGTGAATTTGTGTCAAGGAGAGGGAAGAGATCTAAACGGCGTTCCCCCTTTCGTATTTGGGGTGCCGTTACATTGGTTGGCAGCTGTGGGATTTTCTCTCCAGTTCCTGGGACACTCCAAACCGCCACAGTGAATGACCAGCTATGCAGCCGAATGATTGTGATGCAGGACCCCGGTCAGTGGAAGACTTGTTTCAGCAACGAGTTCGAGAGCGGTTGGCATTATATGGTGCTAACCCATCAGAGACCGCCATACAGGAAGCCATTAAAGGCATCCAGCTGCAGGATGCACGGCAAGAGAGAGAACGACAGCGACAAGAGAGAGAACGACAGCGACAAGAGAGCGAACTAGAGCGACAAAAGAGAGAACTAGAGCGGCAACATGAGCGGAGAACGGCGGAGATACGGCAATCGGAGATCGCCTACAGACAGCTGCTAGAATCTGCTCAGCAGCAGGGTGGGGCTACCTTTGCCTGGGACTATCAGGAAATACCAGTTGACAACTATGAAATCCTGGCTGAAGAATCGGCAGGGGAAAATCTGAAGATTGCCATCCCTAAAGCCGAAGTGGATGATAGGGAGTTCCAGGGAGCTAGCCTGGCTGAAGAATCGGCAGTGGAAAATCTGAAGATTGCCATCCCTAAAGCCGAAGTGGATGATATGGAGTTCCAGGGAGCTTGCCTGGCTGAAGAATCGGCAGTGGAAAATCTGAAGATTGCCATCCCTAAAGCCGAAGTGGATGATATGGAGTTCCAGGGAGCTAGGGCAGTTGGCTCATCTCCCCAGCCACAGATTAAAGAAGGTATGGACTTAAGGGACTGTTCAGAGGATGTTATGGATTATGCATCGCCTGCCCAAGTACTGGCAGCAGGACAGAGTACTGCAGACCCCTGCTCTACACCCGTGGCAGTTTTGGAGGCCCGAGGTGAGAAGGTGATGGTGCCTCTTGCCCAGGGGATTTCAGAGATGCAGGGGGGGAAGCAGCCCTTTTCCCTCCCCAACAGTTAGCCAGAGCAGATGGTGTGGAGTCCCCAGCAGAAGTGCTGGCAACAGGGCAGAGTGATAGCAACCTCTGCCCAGCACCGGAAACAACTGTGGAGTTTCACGGAGCTGGGGCAGTTGGCCCATCTCTCCAGCAACAAGCTGAGGTGGTAAAGCTTTTACCCCCAGCTGAATCACTGGCAGCAGGGCAGAAAGCTACTGGCCGCTGCACACAACTGCAACTTGAGCTGATATCAGTGGATGGGACTGCGGTCTCCACTCACAGCAACCCAGCAGAAGAGCTGGCAACAGAGCAGAGTGCCGTGGGCCTCTGCTCTCAACTAACAGAAGAGGCAGTTCCTGGGGTACTGGATGGGACTTCGGTCCTCACTGACACAACCCCAGAAAATGGTGTGAAACTGAGACAGGAGGATGTCAGCCTTGCTTTGCAAGCACTGGGGAATTTTCACCTACCACAAGTGGATGGGACTTCAGTCTCCAATTGTATACCCCAGGGATGCTGGGCAGTCGGCCCAGATCCCCAACAGCATGACGCACTGAGCCCAGTCACCCTGTCTTCTCCCCAGCGGCGGGTATGTTCTCTGAGAGAGGCAGAGGTTGGCTGGGTAAGTAATGCTCTGTTTGGAGCAATTTATTTGGGGTACTGTGTGGATACCGGCATTAGAAGAATGGACCTATGGACTAACTTCGGAGTCAACCCGTCTGGGGTCACCTCCTGTGTTAGTCTCCTGCCGAAAGGGGAGATGTGTGACAGGGGGGTCACTTTGGACACAGGGTGAGCCAGGAAATAATGGACATTAAGAAATATATCTTGGACTACCTAAAATGGGTCTGTAATATTTATCCACCATATTCCCAAGGATATCTGTAAAGGACTATTTACTGATTCTGCACTCAACAGGTTAATTGAGAGATACTGAGGTGTTCAGCCTCAATCACCTGTCTGCCTAGTGTAATGCTAATCCCAGCTTCTAAAAGACCTGTTCATTGTTTGTGGTGATGTGGATTGGGGAAATTAAGTCTGTCATTGTGCGTATTGTAAAGTAACAGACAGTCTGGTGAATATAAAGGTCATGCATAGTTATTTAAACATAAAGGGATTAGCTTTTGCCTTCTAAGAGATGGGTAGTGGGAGGCATTAGATTAATGCAGTATTGGATGTGTATAAAGGTTTCAATGTTTTTGGCAATAAAGTCAGTCTATCCCTGAAAGATACAGAGTGCGTCTCGTTCTTTCAGAAGGATTAATTCCTATGGGAAGTGGTCGTCTGGCTGTGGAGGATCGGCAGTGAATTTGTGTCAAGGAGAGGGAAGAGATCTAAACGGCGTTCCCCCTTTCATATTTGGGGTGCCGTTACAACCACTTCCAAGCCAATTCTGGCAATCCTCTCCTACATGTAAAAATCATAATTTTTTTGCTAGAAAATTACTCCCTCAAACATTATATATGTTTTTTTTTAGCAGAGACCCAATGGAATAAAATGGCTGTCCTTGCAATTTTTTATGTCACACTAAATGTTAACAGTTTACAAGTTGAGTGTTACAGAGGAGGTCTCGTGCTAGAATTATTACTCTCGCTCCAACGTTCGCGGCAATGCCTCATATGTGTGATTTGAACGCCGTTTACATATGCGGGCGAAGCGTACATATGCGTTTATTTCTGCATTTAAGCACACAAGGGCGGGGTCGATTAAAACATTTTTTTTATTGTTTATTTATTTATTTTTTACACTTTCCCTGATCACTGAAAATTCTGATCACTTTTATTACGTAAACATCCCTTGTAATAGGAATAGTGCATGACAGGTCCTCTTTACAGAGAGATCTGGGGTCTATAATTCCCCAGATCTCTCCTCCCCCCCCCCCCAACTCCCTCTTAAAGTGGTTGTAAACTCTCAGAAAAAAAAAAAAATACCTGCAAGACAAAAGCATAAAAAACTAGTATGCATCACATGCGTGCGGGAGCCGCTGATCACGGCACAGCTACTGAAGAAACGGCACGAGCGAGCTGTTTATTCAGTGCGCATATGACGTCGCCATATGCGGATACAGTGAATATCTGCTAAACGGTGCAAGTTTAGGAGATATCCACACTACCTACAGGTAAGTCTTATTATAGGCTTACCTGTAAGTAAAAGTGGTAGTACTGATTTACAACCACTTTAACTGGCTGTGATTGACAGCAGAGGGAGTCAATGGCTCCCGCTGCTGTATCTGAGCCAACAAGGAGATAGAGCAGAGAGAGCTGTTGCTCTTGTGCAGATTGCTGGATTAAGATCAAGCTCAGGTAAGTATAAGGGGGGGGGGGGGGCTGGGGGCGAGGGTAAAGTTACATGCAGAAGGTAAAGAAACCTTCTGCCTTTAAACCACTTAACATTTCATATAATTACTATTATTATAATCAATAACATCCAACATCCAGGAAAAAGAAAACACGAGAAAAAGCCCTTTCACACTGAGGGGTTTTTCAAGCACCTTTGCGTTAAAAAAAGCACCGGAAAAGCGCAAGAAAAAATGCTTCCCGTTAAAACCAATGAATGCTTTCACACTGGGGCAGTGCACTGGCAGTGCAGTGAAAGAAATCCTGCATGCAGCATCTCTAAAACACCTCAAAGCGCCCCACAGCATTTTTGGAACAGTTTTTAAGTCATGTGTCCTTTAAAACCCGCACCGCAAATGCCTTAAAAGTGCCACAAAAGCTCTTAGCGTTTTACTGGCAGTCTTGAAGGGAACCGGTGTAAAAGGGGCCTTAAAATGTTTTTCACCATAGCCAGCACATTTTCTTGAAAAATATAAAAAGCTCAGTCATACAGCATTTTAACTGATTACCTGTCCCTCTGAATGGCCATACTGTATTGTACCTAGTTATTTGGTAATAACGGGTTTATACAGCATGATGATATCATTGAGGAACTACTTTCATTTCCACCCCCTACATCTTTCTTTTTGAGAAAGAGAAAACATTTAGTATAAAACACATAACTAGATAGCTAACAACGATTCTAAAGAAAGCTTGGCTTAGTTGTTGCAAAGCATTTTTTTTTTTTTTTAAGACTGCAATGTACGAGTTCTAAACATCCTGAGACTCAAAACAGGTGTAAAATTAGTAACATCCTGAGTGTACCTCAACTACTGTATAGTATTACAGCATATTATAGACAAACCAACAGTTTGGTAAATCCTGCTAAATGTCACATCTATTTATTTGTAGGGTTAATTAACTGTTCTAGTTTTTACCACTTCAGCTCAGGAAGGTTTTACCCCCTTCCTGACCGGGCCATTTTTTGCGATACTATACTGCGTTGCTTTAACTGACAATTGTGCGGTCGTGTGACACTGTACCCAAAAAAAGTTGATGTCCTTTTTTTCCTCACAAATAGAGCTGTCTTTTGGTGGTATTTGATCACCTCTGCGGTTTTAGGTCAATATGTATTCTGCTACATATTTTTGGCCGAAAAAATCACAATAAGCGTATATTGATTGGTTTGCGCAAAAGTTATAGTGTCTACAAACTATGGGATATTTTTATTTATTAATTTTTTACTAGTAAAGGCAGCAATCAGCAATTTTTAGCAGGACTGCGACATTGTGGCAGACAAATCTGACACTTTTTGGGGACCAGTGACCTTATAACAGTGATCAGTGTTAAAAAAAAAAAAAAGTACTGTTACTGTACTAATGACACTGACAGGGAAGGGGTTAACATCAGGGGCGATCAAAGGGTTAAGTATGTTCCTAGGGGGTGCCTTCTAACTGTGGGGGATGTGCTTTGATTGGGGAAAACAGAGATATGTGTTTCTGCTTAGCAGAAACACAAGATCTCCATTTTCCACTCTGTCAGAACGGCGATCTGCCTTGTTTACATATGCAGACGGCCATTTTAACTCTCCTCAGAATGATCAGCGGGACCCTCTGATTGATTCCGGCTGTGTCCAATCACAGCAGGAGTGGGGTTCCGGCGGCGCGCGTCCTAGAGCAAAAAAAAATAATCACGTACAGGTAGGTGATTTTGCGCTTAAGGGCCACCCTGCCGCAGTATCGCGGGGGGATTCTTAAGCGGAAAAAAAGGCATGGCATGCTGGGCTGCAGAGGACCTGGGGGGAGGGGGGCTTAACGACACTTGGAGAGGTCTTACGTCTGTCAGGAAGGAGTGATTTCCTACTGACAGATGACAATGACAGAGGGCAGGAAGAGACAGTGTTGCCACGTTGTAGCAGGTTGGATGCAAGACTACTGGTCAATAATGCAGCATGAATTGAAGCGGTTAATTAACACTGCCATTGGGCACGGCTGCATTAGAGTCCAGTGGCAGGGTTTTTTAACCCCTTCAAGTGGTTGTAAACTCACTTTTGCAACTTGCACCTACAGGTAAGCCTAGATTAAGGCTTACCTGTAGGTGCAAGAAATATCTCCTAAACCTACACGGTTTAGGAGATATTTACTAAAATCACAGGCACAGGCGTAGAAAACGGCGCATTCATGGGGTTAATCCCATTCACAAATTCGGCTAAGTCCCAGCAACGCTTGGGCTTAGCCGAATTTGACGGCTCCCGCGCGCATGCCGGAGCGGCGATACCCGGAAGTAACATTCCGGCTATCGCCGCAGCGATGGCTGCGGCTGGAGAGAGGGACACGGACGGCTTCGGGGCCCCGATCTAAGGTAAGTGGTACATAATGAGCTATTATGCTAGTCATACTAGCTCATTATAGCTTTGTCTTGCAGGTGGGCTAAAAAGAAAAAAAAAAATATATGGGTTTACAACCACTTTCAGGCTGTATTAAGGAGGAGTTAATTAACCTCCCTGATGGTATTCCCAAGTATGGCTCAGGGTTAAATTTCAGTACCATTAGCAGTAACCCCGGGCCACACTCGGGATTGTAGCTCAAGATACTGGTGCAGTGCACTTACCTTGTCCCCAGGATCCTGCGATGTCCCCCCTGCTGTGTCTGCGGGCTGTGTCCTCTGCCCGATGCCTCTGTGTGCCGGGCTCCATTCCCTGCGAGCGTCGCGACGCATGGGGACGGAGCCCGGCGGAAAATTACAAAATTATTAACACATACAGTACAGTAATGTAATCTGTAAGATTACAGTGTATCAAATTATTTCACCTCCTTTTTGTCCCTAGTGCTTTGTCCAGTGCCCTGCGTGCAGTTTTATATTATATATATATACACAGTTTTTTCAGCCTGGAAACTTGAGATTCTCCATGGCAACCAAAAAGTGTCCCTTTACGTCAAAAGTGGTTTGAGACCTGCTAGAAAACAGCAATAGTAAATTAGAACACTTGCAGAACTGAGCGATAGTGACTCATGAGGAAATTCATTTTATTATTATATTATTCATTTTTATAATTAGTTATTTATTATATTATAATTTATGATTCAGTTTTTCAAACTTTATCATACAAGGGGTGTCTACTAGACTCTTGTTTGAACATATTTAAGTGTGTTATTACTAAGAATTACAGGCCTAAAATATAAAACGGCAAGTTTCTATGCAAAACAATGTACCGCTTTGAGATGCAAAAATCTGACATAATCATACCGCCAGGGTGGCCAACACTGCCACTGGCCACTAATGCAGGGGTTAACAATGCCACTAATAACCAGTGGCAATTATTAAACATCTTCATTAGTGGCCGTTGGCAGTGTTTTTTAACTCCATCATGCTGCATTACTGGCCAGTGGCAGTGTTTATTAACCCCTTCATGCTGCATTCCGACTGCCACTGGCCAGTAATGCAGCATGAAGAAGTTAATTAACACTGTCACTGCTGCATTACTTACCAATGGCAGTGCTAATTAACCCATTTGTGCTGCATTAATGACCAGTGGCAGTGATAATCTACTACGGCAGCATGAAAAGGTTAACGCCACCACCAACCGCCTATAGGGAGGGGTGTTTTAACCCCTTAACGACTGCTCACGGCATATATATGTCGGCAGAATGGCTCGTACAGGCACAATCACGTACCTGTACGTCCCCTTTAACTGCCTGCTGTGTGGTCGCACGCGCCTGCCGGCGGCGCGGTCGCGACCCTGCAGTCATCCCCGTGAGTCGGACCGCGGGTCCCGCGGACTCGATAGCTGCGGGGATCCCCGCGATCGTCTCACGGAGGGATGGAGCAGGGAGATGTTAGTGTAAACACATCTCCCCGCTCGCCTACTGACACTGTCACCGATCTCTGTTTCGTGTAATCAGAGTGGAGATCGGTGACATGTCACTCGTAGCCACGCCCCCTAACAGTGAGAATCACTCTGTTAGGCATACTTAACCCCTTCAGTGCCCCTAGTAGTTAACCCCTTCACTGCCAGAGTAATTTTTACAGTAACCAGTGCATTTTTATTGCACTGATCGCTGTAAAGATGACAATGGTCCCAAAAATGTGTCAAAAGTGTCCGATGTGTCTGCCATAATGTCGCAGTCATGAAAAAAAATCGCTGATCGCCGACCATTACTAGTAAAAAAAAAAATAATATGTATAAAAATGCCATAAAACTTCCCCCTATTTTGTAAACGCTATAACTTTTGCACAAACCAAACCAAAAATATGTAGAAGATCACATATCAGCCTAAACTGAGGAAAAAAAAATTTTATATATATTTTTGGGGGATATTTATTATAGCAAAAAGTAAAAAATATTGTATTTTTTTTTTAAACTGTCGCTCTATTTTTGTTTATAGCGCAAAAAATAAAAACTGCAGCGGTGATCAAATACCACCAAAAGAAAGCTCTATTTGTGGGAAAAAAAGGACATCAATTTTGTTTGGGAGCCACGTCGCACGACCGCGCAATTGTCAGTTAAAGCGACGCAGTGGCGAATCGCAAAAAGGGGCCTAGTCTTTATGCTGCATATTGGTCCAGGGCTTAAGTGGTAAATGGCATTGCCACTGACTGCGAAGGGTCATTTAAATAGCATAACACCACTGACCAATGAAGGTATTATTGTGTAAACTGGCATCAAGGCTGGGGGGTATTACTGTGTAAACTGGCACAAATGCTGGGGGTTATGATTGTGCATACTTGCACCAATGTTGGGGGTTATTATTGTGTAAACTGGCACCAGTGCTGGGGGTTACTAGTATTTAAACTGGTAACAATGCTGGGGGTATTATTGCAGAAACTGGCATTAGTGCTGGAGGGTCTTATGGAAGTCACTGTCTCCAATGCTGGCGGTTTTCATTACAGCTACTGACACCAATGCTGGGGGTTATTATTGCGTAAACTGGCATCAATGCTGGGTACTATTATTGCAGCAACTGGCACCAATGACGATGGTTACGATTGTGTAGACTGGTTTTAATGCTGAGGTTTATTATTGCGTAAACTGGCTCCAAAGCTAAGGGTTATAATTGCCTAAACTGGCCCGATGCTTGGATGACTGTGCGTCTTATCGACCAATATCTTTATTGCATGTTAAGATCTAGCTAAAATCTTGGCCACTCATCTTTCTCGAGTTTTGGATGACCTGATTTAGAGGTTGACCAAACCGGGTTCATGTGCAATTAAAAGTGAACACCACACTGTCTGTGAAGCTAAGAGGAGAAAAACAGCTAATGATACTGGTTGCCAAGTATTCTCCAATAAGAATTATTAGTGAATCCCAGGTAGAAGATTGGTTCAAGTGTCCCCATGGTTTGGATTTAGCGGTTTGAGCTCTTGCAGGCTGCTTTGTTGGCCAATCTTTTTTTTTTTGCATCAGCCTTTGTATGCAAGCGGTTTTACCAATAAATAGCATTTTTTCACACTATGAGCGGATCCCTCTTCTTTTTACATTTTTGGTCCCTGTCATTCGAGTCATTGGGATTGTGACGAACCCTCTATCATCAAACGGATCTAGGTCCGCCGTCAATGCTTCCTCTTTCAGAACCAGCACCCTCCAAGTTTCTTTAGCCCCTCAGTCCACAGACACAACACCTCAGTGTAGAGTGGCAAAAACAAACTGCTTTATTCAAGCACATGTTAACAGATATCTCTCTTCAAAAACACATCCCTCCCACCCTTGGAAAACAGGGCGGGTCAAACTGTCCAATGACAATGGCCTCACAGGTCAGGTGTGTTCAAACTTCTCAATACACAGTCTTATCAGCAGGGGGGGTTGGAGGAATCCCCCCTCCCTTTTTCCTCACAGCAAACACACTTACACATCCCACAATAGTTTAGGCAGACAGCCACAATAGACAATAGAATATGGTCACACCCCAAAACATCACAGCAAATAGTCCAACAGCATGGCACAGCACACATTATATATATATAGATATAGATATATACATACAGCACACATTATATACATTTTACAAGCTTCTTTAAGAGAGGTATGGACTCCAGAGAGAGAGATATCATTTTGCCCCTGTTCAAATCATTAGTAAGACCTCATATGGAATATGCAGTTCAGTTTTGGGCCCCAGTTCTCAAAAAGGATATCGGGGAACTGGAGAAAGTGCAGAGAAGCGCAACCAAACTGATAAGAGGCATGGAGGAGCTCAGCTATGAGGAAAGATTAGAGGAACTGAATTTATTCACTCTTGAGAAGAGGAGAATAAGGGGGGATATTATTAACATGTACAAATATATAAGGAGTCCATATAGTGAACTTGGTGTTGAGTTATTCACTTTACGGTCAACACAAAAGACAAGGGGGCACTCTTTACATCTAGAGGAAAAAAGATTTCATCTCCAAATACGGAAAGGTTTCTTCACAGTAAGAGCTGTGAAAATGTGGAACAAACTCCCTGCAGAGGTGGTTCTGGCCAGCTCAGTAGATTGCTTTAAGAAAGTCCTGGATACTTTCCTAAATGTACATAATATAATTGAGTACTAACATTTATAGGTAAAGTTGATCCAGGGTAAATCTGATTGCCTCTCGGAGGATCAGGAAGGAATTTTTTCCCCTGCTGTAGCAAATTGGATCATGCTCTGCTGTTTTTTTTTTTCCTTCCTCTGGATCAACTGTGGGTATAGAATTGGGTATATGGGATTGTAGAATATTTTTTATTTTATTTATTTATTTTTTATGGTTGAACTGGATGGACTTTGTGTCTTTTTTCAACCTGACTAACTACGTAACTATGTTCTAGTGTGGCTGCAAAGAGAGTCTGACTAGCACAGATCATAGCGGTGTTCTCATTCACCCTGTGCCCCTATTAGAGACACAGGGTGATCTACACATAAGAGGGCCTGGGGAAGCTGGACCAGGAACCTCCAGAACTCTCCAGGGCAAGCTGAGCCGCACCAACCCCCGACCCAAAGTCACTCCTGTCACACATCTCCCCTTTCGGCAGGAGACTAACGCAGGAAGAGACCCCAGACGGGTAGTCAGTAGTTCCAGTCCCCCAATGCCATTATCCACACAGTATCCCAAATAAATTGTCCCAAACATAGCATTACTCACCCAGCCAACCTCTGCCTCTCTCAGAGAACATACCCGCCGCTGGGTACAGGACTGGCCCTTCTCCCTGGAGTCCTTTCAACTGCTGGAGAGAGGACAGGGTGACTGGGCTCACTCCGTCATGCTGTTGGGGATCTGAGCCGACTGCCCAGCATCCCTGGAGTATACAAGTGGAGACTGAAGTCCCATCCATCGTTTGTTAGTGAAGGGCAGAGGTTGGTAGCACTCTACCCTGTTGCCAGCACTTCTGCTGGGTGGCTGTGAGTGGCGACCACAGGCCCATCCACCGACACTAGATCAAGCTGGAGTTGTGAGGTGACGACTGCATTCTCTCCTTGGATCCTGATCTGCAGCTCGGGACAGACTGCCACCTCCTCACCCTGGGCCTCCAGAATTTCTTCAGGTGTAGGGCAGAGGTCTTGGTCCCTCTGTCCGGTTGCCAGCACTTCAGCTAAGTTGGTGTCATAATTCTGGGGCGCCGTCTGCTGCTGAAACTTCCTGTCTCTGTTATTGTCTCCCAGGTTCAAAAATCCTTGTTGGGGGGGCGTGTCCGGATGTGAGGAAGAGAGGACGTGTGTGAGAGAGCTCCGGCTCCTGGGTTAAGAATCCTGTGAATTTCTCCTGCGCTGAGCGGCATCCGGGCCGGTGGACAGCTGCTCCGTGCTCGGGGTCACCTCCGGAGTACACCGATGCCATCCAGGAGGAAATCGACCAAGAAACAGCCGCCTCCTAAGACGCAGGGCTCCCCAGCGGTGACACGTGCGGCGGCCATCTTGCCCTCCGGAGCGGAGCGTGCAGTAGCCATACAGACAGCCCTGCAGCTTCTGAGGGACATGGAGCAGGTGGATGGTGACCCGCAGCAGCCCCAAGGTATGGAGACATCTGAGGGCACTGCCTCCATGGCAGTCATTTTGGCGGCCATTGAGGAGAGCAAAACCCTGGTTATGGGGAAAATAGACACACTGGCCATGGAGTGTGGCCTCATCAGGCAAGATATGGACAAGTTTAGAGGCCGTGTAACTCTGCTGAGACTCGTATCTCAGATATTGAGGATACCGCGGTTATAACATCCCAGAATGTCGCTGATCTGCAACGCACGGTTAAAACCTTGATGGCGCGGTCTGAGGACGCCGAAAATAGGCTGTGCCGCAATAATGTGCGCGTGGTGGGCCTGCCTGAGGGTGCGGAGGGCTCGCAGCCAGCCAGCTTTGCTGAAACCTTTTTCAAGGATATCCTGGCGTTACAGCATGTCTCCTCTGCGTATATTGTGGAGCGGGCTCATAGGGTCCCCACAGGCCCGAGACCACGGGGCGCATTGCCCAGACCATTACTCGTGCGGTTTCTAAATTACCGCGACAGAGATCTCATTCTGGCGGAAGCCCGGAAGTCACCACAGCTCCGGTTTGAAAATACCAATGTGCACT
This sequence comes from Rana muscosa, assembly GCA_029206835.1. Classification (NCBI taxonomy): domain Eukaryota; kingdom Metazoa; phylum Chordata; class Amphibia; order Anura; family Ranidae; genus Rana; species Rana muscosa. Next base: position 359,829,943 of record CM055122.1, read on the forward strand.
TCTTCCCGGATTTCTCCCCAGAGTTGCAGAGGCGCCGTCGCACGTTCGTGGATGTTCGGAAGAGGCTCCGGGACAAGGGCCTCAAATACAGCATGCTATACCCCAGCAAGCTCCGTGTTGAATACCAGGGCTCTGTGAAATTTTTTGAGGTCCCCTCGGATGTCTCGGATTGGTTGGAGACTCTGGCTTAATGTACAGCATTTATTTTACTTTGATTTATTTTTTCTATTTTTGGCATACTCTGTTTGGCCACCCTTACATCTGCTTCTGCTTGAGTGCACGCTGGTAGTCACATATACTTTGACTTTCATCCTACCCCATGTTACCCCCTCCAGTGAGCTTAGTATTGGTGTGCCTGGATGGTGGAAGTGATCTGGACTGTCCTGGTTTTTCCTGTACAAAATGTTACTTTCAGGAGGCTGCGGGGTGCATTTGGCTGCTTAGTGCTGCATGACCATGGAGCCGGATGCTCTCTCTGCTGCGCTGAGTAGTCGTAAAAGGCGTACGGTGTCAGCACTCACCTGGTTGACACTTTAGTCCCCTCCAAAGGGGCATATGGATTAACTCTATAGAACACTTTTCCATTTTTTGTTTTTGGTTTTGGGGATTAAGTCTGCTGGCGCTAGTTGTTTTCCCTTTTTTTTTTTGTGTGTTTTTTTGTTTGCTGGCTAGACAGGGGATTACTAAGATGGGACTGTTTATGAGCAAATGTTTTTTTTTTTTTTTTTTTATGTTTTGTCTGTTTGTCTCTGCTCCATTTTATTTGGGGCTGCTGGTTTGTGGTGTCATCCTCGGTGTTCCACAATTGGTGGGCCAGGGGACACTCAGAAACGGGCTCAGGCACAAAGTACTGTCTGTAGAGATGTTATAGTTATTCTTCAGCTTGTTGTATGGCTCTGTGTACTTCTGGACCTCTCCTGTGCTCCTAGGCCCCCATCTTGTGGCAAATTTCGGAATTACAGTCATGTCTTTAAAAGTTAAAATCATCTCTTGGAATGTCAGGGGATTGAATTCTAAATACAAGAGAGCTTTGGTGTTGAAATTTTTGCAGGCCCAACATCCTCACATAATGTTTTTACAGGAAACGCATTTATTAGGCAACAAAATTCTGGCCATGAAGCGTCCCTGGATGCACAGAGCCATACATGCCACCTATTCGTCATATGCTAGGGGTGTATCTATTTTGTTAAACAAGTCCTTACCTTGCTCCATAAATACAGTGATCACTGATCCTGGAGGAAGGTATTTAGTGGTCATAATTGAAGTTTACTCTAGGAAGTTGGCCCTGGTAAATATATATATTCCCCCTCCTTTTACAGGCAATATCCTGTATGAGGTGTTGGAGAAATTGGCACCTCACGCTCCATTTCAGTTATTGATGGCTGGTGATTTTAATAATGTTCTCAATTATACGTTGGACACGTCAAACCCACATAGGGCTCCAAACCGTGAATTGTCACAGTGGGCGGATGTTGCGGGTCTTACTGAAATCTGGCGGTGGAAGCATCCTACGGACAGATGCTATTCTTATCTGTCCTCGGTACATGCTTCGTCCTCCAGAATAGACCTGGCGTTTGCTAATGGAGCAATGTTGCCTCTGGTGGCTGAGACGTCCTACCTTCCGGGGGGTGTCTCGGATCACACTCCTCTCCAGATCACTTTGCAAGTGGGTTCCCAGAATTCAAGGAGAGTCTGGCGTTTATCACCTAGTTGGGTGGGGGAGCCCTCTGTGGAGGAGATGTTGCAACCACACATTGACACATTTTGGCAGGTTAACGAGGCATCGGCCACATTACATATGGAATGGGAGGCCTTCAAGGCCACTACTAGGGGGGAATACATATCAGCCATAAAAGCCCTGAGAATTGAGCGGAATAGTGTAGAAAAACAACTCCATGACAGGGAGCGGGAGTGCGCTAAGGCTCATGCGGACTCACCTTCTCCTGACTCGTTGGCTCAGTTGCGGTTTGCAAGGAGGAACGTTTCTCTCCATTACCGAGAGGCGACTACTTGTCATCTGCAAAGGAGTGCGGCGCGTGTTTTTGAACAGGGGGATAAAAACTGTAAACTATTGGCTTTTTTGACGGTTGGGGACACGTCCCCAACGGTAGTGCCTTGCGTAATGTCCCAGTCTGGACACCTGTTGAGAGACAGGGAGGACGTAGTACGGGAGTTTGTATCGTTCTATAAGTCTCTGTACTCGCCTATAGATCCCTATGACGCGGGTGACCTTGGGGTCACATTGGGGGCCCTGCGGTTGCCTGAGCTGTGAGAGGAATCTCGTAATTTTCTTGATGCCGAGTTCGGGGAGGAGGAGGTGGTCTCCGCAGTTGGGTCGTTTCCTGGTGGCAGGGCTCCGGGTCCGGATGGTCTGCCTATTGACTGGTACCGTCGTTACTCGGAGATCCTGGTGCCTAGACTACTGCAATTGTATGCCGACTGTTTTCAGAAGGGGGGCCTCCCCCTTTCCTTTTATGAGGCTCATATTGTACTGTTGGCCAAGCCGGACAAAGACCCAATGCTATGTTCTTCGTATAGGCCCATTTCTTTACTGAATATGGACTTCAAAATACTTACTAAGATGTTGGCTACTAGACTTATGTCGGTCTTGCACCATGTTATCTCCCCTGACCAGACAGGTTTCATGCCCAGGAAAGCCACGGATATCAATCTGCGTAGGGTTTTCACCCACACGCAGTTGGGTCCGGACAGTTCCAGCTGCGGGATACTGGTCTTTTTGGATTTGGAGAAGGCCTTTGATTCCGTTGACTGGAATTACATGAGGGTGGTGCTGGAGGTATTCGGTTTCGGGCCTCATTTCAGGAAGTGGATCGACATTCTATATCATTCCCCTACAGCGGCCATTAAGTTAAACAATATGTTGTCGGAATTTTTTTCAGTGCGGAGGGGCACTCGCCAGGGTTGCCCTTTGTCCCCGGGTCTATTTTCCATCATGATTGAACCCGTGGCTGCGGCCTTGCGGGCCTCTGAGGAGGTGCGGGGGATCATGGTGGGTGACTTGAACGAAAAGACGGCACTTTATGCGGACGACATGGTTCTTTTTCTGCGGGACTCCGGAAATTCCTTGTCGGCAGCACTAGATATCCTGAATTCTTTTGCACGTTTTTCGGGTCTGAAAGTCAACTGGGGAAAATCCCAAATTCTATCACTCAGGACGCCATCCCCCAGGTGTGAGATTCCTGTTGATTGTCCTTTACAGCGGGTGGAGGTGCTCAAATTTCTGGGGTTAAACATTTCTAATTCCGTGTCCGATTTTATTGCCTTAAATGTCGATCCACTTTTGACTAAACTGAAATCCAGGCTACAGGCATGGCAAAACTTACCTTTGACGCTCATTGGTAGGATGAATTTAGTGAAAATGAAATTTTTACCTTTGTTTTTGTATATATTTCGGAATTCCCCTGTTTGGATACCGAGATATGTTTTTAAGAAAATAGATAGTCTCATAACAACTTTCTTATGGCAGGGAAGACACCCTCAAATTAAATTCCGGGTGTTACAACTGCCGTGGAAACAAGGGGGACTGGCGGTCCCGGATTTTCACAGGTATTTCTTAGCTGGTCAGCTGGTATTTGTCCACAGGTGCTTCACTCTACCTGAGGATGACACTGCTAATACGCTGGAGGCGGCGGTTGTGGGTTCGTATGAGGCACTGAAGCATCTCCCGCTTCGGGGAATCAGGGCTCCGTATAGGCTCACGATATCCATGCGTGCCGCTTGTAGGGCATGGGTGGCAGTGAATAAGGTGGGTGGCGCCTCTGAAATTTCTCCTTACACACCACTTTGGAAGAATCCTCAGCTACCACACTTTTGTGAGTACCCCGATCCAGTCACCTGGACTAAGTATAGCATTAAGACTCTGAGGGACATAGTGGGGGGTGGGAAACTCTTACAGTTTGACGCCCTTAAGGCCAGGTTTGATCTGCCCAATACGCACTTGTTTCGTTTTCTTCAGCTCAGACATGCATTTAAGGCCCAATTTGGAGATATTGGTATCACCATGCAAACTAGTGATATGGAGTCTTTACTGAGAGAGGACACTTTAGACAAGGCCTTGTCTACAATATATAAACCGCTGTTCAGTGAGGGAGGTGATCTCCTGGCAAAGTGTAGGGCGGCGTGGGGTGAGGTGTTCCCCCAGATGGACAGGGATGACTGGGATGATGTATGGGACATTAATTTTACCAGATTGGTCTCTGCCAGGGACCATCTCATCCAATTTAAATTCCTGCATCGCATCTATCTTACGCCGGCTAGACTGGCCAAGATATTCCCTACACAGTCTCCTTGTTGCTGGTGGTGCAGTTCCCTCACGGCCGATTTCATGCATGTCTTTTGGAATTGCTCATTCATCCAAAGGTTCTGGAGAGGGGTTGCCGACTGCATAGCTGGGGTGACCACCATCCAGTTACAGCCTTCAATTGAGGTATGCCTCTTGGGTCTGGTAGACAATCTAGCCCCAAGAAGAGCGACTCGGGCTCTGTTGACGATTCTCATATATTACGCCAGGAAACTGATAGTGTTATCATGGAAAAAGCCCAATCCGCCCACTGTATCAGCATGGAAGGGGGTGGTGAATAGAGCTGTACCGCTGTACAAAGCTACGTATGCTAGTAGGGGCGCACCTCAGAAATTTGATAAAGTATGGGGTGGTTGGATGAATAGTGAACTTACGGTGGCGGATTGAGGGGCACCCATTATAAATGCACTTGCAGTAAGAGTTGATTATGGTTGTGATTATGTGACATTTCCAAACAACATATGACTGTGATTGAGTTAAAGTGACTTTATAACTGTATTATTCCTGTTGATGGGTGGGGGTCTGGAGGGAGGGAGAGGGAGCCAATGCTGAAGATTTGTATTTAGTTTGTGTTTGGCCCATTGGGTCTGTTTGTTTTGTCAAAAGCTATAAATAAAACTTTTCAAAAAATAAATAAAAAATCCTTGTTGGGGAGGGGAAACGGCTGCTTCCTCTCCCTGCATCTCTGCAATCCACTGGGGAAGAAGAAACACCACCTCCCCACCTCGGGCCTCCGAAACTGCCATGGGTGTGGAGCAGGTGACTGCAGTACTCTGTCCTGCTGCCAGCACTTCTGCTTTTGCTAGGTGGATCCTCCTCTACAGAAAGGTCAATTACATCCCCAGTCTCTGGAATTGCTAAAAGTGTGGGACAGAGGTCTTGGACCCTCTGTTCGGTTGCCAGCGCTTCAGCTGGAAGAGTCTCTTGTAACTCCACAGATGCTGCTGGCAGAAAATCTCATGTCTCTGTCAGTATTGTGGGAGAAAGGCCGACTACCTCTTTTCTCAGGGAGGCTGAAGCTGCTGTTGGGCAGAGGTTAGCAGAGCTTTGCACTGTTGTCAGCACTTCAGCTTTGGAGACCTTAATCTCCGGAGTTTCCACTGCCGATTCTCTGGCATGCTGCTGAACGCATTCTATCAGTTTCCTGTATGCCCTTTCCAGATGCTGTTCCTTCCTTAACAAATAGTCTAGCTCAGGTTTAAGCTCTGAGACCCCTGCAAGACCAAACATAGCCTCTCTGTGTTCTCGCAGGTCCTCAATGGTAGGTTCCCCTTCATCGCCAAACACAAAACAATCTGTAAGGCTCTCCCACAGCAATCCAGGGCCACCAAAGTCATATCCCTCCGGAGAGCATTCTGTTGTCTCTCCTAAATATTCCTCCTCCGCGTGCCATTGCAGAGCCCAATACCGATTGTCCAGCTCTATCTCCTGCTGGACCAGCCTGTCCAACTCAGTCACCCATTGCTCCTGGGGCCGCTCTCCTAGGAATTGCATCCGTAACTCCCTTTGTTCACTGGCCTGCTGCTCTGGGGTTGGAAAGCACTTGCCCTGTTGCATACCAGCAACATGGAGGCATCTAATCCAGTGCCTTACCCGAATCTGCTGCCTGACCTCCAGGTATTCATCCGCAGACACAGACCTGGTGTATGCTGAAAGGACGATCTTCAGCGGCTCCGGGAACTCTGATGCCAGATCCATATCTCCGCTGGGGTGACCGAAGTCTGCTATCCAATCTTGGATCCAGGTGAAGGTCTTCCAGGAAGCACGATCCCGCTGCTGCCAACCAGTTGTCACAAACCCTCTGTCCTCAAACAGATCTAGGTCCGCCGTCAATGCTTCCTCTGTTTAGAACCAGCACCCTCCAAGCTTCTTTAGCCCCTCAGTCCACAGACACAACACCTCAGTGTAGAGTGGCAAAAACAAACAGATATCTCTCTTCAAAAACACATCCCTCCCACCCTTGGAAAACAGGGCGGGTCAAACTGACCAATGACAATGGCCACACAGGTCAGGTGTGTTCAAACTTCTCAATACACAGTCTTATCAGCAGGGGGGTTGGATGAATCTCCCTCCCTTTTTCCTCACAGCAAACACACTTACACATCCCACAATAGTTTAGGCAGACAGCCACAATAGACAATAGAATACGGTCACAACCCAAAACATCACAGCAAATAGTCCAACAGCATGGCACAGCACACATTATATACATTTCATTCGGCTGAATGACAAAAACAGTCGGATGCCGCCCATTGTGGGAGTGTCCCTCTGGCGCACCCAGTCCTCCCTCCTCGAACTCTGTATGTGTGACAGGGCGGAAGTCAGGGCTGTCCGCGGTGAGAGTAGGGCGGGAGGAGGCCGCGGTGCATTGTGTGCAGTGTAATCCGGAGGTGAGAAATGTTTCCCTGAATCTCACACCTCAGAGGCCACGAGAAGGATGAATAACACAAGGTGAGGGTGGTATATAGAATGAAAAGAGCAAGCTTTTGACAACGATCAATGATATACATACCTGTCTGTCCAGTAAGCAAAAGAGCTATGTGCAAAGTGTATCAATCCATAGCAAATAAGCAGAATTACGTTTTCACTGATCTGACTTCAGTAAGCTGAAATCTGATCTTGCTGACCATCTCCTGTACCACGTCTGCAGTCTCTGACCGTCTCCTGTACCACTTCTGCAGTCTCTGGCCGTCTCCTGTACCACGTCTGCAGTCTCTGACCGTCTCCTGTACCACATCTGCAGTCTCTGACCATCTCCTGTACCACTGCTCTTACGTGAAACCAATCTGCTGGGAGCCAGATATTGGTAATAATAGGTCTACAAATGAGAAACACAAAGGGGGTTCTCTCTGATATAATCAGAACCTAAGTGGGACCACACATAGAATGTAAAAATCAAATAAATAAATGAAATAAGTAAATAAAGTGGGGTGTCTCTGCCAGGTGTTTACTGGGCCTTAGCAATAGCCTTCAGAAGGTGATAGTGATAATGGACGTAAAGTGAGTGAAGGATTTAGTAGGAATACATTAATTAGTTGAAATAAATAAGTAATATGAATTTTCCAATTCCGGCTCGGCCGGGTGTTTACTGTCATGGATATGCATTAATGTCTGTCTGCCATCTTACCTTCCTCCTCATGTGTTCATCTAGAGACCAGACCTCCTTCACCTGGCTTCCTTTATAATCTCCTCCCAGCCTGACTCCACACTATATTAACCTGTGCACTGCAAGCCTGCTTTGCTGATCAACGTGTTTGTTAGGCATTGTGTGTTTGGGTTCCTGCCTGCCGTGTGCTACGTCTGTCTCTCTGTTACGTTATTGGCTTGTCCCCGACTATCCCTGTCTGCTCGTGACCCTTGACCTTCGGCTCGTTCTTCGTTATCCTTGTCTGCTTGTGGCCCCTGACCTTCAGCTTGTTATTCGGTTCTCTCTTCGTGTGCTGCTGCTTCCCCTCTTTTCCCCTTATCCTACGGGGCGTGAGCTAGGAAACTCCAGGGGCCGCGACCTGGTCCCAGCCTGCAGCTAACATCCTCACCACTAGAGGCCCTGGAGAAGACCAGCTGGGTCTTAGACTCCGCGCCCTGGGGAATCTTGGCTCTAGCTTCCGTTTGGATCCCGGTTGTGCTCCTCTGGTCCCGCTTTCCACAACCACCCAGTTCCCTATCCGCAGAAGCCAGCCATAGGGTTCACTACCTCGCGGTGCACTCCTGTCCCCCTACGGTGTGCATCTGTCACCTGGCCACAGGTGACCCTGACAGTTTGATCAGCCATGAACCCGGCTGACATCCCGCTTCCCGCGGATGATCCATTGCAGGGCATAGTTCGCAGACTTGAGACCCAGGAATCAAATCAGACTCAGGTGATGCGATTCCTCCAGGATCTGGCTTCTCGATTCGAGCAGCTTCAGGTCTCCTTGGGAACCCTGAATCCGCAACCCCAAGTACAACCTGCGGCTGTACCTATCGCACCAGTCGCAGCCTCACACTCACTAAGATTGCCAGCTCCGTTCCGTTTCTCTGGGGACTCCAAGGCCTGCAGGGGGTTTCTCAGCCAATGCACAATTCATTTTGAGCTTCAGCCTCAAAGCTTCCTGTCTGACCGGGCTAAGGTAGCCTATATCATTTCCCTCCTCTCCGGTGAAGCTTTGGCCTGGGCTGCCCCCCTGTGGGAGAGGAACGACCCGGTGGTTTCCAGTCTGTCCGATTTCTTGAAGCTCTTTCGTAACATCTTCGAAGAGCCGGCTCGGGCTTCTTCAGCGGCTAGTGCTGTCTTACGTCTTCGCCAAGAATCTAGTTCAGTGGGGCAATATGCTCTTCAGTTTCGTATCCACACAGCTGAATTGAGCTGGAATAATGAGGCCCTGGTCGCTACCTTTTTACATGGCCTCTCTGACCGAGTGAAAGACGAATTAGCGGGAAGAGCCATTCCCGTAGGTCTGGACGATGTAATTTCATTATGCAACCAGATCGACATTCGTTTTCAAGAGAGGTCCTTAGAAAAAAAACACCAGCACTCTCTGGGTCCTAGCCAGTCTGAGCTCCCCTCCCTTCATTCCGTGGAGCATCCTCTACCTGCTGAAGAACCTATGCAGCTGGCCCGGACCAGACTAACCCCCGAAGAACGTGCTAGGCGCAGAACTCTGGGCTTGTGCCTCTATTGTGGGGGCAAGGGTCATTTTCGTGACTCCTGCTCGCTTCGTAAGGGGAAAGGCTCGGGTCTAATACATTTGGAAGATGGAGTATTGGACCCAGAAACATCACCTTCTCGCCTGCTCTTGCCGGTGTTCCTTCATGTAGGCACTTCTCCTCAGTCAACCCTTGCATACCTGGATTCCGGGGCTGCCGGCAATTTTATGGATTGGAGAACTGCTTCTTCTATGAAGCTTACCCTTTCACCTCTCACTACCCCATTGGTAGTCTCGGCAATTGATGGCACTGTTCTCCCAGGGGGCCCTATTCGCTTCCAGACGCTACCCATTAGGATGTCGGTAGGGATTCTCCACCAGGAGTGGATATCCTTTCTTATTCTACCAAAGGCCTCTACCCCAGTTGTATTGGGCCTCCCTTGGCTACAGCTCCACTCTCCACATGTGGACTGGGTCTCTGGGCAGATCCTGGCCTGGGGTTCCTCATGTTTCTCGTCGTGTCTTCTCAAGGTGACCCCCAAGGAGAGTCTTCCGGTTGCTGCCACTTCTGTTTCTTCTGATCTTCCTGCTGCATACAGCGATTACCGGGATGTGTTCTGTAAGAAATCAGCTGAGGTGCTTCCTCCCCACAGGTCTTTTGACTGTGCTATTGATCTTGTCCCCGGAGCAACTCTACCCAGGGGTCGTACCTACCCTCTGTCCATCCCAGAGACCCAGGCCATGTCGGAGTATGTCGCAGAGAATCTGGAGAGAGGTTTCATCCGGAAATCCTCATCGCCTGCAGGGGCAGGGTTCTTTTTTGTTGCCAAAAAGGATGGTACCTTAAGACCCTGCATCGATTATCGGGGTTTAAATGCGGTTACTATTAAAAATCGTTACCCCTTACCCTTAATATCTGAGCTATTCGATAGGTTGAAGGGGGCCTCCATTTTCACCAAGTTGGATCTCAGAGGCGCGTACAATCTCATTCGAATACGGGAGGGTGACGAATGGAAGACTGCATTCAACACTAGAGACGGGCATTACGAATATCTGGTGATGCCTTTTGGTCTGTGTAATGCTCCAGCCGTGTTTCAAAACTTTGTCAATGAAATCTTCAGAGATCTGCTGTACCAGTTTGTTGTCATCTATCTGGATGACATTCTGATCTTTTCTGAAAATCTGCTCGTCCACAGAAACTATGTCCGCACTGTACTTCAACGTCTTAGAGAGAACAATCTCTATGCCAAGCTAGAGAAATGTTCCTTTGAATGTTCTGAGGTCCTGTTTTTGGGGTGCTTCGTCTCATGTTCGGGTCTTCGTATGGACCCTGGGAAGGTCTTGGCTATCACCAACTGGCCTCTTCCTGCTAGCCTCAAGGCCACACAGCGCTTTCTTGGCTTCACTAATTATTATAGGCAGTTCATAAGGAATTACTCTTCCATTGCCGCGCCTATTATCGCTTTGACCAAGAAGGGTGTGAATGCCAGAGACTGGCCTCCCGAAGCTGTCTCTGCATTTCACAACCTGAAACAGGCCTTTGTTTCTGGCCCCCTCTTGAGGAGACCAAATCCTGGGAATGCATTTTTTATTGAAGTGGACGCTTCCTCAATGGGGGTGGGAGCTGTGCTTCTTCAAATCTTTGAGAAGAGACGCCAACCATGTGCGTTCTTCTCCAAAAAAAATTCTCAGGCAGAGAGGAATTATGCCATCGGTGATCGGGAACTTCTCGCAATTAAATTGGCGTTAGAGGAGTGGCGTCATCTCTTGGAGGGTTCCCCTCACTCCATAACGATCTTTACCGATCACAAGAATTTACAGTATCTACAGAATGCTAAACGTCTGAATCCTAGATAGGCCAGGTGGAGTCTCTTCTTTGCCCGTTTTAATTTCACGATTACCTACAAACCTGGTTCCTGCAACGGTCGGGCTGATGCGCTCTCTAGGTCATTTGACACTTTGGACGAGGAGTCCGCCCCTGAACCTGAGCCGATCATTCCCACCTCATGCATTGTTGCCCACTCTACCACCCTGAAGTCAAAAATTCCGCCTGGTAAGACCTTTGTCCCCACTGAGCTAAGAGCTAAGATCCTTCGTTGGGGACATGATTCCAAGGTGGCAGGGCATTCTGGATTCCTCCGATCCTTCCTACTCATCAGTCGTCACTACTGGTGGCCTAATCTCCGCTCAGACGTCAAAGACTACGTTAAAGCTTGTCATGTCTGTGCTCAGTCCAAATCCTCCACACAAGCTCCTGCTGGTCTCCTCATGCCCTTGCCCATTCCTAAGGAACCCTGGGCCCATATTGCCATGGATTTTATCACCGATCTCCCACTGTCTGAGAATAATACAGTCATTTGGGTGGTAATCGATCGATTCTCCAAGATGGCTCATTTTGTTCCTCTTCCTGGTCTTCCTTCTGCCCCTGCCTTGGTTCCCATTTTCATTCGGGAAATTCTCCGCCTACATGGGGTCCCTTCTCATATTGTTTCCGACAGGGGAGTCCAATTCACGTCTCGTTTTTGGAGAGCCTTTTGCAAATCCCTCAATATTGTCTTGGATTTTTCTTCTTCTTACCATCCCCAATCCAATGGACAGACTGAGAGGGTTAATCAGGAGTTAGAGGTCTTTCTTCGCACCTTTGTGTCTTCTCACCATGACGATTGGTCCTCTCTACTCCCGTGGGCAGAATTCTCCCATAACAATCATGTGAATACCAGTTCGCAGAAGACACCCTTTTTCACAGTTTATGGAAAACACCCTCAACTTCCTCTTCCCATGATCTGTTCTCCAGACATTCCAGCTTTGGCTTCGGTTCAGGAGTCTCTCAATTCCGTTTGGGGTCACGTTCATGATTCCCTCCGGGCAGCTGCTGAAAAATTCAAAGGCTTTGCCGACCGCCGCAGGCGTAAACCGCCTTCTCTTCAGCCAGGGGACAAAGTCTGGCTCTCTACCAGGAACATCAAGCTCCGAGTTCCTTCTCTGAAGTTTGCTCCACGATTCATCGGTCCATACACGGTAAATGCTAAACTGAATCCGGTTTGTTTCAAATTCAAGATTCCTAAGAGCCTTAAAATCACTAACTCCTTTCATGTTGCTCTTCTAAAGCCTTTAGTCCTCAATAAATTCTCTCGTCCTCTCCCTACCGTGGCGCCTGTCTCTGAGGATAATCAGGAGTACAAGATCAGTCAAATTCTGGACTCCCGACTCTGTAAAGGCGTTCTTCAGTACCTCGTTCATTGGAAAGGGTTTGGTCCTGAGGAGAGGTCTTGGATCACTGCATCTGAGGTCTTTGCACCTCGTCTGTTAAAGGAGTTTCATCTGAAGATTCCCTCTAAACCTGGGCCCAGGCGGGGAAGGGGGAGGCCTCGTAAGAGGGAGGGTACTGTCATGGATATGCATTAATGTCTGTCTGCCATCTTACCTTCCTCCTCATGTGTTCATCTAGAGACCAGACCTCCTTCACCTGGCTTCCTTTATAATCTCCTCCCAGCCTGACTCCACCCCAGGCCCTATCACTGAACACTATATTAACCTGTGCACTACAAGCCTGCTTTGCTGATCAACGTGTTTGTTAGGCATTGTGTGTTTGGGTTCCTGCCTGCCGTGTGCTACGTCTGTCTCTCTGTTACGTTATTGGCTTGTCCCCGACTATCCCTGTCTGCTCGTGACCCTTGACCTTCGGCTCGTTCTTCGTTATCCTTGTCTGCTTGTGGCCCCTGACCTTCAGCTTATTATTCGGTTCTCTCTTCGTGTGCTGCTGCTTCCCCTCTTTTCCCCTTATCCTACGGGGCGTGAGCTAGGAAACTCCAGGGGCCGCGACCTGGTCCCAGCCTGCAGCTAACATCCTCACCACTAGAGGCCCTGGAGAAGACCAGCTGGGTCTTAGACTCCGCGCCCTGGGGAATCTTGGCTCTAGCTTCCGTTTGGATCCCGGTTGTGCTCCTCTGGTCCCGCTTTCCACAACCACCCAGTTCCCTATCCGCAGAAGCCAGCCATAGGGTTCACTACCTCGCGGTGCACTCCTGTCCCCCTACGGTGTGCATCTGTCACCTGGCCACAGGTGACCCTGACATTTACTAGCAGAGGATTAGCTATTGGAAGTGCTGTGAAGTAAATTGATGCTACCAATGTGGTGCTGTAAGAGATGCAGTATAAACAAAATAAAAACAATGAATTACAATGGATTGGGATGTTGTCTCGGCCGGGTGTTTACTAAACCCAACTGGAATTATACTCGGTCCCAAACAGTTAGAAAAAAGTGTTTACGTGATCCGTAATACACTCTGACAATGTACATCAAATGTTCAGCATAAAAATTGAAGTTGATAAAATGAAGTGAAGATCAATGGTGACAATCCAGAATATAGTGACAGAATTGGTGACTTTGCTGCAGTGCTTGTTCTAGTAGCCTGTGCCGTGAATGTGATTATCCGTGATTGTTTATGATGTTGCACTCACCAGATTCTTCATACCCTCAGGGGGTATGGTGCAGTCACAGTATATGCCACTGTGTAGCAATCTCAGGAATCCAGGGTGGCTCCTTTGGTCCCTTGTGGTTCTCCGAGAAGGTGAGGGTTATGGAAAGGAAAAAAGGATACCCATAGTGTGAATCCGTAAAAAAATTGGTTTATTGATATATCGGGAAAAAGGGTACTCACATAGTATTAGACAATAAAAAGCATTAAAATGGCGCTTGGCCAGTGAAGAGCGATCCAAGGTTCAGGAAGTGATGAAGCGACGTGACTCCGCCCTACGCGTTTCATCAGATTGACGTCATCAGGAGCGTAACGTCGTGCTTCACTTCCTGATGCAATTTATAGCCCCTCCGGTCACATGTGAGCATGTGAGAATTAGCATAGCGGCCATTTTGGGTATGATTTTGGGGACCGGAGTCCGGCGGCCATGTTTGATAGGTTTTGCAGACCGGAGCTCAAAGTCTATGCAGTACTATATTAAATTGGTCTCGCGGCCATATTTGGTTCGACTTGCAGACTAGAGACCGCAGATTAGCTACAGCTGGAACATGAAACCATGGGGCTATACGTTAAAAATATATAAATGTAAATTTCCAAACGCACCTTACTCAAAATTAAAACAAAATACAAAATACAAAGAATATATAAAATATGTAAATGCAATTGACATAAATGACATATATATGTATGTACATAAAAACAAACAAGTAAATTTGCTGCTTAGATAGAGGATATATGGTATGTGAAGATGCCTTTTTTATACATGCATATTAAGAACGCATGTTGGACGCATATAAACCGCATGTAAGAACGCATACAAGACGCGTATATCTAAAATATGGATAAATATATAAAGGACATGTATATGTACATAAACCTGCTGCGTCGGTAGAGGATATATGGTATGTGAATGGGGATTAAGGAGACAAAAAATGGAGGATTAATTTAAAAATGCCTGTTTTGTACATGCATGGGAAAACGCATGTGTGACGCCTATAAAAATGCATATAAAAACGCATATAGAAACATATATTAAAAAAAAAAAACATAAAAAACGCATATAAACGCATATAAAACGTGCTTTAAAAGGGCTAATCATAGGTGGAATCATACGAGATATTACTGAGTATTGTTTGAGGCATTGGGGAAGGACTTTAAGGTTTTGGGGAGAGTGTTAATTAAAATTAATAGTTGGTAAGAAAACAGTTCAGATCTAGATCAATGTTCATTCCTGCTGGTTGGAGAGTATCGAGCTGGTATATCCACTTCGTTTCATTTTGTGAAATTTTAATTTTCTTATTTTCACCCCTCCAATGTCCCTTAATTTTGTCTATGCCATAGAAGACCATGCAGGAGGGGTCTTTCTTGTGATAATCCCTGAAATGTCTAGACAGACTGTGTTTGGGGAAGCCATTCTTGATGTTATTGATATGTTCTCTTACTCTGACATGTAGTTCTCTAGTGGTTCTGCCTACATATTGTTTGTGGCAGGGACATTCTAGCACATATGTCACATGTGTGCTGTGGCAAGTGATTAATTCTCTGATGTTGTGATCAGATCCGTTGGAGGTTGAGATAAATTTTGATGTTTTCTTATCAGTCTTTTTGCTGGTTCTGCAAGGAAGGCATTGGCCGCATTTAAAAAAGCCTTTTAGGTTTTTAAAGATTTTGATTTGTTTAGGTGGGTCCAGTGCATTATGTACCAGTCTATTTCTTAGGTTAGGTGCTTTTCTATAAATGAATGATGGTTTCTGCGGTAGTATGTTTCTGAGGACCTTATCAGATTGTAGGATGGGCCAGTGTTTTCTGATAATCTTTTCTACGTATTTGTGTTGTCTATTAAAACCAGTAAGGAAAGCCATATCCAAGTTCTTCTTCTTATTTTTATTGGCAGTGGTACCTGCTATCATAGTGTTTCTGTCCATATTTTTGACTTGTTGCTTTAGGGTGAGTAAATCCTTTTCTTTATAGCCTTTATCTATGAATCTGCTAATAATTGTGTTTGCTTGTTGTTCATATTCATGTAGGTTGCTGCAATTCCGGAAAATGTGCATTAGTTGGCCTTTAGGTATATTTCCAATCCATTTAGGGTGGTGGCAGCTTTTTGTTGGAATGTATCCATTCCTGTCAGTCTTTTTAAAATAAGTTCTGGTGTTCAGATTTCCATCGTGTTTGTATATTTGCAGATCCAAGTAGTCTATACTTTGCTTGCTCCAGGTACCTGTGAATGTGATCCCATAGATATTCTGATTGATCTCATCAAAAAAATCCTGTAGTTGCTCCTCTGTACCCCCCCATATGATGACAATGTCATCTATATATCTTCTGTAGAGGGTTAGATGTTCTCTGTGTACACTAAAGACCTGTTCTTCCTCCCATCTGTTCAGGAAGAGGTTGGCTACACTTGGAGCATATTTAGCTCCCATCGCTACCCCTTTGGTTTGGGTATAGTACTCGCCCTTATACCAGAAGTAATTGTGGCTCATGGCCAGTCCCAGTCCTTCCAATAAAAATTTGATTTGTTCTTCTTTCATGTCTGTTTGTTTATACAGAGCCCATTCCACACTACTGATCCCATCTTTTTGTATGATGTTTGTGTAGAGTGAGTTGACATCAATCGTCACCAATATGTCACTCTCTTTAACTCTAAGGTCCTTTATTTCCGAAATAAGTTGTCTGCTGTCTTTTAGGTATGATTTGCCTTCTGCCACCAGGGGTTGTAAAAATCCGTCTATGTAGGAACCCAATCTTGAGAATAGGGAATCAATTCCACTTATGATGGGTCTGCCGGGTGGTGTAGTTTGATTTTTATGCATTTTAGGAACGTAATAGATCACTGGTGTTTTTGCTGTTTCTGGTGTCAGAAAAGTGGCTTCTTTTTTGGTTAGGATCCCCTTGTCTTCCCCTTTTTGGACAAGGGTTTTCAACTTCTTTTCATATTCTATTTTTGGGTTGCCCCTTATTTTCTTGTATGTGTCCTGCACGCTTATATCCTCTACCGACGCAGCAGGTTTATGTACATATACATGTCCTTTATATATTTATCCATATTTTAGATATACGCGTCTTGTATGCATTCTTACATGCGGTTTATATGCGTCCAACATGCGTTCTTAATATGCATGTATAAAAAAGGCATCTTCACATATCATATATCCTCTATCTAAGCAGCAAATTTACTTGTTTGTTTTTATGTACATACATATATATGTCATTTATGTCAATTGCATTTACATATTTTATATATTCTTTGTATTTTGTATTTTGTTTTAATTTTGAGTAAGGTGCGTTTGGAAATTTACATTTATATATTTTTAACGTATAGCCCCACGGTTTCATGTTCCAGCTGTAGCTAATCTGCGGTCTCTAGTCTGCAAGTCGAACCAAATATGGCCGCGAGACCAATTTAATATAGTACTGCATAGACTTTGAGCTCCGGTCTGCAAAACCTATCAAACATGGCCGCCGGACTCCGGTCCCCAAAATCATACCCAAAATGGCCGCTATGCTAATTCTCACATGCTCACATGTGACCGGAGGGGCTATAAATTGCATCAGGAAGTGAAGCACGACGTTACGCTCCTGATGACGTCAATCTGACGAAACGCGTAGGGTGGAGTCACGTCGCTTCATCACTTCCTGAACCTTGGATCGCTCTTCACTGGCCAAGCGCCATTTAATGCTTTTTATTGTCTAATACTATGTGAGTACCCTTTTTCCCGATATATCAATAAACCAATTTTTTTACGGGTTCACACTATGGGTATCCTTTTTTCCTTTCCATAACCCTCACCTTCTCGGAGAACCACAAGGGACCAAAGGAGCCACCCTGGATTCCTGAGATTGCTACACAGTGGCATATACTGTGACTGCACCATACCCCCTGAGGGTATGAAGAATCTGGTGAGTGCAACATCATAAACAATCACGGATAATCACATTCACGGCACAGGCTACTAGAACAAGCACTGCAGCAAAGTCACCAATTTATTTTGTCACTATATTCTGGATTGTCACCATTGATCTTCACTTCATTTTATCAACTTCAATTTTTATGCTGAACATTTGATGTACATTGTCAGAGTGTATTACGGATCACGTAAACACTTTTTTCTAACTGTTTGGGACCGAGTATAATTCCAGTTGGGTTTAGTAAACAGCCGGCCGGGACAACATCCCAATCCATTGTAATTCATTGTTTTTTATTCTGTTTACACTGCATCTTTTACAGCACCACATTGGTAGCATCAATTTACTTCACAGCACTTCCAATAGCTAATCCTCTGCTAGTAAACACCCGGCCGAGCCGGAATTGGAAAATTCATATTACTTATTTATTTCAACTAATTAATGTATTCCTACTAAATCCTTCACTCACTTTACGTCCATTATCACTATCACCTTCTGAAGGCTATTGCTAAGGCCAAGTAAACACCTGGCAGAGACACCCCACTTTATTTACTTATTTCATTTATTTATTTGATTTTTACATTCTATGTGTGGTCCCACTTAGGTTCTGATTATATCAGAGAGAACCCCCTTTGTGTTTCTCATTTGTAGACCTATTATTACCAATATCTGGCTCCCAGCAGATTGGTTTCACGTAAGAGCAGCGCCACCACTACACCCCTCATTTTTTTCATATCCTTGCTCCACCTAATTAGGAGGCAGCAATAAGTAGAGGCAGCAGCTCTGACTACTACGTTGTGTTTGAAGTCCTTTTGCGCGGAGTCACCTACCTTCCTTCATCTCCTGTACCACGTCTGCAGTCTCTGACCATCTCCTCTACCACATCTGCAGTCTCTGACCATCTCCTGCATCATATCTGCTAGAGGTGCACCGCATGGAAATTTTGCTAATACTATGAGCAATTTGTTAAATAACAATGTATACGTTTCATTTCAAATATAAAAATACATTTTATTTAAAGTATATAAAAATAACAATATTTTTTTAAAACAGTAATTTTGGGTATCGGTTTTGGTTTTCGGCCTAGTGTATTTTTCATTTTCGGTATCGGTTTCGGGCACCAAAAAAACATTTGGTGCACCCCTAAATATTCTAGCAATTTGTTTTCTTTGTAAGAGCTGTCTAGCAAACATTTTGTGGTATTTGCAAACCAGGTTCATGCCTGGCTAGGGAACTGATATCAACCTCAGATTTCTCATCCCCCTCGATGCTGTAAAGTGTTTGATTGGGTGGAGTAGATATATCTCTGGGATGTTCCGAGTTGCTTTGCATTGAGCATACGTTTTTGTTTTGGCTACTTCTTTACCAGGCTCCTAGGACCACAGTTCGTATTAATGATTGACTTTTTCCACCTACATCGTGGGACATGTCAAGGGTGTCCCCTCTTGCCTAGCCTGTTTGCCTTGGCCTTGAAACCTCTGGCTATTCTGGTTAAGAAATCATTCTTAGTACAGGAGGAGAAATTGTCTCTTTATATGAATAATGCCCTTCTTTATTTGTATGATGCTGTTGCCTCCCTTGTATTTGGAGACATTTCTCATACTGTAACAAGATTGTTTACCATCCAATCCCAATAAATACGCACTGGAAGAGAAGTCACAATCAAGTTTAAATGCTATATCCTTTTAACCACTTCAGCCCCAGAAGGATTTGCCCCCTTAACCACTTAAGCCCCAGACCAATACTCAGCATAAAGACCAGAGGTGTTTTTACAATTTGGCACTGCGCTGCTTTAACTGGTAATTGCGCGGTCATGCAGTGTTGTACCCAAACAAAATTTGCGTCCTGTTCTTCCCACAAATAGAGCTTTCTTTTAATGGTATTTGATTGCCTCTGCGATTTTTTTTGGGGCGATAAACAGAAAAAGACCGAAAATTTTGAAAAACAATTATATTTTCTACTTTTTGTTATAAGAAAAATCGAATAAACTCAATTTTAGTCATACATTTGGGCCAAAATGTATGCAGCCACATGTCTTTAGTAAGAAAAATGTCAAAAAGCGTATATTTATTGGTTTGCGCAAAAGTTATAGCGTCTACAAACTAGGGTACATTTTCTGGAATTTACACAGCTTTTAATTTATGACTACCCATCTCATTTCTTGAGGTGCTAAAATAGCAGGGCAGTACAAAACCCCCCCAAATGACCCCATTTTGGAAAGTAGACACCCCAAGGAAATTGCTGAGAGGCATGTTGAGCCCATTGAATATTTTTTTTTTGTCCCAAGTGATTGAATGACAAAAAAAATAAAAAATTTACAAAAAGTTGTCACTAAATGATATATTGCTCACACATGCCACTTTTTGGAAGCCTAGCCGCGTACGGGACCCTGAAAACCAAGCACCGCCTTCAGGATTTCTAAGGCCGCAAATTTTTGATTTCACTCCTCACTACCTATCACAGTTTCGAAGGCCATAAAATGCCAAAATAGCACAAACCCCCCCCCCCCCAAATGACCCCATTTTGGAAAGTAGACACCCCAAGCTATTTTCTGAGAGGCATGGTGAGTATTTTACAGTTCTCATTTGTTTTTGAAAATGAAGAAAATAATTTATTTATTTTTTTTCTTTTTTCAATTTTCAAAACTTTGACAAAAAACGAGATCTGCAAAATACTCACCATACCTCTCAGCAAATAGCTTGGGGTGTCTACTTTCCAAAATGGGATCATTTGGGGGAGGGGGTTTGTGCCATCTGGGCATTCCATGGCCTCCGAAACTGTGATAGGGAGTGAGGAGTGAAATCAAAAATTTACACCCTTAGAAAGCCTGAAGGCGGTGCTTGGTTTTTGGGGTCCCGTACGTGGCAAGGCTCCCAAAAAGTCTCACACATGTGGTATCCCTGGACTCAGGAGAAGCAACAGAATGTATTTTGGGGTGCAATTCCACATATGCCGATGGCATGTTTGAGCAATATTTCATTTAGTGACAACTTTGTGCAACAAAAAAATAATTGTCTTTTTTCCGCAACTTGTGTCAACATATAAAATATTCCATGGACTCAACATGCCTCTCAGCAAATAGCTTGGGGTGTCTACTTTCCAAAATGGGGTCATTTGGGGGGGTTTTGAACTGTCCTGGCATTTTATGCACAACATTAGGAAGCCTATGTCACACATCATCCACTCTTCTAACCACTTGAAGACAAAGCCCTTTCTGACACTTTTTGTTTACATGAAAACATTTTTTTTTTTTTGCAAGAAAGTAACGTTGAACCCCCCAAACATTATATATTTTTTTAAAGCAAAGGCCCTACTAATTAAAATGGTGGGTGTTGCATTTTTTTTTTCCACACAATATTTGCGTAGCGATTTTTCAAACACATTTTTTGGGGAAAAAATACACTTTTTAAAATTTTAATGCACTAAAATACACTATATTGCCTAAATGTTTGATGAAATAAAAAAGATGATCTTAGGCCGAGTACATGGATACCAAACACGACATGCTTTAAAATTTCGCACAAACGCGCAGTGGCGACAAACTACATACATTTTTAAAAGCCTTTACAGGTTACCACATTAGATTTACAGAGGAGGTCTACTGCTAAAATGACTGCCCTCGATCTGACCTTCGCGGTGATACCTCACATGCATGGTGCAATTGCTGTTTACATATGACGCCAGACCGACGCTTGCGTTCGCCTTTGCGCAAGAGCAGGGCGGGACAGGAGTGCTTTTTTTTTATTATTTATTTTGCTTTTTTATTTTATTTTTAAACTGTTCCTTCCATTTATTTTTTTTTTATAATTTTTATTGTTCTCTCAGGGAATGTAAATATGATAGCAATAGGTAGTGACAGGTACTCTTAAAAAAAAAAAAAACTGGGATCTATTAGACCCTAGATCTTTCCTCTGCCCTCAAAGCATCTGACCACACCAAGATCGGTGTGATAAAATGCTTTCCCAATTTCCCTAATTTATATATCCGGGGGGGACATTCCCTCCCACTGCTTGTAAAAGCAGTCCAGAGGCTAATTAGCCACTAGGATTGCTTTTACATGAAAGCCGGCTGCTGGCTGAAAAGAATGATACCAAGATGATACCTAAACCCGCAGGCATCATTCTGGTATAACCATTCAAAGTCCAGCAACATACCAGTACGTTGCTGGTCCTTGTTGGACATGTATTGTAATCTTTTTTTTCATGCAGCCTGTTGGCTAAACGAAAAAAAGAAATTGATCGGTGGGTATGCCCACCATTAGAATACCTCCCTTCATTCAGCCACTTCTAATGATGGGCATACATGCACCATTTATATATGCCGAAGCAAGATACTATACCACTAAGGGAGGTGTATGCTTTGCGCGTGTGTGTTAGCGTTACTGGCACTAACCTGACGCTGCCTGGGACGACACAGACCCTCTATGATGCTAAAACCTAATTGATATCACCCGCCGGGCGATCAGGGGGTTAAACCTTTATTGGGTTATATATGGCGGGTGCCCTGACACTATAAAAAGCAAACTAACTAACCAGCGTCACCCGTAATACTTATACGGTGATCACTGGTGAAAGAGTTAACTAGGGTTAATCAAGGGGTTAAAACCTTTATTAGGTAATATATGGGGGTACCTGACGCTATATAAAAACCTGACGGGGAACCTAAATAACGAAATAACTAACTGGCTAACCAGTGTCACCAGTGACACTTATACAGTGATCACTGGTGAAAGGGTTAACTCTAGGGGCAATCAGGGGGTTAAAACCTTTATTAGATAATATATGGGGGTACCTGACGCTATAACCTTTATTAGATAAAATATATGGGGGTACCTGACGCTGGCGGCGAACCTAAAAAAATAACTGGTTACCTAGCGGCACCAGCATAACTAATACAGCGATCAGAAAAACTATTGCTTAGTGACACTGGTGATAGGGGGTGAAAGGGTTACCTGGGGGGCGATCAAGGGGTTAAACCTTTATTAGGTAATATATGGGGGTACCTCACGCTATAAAAACCTGGCGGTGAACCTAAAAAAATAACTGGCTACCTAGCGGCACCAGCATAACTAATACAGCAATCAGAAATAAATGATTGCTTAGTGACACTGGTGATAGGGGGTGAAAGGGTTACCTGGGGGAGCGATCAAGGGGTTAAATCTTTATTAGATAATATATGGGGGTACCTGATGATATAAAAACCTGGCGGTGAATCTAAAAAAATAACTGGCTACCTAGCGGCACCACCGTCACTAATACAGCGATCAGAAAAACGATCGCTTAGTGACAGTGGTGATAGGGGGTGAAAGGGTTATCTGGGGGGGGGGCGATCAAGGGGCTAAACCTTTATTAGGGGGGGTTAGGGGGCTACCCTGGACCTAAAGGGACCTAACACTAACTGCCCTGACACATTTACTATCACAAATGTCACTGATTGCAGTGATCAGTAAATAAATGATCACTGCAATCGGTGACACTGTGACTGTGGGGTGATCTGGGGGTGACTGGGGGGGATTGTGTGCCTGTGTGTCCTGGTGTCAGTGTACTGTTCGTGTACTAACCTGATGTCTTCTCTCTTCGGCGGCTCTGGACGAATAGAGCGCCGCATGGAGAGATGACATCACTTCCTCTGCCTGTGTTTACATTACACAGGCAGAGGAAGCATCTAATTTGCCGGGAGCGATCGCGAGGGGGTGGCCAGAAACCAATGGATCGCTCCCGAACCGATACCAACCACCCCATGTACCGATCGGACCCCCCACCCATACGAAGGCAGTCACGTACAGGTACGTGATTGTGCCTGCCCGTGCCATTTTGCCGACGTATATGTACATGGGGCGGTCGTTAAGTGGTTAATGACAGGCCATTTTTTTGCGATACAGCACTGCGTCAAATTAACTGACAATTGCGCAATCATGCAAAAAAAAATTTTGGGTGTTTTTTTTTCCCCACAAATAGAGCTTTCTTTTGGTGGTATTTGATCACCTCTGCGGTTTTTATTTTTTGAGCTATAAACAAAAAAGAGCAAAAATTTAGAAAAAAATATATATTTTTAACTTTTTGCTATAATAAATATCCCAAAAACCCCACAAAAAACAAACAAATTTCTTCATCACTTTAGGCCAACTTGTATTCTTCTACATATTTTTGTTAAAACAAAACAAAAAATCACAATAAGTGTATATTGATTGGTTTGCGCAAAAGTTATAGTGTCTACAAAATAGGGGATAGATTTATGGCATTTGTATTATTATTATTTTTTTTTACTAGTAATGGCGGTGATCAGCAATTTTTAGAGCAACTGCAACATTGCGGCGGACAGAACAGATAATTTTTTGGGACCATTGATATTTATACAGTGATCAGTGCTATAAATAGCCACTGATTACTGTATAAATTTCACTGGCAGGGAAGGGGTTAACACTAGGGGGCGATCAAGGGGTTAAGTGTTCCCTAGGGAGGTGTTTCTAACTGTGGGGGGAGTGGACCGACGGGCAGTAGAGAGAGATCGCTGTTCCTGATTACTAGGAACAGCAGATCTCTCTTCACTTCCCTGACAGAACAGGGATCTATCTGTTTACATTTTCATAACTTGAGTAACCTCTTCATTTTCAATATGAAACTAACATGCAAAAAAAATTATCATTCATCCGATATTCTCATTGTGTGTACGAGGATTTACTTACACATACAGGGAGACCCAAACTTTAAGTCACTTAAGTGAACAATTAATTAGTGCCTGTAATGAGAGCTAAATAATAAAGCCTCATGAAAAGTAAAGAGAAAGACTGTATTGAAAGAAAAAAGGGATTTTTATAACAGCTTACCTGTAAAATCCTTTTCTTGGAGTACATCACGGGACACAGAGCGACTTAGTCATTACTAATGGGTTATATAGTTTACCTTCAGGTGTTGGCACTGGCCAATTCCAAACCGGAAGTACCCTCCCCTATATAAGCCCCTCCCACCCGGGAGCACCTCAGTTTTGTAGCCAAGCAATAAGTGTCCCAAAAAGAGGGGTGGGAGCTCTGTGTCCCGTGATGTACTCCAAGAAAAGGATTTTACAGGTAAGCTGTTATAAAAATCCCTTTTTCTTTTTCGTACATCACGGGACACAGAGCGACTTAGTCATTACTAATGGGACGTCCCAAAGCAATGCCAAATGAGGGGGGGGTACATAAGCTGGGCGCCATCAGGCATGAGGATCTTTTGCGGCCTGCAACACACTGCGCCCAAAGGCGACATCCTCCTGACTTCTAACGTCTACCTGATAGAATCTAGTAAACGTGTGTACCGAAGACCATGTTGCGGCCTTACATACTTGAGCCAGGGAGGCCTGGTGATGCACTGCCCATGAAGTTCCAACCGCTCTCGTGGAGTGCGCCCTAACTTTGAACGGAGGCGGTCTCTTTCTCAAGCCATAGGCTTGTATTATGACCTGTCGAATCCACTTGGCTAAAGTAGATTTTGATGCTGCCTGACCCTTTCTGGGGCCTTCCGGCAGAACAAACAAAGAATCCGTTCTGCGAATCTGAGCAGTGGCTTTTAGATAAGCTTTAACTGCTCTTACCACATCCAAAGAATGTAATAACTTTTCCTCTACTGAGATAGGTTTGGGGAAAAAAGAAGGAAGAACCACATCTTGGTTCAAATGAAACCTCGATACCACCTTAGGAAGAAAGGCTGGATGAGGACGTAATACTACTCTGTCCTTATGGACAACCAGATATGGCTCCTTACAGGACATAGCTGCTAATTCCGACACTCTTTTAGCCGAACAAATGGCTACTAAGAAAACCAATTTCCTGGTGAGAAGAACCAAGGAAATGTGTTGTAATGGTTCAAACGGTTGTTTCTGTAGAACCGACAGAACCAGGTTTAAGTCCCAAGGACATATGGGAATACTAACCGGAGGGCTAATACGCATCACTCCTTGTATAAAGGCTTTGACTAGTGAATGCGAAGCCAAGGGCCTTTGAAAAAATATTGACAAGGCCGAAATCTGACCCTTGATAGTACTCAAGGCCAGCTTCCTATCTACAGCCCACTGTAGGAAGTCCAGAATCCTCCCTATCATGTACTTACGTGGATGCCATTTCTTGGTCTCACACCACGTAATGTACGCTTTCCAGATCCTATAATAGATCTGCCTGGATACCGGTTTCCTGGCATTGATCATGGTAGATACCACAGAATTAGAGAGCCCTCTCTTTTTCAGAATGTGGGCTTCAATAGCCAGGCCGTCAAACCTAGGGCTGGTAAGGAAGGGTGGTATATCGGTCCTTGCGACAGCAGGTCCGGACGAAGTGGGAGGGTCCAAGGACTCCTCACTGACATTTTTACCATCTCCGCGTACCATGCCCTTCGGGGCCACGCTGGAGCCACCAGAATCACTGGTTTCTTTTCTACCCTGATTCTGCGGAGTAATCGCGGTAACAATTGTGGCGGTGGGAATGCATATATCAGCTTGAACCGATCCCAAGGGAACACTAGGGCATCCGAGCCGCAAGCTAGGGGATCCCTTGTGCGAGACACAAACCTGTCCACCTTTGCGTTGAATCTGGATGCTAGCAGATCTACATCCGGTGTTCCCCACCGCTGGCATATTGCCTGGAAAACCTCGGGGTGAAGAGACCATTCCCCCGGGCATAATTGTTGGCGACTTAGAAAGTCCGCTCTCCAATTTTCCACTCCTGGGATGAAAACCGCAGATATGGCTGGGACATATCTTTCTGCCCACTCCAGGATGCAATTTGCTTCCTTCTGGGCTGCATGACTTTTGGTGCCACCCTGATGATTGATATATGCCACTGCCGTGGCATTGTCTGATTGAATTCTGACAGGGGACCCCTGGAGTTTGGATGTCCATGCTACTAGGGCATACCGGGCTGCTCGTATCTCTAAGAGATTGATGGGCAGGGCCTTTTCTGCTTCTGACCACCTGCCCTGGAGAGACCATTGCTCCAGCACTGCCCCCCAGCCGATGAGGCTGGCATCTGTAGTGACCACCTTCCAAGAAACCGGACTGAAGGGTTTCCCTCTTTCCAGATTCTGGGGCACCAACCACCAATGGAGGCTCTTGCGAACGGAAGGGGACAGGGACATTGGTAAGTCTAAAGCCTGAACTTTTTTGTTCCAGGCTGACAGTATGGCCCTTTGCAAATTCCTTGAATGGAATTGACCGTAGGGTACCGCTTCGAATGAAGCCACCATCTTTCCCAGCAGCCTCATGCAGAGACGTATGGATGGTTTTCTTTTTGTACCCACTAAGTGGGTCAAATTTCTTAAAGACGACACCTTCTCTGGAGGTAAGAAAATCTTTCTCTGATTTGAATCCAGCCTTAGCCCTAAGTATTCCAGACTTTTGACTGGTCTTAGAGCTGACTTGTCCCGGTTGATAATCCAACCGTGATATTCCAGATACTCGATTGTCTTGTGAATAGCTACTTCCAGCTTTTCCACTGAGTGGTCTATTAGTAGCAGGTCGTCTAGATATGCCATTATCGTTACACCCTGTGTTCTTAGATTGGCCAATAATGGGGCCAGAATTTTTGTGAACACTCGTGGTGCTGTGGCCAGACCGAAAGGTAAGGCTCTGAACTGAAAATGGCGCCCTTCTACTGCAAAGCGTAGAAATTTCTGATGGGCCGGAAAGATGGGAATATGCAGATAAGCATCCCTTATGTCGATCGAGGCTAGCCATTCCTGCCCTTGTAGGGCGGTGGCCACTGATCGGATCGACTCCATCCGAAAGGTCCTGATATTTAGGAACTTGTTTAGCCCTTTTAGATTTAATATGGGCCTCACGTCCCCATTTGGTTTGGGGACTGTGAAAAGGTTCGAGTAAAACCCGAATCCGCTTTCTTCCAGGGGAACCTTCATGATTACCCCTTGGAGCAATAGTTGTTCTAGTGCCAGAAGGAGGGATCCTCTCTTTTGGGGATCTCTTGGCACGTTTGACCTCATAAATTGGGCAGGAGGAGTGCCTTTTAACTCCAGCTTGTATCCCAGACTTACTGCGGAGAGCACCCATCTGTCTCTGATGGTGTCCCGCCAGGTCTCTGTGAACAACTGAAGTCTTCCCCCCACCCGATTGAGCGGGGGCAATACTTCATGCCTTAGGGGGAGGTTTTGTACCTCTCTTGATCCAGGGCTTCTTGTTACCCTGTGATTGTCCCTGATTTCTGCCCCCTGAATTTGACCGCGGAGGCCGTCGGAACTGCTTCACAGCCGATGTGCCCGGGACTGGAGAGGTAGGCCTCTTAAAAGAAGGACTTCTACCCTTGTTCTTAACCGGTAAGAGTGAACTTTTACCGGCAGAAATTTTCTGGATATATTTGTCCAGATCTTCTCCAAATAAGCGTTCTCCATGAAATGGGAAGCTAACCAGCAGTTTTTTACAGGGAGCTTCAGCAGACCAGTTTTTGAGCCACAGAAGCCTACGCATATGTACTATAGACAGCGTAAAGCGGGAGGCCTGTTGGATTGTATCCTTTATGGCGTCCACCGCAAAACACAAGGCTCTAGGCAGGTCAGCTAGGGCATGAGCCTGCTGATCTGGTAAGTCCCTTAAGACTTGTTTCAACTGATCTTTCACTGCTTGGCAGACTCCAATCGCTGCTACCGCAGGTTGTGTCACCATACTTGCTGTAGAGAAAGCAGATTTTAGTAAAGACTCCAATTTTTTATCTATTGGGTCTTTGAACATTGGAACATTATCTACTGGACATGTCAGTGATTTGTTAACAGAAGAGATGGCTGCGTCCACTATAGGGACCCTCCATTTTCTTATGAACTTATCCTCCCTGGGATAGATCACCGGAAATCTCTTGGGGGGAGCAAATATTTTATCAGGATGCTCCCAATCCTGGTAAATAAGCCCTTCTAATAAAGGGTGGATTGGGAAGGAACAGACCGCCTGGGGAGCTTTTAGCGACCCCAGCGAGGAAACCGTAGTGGATGGTGGTTCCGCCAGAGGCATTTTAAATGCTGATCGGACCATGTTAGTCAGAGACTGAACCCATAATCTTTCAGCCTGAGAAGCTGAGAAAGGTTCTTCCACTGTTGATTCCTCTATAAGTGAATCAACCTCATCCTGATCCCCTTCAGGTAGGTCGATCTCTGTGTGGGGCTGTTCCTCCACTAACAGGCACTCTGAAGGAGGAGACGGAGATCGGACGCGCTTTTCCTGTGACAGGGAAGCAGCGATCAATGCTGTTAATCTCTCTTCCAATCCTCCCAGAGTTGAGGATAAAACCTCCTCTGTTATATATACAGGAGCAGGTGGACTGGGGACAGCCGCAGCACCAGGCATTCCTGCGGGGTTTCTACGGCTACTGACCTCTGCATTCTCAGGGGAGATTGGTGCAGTGCAAGCATGCCCAATATCCTCAGAGCCCGATGGAGACCCCTTTGGCTTCCTGGAAGATCTATTTCCGGAGCGTCTGGACGACATATCCTTTAAGCACAAAGCTGAGGTATTCCCGTCGTCATACACCAATTTTTGCTGGTAATAGTCTAACACAGGTGCTGCTATATACCAGCTGGTGTCCACTAAAGTGCCTTTCTATGGGGATGCCTGCATCAACCGCCTCTGTGTGCCACTGTTTGTTGCTAGCTCTGTTTGCATGCAGCTGACACTTGTACTGTGTCTTTTAACCATGCTGGGACGCCCGCACATGCGCAGAAGCGCCGCGGCGCGCATCGAGCGTCATCCACCCGCCCCGCCCCTTTTTTTTCATAGGAGGCGCGTGCACGCGCCCGCGCGCGCGCCCGTGCGCCAATGGCGCCCTTTTCGAAAACCAACAGAGGACTAGGAGCCAGGGCCCTTTTTGCCGGAGGGCCTGTGCGGTGGATGAACGCAGCAACAGGGCAGAGGAAGTGGATTCCCTCAGAGAAACTTACCAGCTGCCTGGATCTTTTGAGTTGAGAAAACCAAAGATCCACATTTACAAGAAAAATGGACTACAGCGGCCTCTAGTGGTTTAACACAGGTACCGCGGTCCCTGTTTTTTTTTTTTTTTTCTTGACTACTATTAAAATTTTACATTTTCAGTAGTTATAGGCAAACACAGATATTTAGCGGGAATACCGTTAGGTAACAGACAGAAAGACAAATTAGGCTTGGGGGTCCCCCAATAGAACCAAGTTCCTGAGGGCCCCCACTTACCTGATCCCCGCCGCAGGACTTTGTTTGGTCCACAAAAGTCCAAACTTCACCTATCACGGCAGGCATTGTAATTAAACCTTCAGGGACCGGGTTCCCAAGGATTCCACTCCCCTGGACCTGTATAGCACCCTGCACAGACAGCGTCTTGGTCGTGGGTATGACCAGAGCTCTGGATCCCAGGGTCCAGCCCTCCTAAGAGAAGCATTACAGGCAAAACCTTGCTCTTCTGCTGCAAGGCCCGGGTACCGACCGTTTAGCTATGAAGCTTTTTTGGTGGGATCCGGAACAGCTTACTAAGGCCCAAAAGAACCTGTACGCAAGCCCAGTGAAAACACATGTTACTCTTTGGCCAACACCTTAGACACTGGCAAAAAACTGAGGTGCTCCCGGGTGGGAGGGGCTTATATAGGGGAGGGTACTTCCGGTTTGGAATTGGCCAGTGCCAACACCTGAAGGTAAACTATATAACCCATTAGTAATGACTAAGTCGCTCTGTGTCCCGTGATGTACGAAAAAGAAAAGACTACCTTTTAAATACTGTAATTATAAAGAGACAAACTACATCCTGAATAGTTACTCTGATGTTGTGTGCACCAAGCTTATTGTTCCTGGCACTAAAGCATTGTTTTTTCATTTGCTTTGTGTCCCTTTGAATCCAAAGAATATGATACAACAACTAAAAAGCTCAAGAGCTTCAGTCCTTCCAGACAGCTTAGTCTTTCCCTTGAAAGTTGAGGATGGTGTGATGGCAACCTGTCCCTAGGTTCTTTTGGCTACCAAGAAAAAGGGTTCATAAGCAGGAAAGAAGGTACTCACACTCGCAGGAATTGACATATTGGGGTTGATTTATTAATACTGGAGAGTTCAAAATCTGGTGCAGCTGTTCATGCGTCTAACTTCAGCTTGCTCGATTAGGCTTTGATTAAAAAAAACGAATTGGTTTCTATGTAGAGCTGCACCAGATATTGTACTTTCCAGTTTTAGTAAACCAGCAACCATTTTGTGCAAAGTTGTCTTTATCAACAAGACACAGTCTGCAGCCAAATAATCTAATACCTGTAGAGTAGGTTGCATGGAATTCTCCACATTCCTGTTTCTTTGAATCCAAACTTGTTCTGTGTTTTCTTATATGTCAGAGCTTTACTCCTCACATGGTTTGGTAAGATTTAGGTTATATTGGGCATGCCTGAAACACATCTTGATTTTGAGCCAACAGTAAAGCTATATTGAGCACCCTATCACCTACTGTATATTGAGCACCCCAAAACCCAAATAAGGTATACATTAGGTAGGTCAACAGCTTTATTAGCCAAATATTTACCGTAGCTTTCTAGAAGCTTAGGTTGTAAGTTTCCACTCAACATGTAACCACATCAGATATCCAACATTTACACTTAACAGATAACCAGTTGCCGACCGCCCCATAGCACATTAACTGCTACAGGGTGGCCGCGCTGCACAGGATCATGTATATATGTATATATATATATATATATATATATATATATATATATATATATATATATATATACACTGTATATATATATATATATATATATATATATATATATATATACATACACACATACACACGTGATCAGTGCTCCCTACATAATCCCAAGCCGGGGGCACGCGTGCGCCCGCTGGTGGCGCGATTCATTCCAGCACTGATTAATTAACAGGTCCAGCGCAATGATTTTTGGACTAGACCCGCTGATTGGTTCTGGCGAATCAGAAAACTGCATAAGCCTGTGTTTACAAAACACAGGCACAGGAAATTATGTAATCTTCTCTCCTCGAGTCCTTTTCGGATCCAGTGTGAGAAGAGAGAACATCTACAGTGAGTAAAAGCACTACACTGACACTAGTTCACATAGTTAGGCACATTTAACCCCCAGTTAACCCTTTCACAGTGTCATTAGGTACAGTGTACAGATTTTTTGCTGATCACTGTATTAGTGTCACGGGTGACAGTAGATAGCATTAGCGTCAATCCTAAATAGCATCAGTTTGTCCACCACATACATTATCATACAAAAGTGAGTACACCCCTCACATTTTTGTAAATATTTTATTCGATCTTTTCATGTGACAACACTGAAGAAATAACACATTGCTACAATGTAAAGTAGTGAGTGTACAGCTTGTATAACACAGTACATTTGCTATCACCTAAAAATAAATCAACACACAGCCATTAACGTATAAACCGCTGGCAACAAAAGTGAGTACACCCCTAAGTGAAAATGTCCAAATTGGGTCCAAAGTGTAAATATTTTGTGTGGCCACCATTATTTTTTAGCACTGCCGTAAACCTTTTGGGCATGAAGTTCACCAGAGCTTCACAGGTTGCCACTGGAGTCCTCTTTCACTCTTCCATGACGACATCATAGAGCTGGTGGATGTTAGAGACGTTGCGCTCCTCCACCTTCCATTTGAGGATGCTCGACAGATGCTCAATAGGGTTTAGGTCTGGAGACATATTTGGCCAGTTCATCACCTTTACCCTCAGCTTCTTTAGCAAGGCAGTGGTCGTCTTGGAGGTGTGTTTGGGGTCGTTATTTTGGAATACTGCCCTGTGGCCCAGTCTCCGAAGGGAAAGGATCATGCTCTACTTCAGTATGTCACAGTACATGTTGGCATTCATGGTTCCCTCGATGGACTGTAGCTCCCCAGTGCCGGCAGCACTCATGCAACCCCAGACCATGACACTCCCACTCCCATGCTTGACTGTAGGCAAGACACACTCGTCTTTGTACACCACATGACATGTTTCTAGTAATCCATGTCCTTAGTCTGCTTGTCTTCAGAAAACTGTTTGCAGGCTTTCTTGTGCATCATCTTTAGAAGAGGACTTCTTTCTGGGATGACAGCCATGCAGACCAATTTGTTGCAGTGTGTGGTGTATGGTCTGAGAACTGGCAGGCTGACCTCCCACCCCTTTAACCTCTGCAGCAATGCTGGCAGCACTCACACGTCTATTTCCCAAAGACGACCTCTTGATATGACACTGGGTAAGTGCACTCAACTTCTTTGGTCCACCATGCCGAGGCCTGTTCTGAGTGGAACCTGTCCTGTTAAACCACTGTATGGTTTTGGCCACCGTGCTGCAGCTCAGTTTCAGGGTTTTTGCAATCTTCTTATAGCCTAGGCCATCTTTATGTAAGGCAACAATTCTTTTTTTCAGATCCTCAGAGAGTTCTTTGCCATGAGGTGCCATGTTGAACTTCCAGTGACCAGTATGAGAGAGAGAGAGCGATAACACCAAATTTAACACACCTGCTCACCATTCACACCTGAGACCTTGTAACACCGAGTCACATGACACCAGGGGAGGGAAAATGGCTAATTGGGCCTAATTTTCACTTAGGGGTGTACTCACTTTTGTTGCCAGCAGTTTAGACATTAATGGCTGTGTGTTGTTATTTTGAGGGGGACAGCAAATTTACACTGTTATACAAGCTGTACACTCACTACTTTACATTATAGCAAAGTGTAATTTCTTCAGTGTTGTCACATGAAAAGATATAATAAAATGGTTACAAAAATGTGAGGGGTGTATGCACTTTTGTATGATACTGTATTCACGAATAACTCCTTGATCGCTCCCAGTTAACCCTTTCAATGTGTCATTAGTACAGTACAGATTTTATTCAGTTTGCTCGCTACATATTCACTAATACATTTTAACCCTTTGATTGCCAGTAACACACACACATACAGTGGGGCAAAAAAGTATTTAGTCAGCCACCAATTGTGCAATTTCTCCCACTTAAAAAGATGAGAGAGGCCTGTAATTGGCATCATAGGTATACCTCAACTATGAGAGACAAAATGTGGAAACAAATCCAGACAATCACATTGTCTGATTTGGAAATAATTTTTTTTGCAAATTATTATGGTGGAAAATAAGTATTTGGTCACCTACAAACAAGCATGATTTCTGGCTCTCACAGACCGGTATCTTCTACTTTAAGAGGCTCCTCTGTCCTCCACTCATTACCTGTATTAATGGCACCTGTTTGAACTTGTTATCAGTATAAAAGACACCTGTCCACAACCTCAAACAGTCAAACTTCAAACTCCACAATGGTGAAGACCAAAGAGCTGTCGAAGGACACCAGAAACAAAAATTGTAGACCTGCTCCAGGCTGGGAAGACTGAATCTGCAATAGGCAAGCAGCTTGGTGTCAAGAAATCAAATGTGGGAGCAAAAATTTGAAAATGGAAGACATACAAGACCACTGATAATCTCCCTCGATCTGGGGCTCCACGCAAGATCTCACCCAGTGGGGTCAAAATGATCACAAGAACGGTGAGCAAAAATCCCAGAACCACACGGGGGGACCTAGTGAATGACCTTCAGAGAGCTGGGACCAACGTAACAAAGGCTACCATCAGTAACACACTACGCCGCCAGGGACTTAGATCCTGCAGTGCCAGACGTGTCCCCCTGCTTAAGCCAGTACATGTTTGGGCCCGTCTGAGGTTTGCTACAGAGCATTTGGATGATCCAGAAGAGGATTGGGAGAATGTCATATGGTCAGATGAAACCAAAGTAGAACCGTTTGGTAGAAACACAACTCGTCGTGTTTGTAGGAGAGAGAATGCTGTGTTGCAACCAAAGAACACCATACCTACTGTGAAGCATGGGGGTGGCAACATCGTGCTTTGGGGCTGTTTCTCTGCAAAGGGAACAGGACGACTGATCCATGTACATGAAAGAAGTGTTACGGGTGACGGGTTACGGGTGACGCTGGTTAGTTAGTTTGCTTTTTATAGTGTCAGGGCACCCGCCGTATATAACCCAATAAAGGTTTAACCCCCTGATCGCCCGGCGGGTGATATCAATTAGGTTTTAGTGTCAGAGAGGGTCTGCGTCACACCCCAGGCAGCGTCAGGTTAGTGCCAGTAGCGCTAACACCCACACGTGAAGCATACACCCCCCTTAGTGGTATAGTATCTGATCAGCTCAATATCTGATCTGATCAGAACTATACTAGCGTCCCCAGCAGTTTAGGGTTCCCAAAAACGCAGTGTTAGCGGGATCAGCCCAGATACCTGCTAGCACCTGCGTTTTGCCCCTCCGTCCAGCCCAGGCCACCGAAGTGCAGTATCGATCGATCACTGTCACTTGCAAAACACAACACACATAACTGCAGCGTTCGCAGAGACAGGCCTGATCCCTGCGACTCCAGTGCTGTAGGAGGTGATTTCACCACCACAGTTAAAAAAAAAAGCATATATGCCGAAGCATTGGGGCAGCAGGGGTGGAGGAGCGATTTTGCTCCTAATGCCACGTATATACGGTCGAAATTCCGACGGAGGCTTGCCCGTGGAAAAGTCTGACCATGTGTACGCGGCATAACTTTTGCGAGAAGATGCCCCCATGCTTCGGCATATATAAATGGTGCATGTATGCCCATCATTAGAA
Source organism: Rana muscosa (assembly GCA_029206835.1). Lineage (NCBI taxonomy): Eukaryota > Metazoa > Chordata > Amphibia > Anura > Ranidae > Rana > Rana muscosa. The sequence goes on from CM055122.1 coordinate 359,864,878, forward strand.
GTGGGTGGATGAAGGGCGGTATTCTAATGGTGGGCATACCCACCGATCAATCTTTTTTTTTCGTTCAGCCAACAGGCTGCATGAAAAAAAAGATTACAATACATGTCCAACAAGGACCAGCAACGTACTGGTATGTTGCTGGACTTTGAATGTTTATACCAGAATGATGCCTGCGGGTTTAGGTATCATCTTGGTATCATTCTTTTCAGCCAGCGGCCGGCTTTCATGTAAAAGCAATCCTAGTGGCTAATTAGCCTCTGGACTGCTTTTACAAGCAGTGGGAGGGAATGTCCCCCCCCGGATATAAAAAGCGCCATTGGGAAATTGGGAAAGCATTTTATCACACCGATCTTGGTGTGGTCAGATGCTTTGAGGGCAGAGGAAAGATCTAGGGTCCAATAGACCCCAGTTTTTTCAAAAAAAAGTACCTGTCATTACCTATTGCTATCATAGGGGATATTTACATTCCCTGAGATAACAATAAAAGTGATAAAAAGAAATAAATATGGAAGCAACAGTTTAAAAAAAAAAAAAAAAAAGCAAAATTAATAATAAAAAAAAAAAAAAAAAGCACCCCTGTCCTGCCCTGCTCTTGCCCAATGGCGAACGCAAGCGTCGGTCTGGCGTCATATGTAAACAGCAATTGCACCATGCATGTGAGGTATCACCGCAAAGATCAGATCGAGGGCAGTAATTTTAGCAGTAGACCTCCTCTGTAAATCTAATGGGGTAACCTGTAAATGCTTTTAAAGGCTTTTAAAAATGTATGAAGTTTGTCGCCAATGCGCGTTTGTGCGAAATTTTAAAGCATGTCGTGTTTGGTATCTATGTACTCGGCCTAAGATCATCTTTTTTATTTCATCAAACATTTGGGCAATATAGTGTGTTTTAGTGCATTAAAATTAAAAAAAGTGTATTTTTTCCCAAAAAAATGCGTTTGAAAAATTGCTGCGCAAATACTGTGTAGAAAAAAAAAATGCAACACCCACCATTTTATTCAGTAGGGCCTTTGCTTTAAAAATATATATAATGTTTGGGGGTTCAACATAATTTTCTTGCAAAAAAAAAATATGTTTTCATATAAACAAAAAGTGTCAAAAAGGGCTTTGTCTTCAAGTGGTTAGAAGAGTGGATGTAAGCTTCCTAATGTTGTGTATAAAATGCCAGAACAGTTCAAAACCCCCCCAAATGACCCCATTTTGGAAAGTAGACACCCCAAGCTATATACTGAGAGGCATGTCGAGTCCATGGAATATTTTATATGTTGACACAAGTTGCGGAAAAAATACAATTTTTTTTTTTTTTTGCACAAAGTTGTCACTAAATGATATATTGCTCAAACATGCCATGGGCATATGTGGAATTACACCCCAAAATACATTCTGTTGCTTCTCCTGAGTATGGGGATACCACATGTGTGAGACTTTTTGGGAGCCTAGCCGCGTACGGGACCCCAAAAACCAATCACCGCCTTCAGGCTTTCTAAGGGTGTCAATTTTTAAATTTCACTTCTCACTGCCTATCACAGTTTCGGAGGCCATGGAATGCCCAGATGGCACAAAACCCCCCAAAATGACCCCATTTTGGAAAGTAGACACCCCAAGCTATTTGCTGAGAGGTATTGTGAGTATTTTGCAGATCTCGCTTTTTGTCACAAAGTTTTGAAAATTTAAAAAAAAAAATAAAAAAATAAATAAATGTTCTTTCTTCATTTTCAAAAACAAATGAGAGCTGTAAAATACTCACCATGCCTCTCAGCAAACAGCTTGGGGTGTCTACTTTCCAAAATGGGGTCATTTGGGGGGGTTTTGTGCTATTTTGGCATTTTATGGCCTTCAAAACTGTGATAGGTAGTGAGGAGTGAAATCAAAAATTTGCGCCCTTAGAAATCCTGGAGGCGGTGCTTGGTTTCCGGGGTCCCGTACGTGGCTAGGCTCCTAAAAAGTCCCACACATGTGGTATCCCCGTACTCAGGAGAAGCAGCAGAATGTATTTTGGGGTGCAATTCCACATATAACCATGGCATGTGTGAGCAATATATCATTTAGTGACAACTTTTTGTAATTTTTTTTTTTTTTGTCATTATTCAATCACTTGGGACAAAAAAAAAAATATTCAATGGGCTCAACAGGCCTCTCAGCAATTTCCTTGGGGTGTCTACTTTCTAAAATGGGGTCATTTGGGGGGGTTTTGTGCTATTTTGGCATTTTATGGCCTTTAAAACTGTGATAGGTAGTGAGGAGTGAAATCAAAAATTTGCGCCCTTAGAAATCCTGAAGGCGGTGCTTGGTTTCCGGGGTCCCGTACGTGGCTAGGCTCCTAAAAAGTCCCACACATGTGGTATCCCCGTACTCAGGAGAAGCAGCAGAATGTATTTTGGGGTGCAATTCCAAATATAACCATGGCATGTGTGAGCAATATATCATTTAGTGACAACTTTTTGTAATTTTTTTTTTGTCATTATTCAATCACTTGGGACAAAAAAAAAAATATTCAATGGGCTCGACATGCCTCTCAGCAATTTCCTTGGGGTGTCTACTTTCTAAAATGGGGTCATTTGGGGGGGTTTTGTACTGCCCTGTCATTTTAGCACCTCAAGAAATGAGATAGGCAGTCATAAATTAAAAGCTGTGTAAATTCCAGAAAATGTACCCTAGTTTGTAAACGCTATAACTTTTGCGCAAACCAATAAATATACGCTTATTGACATTTTTTTTACTAAAGACATGTGGCTGAATACATTTTGGCCTAAATGTATGACTAAAATTGAGTTTATTCGATTTTTCTTATAACAAAAAGTAGAAAATATCATTTTTTTAAAAAAAATTCGGTCTTTTTCTGTTTATATCGCAAAAAATAAAAATCGCAGAGGCAATCAAATACCATTAAAAGAAAGCTCTATTTGTGGGAAGAAAAGGACGCAAATTTCGTTTGGGTACAACATTGCATGTCCGCACAATTTACAGTTAAAGCAGCGCAGTGCAAAATTCTGAATTCACCTCTGGTCCTTTAGCTACCAAATGGTCCGGGGCTTAAGTGGTTAAGGACCGAGCCTCTTTTTCAGATTTGTTGTTTACAAGTTAAAAACTATTTTTTTTGCTAGAAAAGTACTTAGAACCCCCAAGCATTATACATTTTCTTCCTAACACCCTAGAGAATAAAATGGCGGTCATAGAAATACGTTATGTCACACCATATTTGCGCAGCGGTCTTACAAGCGGGAAAAAATACACGTTTTTTAATTTAAAAAAAAAGACAACAGTAAAGTTAGCCCAATTTTTTTTTATATTGTGAAAGATAATGTTACGCCAAGTAAATTGATACCCAACATGTCATGCTTCAAAATTGCGTCCGCTCGTGGAATGGCGACAAACTGTTACCCTTCATAGGCGATGTTTAAAAAATTCTACAGGTTGCATGTTTTGAGTTACAGAGGAGGTCTAGGGCTATAATTATTGCTCTCGCTCTAACGATCGCGGTGATACATCACATGTGTGGTTTGAACACCGTTTTCATATGCGAGCGCTGCTCAAGTATGAGTTTGTTTCTGCGCACGAGCTCGGGGCGTTTTAAAAAAAATATATATATATTATTTATTTTGACACTGTTTTTAAAAAATAAATAAAAAATTGGGTCACTTTTATTCCTATTACAAGGAATGTAATCATCCCTTGTAATAGAAAAAAACATGACAGGTCCTCTTAAATATGAGACCTCAGATCTCATATTCACACTAAAATGCAATAAATAACAAGAAAAAGTGGCCCTTTAACCACTTAAGCCCCGGACAATTAGGCTGTTTAAAGACCAGAGGACTTTTTACAATTTGGCACTGCGCTGCTTTAACTGGTAATTGCGTGGTCATGTAATGTTGTACCCAAACAAAATTTGCATCCTTTTTTTCCCCACAAATAGACCTTTCTTTTTATGGTATTTGATTGCCTTTGCGATTTTTATTTTTTGCGATATAAACGGAAAAAGACCGCCATTTTTTATTTATTTTTTTATTTTCTACTTTTTGTTATAAGAAAAATCCAATAAACTCAATTTTAGTCATACATTTAGGCCAAAATGTATTCAGCCACATGTCTTTGGTAAAAAAAAAGCGTATATTTATTGGTTTGCGCAAAAGTTATAGCGTCTACAAACTAGGGTACATTTTCTGGAATTTACACAGCTTTTAGTTTATGACTGCCAATCTCATTTCTTGAGGTGCTAAAATGGCAGGGCAGTACAAACCGCCCCCAAATGACCCCATTTCGGAAAGTAGACACCCCAAGGAAATTGCTGAGAGGCATGTTGATTCCATTGAATATTAATTTTTTTGTCCCAAGTGATTGAAAAATGACGAAAAAATAAATTATATATTGCTCACACATGCCATGGTTATATGTAGAATTACACCCCAAAATACATTCTGCTGCTTCTCCTGAGTACGGGGATACCACATGTGTGAGACTTTATGGGAACCTAGCCGCGTACAGGACCCCGAAAACCAAGAACCGCCTTCAGGATTTATAAGGGCGTACATTTTTGATTTCACTCCTCACTACCTATCACAAGTTTTGAAGGCCATAAAATGCCCAGATAGCACAAACCCCCCTAAATGACCCCATTTTGGAAAGTAGACACCCCAAGCTATTTTCTGAGAGGCATGTTGAGTCCATGAAATATTTTATAATTTGCAACAAGTTGCGGGAACATTACAAACTATTTTTTTTTTTTTTTGCACAAAGTTGTCACTAAATTAAATATTGCTCAAACATGTCATGGGCATATGTGGAATTACACCCCAAAATACATTCTTCTGCTTCTCCTGAGTACGGGGATACCACATATGTGGGACTTTTTGGGAGCCTATCCGCGTATGGGGCCCTGAAACCCAATCACCGCCTTCAGGATTTCTAAGGGCGTAAATGTTTAATTTCACTCCTCACTCCTCAGTTTCGAAGGCCATAAAATGCCAAGATAGCACAAACCCCCCCCAAATGACCCTATTTTGGAAAGTAGACATCCCAATCTATTTGCTGAGAGGTATGGTGAGTTTTTTTCAGCTCTCATTTGTTTTTGAAAATGAAGAAAGAAAATATTTTTTTTTCTTTTTAAAATTTTCAAAACTTTGTGACAAAAAGCGAGATCTGCAAAATACTCACCATACCTCTCAGCAAATAGCTTGGGGTGTCTACTTTCCAAAATGGGCTCATTTGGGGGGGGGGGGTTTGTGCCATCTGTGCATTCCATGGCCTCTGAAACTGTGATAGGCAGTGAGGAGTGAAATCAAAAATTTACACCCTTAGAAAGCCTGAAGGTTGTGCTTGGTTTTCGGGGTCCTGTACGCGGCTAGGCTCCCAAAGTCTCACACATGTGGTATCCCCGTACACAGGAGAAGCAGCAGAATGTATTTTGGGGTGTAATTTCACATATGCCCATGGCATGTTTGAGCAATATATCATTTAGTGACAACTTTGTGCAAAAAAAATAAATATTATTTTTCCTGCAACTTTTGTCAAAATTTAAAATATTCCATTGACTCGACATGCCTCTCAGCAAATAGCTTGGGGTGTCTACTTTCCAAAATTGGGTCATTTGGGGGGGGGGGGGTTTGAACTGTCCTGGGATTTTATGCACAACATTTAGAAGCTTATGTCACACATCACCCACTCTTCTAACCACTTGAAGACAAAGCCCTTTCTGACACTTTTTGTTTACGTGAAAAGTTTATTTTTTATTTTTTGCAAGAAAATTAATTTGAACCCCCAAACATTACCGTATATACTCGAGTATAAGCCGACCCGAATATAAGCCGAGGCACCTAATTTTCCCACAAAAAACTGGGAAAACGTATTGACTCGAGTATAAGCCCAGGGTGTCCATCTGCATGCCTCACTGTGTCCATGCCTCACTGTGCCCATGCCTCACTGTGCCCAATCTCCCTACCTGATATCCTGCGCTGTGTGACTAGACTGACGTTTAACATGGGAGTCTATGCAAGGCAGTGGTTCTCAACTCCTGTCCTCGGGACCCACTAACAGGCCAGATTTTAAGTATTACCTTGGGGAGATGCAGGCTAGAATACCGCAATCACTGAGCAGCAAAGGATATCACCTGTGATGTATTTCAGTTATCTTGCAAACCTGGCCTGTTAGTGGGCCCTGAGGACCGGAGTTGAGAACCACTGATGTAAGGGGTGCCCGGCTTTGAAAAATCGGTGCTCCCCAGCCGTAGGTCCCCTGGAAAACAAACTTTGCACACTTGTAGATAAAGCGTTTGGCTATATGTGTGCCAAGTCTGGGGTCCAGGGGACCTAGGGCCGGCCGGTACCGGGTCCCCAAAATCACTTGTGAAATTACGGTTCAACAGTCGAGTCTATGGAAGGGGTGCCCGGGTTTGAAAAATCGGTACTCCCCGGCCGTAGGTCCCCCAGACAACAAACTTTGCACACTTGTAGAGGAAGTACATGTGTGCCAAGTTTGGCGTCCAGGTGACCTACGGCTGGCCGAGATCAGGCGCACAAAGGTGAAGATAGACACAGACTCGAGTATAAGCCGAGGGGGGCATTTTGCCATTTTCAGCACAAAAAAAGGTGCTGAAAAACTCGGCTTATACTCGAGTGTATACGGTATATATTTTTTTTAAAGCAAAGGCCCTACAGAATAAAATGGTGGGTGTTGCATTTTTTTCCCCCACACAGTATTTGCACAGCGGTTTTTCAAACGCATTTTTTCTGGAAAAACACACTTTTTTTTATTTTAATGCACTAAAACACACTATATTGCCCAAATGTTTGATGAAATGAAAAAGATGATCTTAGGCCAAGTACATGGATACCAAACACGACATGCTTTAAAATTGCGCACAAACGTGCAGCGGCGACAAACTACATACATTTTTAAAAGCCTTTACAGGTTACCACTTTAGATTTACAGAAGAGGTCTACTGCTAAAATGACTGCCCTCGATCTGACCTTCGCCGTGATAGCTCACATGCATGGTGCAATTGCTGCTTACATATGACACCAGACCAACACTTGCATTCGCCTTTGCGCGAGAGCAGGGGGGGGGGGGACAGGGGTGCTTTTTTTTTTTTCATTATTTATTTTGCTTTTTTGTTTTATTTTTAAACTGTTCCTTTAATTTTATTTTTATCTTTTTATTGTTATATCAGGGAATGTAAATATCCCCTATGATAGCAATAGGTAGTGACAGGTACTCTTTTTTGAAAAAATTGGGGTCTATTGGACCCTAGACCTCTCCTCTACCCTCAAAGCATCTGACCACACCAAGATCGGTGCGATAAAATGCTTTCCCAATTTCCCAATGGCGCTGTTTATATCTGGCGAAATCTAAGTCATGAAATGCTCATAGCTTCCGGCTCTATGGTCAGCTGGCGGAACCACCGGCTGCATTCTCAGGTTCCCTGTTTGGGACAGGAGAGCCAGAGAAAACCATGGAAGATGGTGGGGGGGAGACGACATTCCCTCTTACTGATTGTAAAAGCAGCCTAGAGGCTAATTAGCCACTAGGATTGCTTTTACATGAAAGCCGACCGCTGGCTGAAAAGAATGATACCAAGATATACCTAAACCCGCAGGCATCATTCTGGTATAACCACTCAAAATCCAGCAACATACCAGTACGTTGCTGGTCCTTGTTGGACATATATTGTAATCTTTTTAATCATGCAGCCTGTGGGCTGAACGAAAAAAAAGAGATTGATCGGTGGGTATGCCCACCATTAGAATACCTCCCTTCATCCACCCACTTCTAATGATAGGCATACATGCACCATTTGGTTTTTAACTGTGGTGGTGAAATCACCTCCTACAGCGCTGGAGTCACGGCTTTATGTATCGTGGGAGCAAACGCTGTTGCTGTCAAGATAAATAAATCTGCGCTGCAACTGAATGGCGTACCTGCTCAGCAAATGATAGTTAACAATAAAACAAAGTAACATTACAGTATAACAGTAAGACATACCATACCTGGAAAGCAAATAAAAAAAAAACATTTTTACTATGTTTTTTTTTTGCAACGCAATCTGTGCCTAAAATATATATATCCTGAAGCATGGGGGCATCCGCCCCAAAAGTTAGGAGCAAATCGCTCCTCCACCCCTGCTGCCCCCATGCTTCGGCATATATGCGCTTTTTTTTTTTTTAAGTGTGGTAGTGAAATCACCTCCTACAGCACTGGAGTCACGGCTTTATGTATCGTGGGAGCAAACGCTGTTGCTGTCAAGATAAATAAATCCGCGGTGCAGCTGAATGGCGTACCTGAAAACAAAAAAATGGTTAACAATAAAACACAGTAAACCATAAAAGTATAAAAAAATTACATACCTGAAAAGCAAACATGATAAAACATAACAATAAAACATTGCAGAATAGAATACAGTAAAAAAGAGCAGAACAATAGAGAGAAAATAGAGAGAGAGAGAGAGAACAATAAAACGACAACTATTTTTTTTTTTTTTATTTTATATTTTTTTGTGTTTCGTGCTTTTTTTTTTTTTTACACTTTTATTTGTAACTGTAACGGTTCGGTTCCAGGTTCGGGTCTCTCAAAATGCGATGGCATCTTGGGAGACCCTGTGAATGTGTGTCCTATTCTGTGAAATGCTGTACCCTATGCCAATACTCCACTAGTGTATGGTAGCGTTCAAAACATTCACCAATGCAAAGACCAGGATTGTCAGGACAGGAGGGACAATAATAGCGGGTGTCACGCCTATATCTGTGCTTGCTACAGACACAACATCTTCTTTGGGGGGCTCGTTGGGTAGGGGTACCAGGGAGGACATACGGAAAATGCCTCTCATGCAGCCGGCTTACTGCATTTGGATTGGGATGGTGAGGTGAAGCACCGTCTGGAAACAGAAGGGCTCTGACAATCTCTTCCTGGAATTTAAGGAATGATCCAGCCCATCCTGAAGCTCTGTATAGCACATGTGTGTTCAGCAAAGCCAATTGAAATAAGTATACAGACACTTTTTTGTACCAGCGTCTGGCCTTACGGGCAACTAGGTACGGCGCCAACAAATGGTCGTTGAGGTCCACCCCTCCCATATTTTGGTTATATTCGTGGACACAAAGGGGTTTCTCCACAACACCAGTCGCCGTAGGAATTTGGACCGTCGTGTCTGTGTGAAGGGAGGACAGAACAAAAACATTCTTATTATCCCTCCACTTCACAGCGAGCAAATTATTACACTTGAAGCAGGCTCTCTCCCCCAGCCTAAGATGGGAATCTACAAGCCGCTGGGGTAAGCCCCGGCGATTAGGTCGCACAGTGCCACATGCGCCAATTTGATGATCAAACAAGTGACTAAAAAGTGTCACGTTCATGTAATAATTGTCCACATACAAGTGGTACCCCTTTCCGAATAAGGGTGACACCAAGTCCCACACAATCTTGCTAGCGCTCCCTATGTAATCTGGGCAGTTCTCCGGCTCTACGTGACTATCTCTTCCCTCGTAAACCATAAAACTATATGTATAGCCTGTTGCCCTGTCACAGAGCTTATACATCTTGACCCCATACCTGGCACGTTTGCTGAGAAGATACTGTTTTTAAGACAAGCGTACAGAAAATTTAATCAGGGACCCATCAACGCAGACAACTTGATCGGGAGAAAAAAAGGCTGCAAAATGTTTGTTGAAGTGGTTTATGAGGGGCTGAATTTTGTAGAGCCGATCGTATCCAGGGTCTCCACGAGGACGACAGAGTTCATTGTCGTTGAAGTGCATGAACTGCATCATCTGCTTGTATCGTGCCCTGGCCATGGAGGCAAAGAACAGGGGTATATGGTAAATTGGGTCAATGGACCAATATGACTGCAACATACTCATTTTAACTATGCCCATGTCGAAGGGATAGGCCCAGAAAGGTCTTAAATTCGGAAACCGTAATTGGTTTCCATTCTCTGGCAAGGGAGGACTGGGGATTAGCGGCGATGAATTGACCAGCATACAAATTACTTTGGTCCACAATAGATCTATAGAGATCTTCCATGAAAAACAGCGAATAAAAATCAAGTGACGTAAAATCAACAGTTTCCACCTGAATTCCGGGTTGGCCAGTGAATGGGGGAAGTACGGGTGCTGCAGAAATGGTGGGCTCCCAATTAGGATTGGCAAATTCTGCAGGAAGGACACTATGGGCACGACGGGCCTGTCTGTCTTCTTGGTGGCAGCGGGACACTACTTGTGCTTGCCAGCTTGAACTGCACTTATGGGACTCGCCACGTCACCACGTGATACTGCAGTGCTGGATGTACGACCAGGGTGTACTAGGCCACTGGTGCTTGCCAGTTCACCAGAAGGATGAGCGGCACTAGTACTTCTCTGCTCCATGCGAGAGCCCTGCGGTTCTTGCACCTCAACAACAGCAGAAGAAGAATGGGGTCGGGTACACCTGACCTTGGCAGGGACCACAACCCTGTCGTCAGAGCTATCTGTCATGGAGCCGCTGTTGTCTACAGGACCGTATTCTGAGCCTGAATCTGAAAGATGAGTGACATCCTCTTCACTATCTGTCATGCTCAGAAACGTGTAGGCCTCTTCACTATTGTACCTTCGATTCGCAATTTTGGGCTCTAAATTTACTGGTACAGTAGTAAGATTCACAGGAAAAAAAGCTCCTAGGCTGTCAGCAACTATATCAAACGCTACAAAAAAAAAACTGTTAGCGATCGCAGGGATCAGGCCTGACTCTGTGAACGCTGCAGTTATGTGTTTAGTGTTTTGTAAGCGACAGTGATCGATCGATACTGCACTTGGGTGGACTGGGAGGGGCAAAACCCAGGTGTTAGCAGGTATCTGGGCTAATCCCACTAACGCTGCGTTTTTGGGATCCCCTAAACTGCTGGGGACACTAGTATAGATCTGATCAGATATTGATTTGTTCAGATACTATACCACTAAGAGAGGTGTATGCTGCGTGCGTGGGTGTTAGCGCTACTGGCACTAATCTGACGCTGCCTGGGGCAACGCAGACCCTAACTGACCCTAAAACCTAACTGATATCACCCACCGGGTGATCAGGGGGTTAAACCTTTATTGGGTAATAAACGGCGGGTGCCCTGATGCTATAAAAAACAAACTAACTAACCAGTGTCACCCGTAACACTTATACAGTGATCATTGGTGACATGGGGTGAAAGGGTTAACTAGGGGCAATCAGGGGGTTAAAACCTTTATTAGGTAATATATGGGAAAAAGAAAGCGGGACTATGGCGGTGCTGATAAATTAATACTGAACACAATGGAAGACTCAACTACCAATTGGTAAAAAAGTATACAATACATTTTATTTACAATATTATACAAAGTTGATAAAAATATGAGCAATATCACTAATTTCACAATAGGGTAATTCCAAAAATGGTGGTTGCATCAATGTTCAACTGAGAGGATCATACACAGTCCCAACTGCGTATGATCCTCTCAGTTGAACATTGATGCAAACACCATTTTTGGAATTACCCTATTGTGAAATTAGTGATATTGCTCATATTTTTATCAACTTTGTATAATATTGTCTGTGAGGGGGTTAGCTCGGCAGCGGGTGTGTGTGACCCCCGAGAAGGGCTCCCCACACAAAAACAGGCCCAGCAAACGGAGGTTGTGGTTTTCAAAATCAAAAAGGTGCGGTTTATTTTCTATTTACAGTGACAAAACACAGCAAAGCAAAAGAAACATAAACAAAATAAATCCTGGTCAACTTGACCTCTGACTAAACATACAGGTTTCCTAACTAACAACTGGGATCAGCCTAGTGCTGTCCTAGTCCCTAAGTCCCTGGTTTTAAATGTCCAAGCAAATAGCCACACATGCTTTGTCTCACCGCACAGGGGTTCACTCTCCCTAGACAGTCCACACAGGTCTGGGTCCAGGCATGAGCTAACATCTAATGAAGCTGGGAGTTCTTATAGAGGCCTAAATGAGCTGACAAGCTTCAGCTGGTCTCATCAACTCCCTGTCTGCACGACGCCCCACACTCTCCCTAGAGGTATGAGTCATCCATGAGCCCACTAGCCTCAGCTGGGCTTATACAACTCTCCACCTAGTTGTATAAGTCGGCGTAAAGCCTGAATCTGGGCGAAATATATCTACCCCCCTGGATGCAACCAGGTGACTTTACCTTCCTGCTGTCACATACCCCCCCCTCTTGTTTTAACCTCGGGGTTGGAACACCAGCAATCAGGCATTCATGTACTCGAGACAAAGCATCCACATTCCCCATTTGAACGCCAGGGCGATGCTTTACTGTGAAGTTGAATTCCTGGAGGGCCAGGAACCACCTATTCACTCTTCTATTTGTTTCCTTGTTTTGAGCCATCCACTTTAACGGAGCGTGATCCGTAACCATGTCAAAGTGCCTACCTAGCAGGTAGTACCGAAGGGAATCTAGAGCCCACTTCACCGCTAAACACTCCTTTTCAACGGTGGCGTAATTTACCTCATGGGACTTCAACTTCCTGCTGAGGTAAATGACTGGGTGCTCTTCCCCGTTCCAGACCTGGGACAATACTGCTCCTAACCCCACATCTGACGCATCACTTTGTACGACAAAGTCTTTAGAGAAGTCGGGTGAGTACAACACTGGCTGGCTACATAAGGCTTGTTTATTGGAATGCTGCCTCAGCCTCGGGGGTCCATTTAATTATGACCGACCCTTTCCCCTTCGTCAGGTTGGTTAGGGGCACAGCCTTAGAAGCAAAGTGGGGAATGAATCGCCGATAATACCCAGCGATTCCCAGAAAGGCTCGTACCTGCTTCTTGCTGTTGTGACGTGGCCAACTCTGGATGGCCTCGACTTTGTTGAGTTGGGGTTTTATTACTCCCCTCCCAATGGTGTACCCAAGATATTTGGCCTCCTCCTGCCCAATGGTACACTTCTTGGGGTTAGCCGTAAACCCCGCTTCCCGAACAGAGTCCAGGACTGCAGATGTGAGGCCCAATCTGTGCTATGGACAATTACGTCATCCAGGTAAGCCGCAGCATACTTCCGATGGGGCCTCAGCATCTGGTCCATTTTCCGCTGGAATGTGGCCGGCGCATTCTGTAACCCGAACGGCATTCTTTTATATTGGAACGCCCCGTCTGGGGTTACAAATGCGGTTTTCTCTTTGGCCGACTTGGCCAGGGGGATTTGCCAATACCCTTTTGTGAGGTCAAGAGTCGTCATGTATCGGGCTGTTCCCAGCCGGTCGATCAACTCATCTATACGTGGCATGGGGTAGGTGTCAAATTTTGTAACTTTGTTCAACTGACGAAAATCGTTACAAAATCGCCAGCTCCCATCCGGTTTAGGCACCAACACGATGGGACTAGACCAATCACTTTGGGACTCCTCTATCACCCCTAAGTTCAGCATTTTCTGTACTTCCTCCCGTCGGGCCTCTGGGATCCGATAGGGTTTTAACTTCACCCTTTCACCGGGCGGGGTAATGATGTCATGCTCTACCCCAGATGTTTGTCCCGGCAGCTCAGAGAAGGTGGCTGCTATTCCAACCTCAGGAATCACGCAACCAGTTTGAGCTGGTGACCAAGTGTCTGCGACTAGGGACTCTCTATCCCTCCAGGCTTTCAACAGATTAACGTGAAAGATTTGTTCGGGCTTTCGCCTTCCTGGTTGTCTGACCTTGTAATTCACTTCGCTCACTTTTTCCATTATCTCGTAGGGGCCTTGCCATTTGGCAAGGAATTTACTTTCAACCGTAGGGACAAGTACCAGTATCCTATCCCCCGGGGAAAAGGTACGGGTCTTGGCTCCACGGTTGTACACTCTCTGCTGTGCTAACTGCGCTTGGGCCAAATGTTCCTTCACGATGGGCATTACCTGTGCAATTCGGTCTTGCATCAGGGCGACATGCTCAATCACACTCCTGTGGGGAGAACTCTCACTTTCCCAAGTTTCCTTGGCAATATCCAACAGCCCTCTTGGGTGTCTCCCATACAGTAACTCAAAGGGGGAGAATCCCGTAGAGGATTGGGGCACCTCCCTAATAGCAAACATCAGATAAGGAAGTAGACAGTCCCAATCCTTTCCATCTCTATCCACCACTTTCTTCAACATTTGTTTTAGGGTTTTGTTGAATCTTTCAACCAGCCCATCGGTTTGGGGGTGATACACAGATGTACGTAATTGCGTCACTTTGAACAATTTACACAGCTCCTTCATAACCCGGGACATAAAGGGTGTACCTTGGTCCGTAAGCAGTTCTTTACAAATACCCACCCGGCTAAACACAAGAGATAGCTCTTTGGCTATGGTTTTGGCCGAGGTATTTCGGAGAGGGATCGCTTCTGGATAACGGGTGGCATAGTCCATTATAACTAATATGTACTGGTGCCCCCTAGCGGACTTGATTATAGGACCTACCAAATCCATGGCGATCCTCTCAAACGGGACCTCAATGATGGGTAGAGGGACCAGCGGGCTACGGAAATGTGGCATCGGGGCCGACCTCTGACACACAGGGCAGGAGGAACAATAATTTTCTATGTCCTTCATCACCCCCGGCCAATAGAATCTCTGTAATACCCTCTCTCGGGTTTTCTCTGTCCCCAGATGACCTCCAAGAATGTGCCCATGGGCCAACTCCAACACCAACTTCCTGTAAGGTTTGGGCACCACAAGCTGCTCAACGGTTTCTTCTGCCCTTTTTGCCACCCGATACAGTAGGTCCTTCTCTACGCTGAAGTATGGGTAAGTGCAGGTATTATCTGGGTTCACTAACTCGCCATCTATTTTCACTACGTTTTCCCGTGCCTTTATTAGGGCGGGGTCTTTCAACTGTTCTGTGGCAAAGTTTTCCCTGTGAACCTCAAGATCAGAAAACTCCACAGACGGTAGGTTTTCGTCTGAGGAGGTGGGCTCCTCTCCAGTTTCTTGAGTCTCCCCTGCCAATACTGATAAGGGAAATTCCGGAGAGTCCTCACCACTCTCAGGGGAGTTCTGGCTATCACATTCCTGGTACATAGGGGCACCAGTGGGGGGCTCAGGATCATCCCACAGTTCCCAGAACTTCGGAAAATCCCTTCCCACAATGGCGTCATGCGGTAACTGAGATACTAAGCCCACTGGATGAGAGAGGGTACCTTTGGGGGTCTCGAAACACACTGTAGTCACTGGATACTCTCGGGTGTCCCCATGCACACAAATAACAGCTACCTTGCTATTCCCAGAGACCTCTGTTTTAACTAACTCAGCCTTTATCAGGGTCACAAGGCTACCTGAATCCAGCAATACCACAACATTTCTACCATTAACACACATTTTTCATAAATGTTTCTCAGTTCCTCGAATGGCAGTGCATGCGACTGTCGCACACAGCGACTGACGTCTGCCCGTCAGAAAGTCACACTGCATGGGTTCCTCCACAACCGGGCAATTGGCTGCAATATGTCCCGCTTGCCGGCAGCGGTAGCAAACGATCCTTCTTGCGGCCTCTTGAGCCGCTGATTTCCCAGGCTGTTCTCGCCAAACTTGGGGTAGAGCTCCCACCCTCTCACTCTCTCCACCCTCACCCCTTGGAATCCTCTTATCCGCCCCTGGGGATGGTCTGGTCTTAGGGTGGAAAGTCCGAGTGTCTCTGGAAGAGGCCGTCAGGTTCTCTGTAGCCAAGTATTTCTCCACACGATCCACAAGACCATCGGCCGTCTCTGGGTCTCCATGGCTTACCCACTTTTGGATGGCAGTAGGAAGAGCTCTCAAAAACCGATCCATTACAACACGTTCCACAATCTTTGGTGCAGACAAAGTCTCTGGCTGTAGCCACTTTCTGCTCAGGTGAATGAGATCATACATTTGAGACCTGGGGGGGTTTTCCAAGCTGGAAAGTCCAGTTATGCACACGCTGAGCCCGGACAGCCTGGGTGACACCCAGCCTTGCCAATATTTCAGCTTTTAGCACCACATAGTCTTTTGCTTGGTTAGGCTCTAGGTCATAGTAAGCTTTCTGCGATTCACCAGTTAACAGAGGAGCCACCAGTCCAGCCCACTGCTCCTCAGGCCACCTTTCTCTTTCAGCGGTCCTTTCAAATGTGGTCAAAAATACCTCTGGATCATCCTCTCCAGTCATTGTTGTCAATAAACGACTCACCCCAAAGGACGCGGTATTAGTGGGACGGCTTTCCTCACTGGTCTGCGGACGTTGCTGCATTACTGCTTCCATCTGTTGTTGTAGTCTCTGCTCTTGCTTCTGCAACAGGTCTATGAAGCGGGCCTCAGATTGCTGCTGGGCTTGTTGCTGAGCCTCCAGACTCTGTTGCAAAGTTGCGTTTGTCTGCTGCTGGGCTGCAAGGCTCTGTTGATGAGCTTGCTGCTGGGCTGCGAAGTTCTGTTGTTGAGCTGCAAGGCTCTGTTGATGAGCTGCAAGGCTCTTTTGCAAACCTGCATTTGTCTGCTGTTGATTGGCATTTGCTAGAGCCAGCTGCTTCAGTATCTCCTCCATGCTGGCTTAAAAAAAAACTGCCACTGGTTCTCCACCAACTGTGAGGGGGTTAGCTCGGCAGCGGGTGTGTGTGACCCCCGAGATGGGCTCCCCACACAAAAACAGGCCCAGCAAACGGAGGTTGTGGTTTTCAAAATCAAAAAGGTGCGGTTTATTTTCTATTTACAGTGACAAAACACAGCAAAGCAAAAGAAACATAAACAAAATAAATCCTGGTCAACTTGACCTCTGACTAAACATACAGGTTTCCTAACTAACAACTGGGATCAGCCTAGTGCTGTCCTAGTCCCTAAGTCCCTGGTTTTAAATGTCCAAGCAAATAGCCACACAGGCTTTGTCTCACCGCACAGGGGTTCACTCTCCCTAGACAGTCCACACAGGTCTGGGTCCAGGCATGAGCTAACATCTAATGAAGCTGGGAGTTCTTATAGAGGCCTAAATGAGCTGACAAGCTTCAGCTGGTCTCATCAACTCCCTGTCTGCACGACGCCCCACACTCTCCCTAGAGGTATGAGTCATCCATGAGCCCACTAGCCTCAGCTGGGCTTATACAACTCTCCACCTAGTTGTATAAGTCGGCGTAAAGCCTGAATCTGGGCGAAATATATCTACCCCCCTGGATGCAACCAGGTGACTTTACCTTCCTGCTGTCACATGTCAATAACATTTATTGTATACTTTTTTACCAATTGGTAGTTGAGCCTTCCATTGTGTTCAGTATTAATTTATCAGCATCGCCATAGTACCGCTTTCTTTTTCCCGTGTTTTGCCATAATAATTTGGGATGAGGTGCGTTACATTAGGTGTCTACCCACAGCCAGACCACAAAACCACTATATCTTTATTAGGTAATATATAGGGGTACTTGACCCTATAAAAACCTGACAGTGAACCTAAATAGCTAACTGGCTAACTAGCGTCACCAGTGTTTATACGGTGATCACTGGTGACAGGGGGTGAAAGGGTTAACTAGGGGGCAATCAGGGGGTTAAAACCTTTATTAGGTAGTATATGGGGGTACCTGACGCTATAAAAACCTGACAGTGAACCTAAATAACTAACAGGCTAACTAGCGTCACCCGTAACACTAATACGGCGATCAGGAAAAAGATAGCTTAGTGACACAGGCGACAGGGGGTGAAAGGGTTAACTGGGGCGATCAAGGGGTTAAACCTTTATTAGGGGGTGTCTTCTCTCCTTGGTGACAGACGAAAAGACCGACACGAGGAGAGTGACATCACTTCCTCTGCTTCTGTTTACAGTTACAGAAGCAGAGGAAGGTTCTCATTCGTCAGGGGCGATCGTGAGGGGGTGGCCATTAATCAATGGCCTTTCCCTCAGCACCATCCCATATGAACAGGACGTCGTCAATAAATCTTTTCCACACAATTAGCTCTGAGCGTCTATTATGTAGAACCGTATCCTCTTCCCATTTGGACATGAAAAGGTTGGCCATGCTCGGATCAAATTTTGCTCCCACTCCTTTGGTTTTCAAAAAATCATGCCAAAAATAATTGTGTGACAGAGAATTCAAGCAATTCTAAAATAAATTTACTCTGCATGGGGGAATAGTTGAGTCGTGGGAAAGAAAACATTGAACTGCCTCATACCCCAATTTGTGTGAGATTGCAGTGTACAAAGACACAACATCCGCGGTCACCAGCAAGTATTTAGGTTCCACTCTACAGTATTGAGGAAGTTTATAACATGTTTAGTATTTCTTAGACTCCAGAAGTAATAGAGTCAGTACCCACTGATAATGGGTCGTCCTGGAGGGTTTACCAAAGTTTAATGGATTTTCGGCAACAAATACATCGTTGGTAACATAGGGGCCAAAAGGTACCGAATGCTCCTTCTTTTTATTTAGAATCCCCATATTGAATCCTTTCTCTACAAGTATTTTAAGTTTGTTTTTTAATTTAAACATAGGGTACATAGGTAGGGAGGTGTACGTATTGGTATCGGATAGGAATCTTGTCATTTCTTGTGAGTATGCTTCCTTGTCCAAGATCACAATAGCACCTACCTTGTCCGCTGGGCAGACAACTATATCCTCAGGCTGCATGAAAACAAAGAACATTATATATATGCCCAACAAGGACCAGCAACGTACTGGTACGTCGCTGGACTTTGAGTGGTTATACCGGGATGATGCCTGCGGGTGTAGGCATCATCTTGATATCATTTTTTTCAGCCGACGGTCTGCTTTCATGTAAAAGCAGTCCTATCGGCTCATTAGATTGCTTTTACTAACAGTGGGAGGGGGGCATTCCCCCCACCGCCTTCCATAGTTTTCTCTGGCTCTCCTGTCCCACCGGGGAACCTGAGAATGGCTCCAATCATCTCTATGGCCTAAGGAACTGGAAGCTATGAGCATTTCATCACTTCAATTTCGCCAAATATAAATAGCACCATTTTTAAATTGGGAAACCACTTGATCATACTGATATTGGTGTGGTCAGATGCTTTAGGGGAGAGGAGAGATCTAGAGTCTAATAGACCCCAGATTTTTCAGAAAAGAGTACCTGTCACTGCCTATATCAAAGGGGATATTTACATAACTTGTGATAATAAAAGTGATCAAAAAAAAATGTAAGGGACAGTGTAAAAATAAAATAACAAACCAAGATATAGAACAAAAAAGCTAAAATTAAAATTAAAGCACCCCTGTCCCCCCGTGCAAAAGCAAGCACAAGCATCGGTCTCGTGTCGTATGTAAAAAAGCAAATGCACCATGCATGCAAAATATCACCAAGAACACCAGATTGGGGGCAGCAATTCTAGCACTAGACCTCCTGTGTAAATCTAAAGTGGTGACCTGTAAAGGCTTTTAAAAATGTATGTAGTTTGTCGCCACTGCACGAGCGTGCACAATTTTAAAGCATGTGATCTTTGGTATCTATTTACGCGGTGTAAGATAATCTTTTCTATTTTACAAAACAATTAGGCAATATATTGTGTTATATATGCCTCTCAGCAAATAAATTGGGGTGTCTACTTTCCAAAAAGGGGTCATTTGGGGGGGGGGCGGGGATTCTGTGCTATCTTGGCATTTCAGGATCTCCGAAATAGTGATAGTTAGCAAGGAAGTGAAATTTGCGCCCTTTGAAATCCTGAAGGCGGTGATTGGCTTTCGGCACCTGTACGCAGCAAGGCTCCCAAAAAGTCTCACACATGTGGTATCCCCATACTCAGGAGAAGTAGCAGATTGTATGGGGTGTATTTCCACATATACCCATGGCATGTGTGAGCAATATATAATTTAGGAGACAACTTTGTGTAAAAAAAATATATATATATATTTTTCCAGAAACTTGTGTCAAAAAATAAAATATTCCATGAGCTCAACATGCCTTTCAGCAAATAGCTTGGGGTGTCCACTTTCCCAAAAGGGACAATTTGGGGGGGGGTGTTGTCCTGCCCTGGCATTTTAGCACCTCATGAAATGTGGTAGTCAAGAAAGCAGTCAAGAAAGTAAAAGCTGCGTAAATTCCAATAAACACTTTTTGCGCAAACCAATCAATATACGCTTATTGATTTATTTTTTTCCCAAAGACATGTAGCTGAATACATTTTGGCCTAAATTTATGACGAAATTTGAGTTTATTGGATTTTTTTTATAATAAAATGTAGAAAATAGTTTTTTTTTTTCCAACATTTTCAGTCTTTTTTCGTTTATATCGCAAATCAAATGCCACAGCGTTGCATGACTGCGCAATCACCAGTTAAAGTAGCGCAGTGCCAAATAGCATAAAATGCTCTGGTCAGGATGGGGGTGAAACCTTCAGGAGGTCAAGTGGATAATTTACTCATTACGGACATTTTAAAAACTGTTGTGGTTAAAAAGTGTGCAGCCAAATTAAATGCACTAACTGAATTGTGAACCATTTGTTTTTCTTACTTTTAGCAAGAGCAGTGTAACGTGGATGTTCTACTAGAAACATCACACAAAGATTGTTGAATTCACTTTTATGACTTCCACCTGCTTTTAGCCAGTCAATCCCAAACATTTTTCTGTAATCAAGTTCAGCTCCTCTTCTTTCTTCTGGCAGGATCTGTTTAAAACATTAAAAATAGGATTTTTATAACAGCTTACCTGTAAAATCCTTTTCTTGGAGTACATCACGGGACACAGAGCGACATAGTCATTACTAATGGGTTATATAGATACCTTCAGGTGCTGGCACTGGCAACTTCCAAAACCGGAAGTACCCTCCCCTATATAAGCCCCTCCCATCCGGGAGCACCTCAGTTTTGTAGCAAAGCAATAAGTGTCCCTAAAGAGGGGTGGGAGCTCTGTGTCCCGTGATGTACTCCAAGAAAAGGATTTTACAGGTAAGCTGTTATAAAAATCCTATTTTCTTTCTCGTACATCACGGGACACAGAGCGACATAGTCATTACTAATGGGATGTCCTAAAGCTATGCCCAACGAGGGGGGGGATACACCATACATAAGCTGAGCGCTATCAGACATGAGGATCTTTTGCGGCCTGCAACACACTGCGCCCAAAGGCGACATCCTCCTGACTTCTAACGTCCACCTGGTAGAACCTAGTAAACGTGTGTACTGAAGACCATGTTGCGGCCTTACAGATTTGAGCCAGGGAGGCCTGGTGATGCGCTGCCCATGAAGTTCCAACTGCTCTTGTGGAGTGCGCCCTAACTTTGAACGGAGGCGGTCTCCTTCTCAAGCCATAGGCTTGCATAATGACCTGTTGAATCCACTTGGCTAAAGTAGATTTTGACGCTGCCTGACCCTTTCTGGGGCCTTCCGGCAGAATAAACAAAGTATCCGTTCTGCGAATCTGAGCAGTGGCTTTTAGATAAGCTTTAACTGCTCTTACCACATCCAAAGAATGCAATAACTTTTCCTCTACCGAACTAGGTTTGGGGAAAAAAGAAGGAAGAACCACATCTTGGTTCAAATGAAAACCTTGATACCACCTTAGGAAGAAAGGCTGGATGAGGACGTAACACTACTCTGTCCTTATGGATAACCAGATATGGCTCTTTACAGGACATAGCTGCTAATTCCGACACTCTTTTAGCCGAACAAATGGCTACTAGAAAAATCAATTTCCTGGTGAGAAGAACCAAAGAAATATGCTGTAATGGCTCAAATGGTTGTTTCTGTAGAACCGACAGAACCAGGTTTAGATCCCATGGACATATGGGAATATTAACCGGAGGACTAATACGCATCACTTCTTATCTAAAGGCTTTGACTAGTGAATGCGAAGCCAAGGGCCTTTGAAAAAATATTGACAAGGCCGAAAACTGACCTTTGATAGTACTCAAGGCAAGCTTCCTATCTACAGCCCACTGTAGGAAGTCCCGACTCCTACCTATTATGTACTTATGTGGATGCCATTTCTTGGCCTCACACCACGCGATGTACGCCTTCCAGATTCTATAGTAGATCTGCCTGGATACCGGCTTCCTGGCATTGATCATGGTAGATACCACAGGATTAGAGAGCCCTCTCTTTTTTAGAATGTGGGCTTCAATAGCCAGGCCGTCAAACCTAGGGCTGGTAAGGAAGGGTGGTATATCGGTCCTTGCGAAAGCAGGTCCGGACGATGTGGGAGAGTCCAAGGACTCCCCACTGACATTTTTACAATCTCCGCGTACCATGCTCTTCGGGGCCACGCTGGAGCCACCAGAATCACTGGTTTCTTTTCTACCCTGATTCTGCGGAGTAATCGAGGTAACCATTGTGGCGGTGTGAATGCATATATCAGCTTGAACTGATCCCAAGGGAACACTAGGGCATCCGAGCCGCAAGCTAGGGGATCCCTTGTCCGAGAGACAAACCTGTCCACCTTTGCGTTGAATCTGGATGCTAGAAGATCTACATCCGATGTTCCCCACCGCTGACATATTGTCCAGAAAACCTCGGGGTGAAGGGACCATTCCTCTGGGCATAATTGCTGGCGACTTAGAAAGTCCGCCTTCCAATTCTCCACTCCTGGAATGAATACCGCAGATATGGCTGGGACATATCTTTCTGCCCATTTCAGGATGTAATTTACTTCCCTCTGGGCTACACGACTCCTGGTGCCCCCCTGATGATTGATATATGCCACTGCTGTGGCATTGTCTGATTGAATTCTGACAGGGGACCCTTGGAGTTTGGATGTCCATGCTACTAGGGCATACCGGCTGCTCGTATCTCTAAGAGATTGATGAGCAGGGCCTTTTCTGCATCCGACCATCTGCCCTGGAGAAACCATTGCTCCAGTACTGCTCCCCAGCCTATAAGGCTGGCATCTGTAGTGACCACCTTCCAAGAAATTGGACTGAAGGATTTCCCTTTTTCCAGATTCTGGGGAACCAACCACCAACGGAGGCTCTTGCGAACGGAAGGGGACAAGGACATTGTAAGTCTAGGGCCTGAACTTTTTTGTTCCAGGCTGACAGTATGGCCCCTTGCAAATTCCTTGAATGGAATTGACCGTAGGGTACTGCTTCGAATGATGCCACCATTTTTCCCAGCAGCCTCATGCACAGGCGTATGGACGGCTGTCTTTTTGTACCCACTAAGTGGATCAAATCTTTCAAAGACAACACCTTTCCTCGAGGCAAGAATATTTTTCTCTGGCCTGAATCCAACCTTAGCCCCAAGTATTCCAGACTTTTGACTGGTTTTTAGGGCTGACTTGTCTCGGTTGATAATCCAATCGTGAGATTCCAGATACTTGATTGTCTTGTGAACGACCACGTCTAGTTTTTTTCACTGAGTGGTCTATCAGCAACAAGTCCTCTAGATATGCCATTATCATTACACCTTGTGTTCTTAGATTGGCCAATAAAGGGCCAGAATTTTTGTAAACACTCGTGGTGCTGTGGCCAGACCGAAAGGTAAGGCTCTGAACTGAAAATGGCGCCCTTCTACTGCAAAGCGTAGAAATTTTTGGTGGACTGGAAAGATGGGAATGTGCAAATAAGCATCTTTGATGTCGATCGCGGCTAACCAATCCTCCCCTTGTAGGGCAGTGGCCATCGATCGGATCAACTCCATCGGAAAGTCCTGATATACAGGAATTTGTTTAGCCCTTTTAGAATTAATATGGGCCTCCC
Organism: Rana muscosa; assembly: GCA_029206835.1. Classification (NCBI taxonomy): domain Eukaryota; kingdom Metazoa; phylum Chordata; class Amphibia; order Anura; family Ranidae; genus Rana; species Rana muscosa. Next base: position 359,888,418 of record CM055122.1, read on the forward strand.
GTCCGCGTTTGCTTCGGGACTGTAAAGAGGTTTGAGTAAAACCCGAACCCTCATTCTTCCAGGGGAACCTCCATAATTACTCCTTGGAGCAATAGTTGTTCTAGTGCCAACAGGAGGGACTCTCTCTTCCGGGGATCCCTTGGCACGTTTGACCTCAAAAATGGGAAGGAGGAGAGTCTTTTAACTCCAAACTGTATCCCAAACATACTGCGGAGAGCACCTATCTGTTTTGATCGTGTCCCGCCAGGTCTCTTGCGAACAACTGGAGTCCTCCCCCCACCCGACTGAGTGGGGGCAACCCTTTAATGAATTTAACTTTGGGGGAGGTTTTGTACCTCCCCTGACCCAGGGTTTCTCATTACCCTGCTATTGTCCCTGTTTTTTACCCCTGGGAATTGACCGAGGAGGCCGTCGGAACTGTTACACAGCCGATGCCCCAGGGACTGGAGAAGCAGGCCTCTTAAAGAGGGACCTCTAACTCTGTTTTTAACCGGCAAGAGCGTATTTTTACCGCTGGAAATTTTCTGGATATATTTGTCCAGGTTTTCCCTGAATAAGCGTTCACCATGAAATGGGACGCTAACCAGCCATTCTTTACAGGGAGCTTCAGCAGACCAGTTTTTGAGCCATAGAAGCCTACGCATATGTACTATAGACAGCGTAAGGCGGGAGGCCTGATGGACTGAATCCTTTATGGCATCAACCGCAAAACCTAAGGCTCTAGGTAGATCAGCTAGGGCAAGGCCTGCTGATCTGTCAAGTCCCTCAAGACCTGTTTCAACTGATCCTTCACTGCTTAGCAGACCTCACTGCTGGTTGTGTCACCAAGCTTGCTGTAGAAAGAAGCAGACTTTCATAAGGACTCCAATCTTATCTATTGGGTTCTTGAACATTTGGACATTATCCACTGGACATGTCAGTGATTTATACATACAAGAGATGGCTGCGTCCACTGTAGGGACCTTCCATTTTTTGATGAACTTATCCTCCATGGGATAGACCACCGGAAATCTCTTGGGGGAATAAATATTTTCTCAGGACGTTCCCAATCCTGGTAAATGAGCCCTTTCAGTAAAGGGTGAAGTGGAAAAGAACAGACAGTCTGGGGGCTTCTAGCGACCCCAACGAGGATACAGTAGTGGTTGATGGTTCCGCAAGGTGCATTTTTAAATGCTGATCGGACCATGTTAGTCAAAGACTGAACCCATAATCTTTCAGCTTGAGATGCTGAGAAAAGGTTCCCCCACTATTGATTCCTCTATAACAGAATCAACCTCATCCTGATCCCCTTCAGGCAGGTCGATCCCTGTATGGGACTGTTGCTCTGCTAACAGGCACTCAGAAGGAGGAGACGGAGATCGGGCGTGCTTTCCCTGACAGGGAGGCAGCGATCAATGTTGACAATCTCTCTCTAATCCTCCCAGAGCTGAGGAAAAAACCTCCTCTGTTACATACACAGGAGCAGGTGAACTGAGGACAGCCACAGTACCAAGTACCCCTGCGGGGTCTCTACGGTCACTTACCTCTGAACTTCAGGGGAGACTGGTGCAGCAGAAGCATGCCCAAGATCCTCAGAGCCCGATGAGACCCCCTTCGCTTCCTAGAAGATTCAGTTCCGGAGCTTCTGGACGGCATATTCCTAAGCCTAAAGCTGAGGTATTCCAGCCGTAATACACCACTTTTACTGAGAATAGTCTAGCACAATTGCTGCTATATAACAGTTGGTGTCTACTAAAGTGCCTTTCTAGGGGATGCCTGCATCAACCGCCTCTGTGTGCCTTTATACTGTTGCTAGCTCTGTCTGTGCACTTCAATAGCCAGCTATAATGTGCTTTAAAACACGCTGGACGCCCGCACATGTGCAGTAGCGCCGCGGCGCACACCTGAGCGTCATCCACCCGCTCCGCCCCTTTTTCCAGATCGCCTCTATATATAGAGGCGCGTGCACACGCACGCGCGCGGGCACGTGCGCCTTCGGCGCCTTTTTTGAAAACAATAAGGAGCTAGATGGGAGCCAGGGTCCCTTTGCCGCAGGGCCCGGGGATGGATGAGCGCAGCAACAGGGCAGAGGAGACAGCTTCCCAGGAGAGAACATACCAACTGCCTGGATTTGATTCTGGAAGAAAAAAATCCACATTACAAGAAAAAGAACCATAGCGGCCTCTAGTGTCTAACACAGGTACCGCGGTCTTACATTTTTTTTTTTTCTTGCCTACTATTAAAATTTTTACATTTTCTCAGTAGTACAGGCATACACAGAATATTAGCGGGAATACCTTAGGTAACAGGCAGAAAGACAAAATAGGCTTGGGGGTCCCTCAATAGAACCAAGTTCCTGAGGGCCCCCACTTACCTTTTCCTCGCCGCAGGACTCTGTTTGGTCCACAGAAGCCCAAACTTCACCTATCACGGCAGGCATTGTAATCAAACCTTCAGGGACCGGGTTCCCAAGGATTCCACTCCCCTGGACCTGTATAGCACCCTGCACAGAAAACATCTTGGTCGTGGGTATGACCAGAGCTCTGGATCCCAGGGTCCAGCCCTCCTAAGAGAGGCATTACAGGCAAAACCTTGCTCTTCTCTTGCAAGGCCCGGGTACCGACCGTTTAGCTATGAAGCTTTTTTGGTCGGATCCGGAATAGCTTACTGAGGCCCAAAAGAACCTGTACGCAAGCTCAGTGAAAAAACACATGTTACTTCTTGCCCAACACCTTAGACACTGGCAAAAAAACTGAGGTGCTCCCGGATGGGAGGGGCTTATATAGGGGAGGGTACTTCCGGTTTTGGAAGTTGCCAGTGCCAGCACCTGAAGGTATCTATATAACCCATTAGTAATGACTATGTCGCTCTGTGTCCCGTGATGTACGAGAAAGAAAAGTGATCGTTTATGGAAAAATGTTCCTCTTACTGTAAACTATTAATGATTTACTAATTAGTATGAAATGTACAGATTAATGTACAGATTATTGGCCCCGTCTTTTACATGCCATGGTCTTCTTCTTTTCTGTTTTGGAATACACTGGGGTTGATTTACTAATAGTGTATAGACAGTTCACCCTGCAAAGTGTATGTTTACATAGCGTAGTAAATAATGTGAAGCTGTGTTCACTTTGAATGTACAGGTGATACTCAAAAATTTGAATATCGTGCAAAAGTTCATTTATTATTATTCATTAACTTTAAAGGTGAAACTAATATATGAGATAGACTTATTACATGCAAAGCAAGATAGTTCAAGCCGTGATTTGTCATAATTGTGATGATTATGGCTTACAGCTCATGAAAACCCCAAATCCACAATCTCAGAAAGTTAGAATATTACATGCAATCAAAAAAACAAGAATTGTACATAGAACAATATCCGACCTCTGAAAAGTAGAAGCATGCATATTGTAATCAGTACTTGGTTTGGGCCCCTTTTGCAGCAATTACTGCCTCAATGCGGCATGGCATGGAAGCCATCAGCCTGTGGCACTGCTGAGGTGTTATGGAAGACCAGGATGCTTCAATAGCGGCCTTCAGCTCTTCTGCATTGTTCGGTCTCATGTCTCTCATCTTTCTCTTGGCAATGCCCCATAGATTCTCCATGGGGTTCAGGTCAGGTGAGTTTGCTGGCCAATCAAGCACAGTAATCCCATGGTCTTTGAACCAGGTTTTGGTGCTTTTGGCAGTGTGGGCAGGTGCCAAGTCCTGCTGGAAAATGAAGTCAGCATCCCCATAGAGCTCGTCTGTGGAAGGAAGCATGAAGTGCTCCAAAATCTCCTGGTAGATGGCTGCGTTGACCCTGGACTTAATGAAGCACAGAGGACCAACACCAGCAGATGACATGGCTCCCCAAATCACACTGGACTTCAAGCATCTTGCAGTGTGTGCCTCTCCATTCTTCCTCCATACTCTGGGTCCTTGGTTTCCAAATGAGATGCAAAATTTGCTCTCATCAGAAAAGAGGACTTTGGACCACTGAACAACAGACCAGGTCTGTTTTTCTTTAGCCCAGGTAAGCCGCTTTTGACCTTGTTTGTTGTTCAGGAGTGGCTTGACAAGAGGAATACGACATTTGAAGCCCATGTCCAGGATCTGTCTGTGTGTGGTGGCTCTTGATGCACTGACTCCAGCCTCAGTCCACTCCTTGTGAAACTCCCCAACACTTTTGAATGGACTTTTCCTGACAATCCTCTCCACCTTTTTCTTCCACACTTTTCCCTTCCACATAACTTTCTATTAATGTGCTTTGATACAGCACTTTGGGAACATCCAACTTCTTTTGCAATTACTTTTGAGGCTTTCCCTCCTTATGGAGGGTGTCAATGATGGTTTTCTGCACAACTGTCAGGTCAGCAGTTTTTCCCATGATTGTGATTCCTACTGAACCAGACTGAGAGACCATTTAAAGGCTCAGGAACCCTTTGCAGGTGTTATGGCTTAATTAGCTGATTAGAGTGGGACACTTTGAGCCTAGAATATTGCACCTTTTCACATTATTCAAATTTTTTGAGATTGTGGATTTGGGGTTTTTATGAGCTGTAAGCCATAATCATCACAATTATGACAAATCACAGCTTGAACTATCTTGCTTTGCATGTAATAAGTCGATCTCATATATTAGTTTCACCTTTTAAGTTGCATTAGTGAAATAAAGGAACTTTTGCATGATATTCAAATTTTTAGAGTATCACCTGTATGTTCATGTGCAAGAGAAATAAAAGGTTGTAAATTGTCAACACTCCAGCTCCTCTGAACTGAAATGCCTTAAAGCGGAGTTCCACCCAAAAATGGAACTTCCGCTTTAAGTGTAAGTGGCCCCCTGACATGCCACATTTGGCATGCCAGTTTTTTTTTGGGGGGGGGCGGATACCCTCTTTTTAGGGGCATCCAGCTCCCACTTCCTCCCGGGGCTCCATAGCCCCAGAAAGGAAGTTCACCTCTCCCCCCTCCATCCCTGAAATCTTCTGGGACATGTCACAGGTCCCAGACGATTGTCTGACCAATCGCAGCGTGCAGTGCAGCTCGCACATGCGCAGTGCGTGCCCGGCTGTGAAGCCACAACCGGGCACCCACAGTCACGATGCCGGCACCGAGGAGAGAAGGGGGAGAGGAGCGGGGCTTTGTTCGCCTTCATCGCTGGACCGCGGGACAGGTGAGTGTGCGATTATTAAAAGTCAGCAGCTACACTTTTTGTAGCTGCTAACTTTTATATGGGTGGAACTCCGCTTTAGTGATTCAATATATTGGGCATCATTTCTCTACTTTACAATATTACAACTAATAACAATATATATATGTCAACTAAGTAACTGCCAAGTCATGCAAGACAAATACATTGTAAAGACACGCACATCTTTCACAATGATACATGAAAATCTAAAATATGTTACAACAAGTATAACATTAACAGCGCTTATGTGAAATATAAAATATTGCACCTAGGTTATAGAATATATATACCGCAGAATATCAGCAACAAATAAGTATCAGCATAACCATGTGAAAAAAAAACAGCACGATCCTACAGGATTAAAGGATTCCTCATAAACTGCAAAGTCCCCCCACTGTTAAATGTCACTAGTATTACAGTGACAGAACTTCCCAGTGAGTTCAAACACCAGTTACAAATGAGGGAACTGAAATGTAGATCCAATAGCCGTTAAGTCTTTCATATGAGAGATACTCTCTGATAATTCAATCACTGTAGTTCTTCAATTCAAACAGATCATGTTGCAATTTGTACTTCCATCATTGTCTAAGCAATTCCACTCCCTTAAGGTAATGTGCTTACCAGACTCCAGATGGTTAACCGCCTGTCAGCTCCTCTTTAGATCTCCAGTCAGCTTCCTTCAAGAAATCTCCAGGTTCTCAGGCAATAAGCATAAGTGCGTGCAGCAATGCGGGCATGTAAGACAAATTGAGCTTCACATAGCATAAAATCCTTTAATAAAAAATCCAAAAAGTCCCCCCACATACAAACATGCTTACAAACAAATGAATAACATAAAGCATATCACCGGGGATGATCCGTCTGCTCAGTGAGGTTAGTGAACGCTCACACAATTCAAAAGAGCTCCTGAGTCCCGGGAAGACGGACGTTCCCTTGACGTGATTGGTCGCGTGGTCACGCCCTGACGCGTTTCGCGATTGGCTCACGTCTTCAGAGGGCGTGGCCACACATCGCGACTGCTCTTATTTATATTCAAGCCAGTCCTGACGTATCCGCATGCGTCAGACGGCTCAACTTTGTCTGAAGGAGATCCGGCACAGTTTGCACCCAGTCTCGCTAACCTGTTTATGAGCGAGTGGGAGGACAAGTGGGTCTTTAATAATAGGAAGCAAGAACTATTATTTTATCAAAGGTATATTGATGACCTGTTCATGATCTGGCAGGGTAGTGAAAGATCACTTCAGGAATTTGCCCAGTACCTTAATAGTAATAGTAATAATATTAAGCTTGAGTTTAATTGGGATAAACATCAAATACATTTCCTGGATGTCACGGTTATGAAAGGGGACATACAGTTTCATACCAAAGCATATTTCAAAGAAACAGATCGTAACAGCTATATCCCAGTAAAGAGTGGACATCATCCACAATGGCTCCGAAACATCCCTAAGGGCCAATTTACTCGTATACGGCGTAACTGTACTCAATATATTGACTACCTGTCTCAAGCATCAATTATTAAGCAACGTTTCATGGAAAAAGGGTACAAAGAGCAACATCTTTCTAACTTGATGGAACAAGTGGGTACCCAATCGCAAGAACTCATGTTGCTCCCTAAAACTAGAGTGAGGGATAGTAAACATGAATGGGGCTTCATATCCGGTTTCCATGAACAATATCGGGAGATAGAAAGTATTTTTAAAAAACATTGGAACATCCTAGCAATGGATAAAACTTTGAGAACGGTGTTACCACCAGTACCACCTTTCATATATAGAAAAACGACATCTTTTGGTGACCAGTTAGTTAAAAAAGTCCTTGATCCTCCGAAGCAGATTAAAATGTTCTGGGATAGAACGGGTTTCTATGCTTGCAGAAGATGTAAGGCGTGCCAACAAGTATCGACACATTTACGAGGCCTCACAAGCTTTGTGTCCACGGCTAATGGGAAGGAAATCCAAATTAAGGAATGTATAACATGTGCATCCACACATGTAGTATACGCCCTGGAATGTCCGTGCGGTCTAATGTATATAGGCCGCACTAAAAGAACACTCTCTAAAAGGGTGTAGGAACACATTTATAATATTTCCATCCGTTATAAAGAACATAGCGTGTCCCTCCATTTTAGGGAAAAACATCATAGGAACCCAATTGGACTCAAGTTCTGGGGTATTGACAAGATCCATCCCAGATGGAGAGGGGCCAATATGGTGCGAGAAATTTCCAAATTAGAAACTCAATGGTTATTTCTCACCAATACACTCAGTCCTAATGGCTTGAATATAGACTTAGATCTTAATTGCTTCATCAGCAATTACTAATTTTAGGCCACTATTATAGGGCCAATTAGGGTAGATGAATGGCCTCATGTTAGTGAGAGAACATGTTGAATGTTTAGTATGAGGCTGTATAAGGAATGCAGTTTTTAGGACAATAAGTGGTGAAACATAGCCAATTGTGAGGTAATTTAATTTGGGTACAGTAGATCAGTCCAGAATGTAGATAGTCACTCTGCAACTTTTATTCTATTGTTTAATGTATATCACGGTTTGCTTTTGGACACTCACATGATATAATATGCAATGACATGTCTTTTGAGAACTCATTTACATGTATATGCATAACTTGGTGGTCAGCGGATTTAGATTGAATCCCCTTACTGCCTTGAGGGCACTTAGGTTTGATATAAACATGCCCAGTGGTCACTGTGAATGTAAATGTTAGTGATGACATGCATGTTGTACGGGCCTGAATGCGAGTCTCCACTAATTAAATGGTGAGGATTATAACATACTAGTCCTAATAGATTCTGATTAATAGGGGTCACTGTGCCTTTAAAATAGATCCCTACACAGAATTACATAGGATATCAAGCATTTTTTATATTATATTTTATTATATTTTATTATTGCTTCATTGCCAATGATCCGGTACACTCGGTCCCCTCTGGTAGGAGGTCCGAATGTGCTGGTGAGTGACAGGTGTAATTTTTCTGAATGGAGACCACAACACATATCCGGCCAGCGTATGAGTATTCAGAGCTGTGCCGGATCTCCTTCAGACAAAGTTGAGCCGTCTGACGTATGCGGATACATCAGGACTGGCTTGAATATAAATAAGAGCAGTCGCGATGTGTGGCCACGCCCTCTGAAGACGTGAGCCAATCACGAAACGCGTCAGGGCGTGACCACGCGACCAATCACGTCAGGGGAACGTCCGTCTTCCCGGGACTCAGGAGCTCTTTTGAATTGTGTGAGCGTTCACTAACCTCACTGAGCAGACGGATCATCCCCGGTGATATGCTTTATGTTATTCATTTGTTTGTAAGCATGTTTGTATGCGGGGGGACTTTTTGGATTTTTTATTAAAGGATTTTATGCTATGTGAAGCTCAATTTGTCTTACATGCCCGCATTGCTGCACGCACTTATGCTTATTGCCTGAGAACCTGGAGATTTATTGAAGGAAGCTGACTGGAGATCTAAAGAGGAGCTGACAGGCGGTTAACCATCTGGAGTCTGGTAAGCACATTACCTTAAGGGAGTGGAATTGCTTAGACAATGATGGAAGTACAAATTGCAACATGATCTGTTTGAATTGAAGAACTACAGTGATTGAATTATCAGAGAGTATCTCTCATATGAAAGACTTAACGGCTATTGGATCTACATTTCAGTTCCCTCATTTGTAACTGGTGTTTGAACTCACTGGGAAGTTCGGTCAATGTAATACTAGTGACATTTAACAGTGGGGGGACTTTGCAGTTTATGAGGAATCCTTTAATCCTGTAGGATCGTGCTGTTTTTTTTCACATGGTTATGCTGATACTTATTTGTTGCTGATATTCTGCGGTATATATATTCTATAACCTAGGTGCAATATTTTATATTTCACATAAGCGCTGTTAATGTTATACTTGTAACATATTTTATATTTTTATTATACTTACTACTCTACTTATAACGGCAGCTAATTGAGCAGACTAACATTAGACCATCCTTGAGCGCTAGGATCAGATACACCACGGTGACTATTCTGATTTATCCACATACATGAAAATCTGTTTGAAAAACAAAGTAACCGACACTATGCCAAACCTTGGGTTAAATTACTAACTTGGTCATTTAGATGCTCGCCACCTTATTCTATGATGATACAGGTATAGTTGTTGACCTCTCGAGAATAGTAATGGTGACTATCCCAATTCCCACTTCTTCCTTTCATTTCGCTCTACCCCTCTCTTTTTAAAGTAATGTTGCTTGTTCTTTTCATGATTTTATAATAAACCTTATACTTTAGGGCAGGGGTGCCCAACCTTTTGAAGAGCGAGGGCCACTTTAGCGACTTGGCAGCAGGCCGTGGGCCACAATGAGCAGAGCGGACAGATGACAGGTTTGTATCCACTCTGCATATGCAGAGCAGACAGGGACACAGCCCGCTCTACTCTATGGGCCCTCCGATCTGCCCAGACAGAAGGGGACGGATTCCCTCCTGTTTTTTAAAGCAGATTGGATTGGAGATAGGCGTGTGTAAAAGGACACAGGTCAGTTTAAATCTACCGCTCTATAGAGGTGATCACGTGAAAGGAGCCTAAGGCTGCTTTCACACTGATGCACTGTGGTTTACCTGCACCTTAACTGACTTCAATCTTCACTTCTTCAGGATTCCACAGGGATCGCTGGCTGCTGCTGTCTCCTAGATGGGTATGGCTGGTGGCTGCTGATGGGTTTTTCAGGGCAGGTACGGCTGGTGGGTCTTGCTGGCTGGTACTGTTGGGTACTGCTTTCTGGTACTGGTGGGTACCACTGGCTGGTTCTGGTGGGTACTGCTGGAAAGTACTGCTGGCTGGTACTGGCAAGTAGTAATGGTACTGCTGGCTGGTACTGGGAAGTACTGCTGGCGAGTACTGGTGGATACTTCTGGTGTGCACTGCTGGCTGGGTACTGGTGGGCACTACTGGCTGGGTACTGGTGGGCACTGCTGGCTGGTACTGGAGGTTACTGCTGGCTGGTACTGGTGGGTACTGCTGGATGGTAGTTCTGGGTACTGGTGGGCACTGCTGGCTGGTACTTCTGGGTACTGGTGGGTAATTTTTGGTACTGCTTGGTGGTTCTTCTGGGTACTGGTGGCTGGTACTTCTGGGTATTGCTGGCTGGTACTTCTTGATACTGCTGGGTGGTGCTTGTGGGTACTGCTTTCTGGTACTTCTGGGTACTGGTGGCTGGTACTTCTGGGTACTGGTGGCTGGTACTAGTGGGTAATTTTTGGTACTGCTTGGTGGTGCTTCTGGGTACTGGTGGCTGGTACGTCTGGGTACTTTTTTCTACTGCTGGGTGGTGCTTGTGGGTACTGCTTGCTGGTACTTCTGGGTACTGGTGGCTGGTACTTCTGGGTACTGGTGGGTAATTTTTGGTACTGCTTGGTGGTGCTTATGGGTACTGGTACTTCTGGGTATTTCTGGCTGGTACTTCTGGGTACTTTTTGATACTGCTGGGTGGTGCTTGTGGGTACTGCTTGCTGGTACTTCTAGGTACTGCTGGCTGGTACTTCTGGGTGGTACTTTTGGGTACTGGTGGGTGGTTCTGGCTGGTATTTCTGGGTACAATTTGGGTACTGCTGTCTGGTATTTCTGGGTACTGGTGGCTGATTCTTGATCCCCCATACCTGCCATCAGTGTGACAGGAGCGGCGCTGGAGGAAGCATACGGCTGCTGTAGAGAGCAGAGCCGATGCTTCCTGTATCGCGCTGGGAACTGTCACAGGTGGAGCACATTTAGTATCACTCCGCCTGAGACAGAAGCCGGCCGCTATACAGGAAGCATTGGCTCTGCTCTCTACAGCAGCTGTATGCTTCCTCCAGCGCTGGCTCGGATCGTCCCGCTGATGCTCGAGATGGCGGGTCGGAAACCCGCAATCTGGGCTTGCCGATCCACCATCCCAGAGCAGGAGGTGGCAAGCCACATCGGAGGACGCCGTGGGGCCAGCGGTTGGGCACCCATGCTTTAGGGGGTGATTATAGCCGTATTAGTGCAATCGTGACAGAGAAAATTGAGTATTGTCCGTGATGCACCTGTGGGACATAACTTCTCACAACCGGACCACACTATAGAAGACCTCTATGTTTTAGTTCTTAACCTCCCTAGCGGTAATCCCGAGCGTGACTCGGGGTTGTTTTTTTATGCTAGGATCGGTAACCCCGAGTCACGCTCGGGGTTGACATTGCAGAGCTCGCAGCGGAGTTTCCTTACCTTCTCCTGGCGATCCAGCGATGATGTCCTCTGCTGTGATCGCCAGCGAGACCTCCGGCGAGTGTCGGCACTTTCGACCCCATCTGACTTCCTAGTTCCGTTCCCTGCGAGCCGCAGCGGCGCATGGGAGCGGAACTGGGCGGCAAATTCAAAAAGGTAAACACATAGTATACATACAGTATACTGTAATCTTGCAGATTACAGTACTGTATGTAATAATTACACACCCCCTTTGTCCCTAGTGGTCTGCCCAGTGTCCTGCATGCACTTTTATATAATAAAAATCGTTCTTTCTGCCTGTAAACTGGAGATTGTCCATAGCAACTAAAAAGTGTCCCTTTATGTCAAAAGTGGTTTTAGACCAGCTAGAAAGCAGCGATAATAAATTAGAATCACTCGCAGAATTGAGCGATAGCGATTTGTGGGGAAATTCGTCGTCAAACACTAAATCTAATGACAGCGACAATTCTGCAACTGAGCAAATTTCAGTGTTTTTGATTTGATTACATTATTGAATAATTTTTATTATAATTAGATTACAATTTTTTATAATTATTTATAGTTATTCATTATATTATAATTTATAATTTTGTGTTTCATATTTATCATACCCGGGATGTTTACTAGACTCTGGTTTGCTCAGGTTTAAGTAAGTAATTACTAAGAATTGCAGGCTTATAATACATAACACCAAATTTTCATGCAAAATAATTGTACCGCTTTGGTACATAATTCCAGAAAGAATCATACCGCCAGGGAGGTTAAAAGGGAATTTCAGAACTATCCAGAGAAAATTGAGTACTGTCCGTGATACTTTTTTTATTTGCACTAACATACAATTTTTCAGGAGAAGCTTTCGGGGTATGTCCCCTTCTTCAAGGTCCAAGCAGTACTGATTCACAATTTGTTTAGCAGAATGTTAAAAAAATTGTGAATCAGTACTGCTTGGACCTTGAAGAAGGGGACATACCCCGAAAGCTTGTCCTGAAAAATTGTATGTTAGTGCAAATAAAAAAAGTATCACGGACAGTTCTCAATTTTCTCTGTCACAATTGCACTAACACGGCTACAATTACGTCAAGTAGAACTATCCAGGAATGAAAAACGTTGAAGAATGATACTTCTTTTTGACACAAAAAATAATGGCCTAAATTTAGATATTGGTTTCCTTACCCATTATACTACCCCCTCTGTGACTATGATCCCCCCCCTCCAGTCTATAGCTCTCCCTCTGTCTTATCTCACTAGCTCAGCTGCTAGCTTTATTACCACGGATTTGTATGTGTTTGTTTTTCTTTTTTTCCTTTCCCTCAGAGATTGTGTTTTTTTGTTTTTGCTTTAACATTCTGCTAAAACATTTGTGAATCTGTACTGCTTGGACCTTGAAGAAGGGGACATACCCCGAAAGCTTGTCCTGAAAAATTGTATGTTAGTGCTAATAAAAAAAGTACCACGGACAGTACTCAATTTTCTCTATAATAAACATTGAAAGACAACTTAGCACATGAAAGAATCTAATAATCATGGAAGAGCAGAGCCTCCCTGCCGTCAGACTTCAACAGAGCTGCAGGGGAAATTGCTGCACCAACATTGCGTGTTGGTACGGTGATCTGTCAGTTTGTTTGTTTCTTTTTTTTTTTTTTATTCTCTATTTATTTATTTTCAATAACAGGGTTTACATACACATACCTCCATAATTAACTGTAGGTTAATCAAGAAAATAAATTCAGTTCAAAGCATATTTCTTCACATCACATCTTTCAAAAATTAAATCTGTACAATATCCGTAGTATATTAATTTAGTATATATATATATATATATATATATATATATATATATATATATATACACACACACACACACATACATATACATATACATACGACTTCATCCAGACCATATTTATTCCCTCATACAGTCTTACTTTCTATATTGATTCCTTACTCTCTTATCTACATATTCTCATCTTCTCCTGTTATCTTCCCCTTATCCCAAACTCATCCCACTATCCCTATAGCCATTTCCCATTCCCTTCAATCTCCTATTCCTCCCACACCCCCCAAGGAAAAAAAAAAATTCTCCTCCTTAACCCTTACATTGTGACATTTATCCATCTTTTCTTTTCACTCTCCTAATAGCCTTTTACCTTCTTCTGATTGTATATATAAGTCCCATGGAGCCCAGATTTATTTAATTTGCTCCTTTCTATCTAATGTTATAGGTAACAATTTCTCCATTATTCCTATCCTCCTAACTTTCTTAAGCCACTCTGAAACCGCCGGGGCTTTTGTGTCTTTCCAATTTGTTGCAATACAACTTTTTGCTGAGTTTATTAGGTGGCACAAACTTGAGTTAACATATCTTTTAGGTGGGATTTGTGTATTATGTAACAAAAAGAAATCTGGTTCCTGTGGGATTAAATATTCGGAAAATGTCTGTGTAATTCTATGTACTGTCTCCCAAAATTGTCTAATTACTGGGCACGACCAAAATAAGTGTATCATTGTCCCTTTTTCATCGCATCCCCTCCAGCACCTGTCAGGAAGTTCTGGGAAGAATTTATTTAGAGCCACAGGCGTATAATACCAACGTGTTAAAATTTTATAATTTGATTCTTGTATTTTTATACACCTTGATGATTTTAAAGACAGATCTATTATGTTCTGACATTGTGCTGGAGAGAAGGTATGACCTATATCCCTCTCCCATTTACCCAAGCATTCCATTTTAAAATCATCTGGGGGTGAAATCAGCAATGCATACATTTTAGATATCACATTTGAAAGAGGTTCCCCTCTCTCACAGTAATCCTCAAATCTTGTCCGTGTCCGTCTATATGTTCCTGGTCCCAAATTTTCTAGATAGTGTCGGATCTGCCGAGCTTGCCATATCAGGATTTCATATTTCCCTCCTTGTTTTGTAAGCATATCCATTGTTACCCATCCCCTTTCTCCTACGAAATCGGACACTTGGAAAATGCCCTTTTCCCTCAATTTCTTGAATATTAGTAGTTCTATCCCAGGTAAGAAATCTGGGTTTCCTATTATTGGATATAGGGGTGATTTTTTATTTTTAAGTATAGATTTCTGACATATTTTATTTCCTATCCATAACGTTGTTCTTATCGTGGGATGGGATTTTACCAAGGGGGGTAGGGCTGTGTAGCACCATAGTGCTCTATTTAGGGGGATTGAACTTATTTGCTGCTCCATATTTATCCATAGTTTATAGTCCCTATGTCTGCTCCAGTCTACTAACCTCCCAAGATGTGCTGCCTGATAATATTTATATATATCTGGTGCAGATATACCTCCTACTCTTTTTGGTAAGGTTAGAAGTTTTCTACCTATTCTTGGCCTTTTACTAGCCCAGATGAATTTCATAAACAAAGTTTGTGCTTGGCTAAAGAAAGACTTAGGAATTCTTATCGGTAATGCGAGAAATAGATAAAGGAATTTTGGCATCACACTCATTTTAAGGATATTACATCTCCCAAACCATGAGTGCATACCTTTATTCCAGCCTTCCAATAGCGTTCTTACCATTCTAATTAATGGTTCAAAATTCAAAAGGTTTTCATTAGGTTTGCAGGCATCTGTGTTCCTAAATAATTTAAAGCTTTCCTCGTCCACTTAAATGTAAAACTTTGTTCTAATACATTTTTATTGGAACCTGGTAGTGCCACCCCCATCACCTCTGATTTACCATAGTTTATTTTAAGGTTCGCCATAGTCCCATATAATTCTATTTCTTTCATAAGGTTGGGTAAGGAAATTTGTGGTCTTGATAGTGAAAAAAGCATATCATCTGCGTAAGCCGAAACTTTATATTCCTTTTCCCCAAATTCAATACCCCTAATATACGGGTTCTGTCGAATTTTATTTAAAAAGGGTTCTAATGTCAAGGCATATAAAAGAGGCGAGAGGGGACAGCCCTGTCGTGTTCCATTTGTAATTATGAAGGGCTTAGAATAAACTCCATTTACTTTTACCAATGCCCGAGGACTCGCAGATACTCCCGCTATCCATTGTACCATCCTTTCTCCTATGCCCATTTGTTTTAATACCTCGAACATAAATTTCCAGTTTACTCTATTGAATGCTTTTTCTGCATCCGTATTAAAAAAAACGCTCAATATCTTTTTTTGATTTACTTGATATATCAGGTTTAGTACTTTAATAGTACTATCCCTTGCTTCTCTTGTAGGAATAAACCCTACTTGGTACAGATGTACTAATTGCGATAGATGGGGCTGTATTCGGTATGCTAAAATTTTTGTCAAAATTTTTAGGTCAACATTTAATAGGGATATTGGTCTATAGCTGCTACATATCTGGGGATCTTTCCCTTCTTTCGGTATCACCGTGATATGAGCGGCTACAGACTCAGGTGGTAGCACCAATGTTTGTCCAATTGCAGTAAATACCTTAGTCATATATGGCCCTAATTGTAAGTTGAGTTTTTTATAGTATTGTATGGTGAAACCATCTGAGCCTGGTGCTTTACCATGTTCAATTGTCTTTATTATTTTTTGTACTTCCTCTATGGTAATTGGCCCTTCTAAGTTCCTTCGGTCTGGTGATGATAATCTGGTCAAACCTGATGAGGTCACATATTTCCTTATAGACCCAGGAGAAACTCCTGTTGTTTCTGGGAGGTTATATAAGGAAGAGTAATATTCTCGAAACTCTTGTGCTATCTCTTTTGGGAGTGACTTTTTCAAATCTGTTTTTCCTTTAATAGTTGGGATATATGACCGTATTAATTGTTTTTTTTAAATTTTTTTTTTGCTAATAACTTGCCGCATTTATCTCCTGAGTTGTACATCTCTTTCTTCCCATATTGTAAAGCAGCTTCAGCCTTATATCGAAGTAGGTCTGCTATCTGTCTCCTTAAATGCGCTACTTCATTTCCTAATTCTCTTTCTGTTATCTTCTTATGTTGTGTCTCTAATCCCTGTAACTTTTCTAGTAGATATTTTAACTGTCCTTCTCTGGCCTTTTTTACTCGGGAGCCATGTTTAATTAAAATGCCTCTAATTACTGATTTATGGGCTTCCCAGACTGTCAGTTTGTTTCTTTCAATCTGCCGGTTGAACAAAAAAATAAAAACAGTCAGTATGTACACAATTTAAGGCAGAGGTGATAGACACCGAAAGGCATCAGTACAGGTAAGATCAGACAAGGGAACACTCCTAATTAGTTCAAATGGTGGTTTCTGAGGAGTCAAGAGAATCAGATTGAGATGAGGACAGCTGTGAAATGTGAGCTACTCCCTGAACAAAGCCCTTACTTAAGGCGGAGGTCCACACAAAAAGTGAACCTCCACTTTTCCTCCGGTGTCACATTTGGCACCTTTCAGGGGGGTATTTGCACCCACTTCCGGGAATAGACTCCCACGGGAGTCACTCCACTTCCCCCCTCCCCCCCGCTGTCTTCTGGGAAACGCACTGATCCCAGGAGACAGCGGGGACCTCTGAGAACGTGCCACCACTTGTGCATGCGCAGTAGGGAATCGGGCAGTGAACCCGCAATGCTTCACTTCCTAATTTCCTCACCGAGGATGGCGGCGGGGGCAGCCGAGAGACGAGCGATTGCTCGGTTTTGGCTGCCGACATCGCGGGCACCATGGACAGGTAAGTGTCCTTTTATTAAAAGTCAGCAGCTGCAGTATTTGTAGCTGCTGGCTTTTAATATTTTTTTTTTGGGTGGACCTCCGCTTTAACTTAGTGGTTCTCAACTCCTGTCCTCAGGACCCACTAACAGACAAGGTTTGCAAGATAACTGAAATACATCACAGGTGATATAATTTGCTGCTCAGTGATTGCAGTATTCTAGTCTGAATCTCTCCAAGGTAATACTTAAAATCTGGCCTGTCAGTGGGTCCTGAGGACAGGAGTTGAGAACCACTGCCTTAGAGCGTGAGAGACCAAAGGTTTCTAAAGCAGAATGGCTAAAGCCATGATTTGCCCCTCAAGTCATATTGGTTCAGACTGGACATAATATGTTCCATGGTGTACTTCCTAGGGTGAAAGTTCTTTAACCCTCACCAAAGTTGGCCTTCCAGGTGAGATAGTAGACAAGACGCTGCTTTACCTGCTTTTTAGGAGGGTAGGGATGACAGAATCCAAGTCTGTTTATCCCACAGGGTCAAAGTGTTGAGTTGCAATGGTCTGGAGTGAAACTGGGCAAAGGGACAGCCTCACAGTAGGCAACTATGAGACCCAAGCATGAATCAATGGTTGCTCTGGGTCTGGAGGGCTCTGGCCTGCGACTGCAGGAAGTGGTCCTGGGGTGGCTCTCAGATATAGAATGAGAAGCATTGATGGAGCACTTCACAGCTGACGAAGTGGCTAAAGTCATTGGTTCCTTCCCATCGGGTAAGGCACCTGGGCCAGATGGCCTCCCCATAGATTTTTATAAGGAAAATGTTATGTTACTGTCTCCTATCCTGGCCTCTTTATACACACATTGCCTTGCAGAAGGCACACTACCTGACTATTAGCCATGCTTACACAGTCCCGATCTACAAAACCCCCAAGGATCCGAGCCTATGTGCCTCATACAGGCCCATTGCATTACTAAACAATGATGTTAAAATCCTAACCAAGCTCCTTACTTTACGTGTGCAGAAAATACTCCCCTCAGTCAACGACAAAGACCAAACTGGTTTCATGACAAACAAGTCTACAGATATAAATCTCCGGAGGTTGTTTTTCAAGATTCACGCTCCACACATTAACCAGGGCTCTAGGGTAGTGGCCTCCCTAGACAGAGAAAAGGCCTTTGATACAGTCGAGTGGCCTTTCTTGTGGGAGGTCTTAAGGAGAATGGGTTTTCCCTTACGTTTCATTGAATGGCTTAAAATAGTGTACAAAAATCCTACCGCCTCTGTTGGGGGGGGGGGGGGTTGGTCTCTCATCTGCCTTCTCCGTGCATAGGGACACTCGTCAGGGCTGCCCTCTTAACAGAAAAGGTTTTTATTTCGAAAAAATAGGATAATACAACAGTGACAGAATAAAGTCTCAGACATAATACAGAGTTAGTAGGCAAAGTGAGCTTAGCTGTACAATCAGAGAGAAATATTCGGGGGAACACTCAGGAACATATACTGACAGGGTCCTTACATCATATTATGAACCAGGGGTACAGTAGGAGTTACCGCAGGTGTACTCTACCCAGGGGTTCCCCACCCCCCCAACACGGGGGGAGGGGGGGAACAAAGGGGCAGCCAGTGGGGAGTAGGCTACCAGGGGGGGAGGAGTGAGGGAGGGGGAAAGAGGGGGAAGGCAGTAGGAAAAAGGGGGGTCAGGGAAGGGGAGGGGGAGGGAAAAAAAAAAGGGGGGGGGGGAAAGCAGGATGAGAGGGGAGGCCGGACGCGAAGGAAGAGGGGAGAGGGGGGAAGGGCAGAGGAGGAGAAGGGAAATAAGTCAGGAGACATCACAGAGTTCATCAGCTCCACTACCAGGTTCTTCATCGTCTGTGGCCAGGTGTCATGTGCCCAGGAGGCCATCCCCCCACCCGTCCAACCAGGAGGACCAGATCTTGTCAAACTTTACCGGGCAGTTCCTACTCTCATACGTAATCTTGTAAAGTGGCAGCACCCTATTAACCGTAGCCTCCCAGGAGGCCCCAGAGGGGACCTCTGTACTCCTCCATTTTAAAAGGATTTCTCTCCTGGCGTAGAACAGTAAGAAGGTTACACAGAGTTTGGTGTATCTACTCCCTTCCATGTCTCCCAGGAAACTAAGCAGAAAGAGCTTAGGATCCGGCGTCAGGTCTATGCCACCAATCCTCCCCACGGTCTCTGCTACCTCCTGCCAGTAAGGCTGGATCCTTGGGCAGGTCCAGACCATGTGGAAGAAGGAGCCCTCATCCCGTCCACATCTTCCACATAGCGGGCTCAAGGAGGGATAGATGCTGGCCAGTCTTTGTGGAGTGTAGTATGCTCTATGTAGGAATTTGAGCTGTATGAAACGGTCCCTGGACGCAATCATGGACGGAATATAGGAGGAAACCAGTTCCTCCCAGGTTTCTTCATCTAGGTCGGGAATGTCTTCCCTCCATTTATGGAAGAGAGGAATTGTGTTGGTGTCATAGGCTATCGTAAGGTATAGATAAAGGGGATAAAGGGTGGAGAGGGGTCTCTCCATCGTTCCAGACATAAGTCTTCTCTCAACTCAATCCGACTCAAGGGTAATGGGCTCCGGGAATTGCGCGTTAATGGCATGCTTAAGTTGCCAATATCGAAAGAAAAAAGATGCGGGGAGTCGATGGGTCCGTTTCAGACTCGAGAACGCCGCAACTTTCCCGTCCACCATAACATGTTTGAGTTTTACAACCCCGTGGTTAGCCCAGGCTGCCGGGTCAGGTACTGAATTAAGGTGGGGGAGCAAAGGATTGCCCCACAACGGGGTGTGTGGGGAGTGCGTAAGGGGTTCGATCCCCGAGGCCCTGGAGGTCTGCCACACCCTAATGGTAGTCTTCATTGGTTCGGTCACTCGAGGATGTGCCCTGGGTCCCCTGAAAACTAGGTTGGAAAGAGCCGCATATGACCCAAGGAGAGCCGCCTCGAGGGTGACAGCAGGGTTCTGCTCCGGCTGGGAGAACCACCACCGCACCGTGACCAGGACCGCCGCCCAGTAGTATAGAAGGAAATTTGGGAGGGCCAAACCTCCCGCAGACAAGGGGAGATAAAGGGACCGTCGAGCCACCCTAGGGGGGCGCCCTGCCCAAATAAAGGAGGACACTACACTGTCAATTTTTTTTAAAGAAAGAACGGGGAATAGGAGTGGGGGTCTGTCTAAAGAAGTACAGGAACTTGGGGAGATAGATCATTTTAATTAAATTTCCCCTCCCTACTGGGGAGAGCGGGAGACTACGCCAGCCGGCACAACTCCGTATCAGCTGTTCCAACAGGGGGAATAGGTTCCTAGTCAAATATTCTTTCAGCCTGGGGCCTATTTTTACCCCCAAGTATGTGAACGTCTCCACCCAGGTCAGTGGCGTGTGGGAGGGGGTCGATGGTACCGACGCCTGGAGGGGGAATAACACTGATTTGTCCCAGTTGATACGGATCCCTGAGTATTGGGCGAAAGTGTCAAATTGTGCCAGGGCAGAGTCCAGGGAGGCGGAGCTATCCGCTAAATAAAGGAGGGAATCATCGGCATATAACGAAAGTTTTTCCTCCAAGGAACCTACACGAATGCCCCTGATCGAGGGGTCTCCTCTAATATGTGCGGCAAGTGGCTCCATGGCCAGGGCAAAAAGGGATGGGGATAGTGGGCATCCCTGCCGGGTCCCCCTCTCTAGGAAGAAAGGGCCCGACAGTGTGCCGTTAGTACGGATGCGGGCCTTGGGATGTGCATAAAGCATTTGTATCCACTTCAGATAGTTCAGGCCAAACCCGTACCTGGAAAGAACCGACCATAGGTAGCCCCACTCGACCGAGTCGAAAGCCTTCTCCGCGTCGAGTGAGGCCACCACTCCTGGGGCATCTGGGTCAGCACTCGCTATATGCGTGTGCAACCTACGTATGTTAATGTCAGTACCCCTCCCCGGCATAAATCCTGTCTGGTCTGGGTGGACCAGTGCTGTGATTACCGTAGTAAGGCGGTTCGCTAGAATTTTCGCCAAGACCTTGGCGTCTACATTTAGGAGGGAAATAGGGCGATACGAAGAGCACTGCAGGGGGTCTTTGCCCGGCTTGGGAATAACAACTATGACTGCCTCGCTCATCGAGTCTGGGAGGGCCCCCGAGTCGAATGCGTGCGATAGAGTCCGGAGCAGTCTAGGGGCCAGGTCCTCCATATATGTCTTGTAAAATTCCACCGGAAACCCGTCCGGGCCCGGGGTTTAATTTGTCTGCATCCCCTTCAAGGCCGACTGTATTTCCTCTAACTTTATTGGGGCGTCCAGTTTATTGGCAGTTACTGTCGTAAGGACCGGTATATCAATCTCGGCTAGGTAACGGTCAAGGTCTGTCTGATCATATGTCACCCTGGAAGTGTACAGGTGCTGATAGTACTCGGCAAAGCTGCGGTTAATGTCCTGGGGAGTAGAGAGTAGGTGCCCATCCTGGTCCCGTATTTGTGCTATGGTCGCCACCCCGGACTGTTCTCTAGACAGCCACGCAAGGAGTCTGCCCGTTTTGTCCCCTTGCTCAAATATCCGCTGAGATTGATGAAGAAGCTTTTTTTGCGTGAGGGAAGTGCGAAGGAGTAAGGCCTGTTGCGTTAGAGATTGGAGTCGGGTATAGTGTGTCGGGTCGCGTGTTCGAACATAGAGAGCTTCCGTCGCCGACGCCTCCCCCTCCACCCTCTCAAGATCTACTCTACGTTCCCTTCTCACCGTAGCTATGATAGTTTGATAGTGTCCCCGTGAGGAGGCCTTAAAGGCATCCCATGTGGAGCTGTCCCCGGCCGACCCCAGATTCTCCTCCCAGAACCCCTGAAGGGTGGGGTGAAATCTAGAATCGACATCCTTATCCGAGATCAAGAACCTGGAGAGTCTCCAAAGTCTGTCTGAGGGGTCCGTGGTCAGCTCCAGGGACAGCAACAGTGGGGCATGATCGGAGATTCCGCGAGGGAGGATAGCTATTTTCCGGACTCTGGGAAGGACAGGCGCCGCCACGTATGCAAGGTCAATTCTAGAAAATGATTTGTGTGTGGCTGAGTGGCAGGTAAACATTCTGGAATGGGGATATTTCCACCTCCATACATCAGTAAAGCCATAGGTATCAGCCCAAGTGGCTAGGCCCTGGCGGGTCGCACCCGCCACAGCACATCTGTCCCTATCAGAGTCCGGCACTAAATTGAAATCCCCCAGAAGGATGACATTGTCTGGGGGGAACTGGGCCAGCTTGGCCCTGAGTAGATTCAGGAGTGCAATGGAGGCCCGGGGGGGGGGGGGCAAGTAAAGAGCCACCACCACCCAGGGAACACCATGTATTAAGGCATGGAGCAGTATATATCTGCCATCAGGATCCAGGATTAAATCTAACAGTTTAAATGGGAGGGTTTTTGCCACCAACACCCTGACACCTCTGGCATAATTAGAATAGGTTGAGTGGTAATGATGTCCCACCCATGGTTTCTTCAAACTCATTGTTTTGCTGCCCACCAGGTGCGTCTCCTGCAACACACAGATGTGCGGGGCATATTTTTTAATGAACTGGAAGACCAGTGAACGTTTAATCGGAGAGTTCATACCCCGTGTGTTCCAGGAGAGGACATCAAGCTTAGCCATCATCATATCCTGAGACACAATAAAGAGGATAAATACATATTGCGAGGCCCGGGGCTCCTCCACCCCTTCCTCCCGGGTCAGGGGGAGAACCGGGCCCCCACAGCAGTATAACAGTCACCACCAAGAACACATCTGTCACATAACAAGTAATCATCAACTGGGAGCCAAAAATACGGCTCAACTTTCCCAAACTCCCCCCCACCCCGCCCCCCCCTGTCCCCGGAGGAAGGCCTGAGTCCCCAAACAATTGTCAGCCCATTTGCTGAACATGAGGGCAGTGAGCAAGAGGCAACAGGCCCCTCACCAACAAACTGGGTAAGGCAAGCTTGTGAATCCAATGCAGGATATGTGTCATGGATCTCCCGGATGTTCCGGGGGCATTCTTCTTGGGTAAAAGGGTCATGTGTTGAGTCCCACAAAGGTCTGAGCAGCATCTAATGACCGGGGGGGTGGGGTGTCCCTCCAGAGCATAACACTCCTCTCCAGCTCACACAGGCAGTTTTTGTCCCCAGTCTCTCACGGGGAGTACAGAATTACTAGAGGGGGACAGATCAGAGTCCATAAGTGGGGAGTATGATGAGCATCAGGAGAAGAGGGATCAGGTCCCCATGGAAAGGCAGCAGGGAGGATTGGAGGAGTTCAACTTACTAAGCACCCCCCGGGGCATACTCACAGTCAGTGGGTGCGGATGGAGGGTCTTCAGGCACGAAGGGATTCAGCCCACTCCACCGCCTCTCTGGGTGATGTGAAGAACTCAAAGCGATCTCCATCTTGGACCCTCAGCTTGGCGGGGAAAAGCATGCTGTACTTGATACCTTTAGCTCTCAGGATGGCACGGGCTGGGTCAAACGATTTCCTCTGCCTCTGAGTTTCTACAGAATAATCCGGGAAGATCAGCAGCTTTGTGTTCTGATATTTCAAATCCCCTTGCACACGGGCCGAACGAAGGACAGTGTCTCTATCCCTGTAGTGGAGGAGCTTAAAAATAAAAGTGCGCGGCGGCGCTCCGGACGGACCTCGGAGGGCCGGGACTCGATGCGCCCGTTCAATGGAAAAATGCGAGGAGAAGCGGGCCTCTGGGAGCAGTGTGGGGAGGAGATGTTCCATAAATGCAACCGGATCTGAGCCCTCCGCACCCTCCGGTAGGCCCAGGACCCGCAGGTTATTCCTGCGGTTCCGGTTCTCGGCGTCCTCTGCTCTTACCTCCAGGGCCCGCACCTTGGATTTAAGGATCTGCCAGTCCGCATGTTGCTCCCTCTGCGTATCTTCTGCGCCCGAGATCCTCCTCTCCGCCTCCGCCATCCGGTCCCGGAACCTGTCCATGTCGCGGCGAATGAGGGCGGTTTCAGCCTGAACATGGTCTATCTTGACCGTGAGCGCTGATTGGCATCCCATGATTGCCTGCATCAGGGCATCGAAAGCCGGCGAGCCCGCCTGGATGGCTCCGTCTGAGGAGGATGCCGTCTGTGTCTCCATGTGGGACGTTGGCGGTGATGTAGGCCCAGGCTTCGGCGGCGTGCAGGCAGCGTCCAATCCCCTTCTCCTCTGTGACCCCTTGTTGCCTTTACGCAT
Source organism: Rana muscosa (assembly GCA_029206835.1). NCBI lineage: Eukaryota > Metazoa > Chordata > Amphibia > Anura > Ranidae > Rana > Rana muscosa. The sequence continues at coordinate 359,912,641 of CM055122.1, forward strand.
TCCCCAAGAGCCCCGGGAGTGTTTTAGGAGGTTTTACAGGATCTCCGGGGTAAACCCACGACAGGATGGAGAAGGATTAGGATTCAGAGCGGGAGCCCAGTAATCAAGCGTCCACTCCCTGCGCCATCTTGGCCACGCCCCAGGGCTACCCTCTTAAACTGACCCTTTTTGCCATAGCAATAGAACCAGTGGTGGAGGCACTTCGTACCTCTCTACACATTAAGGGCTTGCATGTGGGCTGGCTGGAGGAGAGGGTAGCCCTATATGCTGATGGCTTATTGTTATTTCTGAATGATGCAGGGAGCTTTGCAAGTGTTAGACTCCCATTACATCCTCACAAGACTTTAAGTTAACAGGGGAAAATCCTTACTCTTCCCCATTGACCCAGAAGCTCAGACTTCCACATCTACCAATCTCCCACTATGGTGGGTGGCCGCTTTAAATACCTGGGAGTGTGGGTTTCTCATCAGGCCTCGAAGTACGTCCCTCTAAAGCACCGGTCATGCAGGATACTAAGCTCCAGCTGAAGGCATGGGAGTCACTACCACTCTCTCTGATGGGGAAGGTCAATTTGCTCAAAATGAAAATATTACCTAAATATATATACCTATTTCGCCACTCTCCCAATTGGATTACCAAATCTTTCTTTATCCGTTTAAACCAAATATTTTTGGCCACCCCCCAAGATATAAACTGCCTACACTTGCAAGACCTCCCTTCCAGGGGGGCATGGCCTTCCCAGATTCTCACAAATACTTCCTGACCATTCAATTGGTTACTGCCGCCTGGTCGCTCTCCCTGGACCGTACCAACCCTTCTACAACGCTGGAAGCGGCCATTGTTGGGTCCTTAGAAACCATACAGGCATTGCTATTTAGAGGCCCCAAAGCTCCTTATCCTCTAACTCCATCCATGCTTACAACCCTTATGCCCCGTACACACGGTCGGAATTTCCGACAAGAAAAGTCCGATGTGAGCTTTTGTTCGGAAATTCAGACTGTGTGTAGGCTCCATCTGAACTTTTCTGTCGGAATTTCCGCCAAGAAAAATTTGAGAGCTGGTTCTCAAATTTTCCAACAAGAAAAGTTCTTGGAGAAAATTACGTTCGTCTGTATGCAATTCCGACGCACCAAAAACCATGCATGCTCGGAATCAAGTTGACGCATGCTCGGAAGCATTGAACTTAATTTTTTTCGGCTCATCGTAGTGTTGTACGTCACCGCGTTCTTGACGGTCGGAATTTGGTGTGACCGTGTGTATGCAAGACAAGTTCCACGGTTTTCTTGTCGGATTTTCCGATCGTGTGTATCGTGTGCATTAGAGCCTGGAAGGTCGGTCTAATCAGTGAAAAATACCCCGACACAGCAGTGTCACCAAATACGCCCATCTTGAAGAACCCCTCCCCGCCTCACTTCTATATACTACCTCACCTGATAAAGTGGACGAGATGCACAATAAAAAGCATCTTGCAGATAGTGAGCCAAGGCTCCATACGCCCTCTAACCAGTCTCTCTGAAGACTTTAACGTGCCCCAAACACACAATTTTAATTATAGACAACTTCCCCATGCCATCAAGACTCAATTTCCATCAAGCCTCGCTAAATATGATGGAATCATGCGTTTGGCAGTGCTCAAGGGGAGCCGCAAGATGTGCCAGTTACCTCTAAAGTGGAGGTTTCTTTAAGTGTCTCGGCCGCTCAAGCCTTAGCAAATGAGCTCCTCCGCGTCGCTAGTAAGGGAAGAGTCCCTTAAGTTCTGTGTTTAGATGTGGGGTGTACAGAAATAACTGAGATGTTATTGGAAATATTGCAAAAACCCTTTTGCTGTACATCAACCGCAATATTAATCAATGTGGGTAAAAATTTGTATTGTTTACTGCAGTGCTGGTCATTTATGTAGAAAGTGGTCTCACGGTTCTCTGTAAGAGTGCCTTCAGCAGCTGAAGGCGCTCAGAGGAACTGCTAGAGAAATCATAAATGACAGGAAATAACAACAGTGTTAGTAATTGTAATGGGGAAGTGTATAAACCCATGTTGAAAGTTGTCTCACAGTGTGCTGGATTGCTTCTTACTTGATGTGTATGATAAGCACTCTAGGGCACTGTTAGACAGGTATTGGTTGTAGTACCAGAGGTCAGGGAAATGGATAGAGAGACTTGTGTACAAAAATTTGATGGTTGGTAGAACAGTCGCTTATGGAGTGTTGGACAACAGTAGGCGATGTGAAACATTGGGAAGGTCCCATAGGGAGTAACCACTTGCCTGTATGTGGGTCCTCCACAGACACTGTCCTAGCAAACAATGGGACAAGAGTTCCTTGTGATAGTGTCCAAAATAAGTTGAGTAATCCATTGTGGAGAGTTGCTATTGATGTTAAACAGAAGGATGTGGTGTTAATCCTAGATGATTTGGTTACCAAGAATAACCATACAGGGGTTAGTGAACCTAAAAAACAGACGGTGCTGGTTAAGGTTTTTAGTCAGGTAGTGAGAGAGGTTGGTCCCTGACAGGTGTCATAGAAGCAGGCCCCCTACAGTCCTGGGAGAATAGGTCAAAAAAGGTAAAAAGAAATGTTGGATCCTGAGGCCAGCAGGTAGAAGGGAAAGTAGAGAGACCAGTGGGATCCCACGGTTCAGGAAGAAGTGCTTGTGGAAGCACACCCAGAAAAAGATGTGTATGGCGTGCCCCTTTAGAAAGAAGGTTGGACAGGCTAGGACTCCTGTTCGTGATAGCTGGCACAGAGGTGCCAAGGTGAAGTGCTTGGGGAAGCATACATGAAAAAAGAGAGTTGGGCCTACGCAGCTAATGGAGGTCAGTGTGTCAAGGGAGCCGTGTGAGGTGCTGTTATGAACCATAGTGTGACATAGCAAGGCCTGAGCCTGACAGAGAGTCCATGAGGGAAAAGAGCAGCTAGGAAGCTGTAAGGAAGAGGCAGAGCTGAAGCGTCAGTGCATAAACAATGGGACATGTTTAACGGTCAGGAGGACCACAAAGGTATTGCAGTTCAGGAGAGACCCTAAAGAGGTGAAGCAGTAAAGCTGCCACAAGAAAGCCAGGCGGCTGAATGTTATGTGCTGTGATAATGAGAACCCCCTGCGTGGGAAGACATACAGTATCTGTGTGAAGTTTTGATGTTCCTTTAACCACTTCCAGCCCGGTCAATAGCAGATTGACATCCGGGAAGTGGTTCTGTTATCCTGACTGGATGTCATATGACATCCAGCAGGATAACAGCAGCCGCGCACCCGTGGGAGCGCGCATCGCGGCGATCGGTGGTGCAGTGTGTCAGTCTGACACATCGCTACACCGATCTCGGTAAAGAGCCTCCGACGGAGGCCCAGGACCACCAGGGAAGCCGCCAGGACCACCAGGGAAGGGGGCAACATGTGGATGACCAGGTATGTACCCCATGGCCATCCACATATAAAAAAATATGCACAATAGATGCCAATCAGTGCCCACAAATGGCCACTAACTGGCAACATTATGGTCAAGATAAAACAAGTGATGCACAGCAATGCCACCCATCAGTATCATCAGTGCCACCCATCAGTGCCCATCTGTGCTACCTATCAGTACAACCCATAAGTACCCATCAGTGCCACCCATAAGTACCCATCAGTGCCACCCATAAGTACCCATCAGTGCCACCCATAAGTACCCATCAGTGCCACCCATAAGTACCCATCAGTGCCGCCTATGAGTTCCCATCAGTGCTGCATACCAGTGCCACCTATCAGTTCCCATCAGTGCCGCCTATCAGTGACCATCATCAGTGCCACCTCATTGGTGCCGCCTTGTTAGTGCCCATCAGTGCAGCTATATCAGTGCCCATCATTGAAGAAAACGTACTTACTTACAAAATTTTTTTACAGAAACAAAAGAAAAACTTTATTTTTTTTTTTACATTTTCTGTCTTTTTTTACTTGTTGCGCAAACAATTTAAATCGCAGAGGTGATCAAATACCACCAAAAGAAAGCTCTATTTGTGGGAACAAAATGATAAAAAAATTGTTTGGGTACAATGTAGCATGACCGCGCAATTGTCATTCAAATTGCAACAGCGCTGAAAGCTGAAAATTGGCTTGGGCAGGAAGGTGCGTAAGTGTCTGGTATAGAAGTGGTTAAATAAAAGTGGGTAGCCCTAAAAACCATATCTGGCATGGATTAAACTCACTGTTTTTGCACTACCATTGAGCTAAGAAACTCTATGTCACAATATACACTCAAATACTTGTGCATTTACACAAAATATATATTTTTATTTTTTAGCAATACCATATCCCACCATTTATTTCTATGGGAAAACGATCCATAATTAGTCTAAATGATGGATGGCCTTTCCATAAAAATTTATAGGGATTCTATTGCATACTATGGGACATCCACATGGATTTAACCCTTTTGCTGCCAGGCCCTGTGCTCAACTTTTAAACTCAGCTGGCCAGACAATTTTTGCAATTTTTCCATTGCTTTATTATTTTTCCCTTACAGCTTTCAGAGTTTGTAAAAGCCATATATTTTCTAAAAGCACATGACCAGTAGAATAGAAAAAGGTGTGACTGATTTCTAAGGCCCTGCAATATTTGCGCAAAAGTTTATCAAAAGAATATTGTCGCTAAAAATACGCTAAAATCATTATTAGCAGATAAGAATACAGCAAATTTAAAAAAAATCCTGCTAATCTCCTACTAAATATTAGGGGCGTTGAAAATAATCGTATAACACGATGCACCGCGATGCAGTCTTAAATGATTTTGCAAAGATGCAGAGAACGGCTGCATTGCAATTGCATCAATAACATCATCCCGGCACACCCCTGTCAGAGTCCTTCCCTCCCTCCTCCTTTCCATGTCTAAACATGTATGTGTGATCACAGAGCGGAGATCTACTGCTGTTACTATGACCTTGGATCTGAAATGCCCGGTGGCCGCTGTAACAAAGTCACGCCTTCTAGACCAGCTCCTATGATGGACAGCACACTGATCCAATGCCAGGAAATTGAATCAGTATGACGTGTATCATAGGAGCCAGGACCGCGCTGACAGCGGCCGCTGGGCAATTCAAATCCAAGCTCCGTGTCACAGCGGGAGATCCCCGCTCTGTGTGATCCAGGCACTTGTAGGCTGCATTGATGGGCGCTGATGAGGCTGCACTGATGGGCACTCAGGAGGCTGCATTGATGGGCACTGATGAGGCTGCGCTGATGGACACTGATAAGGCTGCATGATGGGCACTGATTGCACTGACGAGGCTGTATTGATAACCACTGATGAGGTGGCAATGACGGGCACTGAAAAGCTGCACTGATGGCCACAAATAAGGCTGCACTGATAGGCTGCATTGATGAGTTTTTGATGAAAACCATGGGCACTAATCATGATGCATCGCGGAATCAAATCGAACACAGGATAATCACGATCGAATTGTGAGACCAGTGAAGATGCGCACCTCTACTAAATATAAAAGCTTTACCTGTGCTGAGTTAAAAAATATTTGTAAATTTTAAATTGCACCTTTTTGAAAATGGTGAAAACCAAACAAACATATGACCCCCCCCCCCCCAAACCATATACTTTCTAAAAGCACATGGCCAGTGGAATAAAAAAAAAAAGAAGGTGCTACTGAGTTTTAAAGCCCCAGGATATTTGTGCAAACGTTTATCAAAACGATATTTTCGCAAAAAGTACACTAAAATCATTATTAACCACTTGTCCACCGCCCACTGTCAATTGACGGCGGGCGGAGGATACTCTCGTTCTGGGAGGACGTCATATGACGTCCTCCCTTTAAAACGAGCTAGAAGGCGCGCACTCGCCGCCAGTGGCGCGCGCCCGCCGCGTTCACAAGGCCCCGGTGCGCGTGCCCGGCGGCCGCGATTGCCGCCGGGCACCCGCGATTGCCCGGGAAACGAGCAGGAAAGTGGGTCTCTGTGTGTAAACACAGAGATCCACGTCCTGTGAGGGAGAGGAGGCTGATGGTGTGTCCCTTGTACATAGGGACAACCATCAGTCACCTCCCCCAGTCAGTCCCCTCCCCCCACAGTAAGAACACATTGAGGGAACATATTTAACCCCTTCCCGCCCCCTAGTGGTTAACCCCTTCCCTGCCAATCACATTTATACAGTAATCAATGCATTTTTATAGCAGGGATCGCTGTATAAACGTGAATGGTCCCAAAAATGTGTCAAAAGTGTCCGATGTGTCCGCCGCAATATCGCAGTCACAATAAAAAATCGCAGATCGCCGCCATTACTAATAAAAAAATAAAAATGCTCTAAATCTATCCCCTATTTTGTAGACGCTATAACTTTTGCGCAAACCAATCAATACGCGCTTATTGCGTTTTTTTTTTTTTTTACCAAAAATATGTAGAAGAATACGTATTGGCCTAAACTGAGGAAAATTTAAAAAATAAAAAAAAATGGGTATTTATTATAGCAAAAAGTAAAAAATAGTGTTTTTTTTCCAAACTGGACGCTCTTCTTTTGTTTATAGCGCAAAAAATAAAAACCGCAGAGGTGATCAAATACCACCAAAAGAAAGCTCTATTTGTGGGAAAAAAAGGACACAAATTTTGTTTGGCAGCCACGTCGCACGATCGTGCAATTGTCATTCAAAGTGTGACAGCGCTGAAAGCTGAAAAATGGCTTGGGCAGGAAGGGGGTTTTCGTGCACAGTAGGGAGGTGGTTAACAGATACCAACACAGCAAATTTTACAAAATTCTTGCTAAATTCGTACTAAATACAAAAGCTTAATTTATACTGAGTTAATAAATAACACATATGTATCAATTTTAAATTGTGCCTTTTTGCAAAATGGTGAAAATCGAACGTATGCAAACATTTCTTTAAAAATCTGGAGGTTTTTATTTTCCACTTACAGCTTTCAGTTTTGTAAAAGATCCCTCAAACCATATATTTTCTGAAAGCACATGACCAGTGGAATAAAAAAAGAGGTGCTACTGATTTTTAAGGCTCCACAATATTTTTCCGCAAATGTTTATCAACACAATATTTTTGTAAAAAGTACACTAAAATCATTATTAGCAGATACAAAAAGCTAATTTTATTAAATTCCTGCTAAATGCCTACTAAATATAACAGCTTAACCTGTGCTGAGTTAATAAATAACAAATATTTGTAAATTTTAAATGGCACCTATTTCCGAAATGGTAAAAATGAAATGTGCGCAAAAATTTCTCAAAAATTCTGGATATTTTAATTTATCACTTACAGCTTTCAGACTTTATAAAATACCCCCCCCCCCCGCACCCCCCAGTAGAATAAAAAGAAGATGCTACTGATTTTGTTTAGCCCCACAATAGTTGCACAAATGTTTATCAAATCGCTATTTTCACACAAAAAAACTAAAGTAAAACACTACAATCCTATTTTGCACACAAAACCACAATATAACTTACAAACTTCCTACTAAGGCTTCATTCAGTGCTACAGCTTTTCCCCATGGAGGGCTGTGTTTACCCATGTTTGGATGCACAGGTGTTCTGTGCATGCATGTGCAGGCAGTCCTCTTCATGTCAACTAGGACACGGTAGCTACAAGGACAAATTTGACATCCGTGCGGGTGTAGGCGCATGGCCCTAAACACAGACAGGGTAAATTCAGGGACATGCACCCACACGGATGTCAAGCTAAGAGCAGTGGCTGTCTCGATGCAGCAACTGTGTCCCAATTGAACACCCGTGCAGCCGCTGTGTCCCAATTGACATCAATGCGACTGCCTGCATGGGATGCAGGAAACACCTGTGCAGCTAAACCTGACCTCACTGTAGTATCCCCCGCATGAACAAGGCCTTAGGTCTTGTTTAGACTTGCAATTGGGGGCGGCAAAATTGCACGGTTGAGCTGCATTTTTGCCACTTGCCAAACTGCCACCCTTAAAGAGGAGCTCTAGTCTTACCACAAAATTTTCTAAGTCAGTAGCTACAAATACTGTAGCTGCTGACTTTTAATACAAGGACACTTACCTGTCCAGGGATCCAGTGATGTCGGCACTTGAGCCAATTCTTCAATACAGCTTCGGAAGCAGGCACCAGCATCTTTACTACGGGGAAACCGGCAGTAAAGCCTTCCGGATTCACAGCTGTTTTCCTACTGCGCATGCTCGAGTCGCGCCGTGGTTTCTGAATGATCCTGCATTCTTCTGTGTGTGCCTCAGAAGCCTGCAGGGGGAAGGAGGAGGGGCCAAACAGCTTCAAAGATGGCAGTGGAAAGAAAAAAGTGCCAAATGTGGCAGTGGACAGGGTGCTGATGCCGTGAAGGTTCATGCCTGCGGAAAAGTTTACCCAACTTGTAGCAATACCGTCTGCCGAACACAACACATTCATGTCAAGCTGAAGAGCCGCAAACTCCCCGCAACCTTTTCCGTTGCATGCACTTGTGGTGCATTTGTTGGTAAAATGGCGGGGAGGAGGCATCGCTTCCTCCCCGCCTGTCAGTAGCCAATGGAGTGCGATCCGAACGTGGCAGAGGCAAGGGAGATTGGGAACACATGTCTAAATCCATCTTACTATTTCTTTTAACAACTTTTGTACAGGTACATTTTTATTTGTAATATTTTTTAAAAAGAAAATTAGGGGGGGGGGCACTTTGGAGAGACCTCTAATGTCTCTTTTTTGTACGGACTCCTATTCATTCATAAAATGAAACATAGTTTCATTCACAAACTGACACTGAGTAAACTGTACTGATTGCTGACTGTATACTTTCAGGAAAGGAAGGGGGCTGGGAAAATAGGATTTTTATAACAGCTTACCTGTAAAATCCTTTTCTTGGAGTACATCACGGGACACAGAGCGGCATAGTCATTACTATGTGGGTTATATAGATACCTTCAGGTGCTGGCACTGGCAACTTCCAAAACCGGAAGTACCCTCCCCTATATAAGCCCCTCCCATCCGGGAGCACCTCAGTTTTGTAGCAAAGCAATAAGTGTCCCCAAAGAGGGGTGGGAGCTCTGTGTCCCGTGATGTACTCCAAGAAAAGGATTTTACAGGTAAGCTGTTATAAAAATCCTATTTTCTTTCTCGTACATCACGGGACACAGAGCGGCATAGTCATTACTATGTGGGATGTCCTAAAGCAATGCCCAATGAGGGGGGGGATACACTATACATAAGCTGAGCGCTATCAGACATGAGGATCTTTTGCGGCCTGCAACACACTGCGCCCAAAGGCGACATCCTCCTGACTTCTAACGTCCACCTGGTAGAACCTAGTAAACGTGTGTACTGAAGACCATGTTGCGGCCTTACAGATTTGAGCCAGGGAGGCCTGGTGATGCACTGCCCATGAAGTTCCAACTGCTCTCGTGGAGTGCGCCCTAACTTTGAACGGAGGCGGTCTCCTTCTCAAGCCATAGGCTTGCATTATGACCTGTCGAATCCACTTGGCTAAAGTAGATTTTGACGCTGCCTGACCCCTTCTGGGGCCTTCCGGCAGAATAAACAAAGTATCCGTTCTGTGAATCTGAGCAGTGGCTTTTAGATAAGCTTTAACTGCTCTTACTACATCCAAAGAATGCAATAACTTTTCCTCTACAGAACTAGGTTTGGGGAAAAAGGAAGGAAGAACCACATCTTGGTTCAAATGAAACCTCGATACCACCTTAGGAAGAAAGGCTGGATGAGGACGTAACACTACTCTGTCCTTATGGATAACCAGATATGGCTCCCTACAGGACATAGCGGCTAATTCCGACACTCTTTTAGCCGAACAAATGGTTACTAGAAAAATCAATTTCCTGGTGAGAAGAACCAGGGAAATATGCTGTAATGGTTCAAATGGTTGTTTCTGTAGAACCGACAGAACCAGGTTTAAGTCCCATGGACATATGGGAATATTAACCGGAGGGCTAATACGCATCACTCCTTGTATAAAGGCTTTGACCAGTGAATGCGAAGCCAAGGGCCTTTGAAAAAATATTGACAAGGCCGAAATCTGACCCTTGATAGTACTCAAGGCAAGCTTCCTATCTACAGCCCACTGTAGGAAGTCCAGAATCCTACCTATTACGTACTTACGTGGATGCCATTTCTTGGCTTCACACCAGGCGATGTACGCCTTCCAGATTCTATAGTAGATCTGCCTGGATACCGGCTTCCTGGCATTGATCATGGTAGATACCACAGGATTAGAGAGCACTCTCTTTTTTAGAATGTGGGCTTCAATAGCCAGGCCGTCAAACCTAGGGCTGGTAAGGAAGGGTGGTATATCGGTCCTTGCGAAAGCAGGTCCGGACGATGTGGGAGGGTCCAAGGACTCCCCACAGACATCTTTACAATCTCCGCGTACCATGCTCTTCGGGGCCACGCTGGAGCTACCAGAATCACTGGTTTCTTTTCTACCCTGATTCTGCGGAGTAATCGAGGTAACAATTGTGGCGGTGGGAATGCATATATCAGCTTGAACTGATCCCAAGGGAACACTAGGGCATCCGAGCCGCAAGCTAGGGGATCCCTTGTCCAAGAGACAAACCTGTTCACTTTTGCGTTGAATCTGGATGCTAGCAGATCTACATCCGGTGTTCCCCACCGCTGACATATTGTCCGGAAAACCTCGGGATGAAGGGACCATTCCCCTGGGCATAATTGTTGGCGACTTAGAAAGTCCGCCTTCCAATTCTCCACTCCTGGAATGAATACCGCAGATATGGCTGGGACATATCTTTCTGCCCATTTCAGGATGCAATTTACTTCCCTCTGGGCTGCACGACTCCTGGTGCCACCCTGATGATTGATATATGCCACTGCCGTGGCATTGTCCGATTGAATTCTGACAGGGACCCTTGGAGTTTGGATGTCCATGCTACTAGGGCATACCGGGCTGCTCGTATCTCTAAGAGATTGATGGGCAGGGCCTTTTCTGCATCCGACCATCTGCCCTGGAGAGACCATTGCTCCAGTACTGCTCCCCAGCCTATAAGGCTGCCATCTGTAGTGACCACCTTCCAAGAAATCGGACTGAAGGATTTCCCTTTTTCCAGATTCTGGGGAACCAACCACCAACGGAGGCTCTTGCGAACGGAAGGGGACAAGGACATTGGTAAGTCTAGGGCCTGAACTTTTTTGTTCCAGGCTGACAGTATGGCCCTTTGCAAATTCCTTGAATGGAATTGACCGTAGGGTACTGCTTCGAATGATGCCACCATTTATCCCAGCAGCCTCATGCACAGGCGTATGGATGGCTGTCTTTTTGTACCCACTAGGTGGATCAAATCTCTCAAAGACGACCCCTTTTCTTGAGGCAAGAAAATTTTTCTCTGGTCTGAATCCAGCCTTAGCCCCAAGTATTCCAGACTTTTGACTGGTTTTAGGGCTGACTTGTCTCGGTTGATAATCCAACCGTGATATTCCAGATACTCGATTGTCTCGTGAACAACCACTTCTAGTTTTTCCACTGAGTGGTCTATCAGCAACAAGTCGTCTAGATATGCCATTATCGTTACACCTCGTGTTCTTAGATTGGCCAATAATGGGGCCAGAATTTTTGTGAACACTCGTGGTGCTGTGGCCAGACCGAAGGGTAAGGCTCTGAACTGAAAATGGCGCCCTTCTACCGCAAAGCGTAGAAATTTTTGGTGGGCTGGAAAGATGGGAATGTGCAAATAAGCATCTTTGATGTCGATCGAGGCTAACCATTCCTCCCCTTGTAGGGCAGTGGCCACCGATCGGATCGACTCCATCCGGAAAGTCCTGATATGTAGGAATTTGTTTAGCCCTTTTAGATTTAATATGGGCCTCACGTCCCCGTTTGGCTTCAGGACTGTAAAGAGGTTTGAGTAAAACCCGAACCCCCATTCTTCCAGGGGAACCTCTATAATTACTGCTTGGAGCAATAATTGTTCTAGTGCCAACAGGAGGGATCCTCTCTTCTGGGGATCCCTTGGCACGTTTGACCTTATAAAATGGGAAGGAGGGGAGTCTTTTAACTCCAATTTGTATCCCAGACTTACTGCGGAGAGCACCCATCTGTCTCTGATCGTGTCCCGCCAGGTCTCTGTGAACAACTAAAGTCTTCCCCCCCACCCGATTGAGTGGGGGCAACCCTTCATGCATTTGACTTTGGGGGAGGTTTTGTACCTCTCCTGATCCAGGGCTTCTTGTTACCCTGCAATTGTCCCTGATTTTTACCTCCGGGATTTGACCGAGGAGGCCGTCGGAACTGTTTCACAGCTGATGTCCTAGGGACTGGAGAAGCAGGCCTCTTAAAAGAGGGACCTCTAACTCTGTTTTTAACTGGCAAAAGTGTACTTTTACCGCTGGAAATTTTCTGGATATATTTGTCCAGGTCTTCCCCGAATAAGCGTTCACCATGAAATGGGAAGCTGACCAGCAATTTTTTACAGGGAGCTTCAGCAGACCAGTTTTTGAGCCACAGAAGCCTGCGCATATGTACTACAGACAGCGTAAGGCGGGAGGCCTGATGGATTGAATCCTTTATAGCGTCCACCGCAAAGCATAAGGCTCTAGGTAGATCAGCTAGGGCAAGAGCCTGCTGATCTGGCAAGTCCGTTAAGACCTGTTTCAACTGATCCTTCACTGCTTGGCAGACCCCAATAGCTGCCACTGCTGGTTGTGTCACCAAGCCTGCTGTAGCAAAAGCAGATTTTAATAAGGACTCTAATTTTTTATCTATTGGGTCCTTGAACATTTGGACATTATCCACTGGACATGTCAGTGATTTATTCACACAAGAGATGGCTGCGTCCACTGTAGGGACCCTCCATTTTTTGATGAACTTATCCTCCATGGGATAGACCACCTGAAATCTCTTGGGAGGAGTAAATATTTTATCAGGATGCTCCCAATCCTGGTAAATGAGCTCTTCCAGTAAAGGATGGATCGGAAAGGAACAAACAGTCTGGGGAGCTTTTAGCGACCCCAACTTGGAGACAGAAGTGGATGATGGCTCCGCAAGGGGCATTTTAAATGCTGATCGGACCATGTTAGTCAGGGACTGAACCCATAATCTTTCAGCATGTGATGCTGAGAATGGCTCTTCCACTGTTGATTCCTCTACAACAGAATCAACCTCATCCTGATCCCCTTCAGGTAGGTCGATCCCTGTATGGGACTGTTGCTCCGCTAACAGGCACTCTGAGGGAGGAGACGGAGATCGGGCGTGCTTTCCCTGTGACAGGGAAGCAGCGATCAATGTTGACAATCTCTCTTCCAGCCCTCCCAGAGCTGAGGAAAAAACCTCCTCTGTTACATACACAGGAGCAGGTGAACTGAGGACAGCCACAGTACCAGGTACTCCTGAGGGTGCTCTACGGTTACTAACCTCTGATTCTTCAGGGGAGATTGGTGCAGCCGAAGCATGCCCAAGATCCTCAGAGCCCGATGGAGACCCCCTATGCTTCCTGGGATTTTTAGTTCCGGAGTTTTTAGACGGCATATTCCTAAGCCCAAAGCTGAGGTATTCCAGCCGAAATACACCACTTACTGACAATAGTCTAGCACAATTGCTGCTATAAAAACAGTTGGTGTCTACTAATGTGCCTTTCTATGGGGATGCCTGCATCAACCGCTTGCTGTATGCCTTTTTTAAATGTTGCCAGCTCTGTCTCTGCACTCCATAGCCAGCTCACAACACATAATTGTGCTTTTTAACATGCTGGGACGCCCGCACATGCGCAGAAGCGCTGCGGCGCGCACAGAGCGTCATCCCCCAAGCTCCGCCCCCTTTCCCAGCTCACCTCTATATATAGAGGCGCGTGCACGCGCACGGGCACGTGCGCCTTCGGCGCTAATTTTGAAAAAATGGAGACTAGGGACAAGAGCCAGGGCCCCTCTTTGCCGCAGGCCGGGGGATGGACGAGCATTGCAACATGGCAGAGGAAGCAGTTTCCCATAAGAGAACTCACCATCTGCCTGGACTTGCTCTGATGAAAAGAAACTAGTCCACATGACAAGAAACGTTCCACAGCGGCCTCTAGTGGATTAACACAGGTACCGCAGTCTATATATTTTTTTTTCTTGACCACTATTAAAAATATTACATTTTTTAGTAGTTATAGGCATGCATAAATATTTAGCGGGAATACCGTTAGGTAACAGGCAGAAAGACATATTAGGCTTGGGGGTCCCCTCAATAGAACCAAGTTCCTGAGGGGCCCCCACTTACCTTTTCCCCGCCGCAGGACTCTGTTTGGTCCACAGAAGCCCAAACTTCACCTATCACGGCAGGCATTGTAATTAAACCTTCAGGGACCGGGTTCCCAAGGATTCCACTCCCCTGGACCTGTATAGCACCCTGCACAGAAAACATCTTGGTCGTGGGTATGACCAGAGCTCTGGATCCCAGGGTCCAGCTCTCCTAAGAGAAGCATTACAGGCAAAACCTTGCTCTTCTCTGCAAGGCCCGGGTACCGACCGTTTAGCTATGAAGCTTTTTTGGTCGGATCCGGAATAGCTTACTGAGGCCCAAAAGAACCTGTACGCAAGCTCAGTGAAAAACACATGTTACTTCTTGGCCAACACCTTAGACACTGGCAAAAAACTGAGGTGCTCCCGGATGGGAGGGGCTTATATAGGGGAGGGTACTTCCGGTTTTGGAAGTTGCCAGTGCCAGCACCTGAAGGTATCTATATAACCCACATAGTAATGACTATGCCGCTCTGTGTTCCGTGATGTACGAGAAAGAAAACATGTTTACTAGCGCCCCCCCCCCACTGCAGCCGGTGTGAAGGAAGTAGAGAGAGAGCTGGCTAGCAGTTGCATGGAGGGGGCGCCTGGACATCAGGGAGGTGGAGGGGCACTTAAAGGGGGGTGGGGGGAGGGTTGGAGCAGTGCAGGGGGTAGTTTAAAAAAAAAACCTCTGTGGCTGCCCTACGGAATCAATGCTGGGGGCAATCAGAGCAGGCAGGGTAAGGAAGAGCTGGGGTGGGAGGGCATTTTAAATGTCAGCATAGGTGGGTGGAGGGGCGGGAGACATAGTGGCAGCACAGCGGGCGGGAGATGGGGGGGGTCACATTTTAGGTAGATTGCTCTGAGCAGTTGCTTAGAGCAATCAGTATGTTCAGCAGCGTCTGCTGAACATTTCTGCTACAAGTTCATGGTCACTGAAGTGACCATGAGCTTATAGCAGAGGAGGAATGCAGGTTCGTAAGGCATACAGACCTGGCCAGTTGGATAAAGCGCTGAAGGCCCGTGAGTCATACAGATCTGGCAGCAAAAGAGTTAATGTGGATGAGCAAATTGCCAACCATATCTGCTGGTCCGATATACTGTACATTTTTTTTTTACTTTTTTCTATATAGTTAAGTAGATACATTTTTGATCAAAAAATTACGTTTATTGAGCATATTTAAAAGAATATGCAAACAAATGCAAAGTGCAACAAGCACTATATAAGAGGATAGAGCATTGACATAACCGTATTGAGTGTAGAATATAACAGGTCGAGTTACAGAGGAAAGCCAAAATCCTTACTCAACAAGACTGACTATACACGAATAAAGGAACAACAAGTAGTCCCGCGGAATACAGCAGGAGTTGTGTAACACCACATCGTGGAGAGACATGCAAACATTCGAAGTAAGAGTATATAATATGGGAAACATTACGTTTCGTGCATTATGTGAGGGTTACTCCTCAGCAGTGCAGGTGGATGAGTCCTCCAACCACCTGTCCCAGATTTTGTTGTATTTGGCCGGGCAGCCTCTGTGTGAGTACAATACTTTTTTATAGGGAAGAGTAGCATTAACAGCCCCAACCCATTGTTGAAGAGTTGGGGGCAACACTTTGATTCAAGACTGGGCTATGTGCATTCTGTATTCAGTATTTTTCCTCTTCCGAGATGGAAAGGAGGCCCAATAGACACTAACAGGGGCACAGAGTCAGGGGGGAGCCCATGCGGTCATGAAGGAATTTAACCATCTGCAACCAGTAGCCTTAGAGGGAGGGGCAGGACCATATTAGGTGGTAGAATGTTCCGCCGGGGTCTCCACATTTGGGGCAGTCTGGGCTATAGTCTGGTTTTTATTTAGAGGCGAATCAGGGTTAGGTAGGACCTGTGGAGTATATAAAGATGCGTAAGGCGGTCTGACAATTTAGGGGAAACCATTTTACAGGAGGCCAATACCTCATCCCAGTTCTTATCCGCCACTGCCCCCAAGTCCATCTCCCACTTTGCATTCAGTTGGTAAGCCTGAGTAGTGGCTGCGGGCAACATAAGGTGATTGTAGAATGAGTAGATCAACTTCTTGGGATCCTGACCAAGGACCATGTCCACCAGATATAGCGATTTAAGTCTGGGGATGGACTTGCTGAATTGGGAGATGAGGGCATGGCGGAGTTGAAGGTATCGGAAGAACATGTGATTGGGTAGGCCAAAGTCATCTTTGAGGGTTTGGAATGAGGTAACCGAGCCATTAACTATGACCTGTGAGAGAAAAATGACCCCCCCCCCGAGCAATCCATAGTTTGTAGTCAGGGACAGTCAGCATCTCGGACAGCTGAGGGTTGTCCCACAATGGAGTGTGGGTGTGATATGTGGGGGCCTTGGTAGTGGACATAGCACGTTGCCATATTTTACAATGGTGATATACCATACGACACATATTACCCTGTGGCAGACCTAGCCGGGACAGAGGCTTTTGGAGAGGACTGAATGCTATCCTCTTGCCTTCAGATTATGGGTCATGGATTTTAAGGGAACAATACTCTTTGCGAGGTGTATGCCTGGGGACCTTGAAGTAATGCTACTTTGAATTCAGGTCCATGGCCCCCCAAAAAACAGACTTTTGGAACCATGTATATGTCATACTAGAAATAGTGACTGATTCATACTGTTGGGACACATACTGTTAGAAGATGCTGATGTCAACTCCAGCCACCTGTCTGTCTGTTGTCTTCTATATTGTAAATGAGTCTAGTATGGCTGGTCACAGCTTCTAAGACTCTTTTAACCCAGTATTGGTGTTAATTAACTCTGCTATTGTGTGAAGGAGTTCTGTGTTGATTTATGATAATGTGTATTGTAGTTAGAGGGAAGGAGACAGCCAGACTAGGACCTGAAAGGTCATGCCTAGGAGTCACCTATGCCGTCTAAAGGATTGCTAATTAGCTCATGGTAATTAGGTTTCTGGTTCAGTTTTTATTGTCACCCTTGTGTATATATTTGTGTGAGATCTCAAATAAAATGTTAGTCCTGATGTACTCCAAGACTGGTGTAGGCTGTTGGTTTTTACTCTACACTGAGGTGCTGTCTGTGGACTGGGGGGGGGGGGCTAAAGAAGCTTAGAAGGTGCTAGATCTGAACAGAGGAAGCATTGACGGCGGACCTAGATCTGTTTGAGGACAGAGGGTTTGTCACATACCCATATGAGGCGACTCGTGGGCACCACGTAAAAAAAAGCTTGGAAGGGACAGCTGAGAGGCAATATAATAGAGGGCAAGATCAGGAAGGGCTGTGCAACTCCTGGTGGAAAGGACATTTCAGGGCCAAAACAAACAAAGCAATTTGGGAAGAAGTATAATTTTCACCAAATTGATACGACCCATAATTGCAAGAGGAAGTCGGGACCAAATCTGGGTTTTGGTTTTTAAAAGATCAAATAGGGGTTCCAAGTTCATGGCTATGTAATCCGTGAGGGTTCGTGAAATTTGTACGCCCCTGTCACGATCTCTGCACCTCCTTGTCCCTTACACCCCAGAGAGCTGTCCCTGCTGTGATCGTTTGGGGTGTGGTTGTATTCCATTGTTTGTCTGTCTGCCTTGGAAGAAACGTATATTATGGGATGGATGTCCATGTGGAGGGAGGGGGGACTCCTCCAGCAGCCCCCCTGCTGATAAGCTTGAATACACCTGACCTGTGTGGCTATTGTCATTGGACAGTTTAACCTGCCCCGTTTTCAAGGGTGGGGGGGGAAGTGTCTCTGAGGGATTTAGCTGTTGTAACATGTGCTGGAAAGACCGTCAGTTTGGCTGTGTGCCATCCTGAGAATGGATTACCCTTGGCTGTGTGCCATCCTGAGCGTTGATCAACCCTGTGATCACTTACGCTGTGAGTAGAGCAAACTTTATTATTATCCAAGACTGGGCACAGACTACCCCTACTTGCCAGAACTCTGTTACTTCCTTTGTTTGGCCAGCCTGGCGCATATTACCCTTTACCAACACGGACTCTGCTACACCGCTGTGCATTTATACTGTATTCCAGACTCTTGCTTTGCCAGGCTGTGATAGCTGTTACATGGCTGTGTGTTAAGCCCACTACAGGTAAATAAAAAGCTTTGTGAGTGCTCCTACTCTCCGCGTGTGTCTGTTACACCTACTCCTACCTCTCCGTTACAGCCCCGTTATGTAATCCTGCTGGCTCTGACCAGGGGGAGTGCTGCTTGATCTGCTGTAGGGACAAAGCCTGATGAAGGAGCAAGCATGCTCCGAACGCACGCTCCTCCATGCTCTATCTCCAACCGGAAGTGACGTACACTGCTATCAGTTAGCATTCCCGAGTTTCTGGAAGCGCTGGGAACCACCGGAGTCCCTGGACCCATCAGCTGCCTCTTCACCAGTGAGAAGATCGTCTTTCCCATGAGCGAATGAACCATATTATTAATCCCACATGCGCTGACATCTCATACATCTTGTGAGTTGCCAATTGTCTTTTATGGAATAAAATGTCTTAAAAATGCTGCACTTAGATGGCGCTGCTCTCCTTCTGTGTTCACATCTAGTGGAAGGATTTGGGACTTAGACCAATTTATCAGCAATTAGGAATATATACCAAATTGTTTAATGAACTGCAAAGTCGTCTCAAGTGAAGGGCCGGTGTCTTCCAGGTATAGGAGCATGTCACCGGCATAAAGACTGAGGACATCAGTCACCCGTCCCATGCGGAAACCTTTAATGTTGGGATGTGCCCTGATGACGATGGCGAGGAGCTCTACAGCTAGGGCGTACAATAATGGGGATATAGGGCAGCCCTGACGAGTACTACGGGATAGCGAGAAGGAGGCCGAGATCCTGGTATTGACTTGAATCTGGGCAGTGGGAGCCTGGTAGAAGAGTTGGAGCCATTTAACAAATTTTGGGCCGAAACCAAACCTGTGGAGACATTCTCACAGGTAACTCCACTCCACGGAGTCAAACGCCTTAGCGGCGTAGAGGCTGAGCACTACCCTGGATCCAGTGTTTTACAATGCGTAGCCTGGAGACTCACAAATAGCCTCTGTAGGTGGAATGCTGTGTTCTTGTTGGGCATGAACCCCGTCTGATCGGAATGTATTAAACTAAGAATCACTTTATTTAGCCTCAGGGCAAGAATTTTAGCTAAGATCTTGATGTCTAGCTGTAGGAGAGAGAAGTGGTGATACGACTCTGGAAAGAGCAGATATTTCCCAGGTTTGGGTATTAAAACAATAAGAGCCTCACCCATGGATACTGGGAGTGTGGCAGAATCAAATATGTGGTTATATAGTGCTTGCAACTTAGAGATGAGAACTTCCCTAAATTGGTCGTAGAACTCTAATGGAAGACCATCGGAGCCAGGTGCCTTAGAGGGCAGGAGGAGCGCCAGTGCCTCTATGCACTCCGTGGTAATTGGCACCTCTACCTGGCTAATCTGAGAGTGGGTGAGGGTGGGGAAGTCAATGTCCTGGAGGAACAGAGTCAGTTCCTCTTGTGAGTGACGAGCAGTGGAGGTATACAGGTCAAAGTAGAACCGCCTGAACTCATTGGCTACTTGAGCAGGGTCTGTAATCATGGTTCCAGAAGCTGACTGGAGCTTAACCACAACCGGGGGCCTATGGTCAATGTGGGCCATATAAGCAAGCAGTTTACTTGCGCGTTCACCATTTTAAAGATGCGCTGCTTACTAAAAAAGATTCCCTGTTTAGCTTTTTCAAAGTGTAGTTGGTCAGTGAGTCTGAACTGCAAGCGCACAAGGGATGCGTTGGCCGTGGATGGATCAGCAAGAAACATCTGCTTAAGAGAGCCAAGACGTTCCTCTGCCTGTTGAAGTGCGAGTTTGGAGGTGGCCTTATGCCTATTGATATGTGTGGAGAGGATCATGCGAGCATGTCGTTTGAAAGACTCCCAACACCACTGCAACCAAGGCCGATCCCCGTTTGGAATGGAAAAAATAAACCCATTCCCGCTGGATACCTTCCAGGTCTGACATGATGGTAAGCCAAAACGGGTTCAGTTTCCATATACGGACCAAGAGAGCAGGTAGATGAAGGGTTACCCAGTATGGGGAATGGTTAGAGAGCACCCTGGTGCCACATCAAGCAGGTCAGGCAGTAGAGCGGGCGAGACTAAAAGTTAATCAATGCGGGACATGGTAGACTGAGATGGGGTGAAGCAGGAGTAAGCGACAGTCGTCGGGTACTTATGCCTCCATGTGTCTATCATGGCAAACTCTAAAATGATTGAAAAGAAAAAAAGGGGGATTGGGACTTTATATGAGGCATTGAACATGGTAGAACAATTGCCTCCCTCCCTATTACATTGAAAAATATGGGGAAGGTGTGGGGAGGGTTTTTTCTGGCCGGTCCCTGGCTCTCCATGCCTGCACCCAGATTCATAGCTGGTCTGTAAGTACGATTGGGTGTATTTTCCTACCCCCAACTTTTCCTCTCCTGTTTAAGACAGACCCATTTTTACAACTTCTACTTTTTAGTAATTTTAAACTATATCATTATTTTTTTATAGACTCCAAGTCTACCATCTGCTCCTGAAGAGTGACGATATCCACGAAATGCATCAAGCTAATCGATTCTCACTCTATTCTACCTATCATCGTTACTAATTTTGTACTTACTACGCTAATACTGGAGTGTACCAACTCAATCTATGTTTTATTGTGGAGTTACACAACAATGAGTTTGGTGTTTATATCAATGTCTACTATATGAACTTATATGTTACTATTCTATTTTATTATCATGTTATAATATATTCGGTATGAAATACATTTTATGTATTTAACTTTTTTGCTATGCATGATGCTTTATGTAACGATGTGGCTCTAATATACCTACTACCCACCAGACATATCTGTTGTGCTATCTCCCTGGTTGCTTGCTTCATACAAAGTTCCAAAAATTACAAACTCTGAAAGGCACCTTCCAAACCTGGTGAGTGAGGGCTGGGGCATCACTGGGGCAACCGTGCTGAGTCTATCAAGACTTGGATTACTCATCATGTTGAAATGCCCCAGCCATATTGCAGGCACTGTGAAGTGTTTAGCCATATAAAGGCCACTCCCTCCTGTAAGACGTTAAACTGAATGGTGGTGGGATATAAAATGCCATCAGAAGAACCTCCAGTCCACAGAGGGTGGCATGCAGGAATAGAGACTGACCCTGGGGGTCCGACTGCAGAGAATGAAGCTGGTTGTTCAGTTCATTTAATGTTTTGCACAGTATATTTTCTGGTTTTACTTAGTTGATCACTTTTTAGTGGTAACATTTAGTATTACACCCACTGCATTTCTGGTGACACCAATCATTGGTGCATAATCTTTTCACTAATAGTGTGTACCATCATCCCGAAAGGTTTAGATGGTTGACATTCACACATACGTTTGTATTGAGCACATTTATATTCGCTAGCGCTGCATTTTATAATTTTTTATCTCTCAAGGTGTTAGTGCCTTATGCTGTAGCAGCTGCGCATATAATAATTTCTTTTCACTTGTCATTTATTTTTGTATGTCTCCATAAGCGCGAGTTTTAGTTTTTGTTTATTGAACTGATCTGGCTATCAGGATAGCAATTCCACAGAAGTTAGATGTGTATGGGGCCTGATATAATTATCCAACCCAGAGTTTTTTTAAGCTTAATTTTCATCTGCCCTGTAATGAGTCTCCACAAGGATGGAAACGTCTGCCCGTAGTGATTTAAAGCGGGAGGGGACAGCTACACGTTTAGGCTTGGCGCAGAGCCCACGCACATTCCATGTAACCAGCTTAAGAGAAGCCATGACAATTGTGAGGGTATAGGGGCATGCAGTCGGACCATCAGAGAACAGCCTGCTATTGGACAACAAAACATCTCAAGTACAATACAGCTTAGTATACTATGCAGAGAAAGCAGTATATTTACACACAGGGCAGGTCTGTGCAGACAGATTGCAGGAGTCATCAGCCTGTGAGTAATGGCTGCACAGAGAACAGAGGAAAGCTGCAAGTGGCCATAAGATGAGGATAAACAGAAAATATACTCAAACTGAGTTGTGAGGTATGTCAAAGATAGGTAAAACAGTACATATAACACAAAAACCTTGCCTACACTGGACCAGCATGGCAGAGCAAATAAACAGCTGCCATTCACAGCCGTGGGGGCAGTGGCTGGCCAGGGAAACAAAACTTGTAGAGTCAATAGTAATAGCCAGGTGTGAAAAAAGAACATGGTTTCAAAAGTGACCATCGTGGCCTCAGGGGTAGCTAGTAACTAAAGAGTGCACAACGGTGCGCAGTGAAAAGATTTCAACAGTTCAGGGGGTGTAGACGATATATCTGAGGGTTACAAGGATCAGTAAAGTAGGGGGGAAAAGGGGGTAGAAAAAAGTTCTGGGCTGTTAAACAGGAACAAAGGGTAGGAGCAGTCTTGCTCCAGCCAGGACAGAACTGCAGCAGGATCCTCAAAGAACTGGATCTTGTCATTACAGACTACATGGAACAACATTACATAGGTCAGGCGATGTATGCGTAGTTGTCGCTTAGCCTCGACGAACTGTGATTTCTTCTTCTGTACCCCAGTGGAGAAATCCGGGAATACAGCAACATGAACGCTGCCAAAACGGGATATTACCTCTCTCGCAGGTTAGTCGCAGGATAGCCTCCCGGTCACCGTAGTTTAAAAACTTGGCAATGAAGATGTGCCGGGAAGGGCTGCTCGGCGGAGGGCATGCAGCCAGGCGATGAGCGCGCTCCACCAAAAACGTTGAAGAGAAGGCCGTTCTGCTGAAAGTTTTAACAAGCAAGTCCTCCAGAAATGTAGGGCGGGGGCCAGAGCCTTCAGCCCTCTCGGGTAGACCCACAAAATGGAGATTGCATCTGTGGAGTCCGTTCTCCATATCGTCTTGCTTGCTGAGAATAGCATCAAGCTGGTATTGCAGCCTTTCGGTTGTCACCTGCAGATATGTGGAATTTCAATCCTGCGCTCGGTCTCCGTTACTCTCTCTCTCTCAACTTGTGGATATCTTGTCTAATGAGGGATATGCCGACCTTCACCTCCTCTATTTTAGAAGTAAGGGTAGTCTGGCACAGGGACATGGCCTCCAGCACTCTGGTGCTGTCTGCCATGGGTGGTTCTTCCTCCTCCTGAATACCCAATCTTCCTCCGCCGGGTCCCGCTCCTCATGGCGGTATTTGTCTAGCTTCGCCAGGGCTCAAGAGGTCCGTGTCGGAGACGACATGGATGCAGGTGTACTGAGGAAAACTGTAGGCAGCTTATCAGGTTGTTAGAAGTATTTATAAAGGAGAAGTATAAAGGAGAAGTCTCACACAGAGCTCTCACTCTGCACTCCCTACGCCATGCAGCTCCAGGCCATGCCCTCAAGTAGATACCTTTTAAAAAAATAAATTAACCTCGACTTTCTTCATCCTAGCCTAGGCCACCCTCTGCCACCTGAAATATCTATCCCACACATTCTTCAACAGTATACATTGGGGAAAATCCTGGGAAAAAGGAGGATCCCAAATCGTGCATCTTCTTGCAAAATATGGGATCTTCTTTATTTCCAGGATCTCACCAGAGAGGTTAGGACGCAATCCATGATCAGGCACTGGGCTTTTTTCTCCCTACGCGTTATTACTTTTAACACTTTAATTCAAGCTTTTGGTATAGGGTGTGAACCCTGAATAAACAAGTGGACCTTTTTATCACAAGATTCACTTTAAGCACAGTTTGGGACTTACGGTTGTGTGAAAAAGTTTTTTCCCCCCATTTCTGATTTTTGTCACACTTAAATGACTCAGATCAAACGAATTTTATTATTACACAAAGATAACCCGAGTAAATACAAAATGCAATTAAGAACAAAAGATGATTAGGACAGCCGCACTCCAAACCAACATGGCTTTATTGTAAAAAGCTATGAGTAAACACTAAGTGTAGTGTGAAACGCGTCAGCTGTCCTAGGTTCGTTGCTGTGACTTGTAGTGCCTGTTTCCATTTTTACAATAAATAAAGCCATGTTGGATTGGAGTGCGGCTGTCCTAATCATCTTAATTGCCATGTGCATTGCCAGCACCCTCGGTTCCTGAGAGAAAGACTGCAACCAAGCTAGACCTGCCTGGAGCGGCAATTTCTGTTCTGTAAAATGCAGTTTTTAAATGATGGTTTCATTTATTAAGGCAAAAAAGCTGTCCAAACCTGCCTGGCTTTATGTGAAAAAGTAATTGCCCCCTAAACCTAATAACTGATTGTGCCACCTTTGGCGGCAACAACTGCAATCAAGCGTTTGCAAAAACTGGCAAGGAGTCTTTCACATTGCTGTGGAGTAATTTTGGCCCACTCTTCTTTGCAGAATTGTTTTAATTCAGCCACATTAGAGGGTTTTCCAGCATGAACGGCCTGTGTAAGGTCATGATACAGCATCTCAATTGAATTTAAGTCCCGGCTTTAACTAGGCCACTCCAAAACCTACATTTTGCTTTGTTTGAACCATTTGGAGGTGGACTTGCTGTTGTGTTTTGGATCATTGTCCTGCTGCATAACCCAATGCATTTGAGCTTGAGGTCACGAACTGATGGACATTCTCATTTAGGATTTTCTGGTAGAGCTCAGAATTCCTGGTTCCATCAATTATAGTAAGTCGTCCAGGTCCTGAAGCTGCAAAGCAGCCCCAGACCATCACGCTACCACCACCATGTCTGACTGTTGGTATGATGTTCTTGTTACGAAATGCTGTATTAGTTTTATGCCAGATGCAACAGGATGCGCACCTTCCAAAAAGTAAACGTTTTGTCTCATCAGTCCACAGAATATTTGCCTAAAAGTCTTGGGGATAATCAAGATGTTTTTTGGTAAATGTGAAATGAGCCTTTGTGTTCTTTTTGGTCAGCAGTGGCTTTGACCTTGGAACTCTCCCATGGATGCCATTTTTGCCAAGTCTTTTTCTTATTGTTGAATCATGAACACTGTATCTTACCTGAATGAATGAATGAATGAATGAATAAATGACTTGTATAGCGCTCACATGCAAACTGAATCGCCTCTAGGCGCTTTTTGCAGCCAGTGTCTGCTTGGCTAGTGCGGTCATTTTTTACCCCGTAGGATCTCGACACGCTTGGGACACACAGTCGTACACACATATATACATATATACTGGGCCAATGTGGACAAGATCCAATTAACCTACCAGCATGTCTTTGGAGTGTGGGAGGAAACCGGAGTACCCGGAGGAAACCCACGCAGACACAGGGAGAACATGCAAACTCCAGGCAGATGGTGTCGTGGTCGGGATTTGAACCAGTGACCCTTTTGCTGCTAGGTGAAAGTGCTAACCACTACACCACTGTGCTGCCCAGTAAGGCCTGCAGTTCTTTAGATGTTGTTCTGGGTTATTTTATGAGAGTTACAAGTTTTCGTCATGCTCTTGGAGTAATTGTTGTAGGCCGGCCACTCCTGGGAAAGTTCTGCACTGTTCCAAGTTATCTCCATGTGTGGATAATGGCCCTCCCCGTGTTTCACTGGAGTTCCAAAGCCTTAGAAATGGCTTTGAAACCCTTCCTAGACTGATACATGTTTGTTTCTAATCTGTTCTTTAATCTTTTTAGATTGTGGCATAATGTGTGGCTTATTGTGATCTGTTAGCGTGCTTCACTTTGTCAGACAGCTTCTATTTATGTGATTTCTTGATTCAACAGGACTGGGTGTGGCAAGTGAAATTTAACTCGGCTTTCCAAAAAAGTTGTGGTCAATCACAGTTCATTCATGATTCAGCATGGGAGGGGGCAATTACTTTTTCACATAGGGCCTGGCAGGTTTGAACAGCTTTTTTCCCTTAATAAATGAAATAATAATTTAAAAACTGCATCTTGGATTTACTTGGGTTATCTTTGTGTAATATTACAATTTGTTTGATGATCTGAATCATTTAGTTGTGAGAAATATGCAAAAAAAAATAAAAATCAGGAAGGGGGCAAATACTTTTTTCACACAACTGTATACAGTAAAAACTCCATGTTCTTCCAATCTTTTGAGATTTTTTTTCCTTCAAAGTGTGTTTTTTTTTTTTTGCACTGATCAGAACAGATGAATAAATATTTTGCTAATTATTTACATGGCAGCATAAAATAAGTATGCCTATAACATATAAGCACACTTCTACTCTGCTATCAAAATAACTAAATATTCTTCTATGCTCACCGATTTCCTTTTTTTTTTTAAATCCTCAAATGTCTTGAAATATATAAATCTCTATAAATGTGTACAAAGTTTCTGTGTGCACCGTGATCCACAAACACAACAACATAACATACCTCTGTCTTGTTCAAATACTTTAGATTTGCTATTTTTGCAATTATAAGCTGTCGGACAGTTCCAGGGTTCTTCTCACTATCCATTAAAGGGTTGTTTTGGCAATTAAGAGACTGCAAGCGCTTCAGTTTGTTCAACTCATTAATAAATGACCACTGTAAAGGAAGCAAAAAACATTCATGATCTACATTTTTTTTACAGGAGATACAATTTAAAGTGATACTAAAGTCTTATTTTTTTTATTTAAATATTTACAAACATTTCAAAATGACAGACGACTATGTTAAACACTGAAGCTAAGATTGCCAGGAGGCAATAGAGCAGGCAGAACCCCTCGTCTCCACACACCACTAGCCCCCCCTCTATCCCACACCATGGAAGCTTGATCCCTACCCCCCAACCCCCCTTTCCCACTCTCCCAGTAACTCCCCCTCCACATCTTTCCCCCTCCCACTCAACTACCCGAAAAACCGCCCCACCCTCCCTATACCCCCTTACAAACTTTAACCTTGTTTACCTTACCTCCCGTGATATTTAACACATACACATCACTATCCTATATAGACATTCTTGCCAAGACGCAATCACAAGCATCTTCATCTTAAAGACCCTTCAACCAATGAATGACACATAAAAACACCAATCCCCCTACTCACCAAACAGGCATGAATATCTGTCGACTCCCGTACCATGCACTGCTCGGTTTCACGTTTAGTCAACACAATCACATAGCAAGTTTGAATCTGTTTGCTGAGTATGACAAGTCCCACTCGTTTCTACTTACATCACCTCAATAGCCGTAGGGGCAAGTTCTTTGCACATTTACATTTAACTTTGCTATAGATGGACATGAGAAGAAAACTGTAACCAATGTATTACTTACTTTATACTTTGGACTACAAGAATAATTTTGCAGTGATTTTGCACAGACCAGCCCAGATCCTCCTCTTCTCGGGTCCCTGCCAAGTGCCCCCACAGCAAACAGCTTGCTATGGGAACACCCGCGGCAAGCTGCTACTCTCTCCTTATTGACTCACTGACTTTAATTGACAGCAGCAGGAGCCAATGGCTTCACGCTGCTGTCTCAGCCAATGCGGAGGGAGAGTCCTGGGCAGCCAAATCTCTTGTGCAACATCACTGGATCGAGATGGGGCTCAGGTAAGTATTAGGGGGAGTGAGGGGAGCTGCTGCACACTCAAGGTTTTTTATCTTAATGCATAGAATAACTTTAGAACCACTTTAACCACTTGACCACTGGGCACTTAAACCCCCTTAATAACCAGACCAATTTTCAGCTTTCGGTGCTCTCACATTTTGAATGACAATTACTCAGTCATACAACACTGTACCCATATGAATTTTTTGTCCTTTTTTTCACACAAATAGAGCTTTCTTTTGGTGGTATTTAATCACTGTTGGGTTTTTTATTTTTTGCGCTATAAGAGAAAAAAGACTGAAAATTTTGTAAAAAAATGATTTTTTTTCGTTTCTGTTATAAAATTTTGCAAATTACTATTTTTTCTTCATAAATTTTGGCCAAAATTTATACTGCTACATATCTTCGGTAAAAATAAGTACAAATTGGTGCATATTATTTGGTCTTTGTGAAAGTTATAGAGTCCACAAGCTATGGTGCCAATATCTGAAAATTGATCACACCTGAAGTACTGACGGCCTATCTCAATTCTTGAGACCCTAGCATGCCAGAAAAGTGCAAATACCCCCCAAATGACCCCTTTTTGGAAAGAAGACATTCCAAGGTATTCAGAAAGAGGCATTGTGAGTTTTTTGAAGTTGTCATTTTTTCCCACAATTCTTTGCAATATCAAGATTTTTTTTTCTCTTTTTTTTTTCCACAAAATTGTCATATTAGCAGGTTATTTCTCACACACAGCATATGCATTCCACAAATTACACCCCAAAACACATTCTGCTATTACTCCCGAGTATGGCGATACCACATGTGTGAGACTTTTACACAGCGTGGCCACATACAGAGGCCCAACATGCAGGGAGCACCTTCAGGCATTCTGGAGCACCCAGGCCAATTCTGACATTTCTCTCCTACATGTAAAAATCATCATTTGTTTGCTAGAAAATTACATAGAACCCCAAAACATTATATATGTTTTTTTAGCAAAGACCTTAGAGAATATAATGGTGGTTGTTGCAACTTTTTTATCTCGCACGATATTTGCGCAGCAATTTTTTTAACGCGTTTTTTACGGAAAAAAAAATGTTTTGTGCTTTAAAAAAAAAAAAAAACAGTAAAGTTAGCCCAATGTTTTTGCATAATGTGAAAGATGAAGTTACACCGAGTAAATAGATACCTAACATGTCGCCCTTAAAAATTGCACACACTCGTGGAATGGCGCCAAACTTTGCTACTTAAAAAATCCCCATAGGCGACGCTTTAAATATTTTTACTGGTCTAGGGCCAAAATGATTGCTCTCGCTCTAACGTTCGCAGAGATACCTCACATGTGTGGTTTGAAAACCGTTTTCATATGTGGGCAGGACTTACGTATGCGTTCGCTTCTGTATGCGAGCTCACGGGGACAGGGGCGCTTTAAAAAAAAAAAAAAAAATTATTCTTCATTTTACTTTATTTATTTTAGTTTGACATGTTTTTCCGCCCCAAACATTTTTTTGATCACTTTTATACCTATTACAAGGAACGTAAACATCCCTTGTAATAGGAATATGGCATGACAGGTCCTCTTTACAGTGAGATATGGGGGGGGTGTCAATAAGACCCCACATCTCACCTCTAGGCTGGGAAGCCTGAAAAAAATACAAAAAAAAAAACAACAATCCTGGCTTTGATCGTAGCGGTGAGTCAGTAGAAGCACCGGAGGGCGGCGGGGGGTAAGGGGACATCCCCTCTCGCCTCCCGTAAGAATGATCAAGCGGCGGAACAGCCGCTATGATTGTTCTTATGGTGTAGGGAATCGCCGGCTGAAAAAGCTAATATCTGAATGATGCCTGTAGCTGCTCCCATCATTCAGATATCCCCGCACAAAGTCAAGGACGTCATATGACGGCCGGCGGGCGGGAAGTGGTTATTGCCGAGTATTGCCGGGCATTGCGGAGTATTGCCGGGCATTGCGGAGTATTGCCGGGCATTGCGGAGTATTGCAGGGCATTGCGGAGTATTGCGGACTATGGCAGGGTATTGCGGTGTATGGCAGGGTATTGCACGGGGTATTGCACAGGGTATTGTGGAGGGTATTGCACAGGGTATTGTGGAGGGTATTGCAGAGTATTGTGGAGGGTATTGCAGAGTATTGTGGAGGGTATTGCAGAGTATTGTGCAGGGTATTGCAGAGTATTGTGCAGGGTATTGCAGAGTATTGTGCAGGGTATTGCAGAGTATTGTGCAGGGTATTGCAGAGTATTGCAGAGTATTGCGCAGGGTATTGCAGAATATTGCGCAGGGTATTGCAGAGTATTGCGCAGGGTATTGCAGAGTATTTTGCAGGGTATTGCAGAGTATTTTGCAGGGTATTGCAGAGTATTGCGCAGGGTATTGCAGAGTATTGGCAGGGTATTTTGCAGAGTATTGGCAGGGTATTTTGCAGAGTATTGGCAGGGTATAGCACAGGGATGGCTGAGCAGGGATGGATGGATGGCTGGATCTGTGACTGCAATTGTCACAGATCCAGCCCACAGCGCTGCTGCCTTGATCTGCTCCCTCCCCTCTCCTCTCACACTGTACCGATCGGTACAGAGAGGGGAGGGAGGAACCGGCGTCATCAAATGACGCCGGTCTGTTTACAAGTGATTGCTCCGTCATTTGACGGAGCGATCACGTGGTAAACGGCCGCTATTTCCCGTGTGCGCGATTCTGGGAGGACGTTATATAACGTCCTCCCAGAGTTAAGCAACCACCTTGTCGACGTTATTTGTCGGCAGGTGGTTGTTAAGTGGTTAAAGAGGAAAAATAATGAAAATCTGTTTCTGATTTTCCTTCAGATTCTTTTACTTGTACTGTACTTGTATTTTAGATATTGAATTAGAAAGTAGATGTAAATCCTAACTCATTTGCTAAAGCACTGTATATCATAAACAATTACCATTTATCTTACAAAAATGGTTTCATGCTTTGTTGCATCACACTTCCTGAATAAATGCATGCACTGCATTTGTCAGGGAGGGTTTCCTGATGATGACGACAACTGTGGACCACTCATGTGTAATGTTTGTTTATTTATTACAGGTACTTATATATCGCTGTCAATTTGCGCAGTGTTTTACATATATATTGTACATTCACATCAGTCCCTGCCCTCAAGGAGCGAATATTCTTAGGTCCCTAACTCACATTCATACATACAAGGGCCAATTTAGACAGGATTCAATTAACCTACGAGCATGTCTTTGGAGTGTGGGAGGAAACCGGAGTACCCTGAGGAAACCCACGCAGTCACAGGGAGAACATGTAAACTTCAGGCAGGTAGTGTCGTGGTTGGGATTCGAACCAGTGACCCTAGTGCTACTAGGCAGAAGTACCGGAACTTTTATGGTAGGATTATAAGGTATTATTTTACTTAAAGTTGCATATTTAAAAATACTGAAGATGACTTTTGAAATGACGTAAACAAGAAATGTAAGGCCTCATGCCCACGGACGTTTTTACAGCCGCGTTTTTTTACAGCTTAAAAATGCCTGTCCATGTTAGTCTATAGCTTCATGCCCACCTAGGCGTTTTTGAGCTGCAAATAGCATAGGCGTTTTTAAGCTGTAAAAAAAAAAAAACAGGACCAATGCGTTCTGCGGCGTCAGGCCTAAAAAACGCAAAGCGTTAAAAAACGCGCAAAAATAGGATTTTTATAACAGCTTACCTGTAAAATCCTTTTCTAGGAGTACATCACGGGACACAGAGCGACATAGTCATTACTAATGGGTTATATAGATACCGTCAGGTGCTGGCACTGGCAACTTCCAAAACCGGAAGTACCCTCCCCTATATAAGCCCCTCCCATCCGGGAGCACCTCAGTTTTGTAGCAAAGCAATAAGTGTCCCCAAAGAGGGGCGGGAGCTCTGTGTCCCGTGATGTACTCCAAGAAAAGGATTTTACAGGTAAGCTGTTATAAAAATCCTATTTTCTTTCTCGTACATCACGGGACACAGAGCGACATAGTCATTACTAATGGGATGTTCTAAAGCAATGCCAAATGAGGGGGGGGGATACACCATATATAAGCTGAGCGCTATCAGACATGAGGATCTTTTGCGGCCTGCAACACACTGCGCCCAAAGGCGACATCCTCCTGACTTCTAACGTCCACCTGGTAGAACCTAGTAAACGTGTGAACTGAAGACCATGTTGCGGCCTTACAGATTTGAGCCAGGGAGGCCTGGTGATGCACTGCCCATGAAGTTCCAACTGCTCTCGTGGAGTGCGCTCTAACTTTGAACGGAGGCGGTCTCCTTCTCAAGCCATAAGCTTGCATAATGACCTGTCGAATCCACTTGGCTAAAGTAGATTTTGACGCTGCCTGACCCTTTCTGGGGCCTTCCGGCAGAATAAACAAAGTATCCGTTCTGCGAATCTGAGCAGTGGCTTTTAGATAAGCTTTAACTGCTCTTACTACATCCAAAGAATGCAATAACTTTTCCTCTACCGAAGTAGGTTTGGGGAAAAAAGAAGGAAGAACCACATCTTGGTTCAAATGAAACCTCGATACCACCTTAGGAAGAAAGGCTGGATGAGGACGTAACACTACTCTGTCCTTATGGATAACCAGATATGGCTCCTTACAGGACATAGCTGCTAATTCCGATACTCTTTTAGCCGAACAAATGGCTACTAGAAAAATCAATTTCCTGGTGAGAAGCACCAAGGAAATATGCTGTAATGGTTCAAATGGTTGTTTCTGTAGAACCGACAGAACCAAGTTTAGATCCCATGGACATATGGGAATATTAACCGGAGGACTAATACGCATCACTCCTTGTATAAAGGCTTTGACTAGTGAATGCGAAGCCAAGGGCCTTTGAAAAAATATTGACAAGGCCGAAATCTGACCCTTGATAGTACTCAAGGCAAGCTTCCTATCTACAGCCCACTGTAGGAAGTCCAGAATCCTACCTATTACGTACTTATGTGGATGCCATTTCTTGGCCTCACACCACGCGATGTACGCCTTCCAGATTCTATAGTAGATCTGCCTGGATACCGGCTTCCTGGCATTGATCATGGTAGATACCACAGCATTAGAGAGCCCTCTCTTTTTTAGAATGTGGGCTTCAATAGCCAGGCCGTCAAACCTAGGGCTGGTAAGGAAGGGTGGTATATCGGTCCTTGCGAAAGCAGGTCCGGACGACGTGGGAGAGTCCAAGGACTCCCCACTGAAATTTTACAATCTCCGCGTACCACGCTCTTCGGGGCCACGCTGGAGCCACCGGAATCACTGGTTTCTTTTCTACCCTGATTCTGCGGAGTAATCGAGGTAACCATTGTGGCGGTGTGAATGCATATATCAGCTTGAACTGATCCCAAGGGAACACTAGGGCATCCGAGCCGCAAGCTAGGGGATCCCTTGTCCGAGAGACAAACCTGTCCCCTTTGCGTTGAATCTGGATGCTAGAAGATCTACATCCGATGTTCCCCACCGCTGACATATTGTCCAGAAAACCTCGGGGTGAAGGGACCCTTCCTCTGGGCCTAATTGCTGGCGACTTAGAAAGTCCGCCTTCCAATTCTCCACTCCTGGAATGAATACCGCAGATATGGCTGGGACATATCTTTCTGCCCATTTCAGGATGTAATTTACTTCCCTCTGGGCTGCACGACTCCTGGTGCCCCCCTGATGATTGATATATGCCACTGCTGTGGCATTGTCTGATTGAATTCTGACAGGGGACCCTTGGAGTTTGGATGTCCATGCTACTAGGGCATACCGGGCTGCTCGTATCTCTAAGAGATTGATGGGCAGGGCCTTTTCTGCATCCGACCATCTGCCCTGGAGAGACTATTGCTCCAGTACTGCTCCCCAGCCTATAAGGCTGGCATCTGTAGTGACCACCTTCCAAGAAATCGGACTGAAGGATTTCCTTTTTTCCAGATTCTGGGGAACCAACCACCAACGGAGGCTCTTGCGAACGGAAGGGGACAAGGACATTGTAAGTCTAGGGCCTGAACTTTTTTGTTCCAGGCTGACAGTATGGCCCCTTGCAAATTCCTTGAATGGAATTGACCGTAGGGTACTGCTTCGAATGATGCCACCATTTTTCCCAGCAGCCTCATATACAGGCGTATGGACGGCTGTCTTTTTTGTACCCACTAAGTGGATCAAATCTTTCAAAGACAACACCTTTCCTCGAGGCAAGAATATTTTTCTCTGGCCTGAATCCAACCTTAGCCCCAAGTATTCCAGACTTTTGACTGGTTTTTAGGGCTGACTTGTCTCGGTTGATAATCCAACCGTGAGATTCCAGATACTTGATTGTCTTGTGAACGACCACGTCTAGTTTTTTCACTGAGTGGTCTATCAGCAACAAGTCATCCAGATATGCCATTATCATTACACCTTGTGTTCTTAGATTGGCCAATAAAGGGCCAGAATTTTTGTAAACACTCGTGGTGCTGTGGCCAAACCGAAGGGTAAGGCTCTGAACTGAAAATGGCGCCCTTCTACTGCAAAGCGTAGAAATTTTTGGTGGACTGGAAAGATGGGAATGTGCAAATAAGCATCTTTGATGTCGATCGCGGCTAACCAATCCTCCCCTTGTAGGGCAGTGGCCACCGATCGGATCGACTCCATCGGAAAGTCCTGATATACAGGAATTTGTATAGCCCTTTTAGAATTAATATGGGCCTCCCGTCCGCGTTTGCTTCGGGACTGTAAAGAGGTTTGAGTAAAACCCGAACCCTCATTCTTCCAGGGGAACCTCCATAATTACTCCTTGGAGCAATAGTTGTTCTAGTGCCAACAGGAGGGACTCTCTCTTCCGGGGATCCCTTGGCACGTTTGACTTCAAAAATGGGAAGGAGGAGAGTCTTTTAACTCCAAACTGTATCCCAAACCTACTGCGGAGAGCACCTATCTGTCTTGATCGTGTCCCGCCAGGTCTCTTGCGAACAACTGGAGTCCTCCCCCCACCCGACTGAGTGGGGGCTTCAATGAATTTAACTTTGGGGGAGGTTTTGTACCTCCCCTGACCCAGGGTTTCTCATTACCCTGCTACTGTCCCTGTTTTTTACCCCCGGGAATTGACCGAGGAGGCCGTCGGAACTGTTACACAGCCGATGCCCCAGGGACTGGAGAAGCAGGCCTCTTAAAGAGGGACCTCTAACTCTGTTTTTAACCGGCAAGAGTTTTTACTCTGTTTTTACCGCTGGAAATTTTCTGGATATATTTGTCCAGGTTTTCCCTGAATAAGCGTTCACCATGAAATGGGACGCTAACCAGCCATTCTTTACAGGGAGCTTCAGCAGACCAGTTTTTGAGCCATAGGAGCCTACGCATATGTACTATAGACAGCGTAAGGCGGGAGGCCTGATGGACTGAATCCTCTATGGCGTCAACCGCAAAGCCTAAGGCTCTAGGTAGATCAGCTAGGGCAAAGCCTGCTGATCTGTCAAGTCCCTCGAGACCTGTTTCAACTGATCCTTCACTGCTTAGCAGACCCCAATAGCTGCTACTGCTGGTTGTATCACCAAGCAGATTTTCATAAGGACTCCAATCTTTTATCTATTGGGTTCTTGAACATTTGGACATTATCCACTGGACATGTCAGTGATTTATACATACAAGAGATGGCTGCGTCCACTGTAGGGACCTTCCATTTTTTTTTTTTTTTTTTTTTTGTTTTGATGAACTTATCCTCCATGGGATAGACCACCGGAAATCTCTTGGGGGAATAAATATTTTCTCAGGACGTTCCCAATCCTGGTAAATGAGCCCTTTCAGTAAAGGGTGAAGTGGAAAAGAACAAACAGTCTGGGGGCTTCTAGCGACCCCAACGAGGATACAGTAGTGGTTGATGGTTCCGCAAGGTGCATTTTTAAATGCTGATCGGACCATGTTAGTCAGAGACTGAACCCATAATCTTTCAGCTTGAGATGCTGAGAAAAGGTTCCCCCACTGTTGATTCCTCTATAACAGAATCAACCTCATCCTGATCCCCTTCAGGCAGGTCGATCCCTGTATGGGACTGTTGCTCTGCTAACAGGCACTCTGAAGGAGGAGACGGAGATCGGGCGTGCTTTCCCTGACAGGGAGGCAGCGATAAATGTTGACAATCTCTCTCTAATCCTCCCAGAGCTGAGGAAAAAACCTCCTCTGTTACATACACAGGAGCAGGTGAACTGAGGACAGCCACAGTACCAAGTACCCCTGCGGGGTCTCTACGGTCACTTACCTCTGAACTTCAGGGGAGACTGGTGCAGCAGAAGTATGCCCAAGATCCTCCGAGCCCGATGAGACCCCCTTCGCTTCCTGGAAGATTCAGTTCCGGAGCTTCTGGACGGCATATTCCTAAGCCTAAAGCTGAGGTATTCCAGCCGTAATACACCACTTTTACTGAGAATAGTCTAGCACAATTGCTGCTATATCACAGTTGGTGTCTACTAATGTGCCTTTCTAGGGGATGCCTGTATCAACCGCTTGCTGTATGCCCTTTTTTTAAATGTTGCCAGCTCTGTCTCTGTACTTCATAGCCAGCTCACCACACAAAACTGTGGTTTTTACATGCTGGGACGCCCGCACATGCGCAGAAGCGCTGCGGCGCACACAGAGCGTCATCCCCCAGGCTCCGCCCCCTTTCCTGGCTCACCTCTATATATAGAGGCGCGTGCACGCGCGCGGCCACGTGCGCCTTCGGCGCTAATTTTGAAAAAATGGAGACTAGGGACAAGAGCCAGGGCCCCTCTTTGCCGCAGGCCGGGGGATGGACGAGCATTGCAACATGGCAGAGGAAGCAGTTTCCCATAAGAGAACTCACCATCTGCCTGGACTTGCTCTGCTGAGAAGAAACTAGTCCACATGACAAGAAAACATTCCACAGCGGCCTCTAGTGGACAAACACAGGTATCGCAGTCTAATATCTTAAATATATATAAAAAAATTTTTTTTTTTTTTTCTTGACCACCATTAAAAATTATTACATTTTTTTAGTAGTTACAGGCATGCACAGAATTTTGCGGGAATACCATTAGGTAACAGACAGAAAGACAAATTAGGCTTGGGGGTCCCCCAATAGAACCAAGTTCCTGGGGGCCCCCACTTACCTGTTCCCCGCCGCAGGACTTTGTTTGGTCCACAAAAGCCCAAACTTCACCTATCACGGCAGGCATTGTAATTAAACCTTCAGGGACCGGGTTCCCAAGGATTCCACTCCCCTGGACCTGTATAGCACCCTGCACAGAAAACATCTTGGTCGTGGGTATGACCAGAGCTCTGGATCCCAGGGTCCAGCTCTCCTAAGAGAAGCATTACAGGCAAAACCTTGCTCTTCTCTGCAAGGCCCGGGTACCGACCGTTTAGCTATGAAGCTTTTTTGGTCGGATCCGGAATAGCTTACTGAGGCCCAAAAGAACCTGTACGCAAGCTCAGTGAAAAACACATGTTTCTTCTTGGCCAACACCTTAGACACTGGCAAAAAACTGAGGTGCTCCCGGATGGGAGGGGCTTATATAGGGGAGGGTACTTCCGGTTTTGGAAGTTGCCAGTGCCAGCACCTGACGGTATCTATATAACCCATTAGTAATGACTATGTCGCTCTGTGTCCCGTGATGTACGAGAAAGAAAACGCCGCAATTGCGTTTTTGAGCTCCGGCATTTTGTCGTCATTACAAAAAAACAAACAAATCGTAATCAAGCAGGCTGACAAAGGTGGAAACCTTGTAATTATGGATCGTGACAAATATGAATGTACAGTATGTGCCTACGCATTCTTTTTAACAAGGAATGGTATAGGCCCATTTCACAAACTGTTATTGACCATTATTGCATTGAATTCAGGAATATCATCTCTAGGGCATTATCCAAAAATTTGATTGACAAACCTACATGGTTGTTTCTCAATGTTTTGGAACCTAGGGTTCCTACAATGTACGCGTTGCCTAAAGTTCATAAATCCTTGGACAATCCTCCAGGCCGGCCTATCATTTCAGGCTGTGGCTGTTTGAGTGAGAATGCTAGCAGCCCCATCGACAGCTATTTGAACCCACGTGTCAAAGCATTGTTTTCCTTTGTACAGGACACAATAGATCTGATCAAAATATTGGAGGGTATCACTATTCCAGACAATGCATGGTTGGTCACAGTCGACGTGGAAAGCCTCTACAACGCAATCCCCCACGATCGGGGATTGTCGGTTGTGGCGGAACATCTGCGCGAACGTGGCCGATCAAGTGATCCATATAACAATTTTATTCTGGAACTATTGAAATTCGTATTGACTAGAAATGTGTTCATGTTCGGCCTCTCCCACTACCTCCAGATACAGGGCGTGGCAATGGGGACACGGTGTGCCCCATCCTATGCCAATTTGTATCTGGGGGGTGGGAGAGGGACCTATTTTCCAGAGATGACATTCAGAAATATTTGGAATGTGTGCTTACATTCCATCGATATATCGATGGTTCATGGAGATACTTGGCAACAATCAGTTCAATCTTAAGTTTACAATGTCTTGTAATCAAAAAATCTGTGAATTTTTTGGATATTGAGATTTTTGTGGAAAGTGATGGATCTTTGGGTACCTCCCTATTTCGAAAACCTTCTGCAACTAATGCTATTTTACATGCCTCCAGTTCTCATCCGAAACCCCTGATCAGCAGTATCCCCTACAGACAATATCTGCGGCTGCAGCGAAACTGCAGCAGGGATGAGGATTTTTTGAAAGAAGCAAATCTACTGTATTCTCGCCTTCGTGATAGGGGGTATAATCATAGTACCCTGAAAAAAGCCTTCAATAGAGCTAAAGTACAGGTTAAGGGCACTTTGATTCATCAGAAAAAAATAAAATGTACAAATCAACCTGTTAGAATTATAACATCTTATAATAGACAGCACAAACAGGTGAGACAGATTATCAACAAATATTGGCCACTTTTATTGGCAGATCCCATAGCATGTAAATACATTGAGAAGGAACCTCAAATGACTTACAGACGAGCCAAATCCCTTAGGGATCGGCTGACCCAGAGTCATTATAAAACTCCATCGACAGCTGTCGTATGTCCTGGGTCTTTCCCTTGTAGGAGGTGTGACAACTGTCGTTTCTTGCTAAACAGTAATGAAGTCATGCTACCCAATGGATGCACCCATAGGATAAAACATAGAATAACATGTCAGACTACAGGCATTGTTTACATGATGCAATGTACCTGTAGTTCCTTCTATATAGGGAAAACCAAACGTCCCTTTTTCAAACGAATAAATGATCATGATTAATATCTTTGATTAAAAAACGAAGGATGGAAACTCCGATCAGTCGCCATGTTGGTTTATTTCATGACTTCAGATTGGACACCATAAAATTCATGGCCTTGGAACATATTCCTCCGGACGTTAGGGGAGGCAGCAACGATCAGAAACTTTTGCAATTGGAATACCAATGGATTTTTTTGCTGAAAGCAACAAATTATCCTGGATTGAATGAAATGTTGAGTTATAAACCTTTTTTATGAACATTGCATATTGTTTCCCTGGCTGCCTCCCCTATCCCCGCTATAGCTTTGCTTGCTTTTCCTTTTTCTTTCCCTATATACATTCTTATCCCCTATCTCCTTTTCCTTCTCCCTTTCTCTTTCTTTTTCCCTTTTCCTTCTCTTCCTTTCCTTCCCCTTTCTCTCTTTTCCTTTTTCTTCCCCCCCTTTCCTTTAATTCTTTCTCACCCTCCTTTCCTTTCTTTTTCCCTTCTTCGCTCCTATTCTAGTATTTTGGTCAGTACTGAATTGGGATAACATCTCTTCCTTACCTCTCTATTATCCCCCACGAGCCTTAGGACTAATTCAACAACTTAGTCCTTCTTTTGGCCCACAAGTCTATGTGAAATCTATGGTCCACTTTTTTATTGGTCGCATCAGTCGACCAATCATATGGACTATATTTCATTTAGTGATCTACATATGGAGACAATAAATCTGTTTAGATAGATAAATATAGATGCTCTCTCTTTCCTTTTAAAAAATGATGTTTTTGTATATACAAGAAATATATATATTTTTATATATGTAATCAAGAGTTTTTGAGTAATATATATTTTTGTAAATTATGAAGATATCATAGATTTTACGTGTATTGTATTATCACATATTCACTTATATACACATTTATAATTTTTCTTGTTCGGACATTGTTGTTAATTTTGGTTATTATTTCAGTTCAAATGTTTACTTATTATATGCATGCTTCTTCGCCACCCGGGTGCAGCTATTGGTGCCAAGCCTCTCTCTTCATTCATCGGACTGCTCGGGGTGGCGTTGCCTCTGGTGGGTGCCCTGGACTCTGCTTAGCACTTTTTCAGGATCATATGGACACCCAAGGGCGTTCCAGTTGCGATTGGACGCCCATTTTGCCGACTGGCATGCAGGCTTTCCACTGCAACATTCATTCCTTGAAAATCCCCTTCGGGGTGTCTTCTCCAATTCCACCACAAGAGTGCTCCACTGCTTCCTGTCCCTTTGCTCTCCCCAACTCTGGTTTAGAGTGGCGATGCGGAATGACATCATGCAGTGGCGCCGGCGCGTGTGCGGTACAGCCTGTGTCCACTTCCGGTCCATGTGACCGGATGGGGGGTATATATAGACCAGGGGATTCAGTGCAGAGATGCTGCTGAGTCCCTGGGACTACACGATCGCCATATGTTCACAAGGTAAATCATTTCTCATTGATACAATATGCAGGTTTATTCCTCTTCTGTTTCTGCTCTGTTTCATCCAAGTATGTTTATCTCAGTACTCTCTTTTTGAGAATCCAAGTATGTTTATCTCAGTACTCTCTTTTTGAGAAGTCTGATTTTGGAGGCATGGTTTGCCCCTGTTCAAATCCTATTTAGTGACTAAATATATTTCTTTCCGAGTCTGCTCTCACATTTGTGTTGGAGCTTCATTAACTCTTTTCTTACCGTATATCACAATTTACTTTTTCAGCGGTTGGGAATTACTGCATATACATATGTGAATCGCCTTTCCTTGCTGTCCCAGGAATCAAGTTAATTACCCCTGTAGCCTGTGTAAGTTACCATCATTAACAAATTTTATTCCATCTTTGGGTAATATGATTGCCGGGAGACGCATTGCCTTGGCAATGTGTTCTCTGGGGCTACATATATGTGGACTTATGGGGGTTTGCTTGTCCATGTGTATTCCTTTCTCACTGGACATATTTTTAATTTTCAACTTTAGATATTACCCAAGCTACGGGTCGTTTTCTCTTGCCTTGCGGGTTTTTTGCTGCCCTCTGTGATCTTTGGATGTGCCTTGGGCGGGGGTCCGCTGCTGCCACTGGGGGTGCGGCCATCTGGGCTGGCTGGAGTGTGGAGAGAGGTAAGGGGCTTGACCCTAGGGGGGGGTGAATTGTGCATGCATAGACTTTCTCATCACTAATATTATTATATTTGTTTTACCGTTGGTTATCGTTATTAATGGATTGTATATGTATCTGTGTGTGTCCTTTTTTGTATTTTGTAGAAGGTGTACATCACCTATTGGACTCAAAAACGCGGCTGGAAAAACGTCCGTGGGCATGAGGCCTAAAGCTAATATGAAGTTTTTGTAATTTTGTTTACATACATACGTGCTTTACTTCTGTTTATTATTAAGTATATATTCTGTCCACTATACTTTTGTCCCTCAATACTGTGTCCAGCATCACCTGTGATCAGAGTAAGCCCCACCTCATCAAAACTACTTAATACAGGTACAGTTTGAAGCACTAATATACATATGAAAATATTTTGACAATGCAACATGATACTACCTATCCAGTCTGATTTTTATATACTCAATTCGGAGACGACATCCTTTGCTGTTCACCCTTTCTCACTCAGTAATCCAGGATTTTTCACACACTGCACCCCTGCTATACAATTCCCTTCTTTATGAAACAAAATCAAAATTTCCAGAAATGTTATATCTCTAGTGTGGACTGTGAAGCTTTTACATGCATTGCCTACATGTTCTATAATCTTTTTATTGTAATTATTATACTACCCCATACTGCCATTTCTGGATGTTGTTTGCAATTACAATAGTTGATTTTGGCCATGTGACAGTTAATTTTAGTGGAACTGTAAAAAGAAAGGCTATATTTGAAACTAGCAAGAGAGAAGAAATGGGTAAAAAGTGCAAAATAACACAGGTATTAGAGGGTTGAGGACTGAAAAATTATGAACACAGAAATTTAAGTTTAAGGTGAGATGCATGAGCAGATTTAAAGAATATGTAAATCTAACGTTTCATATTCCCGATATGTGCCTGCTGTAATGGTAATGTACTTGTATGAAAAAGAATCTCGTTCTCTTTTTATTGCATCCTTTGTATAAAAATCCCTGGTGTTCCTGCCAGTCCCTCTGCTTTCCTATTAAAAACTGACCACACTAAGCAGGAGAGCACACTGTGGTAAGTTTTCCTTCATCGATCAGACACGATCACTTATAAAAACAAAAAGGGATAAAGAGGTATATTACATATATATATTTTTAATATCTACACACAATATGAACTTGTTTTGGAGCTGGTAAATTAAAAGATTTACAACGAATGCAAAAAAAAAATAACCAGTTGCCTACCTTCGGCTTGTTACACACGTCCATAAAATCTCCTCCTCTTTACACAAGGCGTCACCTGTAAGTCGAGGAGACTGCCTGCAGTTTGTCCTCTCCCCTGCTCCCTCCCATGCACAGCCCTTGAGACCTGATGTCTGTAGAAAAATGAGCTCCCAATCCTACAATTGGGAGCCAGTCAGAAGCCTTCCTCATTAAATGATCACTGTAACAGCCAATCACAGTGATCATTCAGTGTAACATTTGTAAACAATAACAAAAGTAACAATTAGCGGTCTGGTCTCCTAAGTTCCCTGACAGACAGTGATCTGTGAGTAAGAGAGATAGAGCTACAGCTAACACAGAAGAATGTGTATTGTGTGCAGAGAGAATTAGTTAACTCTTAAGCCCTGTACACACGATCGGTTTTACCGATAAAAACAGTCCGATGGACTGTTTTCATCGGACAAACCGATCGTGTATGGGACCCATCGGTCTTTTTTCCATCGGTTTTAAAAAATAGAACAGGTTTTAAATTTTTCCGATGGATCAAAAATCGATAGCAAATTCCGATCGTCTATGGGCAAGTCCATCGGATAAAAAACCCACGCATGCTCAGAATCAAATTGACGCATGCTCAGAGGCATTGAACTTCATTTTTCTCAGCTCATCGGAGTGTTTTACGTCACCGCGTTTGGAACGGTCGGTTTTTTGACTGATGGTGTGTAGGCAAGACTGATGGAAGTCAGCTTAATCGGATTACTGTTGGACAAAACCATCGGATCAGAATCCATAGGATATCCGATCGTGTGTACGAGGCTTCAATTAACCAGGACATGCCCTTATTTTACTACCCAACCCATTCCTTTCAGTAGATCACCCTGTAAAAGCACTATTTAACAGTTTACTCTCCTGTTCAATGCTTCTATTTTAAATTATTTGTTAGAAAAAAAAAATTCTCTTTTATTTTAACCACTTACGGACCGCCGCACGACTATATGCGTCAGCACTTTGAAGAGGGATATCTCTGTTATGGCAGCAGCTAGCTGCCATAACCCAGGTATCCTCGTCTTCAGCCGGCGATCCGGTTTCCGATAATGGTGGTCTCTGCGGCAGATTCGCTGCGAGATCACCGTTATCGGCGGCGGGAGAGGGGACCCCTTCCCACCGCTCTCCCGTGCTCTCCGCCACTTACCGGAGCCGCCAGTAGTGGCGGAGGCGATCGGGTCCTCTCTGTGGTCTAATGCAAAAAAAAAAAGGCAACACCACCAGTGTTTCAGAACCTTTTATAGAATTTAATGATTCTGATATTACTTTTTATGACTCTTTTATCATAGCCTTTCAAAGACAGCTAAAATAAAAAGTTAATATTCAGGTGACAGTTGGGAGAAAGTTAACTCAATTCACACTAGCAGCAAGAATCAGGGACACTTGCAGATGGAGAGACTTCAGCCCTTTGCTCACTTTGGAGTTGATTTGCTAAAAGCAAATAGGCTTAGCACTTTGCAAGGGAACTTTTTCCAGAGCATAGTGAATATTGTGAAGCTCTGTCGATTCCATCATTTTATCATGTGCACGCAGAAATACTTTTAACTTTTTTACTTTTATTTTGCTTGCACATGATTGGATATTCTCTGCAAAGTGAAATTATTATTTTCTTTCTCGTACATCACGGGACACAGAGCGGCATAGTCATTACTATGTGGGTTATATAGTTTACCTTCAGGTGCTGGCACTGGCAACTTCCAAACCGGAAGTACCCTCCCCTATATAAGCCCCTCCCATCCGGGAGCACCTCAGTTTTTTGCCAGTGTCTAAGGTGTTGGCCAAGAAGTAACATGTGTTTTTCACTGAGCTTGCGTACAGGTTCTTTTGGGCCTCAGTAAGCTATTCCGGATCCGACCAAAAAAGCTTCATAGCTAAACGGTCGGTACCCGGGCCTTGCAGAGAAGAGCAAGGTTTTGCCTGTAATGCTTCTCTTAGGAGAGCTGGACCCTGGGATCCAGAGCTCTGGTCATACCCACGACCAAGATGTTTTCTGTGCAGGGTGCTATACAGGTCCAGGGGAGTGGAATCCTTGGGAACCCGGTCCCTGAAGGTTTAATTACAATGCCTGCCGTGATAGGTGAAGTTTGGGCTTCTGCGGACCAAACAGAGTCCTGCGGCGGGGAAAAGGTAAGTGGGGGCCCCTCAGGAACTTGG
Organism: Rana muscosa; assembly: GCA_029206835.1. Lineage (NCBI taxonomy): Eukaryota > Metazoa > Chordata > Amphibia > Anura > Ranidae > Rana > Rana muscosa. The sequence continues at coordinate 359,957,025 of CM055122.1, forward strand.
TTCTATTGAGGGGACCCCCAAGCCTAATATGTCTTTCTGCCTGTTACCTAACGGTATTCCCGCTAAATATCTGTGCATGCCTGTAACTACAAAAAAATGTAATAATTTTAATAGTGGTCAAGAAAAAATATATATATATATAGACTGCGGTACCTGTGTTAATCCACTAGAGGCCGCTGTGGAACGTTTCTTGTCATGTGGACTTTTTTCTTTTCATCAGAGCAAGTCCAGGCAGATGGTGAGTTCTCTTGTGGGAAACTGCTTCCTCTGCCATGTTGCAATGTTCATCCATCCCCCGGCCTGCGGCAAACATGGCCCTGTCTCCTGTCCCTAGTTTCCCTTTTCAAAAAAGAGCGCCGAAGGCGCGCGTGCACGCGCCTCTCTATATAGAGGTGAGTAGAAAAGGGGGCGAAGCTTGGTGGATGACGCTCTGTGCGCGCCACAGCGCTTCTGCGCATGTGCGGGCGTCCCAGCATGTTAAAAGGCACAATTATGTGTTGTGAGCTGGCTATGGTGCAGAAACAGAGCTGGCAACATTTAAAGAAAGGCATACAGCAAGCGGTTGATGCAGGCATCCCCATAGAAAGGCACATTAGTAGACACCAACTGTTTATATAGCAGCATTTGTGCTAGACTATTGTCAGTAAGTGGTGTATTTCGGCTGGAATACCTCAGCTTTCGGCTTAGGAATATGCCGTCTAAAAACTCCGGGACTAAGAATCCCAGGAAGCATAGGGGGTCTCCATCGGGCTCTGAGGATCTTGGGCATGCTTCGGCTGCACCAATCTCCCCTGAAAAATCAGAGGTTAGTGACCGTAGAGCACCCTCAGGAGTACCTGGTACTGTGGCTGTCCTCAGTTCACCTGCTCCTGTGTATGTAACAGAGGAGGTTTTTTCCTCAGCTCTGGGAGGGCTGGAAGAGAGATTGTCAACATTGATCGCTGCTTCCCTGTCAGAGGGAAAGTGCGCCCGATCTCTGTCTCCTCCCTCAGAGTGCCTGTTAGCGGAGCAACAGTCCCATACAGGGATCGACCTACCTGAAGGGGATCAGGACGAGGTTGATTCTGTTGTAGAGGAATCAACAGTGGAAGAACCATTCTCAGCATCACATGCTGAAAGATTATGGGTTCAGTCCCTGACTAACATGGTCCGATCAGCATTTAAAATGCCCCTTGCGGAGCCATCATCCACTTCTGTCTCCTCGTTGGGGTCGCTAAAAGCCCCCCAGACTGTTTGTTCCTTTCCAATCCATCCTTTACTGGAAGGGCTCATTTACCAGGATTGGGAACATCCTGATAAAATATTTACTCCTCCCAAGAGATTTCAGGTGGTCTATCCCATGGAGGATAAGTTCATCAAAAAATGGAAGGTCCCTACAGTGGACGCAGCCATCTCTTGTGTGAATAAATCACTGACATGTCCAGTAGATAATGTCCAAATGTTCAAGGACCCAATAGATAAAAAATTGGAGTCCTTATTAAAATCTGCTTTTGCTACAGCAGGCTTGGTGACACAACCAGCAGTGGCAGCTATTGGGGTCTGCCAAGCAGTGAAGGATCAGTTGAAACAGGTCTTAAGGGACTTGCCAGATCAGCAGGCTCTTGCCCTAGCTGATCTACCTAGAGCCTTATGCTTTGCGGTTGACGCTATAAAGGATTCAATCCATCAGGCCTCCCGCCTTACGCTGTCTGTAGTACATATGCGCAGGCTTCTGTGGCTCAAAAACTGGTCTGCTGAAGCTCCCTGTAAAAAATTGCTGGTCAGCTTCCCATTTCATGGTGAACGCTTATTCGGGGAAGACCTGGACAAATATATCCAGAAAATTTCCAGCGGTAAAAGTACACTTTTGCCGGTTAAAAACAGAGTTAGAGGTCCCTCTTTTAAGAGGCCTGCTTCTCCAGTCCCTAGGACATCGGCTGTGAAACAGTTCCGACGGCCTCCTCGGTCAAATCCCGGGGGTAAAAATCAGGGACAATCGCAGGGTAACAAGAAACCCTGGGTCAGGAGAGGTACAAAACCTCCCCCAAAGTCAAATGCATGAAGGGTTGCCCCCACTCAATCGGGTGGGGGGAAGACTTCAGTTGTTCGCAGAGACCTGGCGGGACACGATCAGAGACAGATGGGTGCTCTCCGCAGTAAGTCTGGGATACAAATTGGAGTTAAAAGACTCCCCTCCTTCCCATTTTATAAGGTCAAACGTGCCAAGGGATCCCCAGAAGAGAGGATCCCTCCTGTTGGCACTAGAACAATTATTGCTCCAAGCAGTAATTATAGAGGTTCCCCTGGAAGAATGGGGGTTCGGGTTTTACTCAAACCTCTTTACAGTCCCGAAGCCAAACGGGGACGTGAGGCCCATATTAAATCTAAAAGGGCTAAACAAATTCCTACATATCAGGACTTTCCGGATGGAGTCGATCCGATCGGTGGCCACTGCCCTACAAGGGGAGGAATGGTTAGCCTCGATCGACATCAAAGATGCTTATTTGCACATTCCCATCTTTCCAGTCCACCAAAAATTTCTACGCTTTGCAGTAGAAGGGCGCCATTTTCAGTTCAGAGCCTTACCCTTCGGTCTGGCCACAGCACCACGAGTGTTCACAAAAATTCTGGCCCCATTATTGGCCAATCTAAGAACACGAGGTGTAACGATAATGGCATATCTAGACAACTTGTTGCTGATAGACCACTCAGTGGAAAAACTAGAAGTGGTTGTTCACGAGACAATCGAGTATCTGGAATCTCACGGTTGGATTATCAACCGAGACAAGTCAGCCCTAAAACCAGTCAAAAGTCTGGAATACTTGGGGCTAAGGCTGGATTCAGACCAGAGAAAAATTTTCTTGCCTCAAGAAAAGGGGTCGTCTTTGAGAGATTTGATCCACCTAGTGGGTACAAAAAGACAGCCATCCATACGCCTGTGCATGAGGCTGCTGGGAAAAATGGTGGCATCATTCGAAGCAGTACCCTACGGTCAATTCCATTCAAGGAATCTGCAAAGGGCCATACTGTCAGCCTGGAACAAAAGAGTTCAGGCCCTAGATTTACCAATGTCCTTGTCTCCTTCCGTGCGCAAGAGCCTCCGTTGGTGGTTGGTTCCCCAGAATCTGGAAAAAGGGAAATCCTTCAGTCCAATTTCTTGGAAGGTGGTCACTACAGATGCCAGCCTTATAGGCTGGGGAGCAGTACTGGAGCAATGGTCTCTCCAGGGCAGGTGGTCGGATGCAGAAAAGGCCCTGCCCATCAATCTCTTAGAGATACGAGCAGCCCGGTATGCCCTAGTAGCATGGACATCCAAACTCCAAGGGTCCCCTGTCAGAATTCAATCAGACAATGCCACGGCAGTGGCATACATCAATCATCAGGGTGGCACCAGGAGTCGTGCAGCCCAGAGGGAAGTGAATTGCATCCTGAAATGGGCAGAAAGATATGTCCCAGCCATATCCGCAGTATTCATTCCAGGAGTGGAGAATTGGAAGGCGGACTTTCTAAGTCGCCAACAATCATGCCCAGGGGAATGGTCCCTTCACCCCGAGGTTTTCCGGACAATATGTCAGCAGTGGGGAACACCAGATGTAGATCTTCTAGCATCCAGATTCAACGCAAAGATGGACAGGTTTGTCTCTCGGACAAGGGATCCCCTAGCTTGCGGCTCGGATGCCCTAGTGTTCCCTTGGGATCAGTTCAAGCTGATATATGCATTCCCACCGCCACGATTGTTACCTCGATTACTCCGCAGAATCAGGGTAGAAAAGAAACCAGTGATTCTGGTGGCTCCAGCGTGGCCCCGAAGAGCATGGTACGCGGAGATTGTAAAAATGTCTGTGGGGAGTCCTTGGACCCTCCCACATCGTCCGGACCTGCTTTCGCAAGGACCGATATACCACCCTTCCTTACCAGCCCTAGGTTTGACGGCCTGGCTATTGAAGCCCACATTCTAAAAAAGAGAGGGCTCTCTAATCCTGTGGTATCTACCATGATCAATGCCAGGAAGCCGGTATCCAGGCAGATCTACTATAGAATCTGGAAGGCGTACATCGCCTGGTGTGAGGCCAAGAAATGGCATCCACGTAAGTACGTAATAGGTAGGATTCTGGACTTCCTACAGTGGGCTGTAGATAGGAAGCTTGCCTTGAGTACTATCAAGGGTCAGATTTCGGCCTTGTCAATATTTTTTCAAAGGCCCTTGGCTTTGCATTCACTAGTCAAAGCTTTTATACAAGGAGTGATGCATATTAGCCCTCCGGTTAATATTCCCATATGTCCATGGGACTTAAACCTGGTTCTGTCGGTTCTACAGAAGCAACCATTTGAACCATTACAGCATATTTCCTTGGTTCTTCTCACCAGGAAATTGATTTTTCTAGTAGCCATTTGTTCGGCTAAAAGAGTGTCGGAATTAGCCGCTATGTCCTGTAAAGAGCCATATCTGGTTATCCATAAGGACAGAGTAGTGTTACGTCCTCATCCAGCCTTTCTTCCTAAGGTGGTATCGAGGTTTCATTTGAACCAAGATGTGGTTCTTCCTTCTTTTTTCCCCAAACCTAGTTCAGTAGAGGAAAAGTTATTACATTCTTTGGATGTAGTAAGAGCAGTTAAAGCTTATCTAAAAGCCACTGCTCAGATTCGCAGAACGGATACTTTGTTTATTCTGCCGGAAGGCCCCAGAAAGGGTCAGGCAGCGTCAAAATCTACTTTAGCCAAGTGGATTCGACAGGTCATAATGCAAGCCTATGGCTTGAGAAGGAGACCGCCTCCATTCAAAGTTAGGGCGCACTCCACGAGAGCAGTTGGAACTTCATGGGCAGTGCATCACCAGGCCTCCCTGGCTCAAATCTGTAAGGCCGCAACATGGTCTTCAGTACACACGTTTACTAGGTTCTACCAGGTGGACGTTAGAAGTCAGGAGGATGTCGCCTTTGGGCGCAGTGTGTTGCAGGCCGCAAAAGATCCTCATGTCTGATAGCGCTCAGCTTATGTATGGTGTATCCCCCCCCTCATTGGGCATTGCTTTGGGACGTCCCACATAGTAATGACTATGCCGCTCTGTGTCCCGTGATGTACGAGAAAGAAAATAGGATTTTTATAACAGCTTACCTGTAAAATCCTTTTCTTGGAGTACATCACGGGACACAGAGCTCCCACCCCTCTTTTGGGGACACTTATTGCTTTGCTACAAAACTGAGGTGCTCCCGGATGGGAGGGGCTTATATAGGGGAGGGTACTTCCGGTTTGGAAGTTGCCAGTGCCAGCACCTGAAGGTATCTATATAACCCACATAGTAATGACTATGCCGCTCTGTGTCCCGTGATGTACTCCAAGAAAAGGATTTTACAGGTAAGCTGTTATAAAAATCCTATTATTATTATACACGATTTATATAGCGCCAACAGTTTACGCAGTTCAATACAAAAAGGTACAGGAGGGCCCTGCTCCTAGAGCTTACATTCTAAAAGGAGGGGTGGTGGTACAAAATGTAATAGCTGCAGAGAATTTGATGACACATTCACTAAGCTGAATGGAAAACAAAACTCCTTTTAATGTGAACATCCTCTTTGTCATTAGTAAATCAACCCTGTGCAATTCAATGACCAGCATTACCGCTGTTCTCATGTAACCACTCATTCAGATGGTTATATGTGTTTAAAGCGAAGGTTCGCCCACCGCTTCAAAAATTCAAAGCCAGCAGCTGCTGACATTCAATAATCAGACACTTAACTGTCCTGGAGTCCAGCAATGTCGGCACCGCAGCTGATGTTTCCATCAGCTGTCGGGTGCATGCCGCCTCCATTGCGAGTAAGGGAACCCGGCAGTGAAGCCTTACGGCTTTTGGCCGGGAACCCTACTGCGCATGCGCTCCGCTCCTCTCTCCTACTGGCCCAGCAGCCGGGGAAAGAGGAGGGAGCCCCAGCGATGACGCAAATACCCGCTGCTGAGGCTCCCAAAAGTGGGAACAGGACACCTGTGAAAGACAGGTATCCTGTCCCCCCTCCCCCCGAAAGGTGCCAAATGTGGCACCGGAGGGGGAAGGAGTACAATGAGCGGAAGTTCCACTTTTGTGTGGAACTCCACTTTAAGGACTCTAACCAGCCCTGCACATAGATAGTTGGTGTCTAGGGACAGTGTTTCTGAACACAGCCAATATATCAGTTTTTATGAATTGAACAGAGTGCAACTGTGTCCAGAGGCAATACTTAGCAGCCTCTGAACACAGCAGCCTATACATCCTCATTTACCCATCTGAATTAGGCCGAAGAAGTTCTTGCAAAACACTTCAAAGTGTTTAACCCTTTCGTTGTCAGGCCCTGTGCTCCATTTTTGCACTCAGGTGGCAGACCATTTTTTCTTTGCTTTTTTATTTTTCACTTATAGCTTTCAGAGTTTATAAAAGACCCCCAAACCATATATTTTCTGAAAGCACATGACCAGTTGTCAGGGCTGGGCTCAGCTCTTCCCTCTCAGAGCTCTGTGCTCAGCTGTCAGTAAATGGCCAGCTCTCTTCATTCCACAGTGACCCGCCTAGTCTTCATTCCTGCTAGTCAGCTAGCTCTGCTAGCTATTTAAACTGCATGGATCAGATCTTCTGTGCCTTCGCCTTGGTCAACATATCCGGACTATCTCTGCTGTGTTTTCCTGTGAAAGACTTTTGCTTGGCTGACTTACCTTCTGGTTCCTGATCCTGTTTGCTGCACCCAACTTCGCTGATCTCTGGACTCCTGTTTCTTTGGCTTGTTCTGACTACCGGTCCTGGTTACCAAACTCTGGCTATGTTTTGACTACGTTTGCTATGTTTATACCATTTTACTACTTTATTAAATAGTGTGATTTTTACTGCACTTCTGTCTTAGTCTGATTCATGGTTTCTGTCACCAGTAGAATAAAAATGAGGTGCTACTGATTTTTAAGGTCCCACGATATTTGCGCAAATGTTTATCAAAACAATATTTTTGCTAAAAATCCACTAAAATCATTATTAGCAGATAAAAACACAGAAAATGTTACAAAATTCCTACTAAATATAAAATCTTAACCTGTATGGAGTTATCAAATATCAAAAAAATAAAAATTTGACATTGCGCCTGTTTGCAAAATGGTGAAAATCGAACGTACACAAAAATGTACTGTAAATATCCAAATTTCTCTAAAAATCAGAAGTTCTAATTTTTGCCTTACAGTTTTTAGAATTTGTGAAAGATCCCCAAAACCATATATTTTTTGAAAGCATATGACCTCTAGAACATAAAGGTGCTACTGATTTTTTAGGCCCTGTGGTATTTGCACAAATCTATATCAACACAATATTGTTGCAAAAAATACACCAAAACCATTATTAGCAGATAAAAACAAACAATTTTACAAATTTCCTGCTAAATATAAAAGCTTATCCTGTGTTGAGTTAATAAATAACAAATATTTGTAAATTTTAAATTGCGCCTTTTTGCAAAATTATAAAAATCGAACGTACCTAAAAATCTCTCTAAAAATCTGGAAGTTTAAATTTTTCACTTACATATTTTCACTTACATATTTTTTCCGAAAGCATATGACCTCTGCAATAAAAAGAAGGTGCTACTGATTTTTTAGGCCCTGCGGTATTTGCGCAAATGTTTATCAAAACAATTTTATTTCGCTAAAAATACACTAAAACCATTATTAGCAGATAAAAACACAGCTAATTTTACAAAATTCCTGCTAAATTCCCAACTAAATATAAAAGCTTAACCTGTATGGAGTTAATAAACAACAAATACTTGTAATTTTTACATTGCGCCTTTTTGCAAAATATCGAACATACGCAAACATGTAAATATCCAAATTTCTCAAAAAATCTGAAGGCTTTAATTTTTCCCTTAAAGCATTTAGAATTTGTGAAAGACCCCCCAAACCATATATTTTCTGAAAGCACATGGCCAGTAGAATAAAAAGAAGGTGCTACTGATTTTTAAGGCCCCGCAATTTTTGCACAAATGTGTATCAAATCACTATTTTCACCCAAAAAAACTCAAAAATCCTTATTTGTACACATAAACATAATATAACTTACGTAATTCCTGCTAAATTCCTACTAATGCCTCGTTCAGTAGCGTGTGCTAAAGCATGGAGGGCCATGTTTATCTGCACGGGATACACAAGTATTCTGTGCATCCCTGTGCAGGCAGTCCTGTTCATGTCAAATGGAACACAGCAGCTGCAAGGACAGATCTGACAACCATGTGGTGCATGGACCCAAAACGCAGACAGTGTGAGTTAAGGCACATGCACCAATACGGATGTCAAGTTGGGAGCAGTGGCTGTGTCCTTGCAGCTGCTGCATCCCAATTGACATGAATGGGACTGCCTGCACAGAAATGCACAGAACACCTGTGCATTCCCGTGCAGCTGCTGTGTCCCAATGGACATCAATGGGACTGCTTGCATGGGGATGCACGGAACACCTGTGCATCCCTCTGCAGCTAAACACGACCCTGTAGTGGTATGACCTGCGTGAACAAGGCCTTGGGCTTTGTTTAGACCTACAGTTGGGGGGGGGGGGGACAGCATGCAGTTGCGGCGCATTTGTTGGAAAAAAATGGGATTTAAACAGGTGGTGAGGAGGCATCGCATCGCTCCCTCACCGCCTGTCAGTAGCCTCTGGTCTGGAGGGTAGCCTTGGGCTTTAGAGGCCAGGGGGCTTTAGACGCATGTCTAAATTTATTCTTAGAAAATATGAAACAGCACTAGCAACATATATTATTCAATACACATCATGGTGATTAGTGTCATATACAACAAATGTGTTTATGCCATAGAAAATCAAAGATGTAACAAAAGTATATATGATATGCACAAATATATAAGGTGCTTATATTGAAAAATGGTGCAATGGTGCTCGAAACTTGCAAAATGTGAGGCGACTCCCCTTCGGTGACCCCATTCACCAGAGACAATGGACCCTCAGCTTCGCAGTCTGGGGTCAAAAACGCAGTGATCAATTGATCTCGGCATGTGCAGGATAGTTTCTCAAAAAACTTCTTCCAAGAGGGTACCTTAAAGGAAGGATACGCCACACTCCATAGATGGGGAAATATATAAAAGACTCATAGTGAAATATCGCTAGGATAAATCATTAAGCACATTAAAGGCGCCACTTACAGAATATCTGGCAAAGACAGGCATCAGCTAAAAGACATCCGAGTTCGCTGCTGTAGGCATGCGTTCCACAGAGGCGGAAAATGCGTCAATGGTTGACGTAAACCGCAAGTGCATTGACACATTTCGCCCCTGCTCCAGGGCGTCATCAAAGGACATCACTTCCGGTTCCTTACAATCAATTTATACCTGAGGGAAGATCACTCCTAGATCTAGGTGAGAACGAAGCAACCAATTACGATCAGATCAACTTCCTCCTCTATAACATAATTTCCTGTTGCCAAATATATATATATATATATATATTGTGACAGCAGGAAGGTAAAGTCACCTGGTTGCATCCAGGGGGGTAGATATATTTCGCCCAGATTCAGGCTTTACGCCGACTTATACAACTAGGTGGAGAGTTGTATAAGGCTAGTGGGCTCATGGATGACTCATACCTCTAGGGAGAGTGTGGGGCGTCGTGCAGACAGAGATGAGGAGACCAGCTGAACCTTGTCAGCTCATTTAGGCCTCTATAAGAACTCCCAGCTTCATTAGATGTTAGCTCATGCCTGGAACCAGACCTGTGTGGACTGTCTAGGGAGAGTGAACCCCTGTGCGGTGAGACAAAGCCTGTGTGGCTATTTGCTTGGACATTTAAAACCAGGGACTTAGGGACTAGGACAGCACTAGGCTGATCCCAGTTGTTAGTTAGGAAACCTGTATGTTTAGTCAGAGGTCAAGTTGACCAGGATTTATTTTATTTATGTTTCTTTTGCTTTGCTGTGTTTTGTCACTGTAAATAGAAAATAAACCGCACCTTTTTGATTTTGAAAACCACAACCTCCGTTTGCTGGGCCTGTTTTTGTCTGGGGAGCCCATCCCGGGGGTCACACACACCCGCTGCCGAGCTAACCCCCTCACAGTTGGTGGAGAATGCGGGCAGTTTTTTTTTAAGCCAGCATGGAGGAGATACTGAAACAGCTGGCTCTAGCAAATGCCAATCAACAGCAGACAAATGCAGGTTTGCAAAGGAGCCTTGCAGCCCAGCAGCAAGCTCATCAACAGAGCCTTGCAGCCCAGCAGCAAGCTCACCAACAGAGTCTGGAAGCTCAGCAACAAGCCCAGCAGCAATCTGAGGCCCGCTTCATAGACCTGTTACAGAAGCAAGAGCAGAGACTACAACAAATGGAAGCAGTAATGCAGCAACGTCCGCAGACCAGTGAGGAAAGCCGTCCCACTAATACCGCGTCCTTTGGGGTGAGTCGTTTATTGACAAAAATGACTGGAGAGGATGATCCAGAGGTATTTTTGACCACATTTGAAAGGACCGCTGAAAGAGAAAAGTGGCCTGAGGAGCAGTGGGCTGGACTGGTGGCTCCTCTGTTAACTGGTGAATCGCAGAAAGCTTACTATGACCTAGAGCCTAACCAAGCAAAAGACTATGTGATGCTAAAAGCTGAAATTTTGGCAAGGCTGGGTGTCACCCAGGCTGTCCGGGCTCAGCGTGTGCATAACTGGACTTTCCAGCTTGGAAAACCCCCCAGGTCTCAAATGTATGATCTCATTCACCTGAGCAGAAAGTGGCTACAGCCAGAGACTTTGTCCGCACCAAAGATTGTGGAACGTGTTGTAATGGATCGGTTTTTGAGAGCTCTTCCTACTGCCATCCAAAAGTGGGTAAGCCATGGAGACCCAGAAACGGCCGGTAAACTTGTGGATCGGGTAGAGAGATACTTGGCTGCAGAGAACCTGACGGCCTCTTCCAGAGACACTCAGACTTTCCACCCTAAGACCAGACCATCCCCAGGGGCGGATAAGAGGATTCCAAGGGGTGAGGGTGGAGAGAGTGAGAGGGTGGGAGCTCTACCCCAAGTTTGGCGAGAACAGCCTGGGAAATCAGCGGCTCAAGAGGCGGCAAGAAGGATCGTTTGCTACCGCTGCCGGCAAGCGGGACATATTGCAGCCAATTGCCCGGTTGTGGAGGAACCCATGCAGTGTGACTTTCTGACGGGCAGACGTCAGTCGCTGTGTGCGACAGTCGCATGCACTGCCATTCGAGGAACTGAGAAACATTTATGCAAAATGTGTGTTAATGGTAGAAATGTTGTGGTATTGCTGGATTCAGGTAGCCTTGTGACCCTGATAAAGGCTGAGTTAGTTAAAACAGAGGTCTTTGGGAATAGCAAGGTAGCTGTTATTTGTGTGCATGGGGACACCCGAGAGTATCCAGTGACTACAGTGTGTTTCGAGACCCCCAAAGGTACCCTCTCTCATCCAGTGGGCTTAGTATCTCAGTTACCGCATGACGCCATTGTGGGAAGGGATTTTCCGAAGTTCTGGGAACTGTGGGATGATCCTGAGCCCCCCACTGGTGCCCCTATGTACCAGGAATGTGATAGCCAGAACTCCCCTGAGAGTGGTGAGGACTCTCCGGAATTTCCCTTATCAGTATTGGCAGGGGAGACTCAAGAAACTGGAGAGGAGCCCACCTCCTCAGACGAAAACCTACCGTCTGTGGAGTTTTCTGATCTTGAGGTTCACAGGGAAAACTTTGCCACAGAACAGTTGAAAGACCCCGCCCTAATAAAGGCACGGGAAAACGTAGTGAAAATAGATGGCGAGTTAGTGAACCCAGATAATACCTGCACTTACCCATACTTCAGCGTAGAGAAGGACCTACTGTATCGGGTGGCAAAAAGGGCAGAAGAAACCGTTGAGCAGCTTGTGGTGCCCAAACCTTACAGGAAGTTGGTGTTGGAGTTGGCCCATGGGCACATTCTTGGAGGTCATCTGGGGACAGAGAAAACCCGAGAGAGGGTATTACAGAGATTCTATTGGCCGGGGGTGATGAAGGACATAGAAAATTATTGTTCCTCCTGCCCTGTGTGTCAGAGGTCGGCCCCGATGCCACATTTCCGTAGCCCGCTGGTCCCTCTACCCATCATTGAGGTCCCGTTTGAGAGGATCGCCATGGATTTGGTAGGGCCTATAATCAAGTCCGCTAGGGGGCACCAGTACATATTAGTTATAATGGACTATGCCACCCGTTATCCAGAAGCGATCCCTCTCCGAAATACCTCGGCCAAAACCATAGCCAAAGAGCTATCTCTTGTGTTTAGCCGGGTGGGTATTTGTAAAGAACTGCTTACGGACCAAGGTACACCCTTTATGTCCCGGGTTATGAAGGAGCTGTGTAAATTGTTCAAAGTGACGCAATTACGTACATCTGTGTATCACCCCCAAACCGATGGGCTGGTTGAAAGATTCAACAAAACCCTAAAACAAATGTTGAAGAAAGTGGTGGATAGAGATGGAAAGGATTGGGACTGTCTACTTCCTTATCTGATGTTTGCTATTAGGGAGGTGCCCCAATCCTCTACGGGATTCTCCCCCTTTGAGTTACTGTATGGGAGACACCCAAGAGGGCTGTTGGATATTGCCAAGGAAACTTGGGAAAGTGAGAGTTCTCCCCACAGGAGTGTGATTGAGCATGTCGCCCTGATGCAAGACCGAATTGCACAGGTAATGCCCATCGTGAAGGAACATTTGGCCCAAGCGCAGTTAGCACAGCAGAGAGTGTACAACCGTGGAGCCAAGACCCGTACCTTTTCCCCGGGGGATAGGATACTGGTACTTGTCCCTACGGTTGAAAGTAAATTCCTTGCCAAATGGCAAGGCCCCTATGAGATAATGGAAAAAGTGAGCGAAGTGAATTACAAGGTCAGACAACCAGGAAGGCGAAAGCCCGAACAGATCTATCACGTTAATCTGTTGAAAGCCTGGAGGGATAGAGAGTCCCTAGTCGCAGACACTTGGTCACCAGCTCAAACTGGTTGCGTGATTCCTGAGGTTGGAATAGCAGCCACCTTGTCACAACCCCAACAACAGGAGGTTAAGGAGTTTGTGCTTCGCAATAAGGAGGTATTCTCTGAGCTGCCGGGACAAACATCTGGGGTAGAGCATGACATCATTACCCCGCCCGGTGAAAGGGTGAAGTTAAAACCCTATCGGATCCCAGAGGCCCGACGGGAGGCAATACGGGAGGAAGTACAGAAAATGCTGAACTTAGGGGTGATAGAGGAGTCCCAAAGTGATTGGTCTAGTCCCATTGTGTTGGTGCCTAAACCGGATGGGAGCTGGCGATTTTGTAACGATTTTCGTCAGTTGAACAAAGTTACAAAATTTGACACCTACCCCATGCCACGTATAGATGAGTTGATCGACCGGCTGGGAACAGCCCGATACATGACGACTCTTGACCTCACAAAAGGGTATTGGCAAATCCCCCTGGCCAAGTCGGCCAAAGAGAAAAACGCATTTGTAACCCCAGACGGGGCGTTCCAATATAAAAGAATGCCGTTCGGGTTACAGAATGCGCCGGCCACATTCCAGCGGAAAATGGACCAGATGCTGAGGCCCCATCGGGAGTATGCTGCGGCTTACCTGGATGACGTAATTGTCCATAGCACAGATTGGGCCTCACATCTGCCAAAAGTGCAAGCAGTCCTGGACTCTGTTCGGGAAGCGGGGTTTACGGCTAACCCCAAGAAGTGTACCATTGGGCAGGAGGAGGCCAAATATCTTGGGTACACCATTGGGAGGGGAGTAATAAAACCCCAACTCAACAAAGTCGAGGCCATCCAGAGTTGGCCACGTCCCAACAGCAAGAAGCAGGTACGAGCCTTTCTGGGAATCGCTGGGTATTATCGGCGATTCATTCCCCACTTTGCTTCTAAGGCTGTGCCCCTAACCAACCTGACGAAGGGGAAAGGGTCGGTCATGATTAAATGGACCCCCGAGGCTGAGGCAGCATTCCAATTCTTGAAACAAGCCTTATGTAGCCAGCCAGTGTTGTACTCACCCGACTTCTCTAAAGACTTTGTCGTACAAAGTGATGCGTCAGATGTGGGGTTAGGAGCAGTATTGTCCCAGGTCTGGAACGGGGAAGAGCACCCAGTCATTTACCTCAGCAGGAAGTTGAAGTCCCATGAGGTAAATTACGCCACCGTTGAAAAGGAGTGTTTAGCGGTGAAGTGGGCTCTAGATTCCCTTCGGTACTACCTGCTAGGTAGGCACTTTGACATGGTTACGGATCACGCTCCGTTAAAGTGGATGGCTCAAAACAAGGAAACAAATAGAAGAGTGAATAGGTGGTTCCTGGCCCTCCAGGAATTCAACTTCACAGTAAAGCATCGCCCTGGCGTTCAAATGGGGAATGTGGATGCTTTGTCTCGAGTACATGAATGCCTGATTGCTGGTGTTCCAACCCCGAGGTTAAAACAAGAGGGGGGGGGTATGTGACAGCAGGAAGGTAAAGTCACCTGGTTGCATCCAGGGGGGTAGATATATTTCGCCCAGATTCAGGCTTTACGCCGACTTATACAACTAGGTGGAGAGTTGTATAAGGCTAGTGGGCTCATGGATGACTCATACCTCTAGGGAGAGTGTGGGGCGTCGTGCAGACAGAGATGAGGAGACCAGCTGAACCTTGTCAGCTCATTTAGGCCTCTATAAGAACTCCCAGCTTCATTAGATGTTAGCTCATGCCTGGAACCAGACCTGTGTGGACTGTCTAGGGAGAGTGAACCCCTGTGCGGTGAGACAAAGCCTGTGTGGCTATTTGCTTGGACATTTAAAACCAGGGACTTAGGGACTAGGACAGCACTAGGCTGATCCCAGTTGTTAGTTAGGAAACCTGTATGTTTAGTCAGAGGTCAAGTTGACCAGGATTTATTTTATTTATGTTTCTTTTGCTTTGCTGTGTTTTGTCACTGTAAATAGAAAATAAACCGCACCTTTTTGATTTTGAAAACCACAACCTCCGTTTGCTGGGCCTGTTTTTGTCTGGGGAGCCCATCCCGGGGGTCACACACACCCGCTGCCGAGCTAACCCCCTCACAATATATATATATAATATATAAAAAAAAATATATGAAACGTTATTTATAAACAGAAACCGCAATAGGAAACATGCCATTTGGTTATCACACTACAATACATCATATAATGCCATAGACATTTGCAAAAGATTTCCCATCGTTAAAATGAATTGAATGTATGAAATGAAAAATAAAATCTTTTAACTGATGCCTGTCTTTGCCAGATATCCTGTAAGTGGTGCCTTCTCTATTTCCCCATCTATCTTCCTTTAAATTACCCTCTTGGAATAAGTTTTCTGAGAAACTATTCTGCACATCCCCAGATCAATTGATCACTGCGTTTTTGACCCCAGACTGCGAAGCTGAGGTTCCATTGTCTCTGGTGAGTGGGGTCACTGAAGGGGGAGTCACCCCACATTTTGCAAGTTTCGAGCACCATTGCACCTTTTTTCAATATAAGCACTAAAGCACCTTATAGATTTGTGCATATCATATATCATTTTGTTGCATCTTTGATTTTCTATGGCATAAACACATTTGTTGTATATGACACTAATCACCATGGTGTGTATTGAATAGGGACAGAGCAGGCATTTTAGGCAGTGCAGGAGGGGAGGAAGCAGCGAGTTACAGGTAGAGAAGCAGAGGCGGCGGAGGGGGTGGTGTCATTTTAGCTGAATAAATCTGATCAGTGGCTTGTTCGCTGCTAATCGGAGCTATTTTTTTTATTCAGCAGAGTCTGCTGAACAGTTCTGATATAGGTTTATGGTCACTGAAGTGACCATGAACTTATAACAAAGCAGGAATGTAGGTCCGTACAGCGTACGGATTTGGCCACCTGCAGGCACTTCTGGCATACGGACCTAGCCATGAAACGGTTAATGCCAATGTCTGTGATTAACAGATTTGGGAGACACTGCATTTGATTAGATAGTTCAAAGGGTACAGCTCCTCCCTTTGGCGAATACCCTACACATAATGAGTAAGCCAAGCAGTAGCAAACTGTAAAAATAGGTACACAAACTTCTTGTAATGATCAGCTCAACTATGGCAAGTCACAGTTATGCAAAAAGTAAATAAATAAATATATATACACACACACACAAAGATCCTTGTCCGCCAATAAATTATGGCTTGTACAAAAATGGGAATTTTGATATTTATAATTTAATACATTGGAGTATACAGTCAGGTCTATAAATATTGGGACATCGACACAATTCTAATCTTTTTGGCTCTATACACCACCACAATGGATTTGGAATGAAACGAACAAGATGTGCTTTAACTGCAGACTTTCAGCTTTAATTTGAGGGTATTTACATCCAAATCAGGTGAACGGTTTAGGAATTACAACAGTTTGTATATGTGCTTCCCACTTTTTAAAGGGACCAAAAGTAATGGGACAGATTAACAATCATAAATCAAACTTTCACTTTTTAATACTTGGTTGTAAACCCTTTGCAGTCAATTACAGCCTGAAGTCTGGAACGCATAAACATCACCAGACGCTGGGCTTCATCCCTGGTCTCTAATACAACTGTCTTCAGTTCCTGCTTGTTCTTGGGGCATTTTCCCTTCAGTTTTGGCTTCAGCAAATTAAATGCATGCTCAATCGGATTCAGGTCAGGTGATTGACTTGGCCATTACATAACATTCCACTTCTTTCCCTTAAAAAACTCTTTGTTTGCTTTCGCAGTATGCTTCGGGTCATTGTCCATCTGCACTGTGAAGCACCGTCCAATGAGTTCTGAAGCATTTGGCTGAATATGAGCAGATAATATTGCCCGAAACACTTCAGAATTCATCCTGCTGCTTTTGTCAGCAGTCACATCATCAATAAATACAAGAGAACCAGTTCCATTGGCAGCCATACGTGCCCACGCCATGACACTACCACCACCATGCTTCACTGATGAGGTGGTATGCTTTTTTATCATGAGCAGTTCCTTTCCTTTTCCATACTCTTCTCTTCCCATCACTCTGGTACAAGTTGATCTTGGTCTCATCTGTCCATAGGATGTTGTTCCAGAAATGTGAAGGCTTTTTTAGATGTTGTTTGGCAAACTCTAATCTGGCCTTCCTGTTTTTGAGGCTCACCAATGGTTTACATCTTGTGGTGAACCCTCTGTATTCACTCTGGTGAAGTCTTCTCTTGATTGTTGAAATTGACACACATACACCTACCTCATGGAGAGTGCTCTTGATCTGGCCAACTGTTGTGAAGGGTGTTTTTTTCTTTTTTTTTTTTTAGATATTCTTTATTTATACTTCAAAAAGGGATACATCCAATACGTTTTTTTCACCAGGGAAAGAATTCTTCGGTCATCCACCACAGTTGTTTTCCGTGGTTTTCCCGAGTCTTTTGGTTTTACTGAGCTCACCGATGCGTTTTCTTTTTAAGGATGTTCCAAACAGTTGATTTGGCCACACCTAATGTTTTTGCCATCTCTCTCATGGGTTTGTTTTGTTTTTTCAGCCTAATGATGGCTTGCTTAACTGATAGTGACAGCTCTTTGGATCTCATATTGAGTGTTGACAGCAACAGATTCCAAATGCAAATAGCACACTTGAAATTAACTCTGGACCTTTTATCTGCTCCTTGTAAATGGGATAATGAGGAAATAACACACACCTGACCATGAAACAGCTGAGCAGCCAATTGTCCCATTACTTTTGGTCCCTTAAAAAGTGGGAGGCACATATACAAACTGTTGTAATTCCTACACCGTTCACCTGATTTGGATGTAAATACCCTCGAATTAAAGCTGAAAGTCTGCAGTTAAAGCACATCTTGTTACTTTCATTTCAAATCCATTGTGGTGGTGTATAGAGCCAAAAAGATTAGAAATGTGTCGATGTCCCAATATTTATGGACCTGACTGTAGTACAGGACACATTATCTATAGTCACAGACCATGGGTTTTTTGCTACCTTCAGGTGTTTAGACAATGGCAAAGCCTTTGCTGGGAACTCGCCCAGTGCACCCTCATATAAGCCCATCCATTCTATGGGACTCCAGATTTGTAACCAGCAATAAGGAGAGACAGAGGACAGAGAGGGGAAATCTATTGGAGGTACGCATCTTCGCTGGTCTCACGATTCGATTACAATTATCTGGTCAACGATTCGATTCTGCGATGCATCGCACTGCTGATGGTTTCCATTAAAAAAAACTCAAGCATTTAGAAGAACTCAATTTTTTACATTTTATCTGCTTTAAAAAAAAAAAAAGACACTTCCTGCAAGTAGCAGGACATGGAACAGTCCAGGATACGAGGGAGGGGTAGGAACTGAAGGATGGAATAATCCATGAAAAAGAGAGGAAGAATGGAAGAATCCATGGATAGAAAATGGAAGGCTGGTGTCAGGAACTGAAAGATGGAAGAGTCTGGCAATGGAGATGGAGGAATCCATGGATAGGAACAGAAGGATGGAAGAGTCTGGGGATGAAGATGGAGGAATCCATGGATAGGAACAGAAGAAAGGAAGAGTTCGAAGATAAAAATGGTGGTGGTGAGGGGCGGACTGAAGGATGGAAGAATCAAAGGGAGGGCACAGGCAATCAGATAGGAGAAAAACACTGCTGCTGGGAGGACAGGAGTGTTGGAATCCGCAGCTGACAAACAGCCCTGTGAAGTTCACCGTACTGGCTCCGTGCTGGGAGTTCAGCTCGGCTTCCCCATTTGCACATTCCAGCACACTAGGAGTTAACACAGTGGAAGGCGGGAACGGGGAAGCCGAGCTGAACTCCCAGCATGGAGCCAGTACGAGTTATAAGTAGAGTACAAACTCCTATGTACTCTACTTACAGGTGTTAAACTGTGTCTATTGAACCCAATCTTACAGTACATTAAGTGCCCCACTGTACATGCTTTTAAAAATATGTAGCTACATACCGCATTTCAGAATGCCTCTCTGCGCTCATGTGACTGCCCAGCGCGCCACTCTCCTCTTTTCTCCTGACTGCTCAGCCCGCCCACTGTAGCTGTCAGATGGGGAGAGGAGAGCAGCTAGCCAGCAAGTCACATGAGCGCTGAGGGGCACTCTGAAATGCGGTATGTAGCTACATATTTTTTTAAAAGCATGTACAGTGGGGCACTTAATGTACTGTAAGACGGGATTCAATAAGACACAGTTTGTTTAACACCTGTAAGTAGAGTATGCTGGGAGTGCTCTCCCAGGAGAGGCAGGGCAAGTCGGAATGAGGTCATCCACCAATCGATGCTACGATTATATTGAACACCCCTAAAATCTATGTCCTGTACTTCAAGATATGGAATTTACATGTTAGTCAAAACTTCCATTAATACTGTAGTACAGGCCTTCATAGACATCCTCAAGCAACACACTGAGGGGTGGGCACCAACATAACATACCTGAAACACCCAGATGCCTGGAAATTCACTAGATAAAACATTGAGAAGGTATGGAAAAAAGACCAGAAGGAAACCTTGCAAAACCGATGCTTGATGCTGAACAGCCCAAGAAACACCATCAGATCTGGTGAAATGGGCCCTGATAGAGAAAGGAGGAACCCTTTCCTTGAGGGCATAACCTATGGAAATAAGCTGCATGAGCCAGTTAGTAATGGTGGAAGAGGCAGAATGTCCCTTCTTGGGACCTTCAGGGAAAACTAGATGTAAAATTTCTGGAAATTTTGAAGCCATGAGACAAATTGTTTTTTGCCCTGTTTTTTTTTCGGAAAAATTGAAATTTTTAAACAAATTGATTTTTGGTGTTCCGGCCAAAAATATAGATAAATTATAAGCCAGCAGCTACACATACTGCAGCTGCTGGCTTTTAATAAATGGACACTTACCTGTCCTGGAGTCCCTCGATGTCGGCACCGCAAAGGTTTTCAATCAGCTGTCGGGTGCTGCCGCCATCATTGCGGGTAAGGGAACCCGGCAGTGTAGCCTTTCGGCTTCACGCCGGGGACCCTACTGCGCATGCGTGAGGCCCTGCTCCTCTCTCCTATTGGCCCGGCAGCCGTGGGAGGAGGAGGGAGCCCCGCGGTGAGGTCACGGGCCGCGGCTCGGACTCTCGAAAGTTGGAAAGGATACCTGTCAAAGACAGGTATCCTGTCCCCCCTCCACCCCCGAAAGGTGCCAATTGTGGCACCGGAGGGGGGGGGGAATCAGATGAGCGGAAGTTCCACTTTAGGGTGGAACTCTGCTTTAAGAACATTTCAACTATACAGGAGAACCGGTGACTTCCCCCCTTTTACTTGCATTAATTATGCCAGGAGGATATGGATATTGGGGGGTGTAATGTCCACCTCAATATTATTTATTATTGTAAAAGAACATATTCCACACCTCTTATTGTTTTTAAATTTTTCCAGATAAAATCAGATACGGGCTTTGAAAAAAAAAATTTTTCCCCCAAAATTTTTCTTTTTTTTTTCCCCAGGCCTTTTCATCTCTAGGGAAGAGAAAGAGGGACTTGTTTTTTCTGAAGGAAGATGTTGCAGCTAGGTAGACCCTAATTGCTTTGGCCACATCCAGGCAGTGGAGTGAAATCTCCTTGGCATGATCCAGGGCAGGACAATGAGCAGGAAAGATAATATCCTCACTGAGGTAAAAAGGAGAGACCATCTTCAGGAAGGCTGGTCTGAGTCTCAGGACAATTTGGTCTCTATGTAAGAAAATAAAAGGCTTCATACAAGGAAGAGCTGCCAGCTTGGAGACATGCACAACAGGGGTATTGGCCATAAAAGGGCATATCGCAAATTGGTTCAAGGGAGGTTTTTAAAGAACTGAAGGCACCAGATGCAAATCTCAGGGAGACACAGGAGGGATTGATATGACAATTCCCTGTACAAAGGTCTTCACAAGACGTTTCAAAGTCAAAGGTTTCTAGAATAGAAAAGATAAGGCAGAAATCTGTCCCTTTAGAGTACTAAAAACCAGATGCTGGTCCAGGCCAGACTAGAGGAAGGTATAGGATGTAAGGGATAGAATATTCTAAGGAGTTTGGATTCCAGGTCACGCACCAGCCAAAGTAGGCCTTCCAGGTGCAATGCCATTTTTCTCATCTTTAATAAGATGGGAATTCAGAAATGTCCCAATTTTTTTAGCACATTAGTTTCACAAATGGAATAAAACAGTAATGAAAAAAACTTATTTAAAAGTTCAGAATAAAACTGTAGCAGCGCTACGAACATATGTTCAATTGTGCGTCTTCCATATATTTTTCAATCATACAGGTAGTGTAGATAGTGAATGGTGGATCTGGTAATAATATCTTAGTTCCAGTGCTCCTTTCACCAAGTGTGTCACCAAGTGGGGGGATTGAAGGTCCCCTAATGGGGATACACTCACCAGATGTTAAATTAGTATGGGCATAGATAAGACATCCTCCTTTAATGTGTCCTGTCTTCTTATCCACAATACTAGATCAATGGTGCCGCTGGCATATGTGAGGAAAAAGGACAATCTACATAGGGTAGTACTGTTTAACAATTTAATGTAGTAGTAATCCCCAGATATCCCCTTGGTTACATATATGCGTACCATTTTCATTTTTGTGGTACGCATATATGTAACCAAGGGGATATCTGGGGATTACTACTACATTAAATTGTTAAACAGTACTACCCTATGTAGATTGTCCTTTTTCCTCACATATGCCAGCAGCACCATTGATCTAGTATTGTGGATAAGAAGACAGGACACATTAAAGGAGGATGTCTTATCTATGCCCATACTAATTTAACATCTGGTGAGTGCATCCCCATTAGGGGACCTTCAATCCCCCCACTTGGTGACACACTTGGTGAAAGGAGCACTGGAACTAAGATATTATTACCAGATCCACCATTCACTATCTACACTACCTGTATGATTGAAAAATATATGGAAGACGCACAATTGAACATTTGTTCGTAGCGCTGCTACAGTTTTATTCTGAACTTTTAAATAAGTTTTTTTCATTACTGTTTTATTCCATTTACGTTTGATTTTAAGTGGCTGCTATTATTTACATCTTAATTAATTAATTATTTATTGGTTTTATCTTTGTGTTTTTTTTTAGTAGCGCAGAGTGATACTAAGAAGGGGGGCCATTATATTTAGTATCTTTCATTTTATTTACATTAGTTTCACAGTCAAGCCAGCGACTGAGAAGCATGTTAGAACAGAGGGCCTTATGACAGGTGATCTGGCCTGTTTGAAGGAGGCCGAGGCCCCTGCCAAGAATCTGTGTATGTCTGCGTAGTGAGTTCTCCTGGGCCAATTTAGAGAAACGAGGGTCACCGGGATCCATTTTACCTCTATCTTGCACAGTAGTCAAGGAAGAATCCTCATGGGAGGGAATGCATATGGTCCCATGTTTCAATGTTGCGATTACAAGTATAATTTATGTGTTTGCAGTTGACAACAATATAGTAGAATAACATATTTAACTTTGAACAAAACAAAATGATGGGCACTGATAGGCAGCATTGACAGCACTGATAGGCGGCACTGATCGGAGGCACTGGATAGGCAGCACTGATGAGGAGCTACTGACAGGCTTTACTGAGTGGCACTTAGATGGGGCACTGACAGACATTACTGGATCGTGTTTTCTGGGGGTTTTGCCTTCCTGTGGATCAACTGGGTGTTTAACTAGAATTATGTATATGGAGATTTAAAAAAAATTCTATTGGTTAAACTATATAGACTTATGTTCTTTTTCAACCTAACTGTGCAACTGTGTAAACATCAATCTGGACGTGAAGCAAGGAATCACCAGCACAGCTTTTTGATGAATCTGGAGGCCATGGTCTACACATCAGAAAGCTCTTAATATGGAGGGACCACTCTCCTCAGTCCACGTGTTGGTGACTCAGGTAGGCTGATTTCCAATTGTATACATCCAGTATGTAGATAGCAGAGAGAGTTGGAATGTGGCTCTCACCCCAAGAGAGAATCAGGCTTGCTTCCTTTAGGGCTGCCTGACTTCTGGTGCCCCCTTGGTGGTTTATGTAGGTCACAGCTGTGGTGTTGTCCAACTGCCACCCATGACATGGCGATGGTGTAGGAGAGGGGTCCAGTGTAGGAGAGTCAGTCTTATGGCTCTCAGCTCTAGAATGTTGATGGGGAGCACCGACTCCAGTGGGGAACAGGTTCCCTAGACAGTCAGGAAGACCCCACCACAGCCTGTGAGGTCTGAATTCATCATTGCCACCTTCTAGGGAAAGGAAGGGAACAATTTCCTGGATTCTATTAGGGCTTAGTTGCAAATCCAACATGCCAGGGAGATTTTTGCCTGCCTAAACAGCAGTGATAGTCAATCCATAGAAAGGATTTGCTTGTCCCACATCACAAGAATGTTTATCTGCTGGGGTTCCAAGTGGAACTGAGCAAAGGGCACTGCCTCAAAGGAGACTTGTGCGACAGACGCTTGATGTTGGAAAGCCCAGGAAGCACCAATTGCCCTGGTTGAATGCGCCGTAACCGGAAAGGGAGGCGCCTGCCTCTTGAGGGCATAGGCCTGTATGACAGTCTGTCTGATCCACCTAGGAATGGTGGCAGACGAAACCGCTTGGCCCTGTTTTGGACCAGACACAGACACAGACAGCGAGTCAGACTTCCTAAATGAAGCCGTAGCAGACAGGTACACCCGTAAAGCATGTACCATGTCTAACGTGTGAAGTGCAAACTCTCTGGGATGCGATGGACGAGGACATAAAGACGGAAGCACAATGTCCTCATTAAAGTGGAAGGCCGAGACCACCTTCATGAGAAAAGAAGGCTGCGGGCGTAGCACCGCCTTATCCTTATGGAGGACCAAGTATGGCGGCTTGCAAGACAAGGCCGCCAATTCAGAAACCCTTTGACAGAAGTAATGGCTACTAGAAAAGCCACCTTCTGAGAGAAAGTTAAGAGAGGAATCTCTCTAATGTTTTCAAAAGGAGGTTCTTGAAGAACCGAGAGCACCAAATTCAAATCCCAAGGAGGAAGAGGAGGTTTAATAGGGGGGAGCACATGGCGGACCCCCTGTACGAAGGTACTAATCAAGGAATGGCCCGATAGCGGCCGCTGAAAGAGAATGGCCAAAGCCAAAATCTGACCCTTAATGGTGCTTAAAGCAAGCTTTTGGGTCACACCACGCTGTAAGAACAGCAGGATCCTGGGAACGGAATACGTCCGTGGACGCCAATCCAGCTCCTCGCACATAGAGATGTAGGCCCTCCAGGTACGGTGGTTTATCTGCCTGGAAGATTTCCGTGCCCTCAACATGGTCGAAATGACCGAATCCGAGAGACCCCGGTCTCTCAGCACCTGGCTTTCAATAGCCATGCCATTAAAGCCAGTGACTGTAAAGCAGGATGAAGAATGGGACCTTGAGACAGAAGGTCCTCCCGCACAGGTAGTCGCCATGGAACGTCCGCCACTAGGTGCACAAGATCGGCGAACCAAGGACGCCAAGGCCAATCTGGCACGACGAGGATCACCGGAATCCCCTCGGCCTTCACCCTGCGAAGAAGGCGAGGAAGCAACTTCAGTGGAAGATAGGCATAAATCAGGCGATACCGACCCCACTGAGCCACCAACGCATCTGCCCAGGGATCCCTGGATCTGGCCACGAATCTCGATACCTTGCGATTGAGTCGAGAGGCCAATAGGTCCACATCCGGCGTGCCCCACCTCCGGCAAAGGAGGTGAAACACCTCCGGATGCAAGGACCATTCCCCCTGGTCCAACATCTGGCGGCTCAGATAGTCCGCCTGCCAGTTGTCTACACCTGGAATGTAAACGGCCGACAGAGCCGGCACGCTTCTTTCCGCCCATCTTAGTATGTGAGCGACCTCGGACGTCGCAGCTGAGCTCCGAGTCCCCCCCGATGGATGACATAAGCACCGCCGTGGCGTTGTACGACTGGATCCTGACTGAGTGTCCCTGCAGTCTCCTTGACCACGAGGAAAGGCACAGTCTGATTGCCCGGAGTTCCACAACATTGATCGGTAGACGGGATTCCTCCGGAGTCCAGAACCCTTGGGCTGACAGAACTCCCTAGACTCCGCCCCAGCTCGAAAAACTGGCGTCCGTCGTGATCACAGTCCAATGAACAGGAAGGAACGACTTCCCCGACCGAAGGGCCGGGGATCTCATCCACCACGTCAGGGATGCCGACTGTTGATAGAAGATCTGTGGGTGTTTGCAAAGTGTACCCTTTTTTTCTTTTTGCTTGTGTCTGGCTGTTTTTTACCTGTATGATGGCGCACGATCGTTCGTGTCGCACATGCGTTCGCAAGATTGCCGCTGCTCAGCAGTTGTCTGATGGCCATTATGCACGTGCGTTCGCAAGAGTGCCGCTGTGCTCAGCAGTTGCTGTTTGGTGGCCATGACGCACGTGCATGTACAAAAGCGCTGCTGGACTTAGCAGTTTGTTTGGCTGCCATGGCGCACGCGGCTTCGCCGTACGTGCGCAGTAGCCTTTATCTGGACGCACAAAGATTTGCGTCATACGCGAATACAGTCATGCCCGTCCGCCCGGACCATGCACGTGCGTACGCATGAACGTTCCGTTCTGGTGCACACCCAGCTTATTTAAGCTGTGTAGGCCAAGCATGCAGTGCTTCGAGAAGGCAGCTGTGGGACACAGAGCAGGCTCTGAACAGACACTTGCAGCAGTTCATTTCTCCTTACCCGGGTCACTTGAGTCACCAAGTGTTGCTTGGCGGGCTATGGTGCTTAGCCGGATTGTTGCATAGGGGCTTGGTGAGTCCTATTAAAAGGTCTCCCCTCCTGAGGTGTGTTAAATCTACACCCAAGTGTATAAGGATAATACGATGATCTTTACAGGATCATACATCCTAGTGCAAAACACGTTTATGGTCCGCATTATATGTAAAACACATAATAATAATGCTACTTATGAACATTATATAAAGTGTGGTTAAACAAGATAGAAACTAAAATGGCGATTGTGAATTTGTTTGAGAATACCATGCTGACATGTACTTATCTCAAGAAAACATGTTTGTGAGAACATGTTTGTGAAAACATACCAAAGAGCGCAGATGAGCATGGTACTCTCACTCTGCAGTTTCTGCAGCTGGGCTTGGGTGACTTGCTGATAACACATCCTATAAAGGGGATATCAAGCTGTATTGAATTCAGAGCATACTCTGACGGCCTTATGTATGTGTGCTCTCCATAATTATGTAATGTAATTGCGTAACAAATAAACATGATTTGGAACTCTCTCAGTCTGAAGGTTATTTCACAGGTCTCCTGTAAAATAAGGAACTTGAGGTTAAATCCCTATTCATTTTTGGTGCCGTTTGACTCCTACGCTAGCTAATGTTACTGCGATCTTCACAGCCCTATAACGGCAGACAAGACGAGCGCTCGGGTGAGTGGTTTTTCCTCACATAACATGTGCTTGTCTGTGCTTGTGGGAGCTGGGGAGAGAATAGTGATATGTAATGCTAAACACATGTATTTAAAGTGGTTGTAAACCCACTTTTGAAACTTGCACCTACAGGTAAGCCTAGATTAAGGCTTACCTGTAGGTACAAGAAATATCTCCTAAACCTACATGGTTTAGGAGATATTTGCTAAAAATGACATGCACCGATGTTTACGGCGCATGCGCACCGTAGACAACGGCGCATTCATAGGGTTAATCCCATTCACAAATCTGGCATGCGCGGAGTCACGTCTTCGCCGCTCCGGCCAATCACAGCTGTGATTGGCTGGAGCGGCGATACCCGGAAGTAACCTTCCGGCTATCGCCGCAGCGATGGCTGCGGCTGAAGAGGGAGACGAGGACGCCTTCGGGGGCCCCGATCTAAGGTAAGTGATGCATAATGAGCTAGTATGCTAGTCATACTAGCTCATTATGCCTTTGTCTTGCAGGTTAGTTAAAAAAAAAAATTAACAGGGTTTACAACCACTTTAAAAAGAACCCAGACAAGAGAGTGTATAGAAAAGACTGTAATGGTTGTATCTAAAAAGGAGAAAAGAAACTGCGCTAAAAACACTAAAAACAAATAACTGGAAATTGTATACCAGTTATTCAAATGGGAGCTGCGATTATCATGTAAACAAAAATACAAGGGCAAGACTATGGAAGAAAATTAAATTGCGCTGTCCCCGTGACCATTCAATATTAATTTAAAAAAAAAGAAAAAAAAACACAAATGTTATCACCAATGGTATGAGTGACCCCTAAATGAATCAATGTTGTGATGATACCATTAAAAAAACCTGTGTGAAAAATTCTATATATAAAGTCCTTCAAAGTGTTGATAATTATGACCACACAATCTTGAAACAAAAAATTGTCCATAAATCATTAGTGCATAAAAACCATAAATATTGTCCATAAATTATTAGTGCATCAAGCTCTAAATAATATATTGAACACCAATGCTCTGTGAAAAGAGTCCATATATTGTGAGATATCGTTTCCAAAAACAATTGTGTTGGGTAAACCAACAATCAGCAGAAATTACTCCTTACCAGCTTGCCACGATCCCCCATGACAGAGGATCAATGTATGCCTATAATCAGTCAGCTTTCTCCAAGGACCAGCAACCACAAACACGAATCTTTAAGCAGTGAGTCTCAACCAATAGATCAGAAGCAGATGCACACGGTACATGGAAAATATAAACGCTCCATATAGTGCATTAAACGTAAAAAGGTTTATTAAAACAATTTACCGTATATACTTGAATATAAGCCCAGTTTTTAAGCACAATTTTTTGTGCTGAAAATTCCCCCCTCGGCTTATGCTAGAGTCACCTTTTTGCGCCTGATCTCCCGGACTTTGGGGAGCCGGTACCGGTCGGCTGTAGGTCCCCTGGACCCCAAACTTGGCACACATATAGCCCCACTGTTCCTCTACAAGTGTGCAAAGTTTCTTGTCCGGGAGACCTACGGCCTGGGAGCACCGATTTTTCAAAACCGGGCACCTCTTCCATAGACTCCTATGTTAAACAGTAATTTCTCTGGTGAATTTGGGGACCCGGTTCCGGCAGGTCGTAGGTCCTCTGGACCCCAAACTTGGCACACATGTAGCGCCACTCTTCCTTTATAGGTTAGCACCGATTTTTCAAAGCTGGGCACCCCTTCCATAGACTCCCATGTTAAACGTCAGTCTAGTCATGGACACAGTGAGGCATGGACACAGTGAGGCATGGACACAGTGAGGCATAGTGAGGCACACCCTAGGCTTATACTCGAGTCAATAAGTTTTCCCAGTTTTTGTGGTAAAATTAGGTGCCTCGGCTTATATTTGGGTCGGCTTATACTCGAGTATATACGGTATATTGCACTTACAATGTTGCAGATAAAATAGGCCATTGAGTCTGGTGTGCCGGCCGGTGCACAAACCACAGACACCTGTCCTACTGGAAATCCTATGGAGCACGAGGTGACGTTAGCGCGTCGCTCCGCCCCAACGTCCTCTTCGCAACAGCTTACTTCGTCCAGGGGCATGGGCAGCGCACTACGTCACCTCTATTTATACATGACAATTAGAACCAAGCCTCGTTCTGGGCCACCATCAACCAACGGACATGCGCAGTACCATGCAGTGTCAACTATGCCATGGTATCTGTAATGACCCACCGATCTCTAGTGAAATAGAAATAAATGGCTGATCCCTAAAATTTTAACATGTGGATCTCTCCACCTTCAATTAATGATAAAAACCCAATGCGATTGATAGAAACTCTGCTTGATGTCCTTTGTTAGACAGCAAAGCATGTTGTCACCAATCGCGCGCATACACCGGATGTAAACCGAATGCGTATAGGAGACACTCTTCGCCTGTAGGTGAAAAGCGACACCTAGTGGACAATAAATGAATTGGCTCTCTTACATAATTCAAACAAAACCCTGGTCCACTATCAAAGCAGCCAATTGGGATCCATTTGAATAAAAGCGCTGGAAATAATTTTTTTACAATTTTAAAATAATTTATAAAACAAATAATATCCCTGGCCTCAACCTAAGATATAGGATTGGGGCGTATATATTCAGATTATTGGTGAGATAACCGAACCGCAATACTTTGGTATACCGGAATTGCCACCAATACCAGTAGTATTGATACCTAATTTACATAAAACCTAAATAATATATTTGTCCTATATTGATAAGACAAGACCAATGAAGTAATAACCTATGTGTCCTATCATAAGAGGACCCCCTACAATGTGAAATAAAATAAATGTGATAATTCAACTTTCCACCCCCTTCCCATCGTAAAAGGGAAATAAAATCGTGCAATTTGAATCATATTAACTACTTTATTACTATTTACAGGTATTTAAAAAAAAAATAGTTTTAATTATAGTATAATTTTACGTGAGCGACTATGCTCTCCATAGAAAAATTGAGGCGACGATTGCTGAGGATGTACTTTAATTTTGAAAAAGTCCTCTCTACGTCGGCTGATGTTCGAGGCGCGCATTTCATTGCCAGCACGTCTGCAGCGTCCCAATCTTCTTTCAGCGGGGATTCCTTTCCTTCGAGGTTCGCAGCCACGCTCCTGACTTCCTCCCAGCCACAATTCCTGGTCAGGACGGCCTGGATTTTGGCCTTAATCCTCTTTTCAATGGCTCCTGGGTAATCTGTGTTGGCAATTTCCTCCATCTTCGCCACAGAGGTCGTCAGGAGAATCTTCTGAGACTGAAGCTGCTTGATGAATTCTGGAATTGACTTGAAATTGGCCTCCAAAAAGAGAAGCTGGGGGAAGAGGGCCGGGTCGTCTATGAGGTCTTTTGCCTTTTTTCACCGCACCAGAATCGTCTTCCAGCTTCTTCACCACGGTTTTGAAACCTTCAAAATGCTTCACATACCACGATACTGCAGACAACCAGGTGCCCTAGAGACAACAGGCTCGGGAGGTAGTGGCACGCCAGGCAAATGTTTCCTGAATACCTTGACCCTCTTTGGTGCCTTCAGGAATATTTTTTTCCCCGCCGAGATGAGTTTATTGACTTTGGGGTGCTCTTCCCGTATGGCCTCCGCAACATGATGTAGTCCATGCGCCAGACACGTCTCGTGGATAATTTTTGGGTAGATAGCCTTAAGGGTCCTCCCCGCGCTCAACATGTATGGTACACTATCCGTGACAAGTAGTAGCAAGCGTCCTGCTGTGCTGGGGGCTCCTTGCCACAGCAGTCCTGAAACAAATAAATAAATGAAATATTAGCATGCTGTACATAAGCACTAAAAATGGCACCGTGATAGACAAAAGCTAAAATTATAGCCTGAAGGGTGCTGGTTTAGTAGTAGTAGTAGTAGTAGTGTAGGAAAAAAAAGGCACTTACTCAGGGCTTCCTGGACAGTTTGGACGATGGTTGAAGCATTGTTTTTTTCCAACTGAGCCACGTGGATAAGATGACCTTTTTGGGCATTGTCAGGATCCAATTTTCCCACAACGACGTTGGCGATGTATCATCCGAGTGAGTCCGTTGCTTCGTCTATGCTGAGCCAGATCCTTGAGTCAACAATGTCCTTGTGAATTTCCTCCAAGTTCTAAGAAAGAAAAATATATACACGTATACAGTCGGCACCATTTAAAACATGAACATTTGTTTTTATTCATACCTACACGTAAACATGTTTGTAAATTTTTACTCGTTGATCTTAATTTTTGCAGAAGGTATTGTTGCTCAACCAAAGGTACCTATGCGTGATTTGAACATAAACTATCATTGAACGTTGCTTACCTTTTCACACAATTTTGGTACCATTTGTCTTGGGGTGCTCACGCTTGGCAATTTGACGCTACAGTACTTGTCAAAAATGTTGCGCGGTGGCCCCTTCTCCAGTTTGTGTAACGGAATGCCTTCTTTAAGGAAAGCCATGGTGACGTCTCTGGAAAATTCCTGGACCTCGGGCCGAATTTCCCATGACACCACATCTCTAAGGAGCTGCTGCTGCTTCCGATCAGTACTCGGAGCTTTGTCCCTTGATAGGTGCTGCTCGCTTTTCTTGTGCACGTTAAATTGCCATTTCTTCTTAACCTATACTGTAAATTAAATACAAGAAAAAGTTTGTATTCAGTACTGGTAAAAATTCTCCATTAAAGTCTGTTTCCTACACAGGCCAGAATAGATCAGTTTCGGAACAGGGACTAAGGTGAGGACAGAAAACAGTTTTCAACTATAGAAAATTTGGACACTTGAGCATTTCAAGGCTACTTGGGGTACAAGGCTGTTGGGTACCATAAAACGAACGTCAGTGGCCATAACTTCAAAATATACAGTGCTTGTGGAAGTGATAGAAAAAGATGACATTCTCTCGAAAAATGGAAAAAGTGAGAGAAATGAGAATGATATAGGTATAAGAAGAGTTCTCAAAGAAAACTGAATAAAAACTTACCGATTTCGTGCACAACTTGCAGAATATCTTTCCCACCTTCCACGGCGAAATTGCTGTCACCATTAATCCACTTCTTGAAAAGGGTTACGTTTGAACTTGCAACTTTAGGCATATTGAATTAGGAAAACGCAAAAATGTAAAACACGAGCGATGATATACTGTATATACGCGTTTCCCTACAGTCCTCCCCCCTGCTAATGGATTTTTACATACAGTGTACGCAAAGATATACACATAGACAAGCACATGGAATACACTGTGTAAGGTGGTATTAAATCTTCATATTTCTATATGAAGACATTGCTGACAAATATTACTGTCCCACTTGAAGAACATTAGAATATTTTTATTTTTTCTTGGCCCAAATAAGGCAAAATAAGGCATTTTCCCGAAAATCTGCAAAATATGGAATTTCACCGAAAAATGGGCAAAATGTGGCATTTTAGTATGGCGCCTTGGCAATGTGGCATTTGAAGGTCTCTGAATATTACTGATCTGTTCGTTTAATCTTACTCTCAAAGCCCTTTTGGTCCTCCCCACGTATTGTAACCCGCAGGGGCATTGGATGAGGTAAACAATCCCCTCCGAGGAGCAGGTAATAAAAGGTTCAACCTTAAAGGTCCGAGCCGAGCTGGTGGACACAAAACTACAGATCTTTCTGTCCTTACATCTGTTCAAAGAACAGACTTGGCATTTTTTAAAACGATAATACCCTGTAAGATTTTGAAGGAAAGTTCTGTTCTCTTTAGGGGGGGGGATCATGGACACTGGGGGCAATCCTGTTCCCAAGTGACGAAGCCCCCCTAAAAATAATTTGCGGTCTTTCAGGTAATATTGTCTTAAAGAGGAAGTAAACCCTCCTCACATTTTTTACCTAAACATACCCCTGCAAGAGAAAGGCATAATGAGCTAGTTGTCAGAGACCCAGCGCTGCAAACACTTACTTCCGGGTGTCAGCAAGGAATGCCCATTCCGCAAATGCCCCCTGTACCCCAAATGCGTGAAATGCGTGCACCACTTCCAATCCCGGCGCCCTATTTAAACCTGGATCACCTGAGTGTCAGTGCTGGATTGTCTTTTCAGCTAGTACCTTGGCTCCTGGTTAAACCTGTTATCGGATTGACCTGCTCCTAAAGATACCTGGCTTGTTTGACTACCCTTCTCAGATCTCCCTTACCAGTTCTCCTACCTCTGCCTTTACTGACCATTGGCCTGGACTTTGACCACGAACCTGCCTCTTGATTTGGTACCTCTCTGTTAGCCCGTTGCCGACTCCTGCCTTCACCTGTTTATTCTCTTGGATCTTCCCTGCACGGATCTGACGCTTGGTTACCACAGCACCTGTGCTCTAAGAGGTCTTCAGTATCTCCCAGAGACTCTATCTGCATCAACAGGCACCTGCACCTTCTCGTGCCCCTGCATTTCCCTGTCCTCACCTCCAGAGGGTGCGGGGACCGGGATCGTGCAAGAGGCCGCCCCCACTTCCTTGGCTCCGCTGTAAGGTACGTGACACTAGTATGCATAGCTTACTAGCTCATTATGTGGCACTTACCTGAAATTGAAGCCCCCGAAGTCCTCCTCGTTCCCCTCCACCGCTGCCATCTTGCCTTGATGTCCTGTCACTGATGTCAGTGTATTGCCGCTCCGGCGCTGTGATTGGCCGGAGTGGCGATGACCTCACACGCGTGCGCGCTCGGCTAGTGCGCCTGCGTGTGACCTCATCGGCGCTGTTTTTATAGTAAATATCTCCTTAACCGTGTAGGTTAAGGAGATATTTCATGCACCTACAGGTAAGCCTTAATCTAGGCTTACCTGTAGGTCCATGTTGTCAAACTGGGTTTACAACCACTTTAAGGACCTGATCACTTCCTAATATGTGCCAGTGTTTCTGAATTAATTTCTTAACACTGCGGTGTTGTACAGAAAATGTTGTGATAAAGGGCATGGACGTTTTATTTTCTGTTATTTGACAGGTTTTCTCTACCAAGAGAGAAGCTCTATCCACTTCTCTAATGGTTCTGAAAAGCAAGGGGAGAGGCGCCTCTGAGTGCAGATGTTTTAAAACAATTTAATAAAAGATTGCTGTACAAGCAACTCACATTTTACAGGGTAAAAGCAGGCATTGTACCAATTCCATTAGAAGAGGAGGATGTCATCAGGTCAGTCATGGAGTGCCTTCTCCTGCTGGGGCGCGTTTCCTGAGCCGGCGTGCTGCATATGGTGTGGCAGTCGCGCTCCTTTGTCAAGCGGATCAGCACGCCGGCTCAGGAAACGCGTCGCATGCCAGTGACGTCATCGCCCCTCGCCTGCCAGGAAAAACTATCATCTAAGCCGTATTCTGCAGTCTCTCCACCGCCGCCGGCCTTTTAATCCATCTACAGCGGTGTATGAAAGAAACCAGCAGCACAGCGCCCCAGCAGGAGAAGGCACTCCATGACTGACCTGATGACATCCTCCTCTTCTAATGGAATTGGTACAATGCCTGCTTTTACCCTGTAAAATGTGAGTTGCTTGTACAGCAATCTTTTATTAAATTGTTTTAAAACATCTGCACTCAGAGGCGCCTCTCCCCTTGCTTTTCTTTACAGTATTTTTGGAACACGGTTTCAGTTTCTCCTTGAATGGCAGCCCTGAGATTGTACATGTGACTTTTTCTACTATTCCCCGTCCGGCCCCCCCTCTCCTTTTCTTACGTACCCCCAGAGCCTGGACTCTATGCTCACTGACTGTACACCCATTGTACATACATCATCTGATTCTATACTTATGGGATATCAGTGATTTGGACTCATGCGCATTTTTTACTTGTGTAATATGTATCTAATGGTTCTCAGTCTGGGCTAATGATTGTGGGTCATAACTTTTTTCCACAAATCTAGCAGACAGGACAGAAGCCTGATGGTCAAAAACTCCCACCTCAGTACAATTCCGTCTAAGACGCGTGAACTGTCCCTGAGGGACAGCCTTCAACCAGGGCTCATGATGACAGCTGTCCAAAAAAATATAAGAATTTCTGTCCGTTGGCTTGAAATAAGTGAACGAAATAAATTTCCCATTCTTAATTCTGATCGTGAGATCCAGGAAATTTATTTCCTCCATGCTGGGTTCGAAATTGAATTTGATACCCCTGTTGTTCTCATTAAGGAGTGCCATGAAACTCAGGAGGTGCGGCTCGCTACCATGCCATAGGAGGAGGACGTCATCGATATAACGAGCCCACAAGACCACCTTGTGGTGGAGATTTTTCAAATCCATATTTATAACAAGAAGCTTCAAGGGAACTCTCTAATTAAAAGGACTCTACGTGTATATATGGTTGTATATGTTTTTACAATACTTTATTATTAAGGTGACTTAAAATTATCTTTCAATGACTCTATAGTGGTAGAACATGTTTAGAATACTTAGCATACACAGCTGTGGAATTTCATCTGACAAAAGGCTTATCTGACCATTTGTTGGCATGCTGATGTGAATTCAACGGAGGTGGGAGGTGACAAAGGAACAGGAAGAACGTGATGATAAAATTTTTAGTTTTGTCCTGGCTTAACTGAGTCCCTCACCCAAGCTAGCAACCCCCCCCCCCCCACCCCTCCAAGGAATGCAAGGTCTTAGCATATGGAAAGGGGGGGTGAGGAGGGGTGGGGTTTTACAAGGGTGTATATATCTGAATGCAGACCCAAACGCTCAGTCTATTTGGCCCTTGATCTGAGCAGCATGGTGACGTAGTATCTCTGTGTAATATCTTTTTCTCTCTCCCCCTCTCTCTCTCTCTTTCTCTCTCTCTCTCTCCCATTTTTTAAGAAGATTAATCTTACTTCGCTTTTGCTCTCTTGTTCCTATTATCATGTAACATTGGTATCATGTTTGTCATAGCAATATTCCTATTATGTATCGTGTAACATTGGTATCACCTTGCTATTAGGTGGTATCGTTTCTGTATAAATAAATGTCATTGTTTTCTCTTTTCCCACCGCTATCGTTTGATTTAATTTTATATAGACAAAAGGTTTTTTAATCACTTATTTTAAGCATTTAAGTGAGGTTATGAATATCTCCATAACAGATGTTGCCCGGCGTGTGAGGAAGTTCAAAGTTGGGTGAGTGTTATTTCTTGTATGGTAGACAGAGCTGGTCCTAACGCCAGAAATGCTAAGCGTTTTCTTATGTCTTTTTAACCTGTCTGAACACCTAACAAAAACTTCTCAGAACGTAACTTTTTACCTAGGCGAATATTTTGATGAGACTGATTTTTGAATAATGTATGTATATAGAATGAAATTGCAGCAGGGTGTCGGTATGAATGATAAGGGCTCTGTTTGGAATCAATTTCAGTTGACCCTTTGAATAAGATTAGGCCAATCTTTGGGATTGAAACAAACCTGTGCGTATAGGGCTGCGTTTCCACTGGCGCAACTCCAATGTCGTGTGACGTTGAAATGCAGCTTTAGTGCGACTGTGGTGTGGCGTTGAATGCGATTTTGATAGAGTCACTGCAGCTTTGAGTCACATAGATTGGAATGGGTGCTATTGAAATCAAGGGTAAGCGATTTGTAATGCGACTTTGGGTCCAAAGTCGCATGGCGAATTGCATCAGTGGAAACGGAGACTAAATCACACTGAATTATCTGGATGTATGCGAATCTATCTTTCTGTGTAAACTACTAACGGGGGGATTGTAAGCTTTTGGGGCAGATTTTGATGTTTGGTGCGAATGGAGTAGTGCGTTTTTTTTCGGTGTTGCAATCTGATGGAGACTATTTTTTGGTTTTCCTTTGTGTGTGGGAACCCATGTGGTATGTCCCAGGCTGGTTTTGGCGGGAAAAATTGGGCATCATCCACCATTTTGGCATGGTCCATGAGATGTGCGGTGGTCATCCACCATTTTGTTGTGGCTTGGCTTGTCGGCCATCTTGAGAGGCGTTTAGTTTGATGGGAAGTTCCAGGTTAGCAAACAAAAATGCCTCCTGCACTACAAGCAATCATAGGGTCTAATCAAGCTTAACGCTTGGGAAGCCCTGTGATACAGTCATTTTTTTTTTTGGAATACTTTGGAGAAGTCCACGGGGAGATTAAACTATTTATTTAGTTGGGAAGATTTCCAGGCTTATTTTTTGAAGGACTATAGTCAGAGCAGTGGTTGTTATGGCAGAGTAGTGAAAAAAGGTTCGCAACGGCGACAGGGGCGGTACCTGTCAAACCCAATCATTGGTCAGAGAGTAGCCAACTCTGAGGAAAAAAGCAACCTATAAGAGGTTTGCGGGATCAGTTCAAGGTCTTTCGTCCGTAAAGGATGGGTAATTAAATCGCTTCAAAGAGGGAGTCTAACCGTGGGGAACCTTACCACTTGACCCCGAAGGAAGAAAGGATTGATACAGGGGCCTTGAGTTGGGAAATATTCAATGTTGGGAATGGTGGACTGGGAAACTGTATTTTGAAAAAAAAAATGGTACGGTCAAGCCAAATGCTTGGGAAAGAGATGCTTATTGTGCATGGATGGTAGAATAATGATGAACAGGGGGACAAGGAGGAACCTTACCAAACAGATGTTATGGGTTTAAGAAGTACAGGTCATGATAGAAAAGATGCTGATTTGTGTGATGTCTAGAGGTCATCTTTGACCAAGTGTGTGAATGTGTGTGTGTGTGTGGGGAATATGCGAGATGTGTCGTGCGGATCTGTGATGTTATGTTCTCAGCTGCTGACAGCCCGAAATGACCCCCCCCCTTTCTTTCCAACCAAATCTGTGAGAATGTAAAACAAATTGTATTGACATGCAAATGACCTGAGCCAGGCTGTAATAGTTTTTTGTGAAAGTGCCTTTACTAAAATGTGTTTGTGTTACAGAAGACGATTCAGCAAGGGATTTTGTGGTGAAGTATTATGATTGGTTGATAAATGGTACCGTTAAAAAAGTTTAGGACATTTCGTTCCAGTTTTGTGAAGTTTTGTACTGTAATACAGTTTTGGGTGGAGAGCAAACAGGGGGCATCACCATTATTGTAACATCTAGATGCAGGTAGAAAGAAGCCATAATATTGTTTTGAATAGTGGAGGATTTCATGGTGCTTTGCAGCTCGTCTGACAAACACGTTTATCGTGAGACAGGTCGGGCCGTGTAGAATAATCGGAATTCCTGTGATTAGCATAAACGTGAGGAGTAGTACGCTAACAGCCCCGGTCAGGCCGTGTAAAATAACCGGGATTCCGGGGGTCGATTATGGTAATAAAGCCGTAAACCATAATCACTCCGAAAATAAAGCGCAAGGGTGTCCTGGACGCGGGACACTTCATAAGCGATTCGAATCGTCATGGGTAATGTGCCGTCCATGCTTGGGAGGGAAAAAATTAGGCTCCCCACCAGTCAGACAGCTGCACCGCACATGAGGTCTGGGTTTGGGGCTCCGGACATGAGACCCCTTAAAGGATGACATATCTGGTCAGAGGGTACAGTAAGGTGTACTCCTTTGGAAATTACTTTTGCTGGAGGTACGAGACCTCAGAATAAAGGTGCCTTGGATGTAGTTCAGCTGTGGCTTCAGAAATCTGTAATGATGAGTGTTGATGGAGGTGTAGTACACGCTTTTGTGACTCTCAGAAGAGGAACGATGGTTAAATTCTCATGCCCGTTTGTTTGAACTTTGTATGGCTGGTCCAGGCAAGGTTCTTGAGCTGCTCTCATGTTTTTCCCATTGTATTTTTTTTCTGTTGCTGAAAGAGTGAAGGGAGAATTCTGGCGGTTTTTGTTTTTTCATTTGTGGTTTTGGAAACTGTGAAGTATTTCCCCCACGTTTGTATCTGAATGTTTGTATGTAGTAACGTGAATATGTTCGAACTTACCGCGGCGATCCTCGGATGCATCGCGGCTGTTGTATTTTTGTAGGAACGCGAAAAGTAAGGGTTACAGAGGGTTTTGTTTGAATCGGTTTTGAAAGAATGTCATTGACAAATTGCCAATGTACAGGAATGTCATTGTTTACCATTCTTTGCAGGTTAAATATGAAGGATAGAGTAATGATTTTGCTTATAAGTATTTTTCAGGTCCAAGGAGTTTGTACTCAGAGAACAGGTGTATGTACACAGCTGTACATATGGATAAATACGAGTCTAAGGAGGTAAAAGTATCATAGGCTATTTCATTGTTTCTTTTTTCCTGCACCACGCATTTCTTCCATCAGTCTGTAATGAGGAAGAAAATGGGAGGAGAATGATAAATGTAAGAGTGACAGTTTTTTTTCCACCACAGTACAAGTTGCACATTTTTTTTCTCACCATGGTGAATAATTATTTTTTGGGGGAATTATTGGTATACCATAAAACAAAAACCACATGGTATTAATGTGTATTATGTAATACATATTAATTAAGAGTTGAGCTCAACAGTTTTTGGTATTTTAAAAAAAGTGCACGGTTTATGTAATGTAAAGTAATGTAATGTATATTTGTGTTTCGTATGCTAATGTCTTGTTACTGGAATTGTTTTTTGTAAATTGCGAAAAATTGAATGTTTATCACTAACTTTTATTGGAATTTTATCCCTCAGAGTCGATAATTGGGTTGTCTGGCTTTCAGAACAAGAGGAAATCGTAGCCTCCAGAGGACAACGTGATAAAAAAAATTTTTTTTCCTGGTTGGTCGGGTTTCACATGTAAATGTTTTAGGTTGTCGCCACCATTATCTAGTTGGAATGTCTAGTTGTCAGTCCATTCGGTTGTGTTTTGGACCACCCAGTGTGTGTTGTATGTTCTGATCTACTGAGTAGCAGAACCAATTAACTGAAGTCTGCATATTAGTTGTTATAAAGTAAAAGTTGAGTAAGACTGCCGGGGATAATTGGCACTCTAACACATATGTGAGGCTAAGGAGCATTATAAATCTCTGCCAGGGGTACTGCACTTAGTGGTAAAAGGGTAATGGTCTGATGTTACTTTGGGCGAACTTGTGTTCAGGAGTAGGACTGCTTACACCCCCCCCTCGCTGTTATTGTAATTAGGTACACGCCCAACCATACCTGGCTGTACACTTTGGGCTCATTGCCTGAAGCTAAGGTATGCTAATGTCCCTAGCTATCTGTGTGTCCCCAAATGTAGTTCAAACCTGTTTCCTACCGTGTCACCAAGCAATCCCATCTCTCTGAAATAGGGCAAACCAACCCTTCTCATAGTTTCCTGCTGGGACTGTTTATGTGGCTATTTGTGACCAATTGCCTAATAAATATCTGTGTGTTTCAAGGCACACCGGTCAGCTCGGGTACCCCCTACTGTTCAGTGGTCCCAGCGCCTCAGTGCTGCAAGGGATTTGTCTTAGTCTGCTGGTCAGGTGTGTCTGGTAGCAGCAGTTTCTCAAGCTGGATACACATTAAGCAATTTTGTTTTCCCATTTATTTTAGATTTACCTGCAGATGTGTGATATGAGGGCCTGCCTGATTGCATACAAGTTGAGAGGGTATAGGTCTGGCCTCATATTGTATAGTTTTGGTTGAGTCTGGGGAAAAATTGTGCAGGAAGGTTGTATGGGGTGTTACCAGCGCTTGGCTGTTCCAAGAGCCCTCACGTCCTAGGTATGTGTGGGCATGCCGTATTCTCCTCAGTTTACACCCATAGGTGTCCTTCCTGTCCTAGAGTACCTTAACTAGTTGTCTGTGTCTTGCAGGCCAAGAAGACCAGTGCCCCAGTGTGGCACTAGGCTCCTGTCATTCATGTGAGTCCTGTCTGAATAGTGTAGGCAGCTTGTGTTGTAGGGGTGAAGTATAACATTGTCTGAATACCGAATTGAAAGAGGAGGGAGAAGGTGTGCAGTCTATATGAGGGATTGGGTGTACCTGGTGGCAGGTGGTTTTCAATCCGGGTATACAGACCATATCCCATAACTTAGGAAAAAGAGAGGCTTGATGGCGACTGTCTTTGGAGCGGGAGGCGGGCCACCGGGTACCGTTAACACCATGGAGCTGGAGATAATCAGGAACACATTGGGAGGTCCTGGGCTACATATCAGGGAAAGGGTAGATGTTTTTTAATGGGGGACATGTGGGACACTGAATATGGTGCAGGTATCTACAGTATTCCATCACCACATGGCGCTCCAGCATCTCATAGTGGTTGATGAAAACCTATTATCCTATATGTGCTGAATACACACAGAATCAAGCGCGGTCATGGTACCAGTGGCTTGCTCCCAGAGATGTGCGGACAAAGAGTACAGGACGCTTATCTCGGAGGAGTAACCGGAAGAGGAGGAATGTGTTCAGCACTATATGGGGGGGGAAAGAGAACCACAGTGTAAAGTAGCTCAAGATTTCATCAACCATGGTGAGAGGTTGGTAGAGAGTGTGAGATGGTACAGGGCAGATATATGTCATTGGCTCTGGTGTGCACACATGGGCAGGTGGAGTTATCAACCAACATCAAGCTGATTGTACAAATCTCTCTATGAGGGGCAGTGGCCTGATGAGTTAGCATCACCACTCAGTAAGACTGTGCCAAAACACGTCGCCTACACTAATCCAAAGTGGTAGTCGAATGCCTGGATGGGCTGTACTGGTTTGGATTGTGAAAGGTGTTACAGAAATGCAGACTCGGTCTGTAGAGTTGAGGGCACCAGTGGCTTACTGACTGGGGATTCTATCTTGTTGCATTTGTGGCTAAGGGACCCACATGTGATCAGAGGGTACGGAAGCTGGGGGCAGGTTGATATTTACCTCTGTCAGAGGTGTGAACACAATGTCCCTTGCACGGCCAATACACAGTGGTAAATGTATTTCACTCTGTGTTCTGGATGGGGAGAACATTGCTGGGAAGGAAGCACCTGGGTATTATTTGGGATATAGGCGAGTTTGGTTATTTGACCTAGAGGATACTGATGTGGCGTTAGTCATGGAACAAGGGTGTTTCTTGAACCTAACAGTAGGTAGGGGTGCATGATATACCCTGGGCATGGTCACTGGGATAGAATTTTGTGGGTTTTTGTCATTGCTTCGATGGTGTAGGTGTTAGACTCAATACCGGGTGCTGGGGTACTGATGCTGATATCACATGGCTAATGATACACTGTGGTCAGCATCAGGTTGAATTGTACTCAGCAGGGTACACTACCTCGGAGAGTCTATTGTACCTACACTCTTGTCCTTGGGAGGGATATAGAAGGAACCCCGGGTTTCACCCCGATAGCCCCGAAAGAAAGTTTTTTTATAAAACCTGACATCCCCTTGCACTTAGTGAAACTTCCGTTGGGATTCGGGGAGGAGTTAAAAGATGGGTAGTTAAACTTTGGGCAACAGGATTTAATGGGTGCCAACAGTTTGGGCAAGGCGTGAATAAAAAGACCCTTCTCTAGGGGTTGATAATCTAAGGGGAGGGGGTGGAACAAAAATAATAGCCGCTGGGAATTATCTGATACGGAGCGCCTGGCTGGGCGTATGGTTTTAAAGGTGGGGAGTTCCAGAGGTTCTGGAGCAGTCCTGAGGTGGAGCATGGGAGGAGATAACAAGGGAGATGGAAATCAGGATGTTCTGAGGCCAAAACTTTAGTAAACTCCACCCTGCTGCGGCCCCAATGCGGGTCACTATTAAGAGACCGATTTAGAGTAGCTTGCGCATTTAAGAGAGGACCCTAGAACTATATTTTTCTTGTTTTTGTTCTAGGGATAAGTCTATTCAATCTGTAATATTAAAAGGACAGTCGGGGTGACTAAATTCTAAAAAAGTTTTTTTGGCAACCATTGGTTTAGCCTCTCCTTTTTAATATATTTTTATTTTTTGTTTTTCTACCCGACTTGTAAATTGTTAGTGACAGTGACCCTGTTCACCTGTTGATCACTAATAGGGGAGAAGAGTTATCTTTTTTTATTTTTTTTGTTCCTCCTTTATTTTATTTTTATTATAATTTTTTCTGCCAAGTTGCTGCTGCAACAGCCACAATATATTATTTTTCGAGGCACTGTTTCAGGACAGTTATATATTGTTTGTTTGTTTTTATGAATGCAGAGTCAGGGCTCTTTGACATAAAAGGAAATGGGTGACAAACGGTCTGGGTCGAAGCAGCATTGAACCTGTATGTTTTGTTACTTATTGTATTTTTTTCTTTCTTTTCTCTTTCCTACTTTCTTTGGTTCATATTCTGCTTTATCTTGGAAAATAAATGTATTCATCTTCTGGAACTTTTGTTTGAATATCAGAGATGAGTTGTGAATTGTAAGGGTTTACCGTCTCTGCCTGACTCCATTTTTAAGAGTCCAGTGGGTTCCATAGAATGGGTTCCTGAAACATACAAATACCATATTTCACAAAGTATCCCTGGACATCCAGGTCCTATGTCTTAATGTAATTTTACCTCCCCTAATCTGCCCACTGCTTTAACCTGAGCCCTGTGAACAGGTGTGGTGAACCCAGGGACCTAACAATAGCAGGCAGTGTTGACTATCCCTACCATCAAGGGCAATGGATGATAATGGCCGTGGCTCGGACTCGGTACCCTGTGGGGATCCCACCTTACTCGTCCACATTGCA
Source organism: Rana muscosa (assembly GCA_029206835.1). NCBI lineage: Eukaryota > Metazoa > Chordata > Amphibia > Anura > Ranidae > Rana > Rana muscosa. The sequence goes on from CM055122.1 coordinate 359,999,861, forward strand.
CCCCTCATAGATATTTAGTCTTAGTGGCCACGCCACTATTCTTGTCTGACATTCCGCCAATAACTCCTGTCTGACGTTCTCCTTTTTGTTTTTTGTATTCATGCACGACTGTCCGGAGGCCCGCCCAACCACCACCTGAAGAAGCAACGCATCTCTTAAGAAAAACGTGCCACGAATAAGACTCTTCTGAAACTGTCTTTCACCATGCTGAAAAGTGCTGTCTCGCGGTCCGATCCAATCGTGACAATCATAACACCATATTTCCAAGCTACAGGACTAAATATGCAAGGATCCCGCCATTAATGTCTGAGTTCCGCTCTTCCAATGCAGAGGGGCGATGAAACATGGCAGTACAGACTCTCATGGGTCGGATGTGAAGTCTCAAAGGCACCAGGACTGTCTCAAGTCTACCTTGATGGGTTACGGCGGGTTCAAGAAAGGAAGAGGCTGCAGTGGTGGTGGGGGAAGGGTCAGGGCTTCTGGGCCGTTGTGGGTGGGTACAAAATCATTGAGGGAGGACATAAGTTCAAGAATGAACTTCAGGGGGGACTGTGGTGGAGATTTTTAAAATCCATATTTATAACAAGAAGTTTCAAGGGAACTCTCTAATTAAAAGGACTCTACGTGTATATATGGTTGTATATGTTTTTACAATACTTTATTATTAAGGTGACTTAAAATTATCTTTCAATGACTCTATAGTGGTAGAACATGTTTAGAATACTTAGCATACACAGCTGTGGAATTTCATCTGACAAAAGGCTTATCTGACCATTTGTTGGCATGCTGATGTGAATTCAACGGAGGTGGGAGGTGACAAAGGAACAGGAAGAACGTGATGATAAAAATTTTAGTTTTGTCCTGGCTTAACTGAGTCCCTCACCCAAGCTAGCAACCCCCCCCCACCCCTCCAAGGAATGCAAGGTCTTAGCATATGGAAAGGGGGGGTGAGGAGGGGTGGGGTTTTACAAGGGTGTATATATCTGAATGCAGACCCAAACGCTCAGTCTATTTGGCCCTTGATCTGAGCAGCATGGTGACGTAGTATCTCTGTGTAATATATTTTTCTCTCTTTTTCTCTCTCTCCCCCCCTCTCTCTCTCTCTCTCTCCCCCATTTTTTAAGAAGATTAATCTTACTTCGCTTTTGCTCTCTTGTTCCTATTATCATGTAACATTGGTATCATGTTTGTCATAGCAATATTCCTATTATGTATCGTGTAACATTGGTATCACCTTGGTATTAGGTGGTATCGTTTCTGTATAAATAAATGTCATTGTTTTCTCTTTTCCCACCGCTATCGTTTGATTTCATTTTATATAGACAAAAGGTTTTTTAATCACTTATTTTAAGCATTTAAGCGAGGTTATGAATATCTCCATAACAACCTCTGGTCTACTATAGGTACCGATGACGTCCTCCTCCCACTTGGCCATAAACAAATTGGCCAAGCTTGGGGCGTACTTGGCCCCCATTGCCACACCCCTATCTTGACAATAAAACTGTTGGTCAAACAGAAAATAATTGTGGGTGGCAGCGTATCTCAATAGCTCCATAATAAAATCAATCTGTATTGGAGATAATCCAGACTCTCTCACCAAAGATTGACTGCTTCCAAACCCAATTGTTGGGGGATGATGGTGTAGAGCGAGGTTACGTCTGTTGTAAACAGCCACAACCCGCTTCTAGGCATGATCCCTGATAACAAGTTTATAACCTGTTTTGTATCCTTGATGTAAGAAGGAACTATCTTAACCAAAGGCTGTAGATAATGGTCAATATACTTGCCCACCCGGGACGTGATTGAATAAATCCCACTCACGATGGGACATCCCGGGGGCAAGTAAGATTCTTGTGGACCTTTGGGAGATAGTATATGATTGGGGTACGGGGGGCATTAGGTACCAAAAATAATTTCTCCTTCTTGGTAAGGATACCCCTATGAAAACCTCTCTCTACAATGGTCTCTAATGGTCTTTATTGACAGGGACCCTATTCAAAGGGGTGTAGGTCTCACTGTCTCTCACGATCCGATATAGCTCAGCCAAGTAGTCACATCGGTCTAGGACCACGATTCCCCCCCCCCCTTATCAGCTGGCCTGATAACTAGTGATTTGTTTTTGCATAAGGAATCAAGACCTATTTCTAAGTCTTGCTGCATTTTAAACTTTTTGACCTTGATGTGCTCTAGATCCCGTAGTACAACATCTCTAAATATTCTAATGGGGGTGCTAGAGAGCCTGGGGGATTGAAGAGTGAAGCGTTTGATAGACCGGAGTGTTGAAAATCCGTTCTCGCCACAACTCCCTCTGCAATTGGGTTAGTCATCATATAACGTTTAACTTTCGTACGTACTTGTGTAGTTTCAATATATTATTTAGAGCTCGATGCACTAATAATTTATGGACAATATTTATGGTTTTTATGCACTAATGATTTATGGACAATTTTTTGTTTCAAGATTGTGTGGTCATAATTATCAACACTTTGAAGGACTTTATATATAGAATTTTTCACACAGGTCTATTTAAAATGGTATCATCATACCATTGGTGATGACATTTGTTTGTGTTTTCTTTCCTTTCTTTTTCAATTAATATTGAATGGTCACAGGGACAGCGCGATTTAATTTTCTTCCATAATGGTTGTATCTGTTTATCTGTTCATGTCTTCTCAATCTCTGTATGTTATGTGTTGCTTTCCTCCTACTAACTACAGCTGTATGTGTGTGTGTTCCAGCACGGTATCTGAATAGCAAGTACTGTTATATGTCCTTGTAAGGACACAGGAAGAATTAGGGGATGTTATTTCAACTGGCATCTCCCAGGAAGGGGCTTTAACTGTGTGCATAAATGTGAGTAAGACAGGTAGTGGTAAGTGACCATCTTGCTAAGCGAGAGAGTGAATGACAGAGTGTTCATCTAAGTAAAACACAGAGTACTAAATGTAACAATACTTTTGTCCTCATATATCTTCACACTTTCTGGGACTATCCAGAGTTTCACTTTCGTTTTTTCACATTGATGACTCCTGGCTTCACAGGGTCCTAAAGGACCTTGTTTAAGGTTGAGTACACACTGTCCTGACAGCCTCGGGAAAAATCCTCACAAGGAGGCAAGGGGTTAAAGGTGCCACGTCAGTCTTAGCAGGCTGTCTAAGTGGTGGCCTGCTGAACACCAATTGATTAATCTTTGAACTTGTTCTAAGATTAAAAAGGTGAATATGTCTTAGCTTGCGCACCCCCTAAACCTATGAAGCTGATCAATGTAGCGGCTAGAAGGATATGAGCCTTTCGCCTGCGACACCTGAGTGGTGGCAGAGGATTGGAGAGAATAAACCTGTGTGCCGCTTCTATCTGTCTTTTTACTTTCCTGTCATTATCTCTGACTTTCATACTACATTTCTAAGTGTTCAGTGTTAACACCCTAATCAAGCTAGCTGTGCAAATTCACTGGGATGCTTAGGTTTATCGCCCGAGTGAGGACAGTGCGCTCTCTGATCTGATGCAAAGATGCTGGCTTCTTGCCAAGAATGTGATTTGATGTACTAACACAGCGATAACGAAGTCTTTTTGGATGGATAATGACATACTGGACATTTCTGCAGAATACATTAACATATGTCTTCATTGAAATAGTTGTATAGTGTTTTAATCATTATAGAGTCTGCATAATGATAGGATACCTAAGTTTATGTTTGTTTTTCTGTAATATCTACAGGTAAGTAGGGGCAAAGTGTATAGTAACGTACCATTTCCAATGAATAATACTTTAGTTATTTGTCACATACCATTGAGAATTTTTTAAATTATTGTGGTTGTATGGGGAGCTATTGCATGGATTTTATTAGCAATTTCAGTGTTTAAGTAGCAACCGTATCCACCACTCATCCGTGATCCTGATCAAGACACTGATGACGAGGGAGGACAATATATAAGGTTACATAGCTTCTCCCATGCCACCACCCAATGCTACTCCTCCATGTTATCCTCCAGTAATTAGTGATTCATGTAATGCATTCGGAGTAATAATTGACACCTTCTTTACCTCCTATTTTATTGTTTTTGTTCATTTTCTGGTATTAAAAATTTGGAGGGATAGACAGGGAGGCTTTATAATCTGTGGTCTAAAGTTTTTATGTAAGTGTCAATTTGTGCCAGTCGCCCTAAGTTAAATTTGTGAAAGGGGGGGGGGGAGAACTTTAAAAGCACCTCGGTGGTGAGAGGGCTACCTCCTTGTTCTGTGTGATACTCACGGTACTTGTGAGCTGCGGTAAAACTACCCCAAGTAAGCTGTAGCAGCGGGGGAGAATTAAAAAATCATTGGTATACATGCACACCAAGTGGGTGATCACTAATTCTGGTGATCTTATTAGCCATCCCTTTTTGATCCACCTTCCGGGGGTGGTTACGTGCCCAAATTCCAGTGGCAGAGGAACAAGGCGCAAGAGAATTAAGTGCCCTGTCCAGGGGGCAGGGGGAATACACCTTCTAGAAGTAAGGTGCAGTGTAGGAAGAAGCCTTTGTCCCGGCTTCTGACTACTCAATTCTGGGGTAAAAATGGAAATATATATATAGTCCGATAGATTCTCTAATAATAGGAAATCTGTTGGGCGGAGGTGCGAAGGTTTACGGACCCCCATTGATTCCCTGCCTACAGTTGCGAATGCATTATGGCAAATGGGTGATAAAATACCTAAGGAAATGGCACAGACTGACACTGGTCATAGATTATCCTGTACCGGTCCAAGGGACATTTCATATCCGAATATGGACTGCTTTACATCATAATTTCAAAAGTAAAATGACAGGTCCCAGTGAAATGGCAGTATAGCCAAGGTGGAATAATGAATTTTATTCAAAGAAAGCCAAACTCCTTTTGGCAATATTGCCAAAGGAGGCAGATGAGGACGGTGACATTTCAGAAGAAATGGTTCTCAGTACTCATATACTAGCCACAACCCTTAAAAGAAATCCAAGTAATGCACAGGGGGGAAGAAGTACCCTTCCTTGCCCGACGATTCAGAATGGGATCGGGAGGACGCTCCTGATTCCACTGATGTGGTGGACAAGGTATGATCTAAGGTGGCACAGAAAAGCAATAGGGAAAATTTATCCCATAAGAATACAAAGGGACGATAATTAAAGAGGGGACTTTAAGGGGGGACTAACAGGGATGAAAACTCATCATGTTCCCTGGTCCCCGGGGGGAGATGAGCACCTTTTTAAATACTATTCCAAAACCAAGACAAAGTCCACAGTTATTTGCTCAGCAGATGTGTAACATAGCAGCCAGCTACAGCGCAAATTGGCAGGACATGTTGCGTATAGTCAAGGGTGTAGCAGGAGTAAGTGATTGTGAATTAATGATATGAGAAGCAGCGCTGTATAAAAGTGAGGATTTGGGCAAGGCGCCGCTGACCTCCCAGAAGTTGCTATGAACCAGTGTAATAAATTTAAGGCAGCAATAGGGGGCATATTTCCAGCAGTCTCCTGGACTAAGGTAAGTACCTTGTCACAAGGAATTAAGGAAGAAGTACACGAGTATACAGATAGATTTGAGATGTCACGGAGACAGGACAGAATCCTGATTATGTTGCTCTAGCTCTGATGGTAGTTACAATGTGGGGTTCTGGATTGCGGAAGCTCGTGTTTGACAAGCTAACTACACATTATCCAGAATGGAAAACTATGACCTTGCAGTCCCTGACCACTGTAGCATCAAATATTCAAAAAATATGGGTGACATGGAGGCAAGAAAGCCACAGAAGATAATGCTGGCTACTGCACCACCTGGCATGCAGGTTCCCACATTGCATCAAGAAGGAAGGGGGGACAGTAGGTTCCCTAACCAGACTAGATTCCCTAACCAGACTAGATTCCCCAGTCAGACTTGCTTTAATTGTGGTCAGACTGGGCGCTTTGCACGTGAATGTAGTGCACCACAAAGGCAGATTAAGAGACCATGGGTTAGAAAACCGTGGGTCAAGCAGAACTGACTAAGCTCTGTTTTACCTGTGATCTCAGACACTGATGTCCAGGATGCCTTTGTAAAAATAGTGTTGCAGGAGATGCCATTTTTTTGAAGAGCAGGAGTTAACCTTCTTGGTTGATTCAGGGGCCAGTAAAAGTGTATTATTTACACATACTGTCTCCCCTTTGCCGGTGGGACATAATGTTCCAGTGATGCGACTAAATGGCTCTATGGCAATGCTACCGGAAACGCCTCCTCTGCAAATAAAATTGGGAGATGTCGCCTTACAATCAACCTTTTTGCTATCTGATACTGTACTCTTCAATCTGTTAGGGCGGGGTCTGCTATTTAAATTGCAATGTTTTATCATTTATACACTTTGCTACCTCTCCACTGACTGAAATAGAACAAGATGTATGTGATAGTCTACATGTCTTAGTTGCAGCGGCACAACAGCATACTCACCCTCCTGTTCTGGAAGCATTGCCAGAATCACTCTGGGCAACCTCTAGGTAGAATGTAGGACTTCTTAATGTGCCACCGGTCATCGTGGAGGTAAAACCAGGGGTTCCTCTCCCAAAATTACCTCAATATCCATTATCCCAGCAGCAAAAGGATGGTATCAGAGAGCAAAATAAACTTTACCTGAAGAAAGGGGTGTTAGAAAAGGTGAATTCTCACACACCCCTGTACCCGGTAAAAAAAAAAAACCTTTAGATCGGAATGCACCTGTGAAATATCGTATGGTACAAGATTTAAGAGTTATAAATAAAGTATTAAAACAAAGTGTTCCCATTGTCCCTAATCCAAACACAATGCTTTCTAACATTCCCAGGGAAGCAGCATATTTCAGTGATAGATATTGCAAACGCCTACTTCTCAATCAGGATGGAGGAGATGTGTGCATAACTCTTTACCTTTCAGTTTGAGAATCAGTCCTACACCTGGAAAAAGCTTCCGCACACCAACACCTTAAACAGGTGTTGGATCAATGGGAAGCCCCGTCAGGGGTTACCTTACTTCAGTATATTGATGATCTCTGCTTGGCCACAGACACTTACAAAGGCTGCGAGGAGGCCTCTCTAAAGCCTTTTGCGATTTTTGGCTGAGCAGGGATGTAAAATTTCTAAAGAAAAGCTACAATGGTGCCAGGATAAAGTCGTTTTTCCTGGGACATTGTATCTTTAAGGGGGGGGTAAACATCTTACATCGGAAAGAAAAGCTGTAATACAGGCATGCCCCCTTCCAAAGAATCAAAAGGCGCTTAGGGCATTTTTTTGGGTCTTGTGGGTAACTGCAGAACCTGGATTCCAAATATGTCACAACTTTCTAAGCCCCTGTATGAATTAACATCTAGTAAAATTGTACACTTTGACCTCACAGAGGAACAGAAACAAGCTGTAGAAATGTTAAAAATAGCAATAATGACAAGCCTATGTCTGGCTTTGCCTGATTATAAGAAAGATTATTATCTGTTCTGTCAATGTAATGTGTTAAATCCGGCCTCGCTACTACTACCCATCATGCCTGACCTACCAGAAGTGTGGGAGCATGATTGTTGTAACAGCACAGAGGCCTACTATGAGCTCCCAGGAACAGGGACAGATGTGGCTCTCGAGAACACTGATATGGAGTTATGGGTAGATGGGCTGCTAAAGAGGTGGCTCTGTTCCCTGTAGAGCCAAGAGAAAGTGAGAGAGTGTGTTTCCTACAGGGAATACCTGATAAGAAAAGACTAATAAGCTTACAGAAAGCAGCCTCCCAAGAGCAAATAAAGAAATGGGAAAAGGCACACTGCAAACAAACGGAGAAAGGTACTTGGCATCAAGGAGATGGGAGTCCTTGTGCCCCACGGTCAATGTACCCCTCTTTGTGTTTAATGGCACATCTTCCATCTCATGTGACCAAAGGAGGGATGATTGATGCTACCGTTATTTTAAAAGTACGGTTTGCACCGGGTATTGAGACAATTCCAGAAACAATTTTGTCAAACATGTTTGATTTGTGCACAAATAAAGAAATCTACAGCATTTAACGGCTAAGAAGTTGATACAGGAAGTAGTAGTATGTAGGTATGGTATTCCAGGGATAACAGAAAGTGATAGGGGAAAGCATTCCATAGGTCAGATAATGAAGGAAATACTGACAGCTTTTAACATTGAACAGCGCCTACTTACACCATATAATCCTGCTGCAAGTGGTAAAATAGAAAATATAATGGGTTGTTTAAAGCAAAACTAGAAAAAAGCAGAGTAGAATTAGGATTGAATTGGTTGCAAGGATTACCAATTGCATTGTTCTCTTTAAGAACCACTCCTAAGAAAAAAGAAAAGATACTGTATCTCCTTTTGAGATACTCTTTGGATCAGTTGCAAAGACAGGTTTGTACTGCCCACAGGTCTCAACTAAATCCTATGGCACACTCTGAGTGTGTGGTAGGATTACAAAATACCTTAATCAATTGTATAGGAAAATCTATGCTTCACTTCCAGATCCAGATGATCTTGAAGGGACACATAAGTTGCAACCAGGTGACTGGGTGATACTTAGGAAGCACCAAAGGAAAGGTCTTGAACCTAGGTGGTCAGGACCCTATCAGGTAGTAATGGTGACCCCAACAGCTGTAAAGTTATAAGGTAAGGAAGCTTAGGTGCATGCATCACATTGCAGACACGTGCACAAGGCTGTGGTATCTGTGGAGAAGGAAGATGAGAGCATGGCAAGGTGTCCTGATGGTGGTAGCCTTGGGGCCTGATATATGTGGAAAGCCAGACCCTCTTGAACAGGATGGTTCAAATGCATGAGGTGATCAGTAATCAATTCAATCTCTCAGATTGTTGCATATGTACTTGATTCCCCCCAGTGTCCGTCACAAACCCATAGTTGTTATGGCAGGGACGAACCCTCATTTATTTATACCATGCTTATTGGAAAATACGTCCACAAATAGTATATTGACCATGTGTCAATGTGAAAAGGATTGCTCCAACTGTTCCAATGAAGCCTTGAAGCAATCAATAAAAGCTGCTTCAGATGCTATGACTGATATTGCACAAAAAGTGCAGTGTGTCAGTATGTGGGGAAGCTTTTAAGGCTTGGACGACTTATGATCCATCCTTTTCTGGATGGGGACATGAGATGATGAACAGGATAAACAGCTATGTAAATGTGATTAATATAATGTTGGGTCATGTCCTAGCAGCACGAAAAGGTGAAGTAGAACAGTTAATAGAAAAAATAATACAGGTGATGGCTAACCATATGGGTCTAGACATTCAGCTTAAAGAGGATTGTGTACCTATATGGTTAGATTTATCTGAGTGGGGTGGAGATGTGCTGTCATGAACATCTTGATGAAACCCATTTACCATATATACTCAAGTATAAGCCAACCCGAATATAAGCCAAGACACCTAATTTTACCACCAAAAAATGGGGAAACGTATTAACTCAAGTACAAGCCTAGGGTAGGAAATGCAGCAGCTACTGTAAGTGGAAAAGAGGGTCAACTATGCCCATTTGCAGCCTCATTGTGTCCATCGCATGCCTCACTGTGCCCATCGCATGCCTCACTGTGCCCATCGCAAGCCTCACTGTGCCCATCGCAAGCCTCACTGTGCCCATCGCAAGCCTCACTGTGCCCATCGCAAGCCTCACTGTGCCCATCACAACCCTTACTGTGCCCATTGCATGCCTCACTGTGCCCATTGCATGCCTCACTGTGCCCATTGCATGCCTCACTGTGCCATTGCAAGCCTCACTGCAAGCCTCATTGTGCCGATCTGCATACCTGATCTCTGTGTCATGCAGTCGGCAGCCGTCCAGTGTAACCCCACCCCGCCCCCTCCTCGTCTGTGATAGACGGAACACTCAGTTTCCCAGCAGCGAGTCAGTCTTCAGTGTTCTGCCTATCACGGACGAGGACGAGGAGGAGGTGGGGTTACACTGGACGCCGTCTGACTGCATGACACAGAGGCTGGTCAGAGAGACTTGAGTATAAGCCAAGGGGGGTTTTTCCAGCACAAATAAATGTGATGAAAAACTTGGCTTATACTCCAGTATATACGGTAAAAGGCTTAGGGAGAATTGGTCAGGTTTTCAGAACATTTTTGATAGGATTATTAATAATAGGAGGAATTGTGTTAAGAGTAATGAAAAGATTGCTCCTGTGCTATAACCTAAAATTGTGCTTGTAGAAAGATCTTTAACCACTTCAGTACCCAGTCATATGACGTCCGCAGATGGGATCTCCCATCCTTGGCGGGCGTCATATGACGTCCTCAGCTTACCGCCGCTACGGCGGGCCCCCGGGGGCCTGCAGCGCGGCGATCGGGGATCCGTCGTGCCCCTTGGGACACAGCCGTTCCCCAATATGGGTAATGAGCGGTTAATGGAGCGTGGGGAGCAGCGTGACCGGCTATATCCAATCACAGCCGGTCACAATGCAGAGCGACATTGGGAAGCGGCATGCACGGCGCCCTGGGGGTGCGCAGAGTGGCGATCGGAGCTGAGGCTTTTCCCTTGTATACAGCCCAGCCCCAGCCGGTCACTAAATGTAAACAAACATCTGTGTGTAACTGATTTTGCTGGGTTCTCCTCTTCACACACCGATCCAGTGTGAGGAGGAGATCAGCCAACACATTACAGTACCCTACCGTATATGTACTACTGTGCCCAGATTGCCACCCCTAAATAAAGAGGACCTGTCATCAGGAGTACCTGTCATCTAGTACCTGTCACTTAGTACCTGTCCATCAGGAGTACCTGTCACCAAAGTACCCGCCACATCACCAGAGTACCTGCCACCAGAGTACCCGCCATCTCACCAAAGTACCCGCCACCTCACCAGAGTACCCGCCACCTCACCAGAGTACCCGCCACCTCACCAGAGTACCCGCCACCTCACCAGAGTACCCGCCACCTCACCAGAGTACCCGCCACCTCATCAGAGTGCCCGCCATACTCTCACTATGTCCAGAGAGGTATACACCCCAGAAGAGGCATATCAAATTCTGAGTATGACCGATGAGAGCAACGGGGAGCTCTCACCGCTCAGTTCTGATTCAGATTCTGGTTCAGAATATGAGCCCCCCCGAAGGCAGCACATCAGGATCCGAATCAGAGAAGGAAACAGTCCGTCCAAAAAGAAGACAGTCTGAACACCAGGCAGCTACCTGCAGTGCCAACGGCGCTAGACCCCAGGAGGAGAGCCCAGTACAAGCGCTGCTAGACTCCAGGAGGAAAATCACAGTACAAGTGCACGCCAAAGAATTAGGGCCCAAACCCAGCTTCCAGATGCCTTGGCAAACCCATTGTGGCTGCCTTCTAGCACAGTGTCAGCCACGATCCCCCCTTCATAGCACAGCCAGTTGTGCAGGTCAACACTGCAGGTTTTTCCCAAATTGATTTTTTAAATTAATTTTTGCCTGACGAATTAGTTCAAGGCATCGTGGACCAAACCAATCTTTTGCCCAACAATTCATTGAAAACAACCCCAGCTCAAGCTATGCCTGCCCTTTTGAATAGAGACCCCTAAGAGTGGAGGAGCTTAAATTGTTTTTAGGCCTTACGCTCAACATGGGGCTTACAAAAAAAAATGAAGTGCATAAATATTGGTCGACCAACCCTATCCACCACATGCCAATTTTTTCATCGGTCATGTCCAGGTCCCGATATGAAATTATAATGCGCTTCCTGCATTTCAGTGTTAACTCACAGTGCCCCCCCGAAATCACCCAAACTTTGATAAACGACATAAAATTTGCCCCCTAATTGATTTTTTTCTGCAAGAAGTTTTCTGAACTTTATACCCATGACAAAAACTTTTCTGTGGACGAATCCCTGGTCCATTTCACAGGCCGGCTGGGAATCAAGCAATTTATCCCCAGTAAGAGGGCGAGGTACGGGTTTAAAATCAACAAGCTCTGTGAAAATCCCAACGGATATGTACACTCATTCCACGTGTACGAAGGCAAAGACTCCCAGCTCCAGCCCCCTGAGTGTCCATCGTACATGGGAATAAGCGAAAAAATTGTTTGGGAGTTGGCATTCCCACTCCTCCAAAAGGGGTATCACATTTACATGGACAACTACTACACCAGTTTTCCCCTTCTCTGCCACCTATACCTGAAAAATACTCTGGCTTGCGGTACAGCAAGGAAAAACAGAAAGGGCTTCCCACAGAGTCTAGTCACCACAACGCTACAAAGGGGGGAATCAACAAGCTTGAGGAACGAGGAAGTGTTGGCTGTGAAGTGGAGGGATAGGAAAGATGTGTACATCATGTTCACCATCCATGATGACAACCCAGTGGAACTTCGCAGAAGATGCGGTCCCGTTTGAAAGCTTTCCTGTATCATTGAGTACAATAAATTCAGGGGGGGGGGGGATTTAAATGATCAAATGTTGCAGCCCTATTTATCAACACGAAAATACCTCTTTTGGTACAAAAAAGTCGCAATTTACTTTTTTAATTTGGCCCTTTTAAATTCTTTCATCATCTACCAAAAATCTACGGAAACACCTAACACCTTCATAAAGTTTATTGAAGACATTGTAACTGCCCTGATCTATCAACAAGCATCCCCCCCAGAAAGCATTCGCTCCGATTGTGTCAGCAGACTACACGAGCGCCATTTTCCGGACCGTATTCCACCATCAGGATCCGGAAGATGACACCCAAAAAAATGTCGGGTGTGCACCAAAAGAGGAGTTAGGAAAGACAACAGTTTCCATTGTCCCCAATGTCCCTCCCAACCTGGCCTTTGCATCGGAGAATGCTTCAGACACTATTACACTCTTGTAAACTATTATCCCATATTTCTAATAGACTGCCATTTCCCCATTTTCAATTTCTGTCCTGAATATTTCCCTGGTGCCTCAACCAACCATATCATTGTCTTCCACGTGAACTGACCCTGGCCTGTTTCTCGACTATGCCTCTGCTTGACGTCTGCATTGTTTATCCGCCATGTTTCTGCCTTTCACGTGAACTGACCCTGGACTGTATCGACTATGCCTCTGCCTACCGTCTATTTCTGCCTTTTACCTAAACTGACCTCCGCCTGTTGACCATGTTTTTGCCTGCCCCTTGGACTGATCTTTCACCCTGCTACATAGTTTTTGGTTTTCTGTGTTCCCAGAACAGGGTCTGGTTGCCCGGAGGCTTTAAAGCGATTTGGGTGGGGGAATGGGGACCTCTCTACCTGTACTGACTATTCCTGCCTGCTGCCTGTTTTGCTGTCGCTGTCCACATTCCTGCCTGCTGCCTGGACCGATGCTCTCCTTTGTGGACCACTGCACTACTAAAACCGCAGGTAATCTTTTCTTTACCCTTTACTCAGCAGAATGTATTTTGGTTTGTAATTGGTATGTACAGTACATGCTATGTGTTCGAAATATGAAGGGCATTCAACAATGTGATAGGTTGGCAGGAATTTATGTGTGTAACTTATGCTCCTAGAACATGTAAAAGTCTCACACATGTGGTATCGCCATACTCAGGAGGAGTAGCAGAATGTATTTTGGGGTGTCCTTTTTGCTATGTACATGCTGTGTGTTGGAAATATCTTATAAATGGACAACTTTGTGTAAAAAAAATGTGTTAATTTTTTTCCACATTTTCCAAAAACTTCTGGAAAAAAATGAACCGTTCAAAAGACTCATTATGTCTCATAGATTATACATTGGGGTGTTAGCTTTCCAAAATGGGGTCATTTTGTGGGCATTTCCATTGTCCTGGTGCTCCAGGGTCTTCAAAACTGTAATAGGTGGTTGAGAAATGAGATGTGTAATTTATGCTTGTAGAACGCCTGACGGTGCTACTTGGATGTTGGGCCTCTGTATGTGGCCAGGCTATGTAAAAGTCTCACACATGTGGTATCGCCATACTCAGGAGGAGTAGCAGAATGTATTTTGGGGTGTCATTGCAAGTATGCATGTGCTGTGTGAGAGAAATAACTTGTTGTTATGACAATTTTGTGTAAAAAAAACAAACAATAAAATTTTCCCAAGATATCTGGGAAAAATTACAACTTCAAGAAAACTCACCATGCCTCCTACCCAAGTCACGCTGTTGAGAAAAGCAATGGAAGTGAATGGAGCAGTCTTAATGTACACTACTGAAGTCGCTCCGACTTCAGAAAAGGTTCCTGTACTACTTCAATCCGACTTGAATACATTGATTTCAATGGAAGTCGCCTCCAAAGTTTGATCGTGTCTTAAACTGAAGCATTAATACAGGAAGAGAAAATTATTTTCTCATGTTTTCTCAGGCAAACCCCTCCCTCCCACAGTGTTGATTCTTGTTTGATTGGCCACCGGAAAGCCTCCTGTCCTGGAAGCGACTTGAAGTCGCCCCAAGTCACGCTGTGGTGCACGCTCAGGTCGCATCCAGGTCGCCTCGCAAAGTCGCGGCCAGAGTCGTGCCGCCCTGTGTGTGAACCGGCTCTTAGGGTCTCAAGAAATGATAGGCCTTCAGTACATCAGGTGTGATCAGGTTTGATTTTCAATGATTTGCACCATAGTTTGTAGACTCTATAACGTTCACAGAGACCAAATAATATATACTTATTTTGGTTATTTTTACTAAAGATATGTAGCAGTATACATTTTGGCCAAAATTTATGAAGAAAAGTTACTTATTTGCAAAATTTTATAATAGACACTAAAAAAAGTCTTTTCTTTTTTCAAAAATTTCTCTTTTTTTTGCTTATATTGCAAAAAATAAAAAACCCAGCTGTGAATACCACCAAAAGAAAGTTCTGTTTGTGAGAAAAAAATGATAAAAACTTTGTTTGGGTACAGTGTAGCATAACTGAGTAATAGTCATTCAAAGTGTGAGAGCGCTGAAAGCTAAAAATTGCTCTGGGAAGGAAGGATGTATAAAAGCCCTGTATTGAAGTGGTTAAAATGTTAAATCTAAGAAAAACTCAGATGTGTTTGTCACTTCATTCCAAGGAACAATGAAAAGCAAGAGAGAAGGAAATGAGATGCCTAATCTGTTACCAATCCAGACAGTGATGCATCCCATGATCACCTGTGCCATTCACAGCTCTTGATGAAAAAGTAGGCCTGACCATGATGACACTGTGGAAGATGTAACATCTCTGTTTGATGTAGCTGAAGACCCTCCAATTATAAGTTCTCTTCCACTGCCTCCTGAAGTAAAAGGAACCGTGCCTGCATTGGTTGATCTGTCACCCACCAGTGGCGGACTGAGGCAACAGTACTCGGTCTACCCCAATTGTGCTGAAAAAGCTCCAGGACTAGCTCAAAGTCCACAGAAAGTTAAAAAGAATATTATAATGTTGGACATTTACAGGTGATACTCGAAAAATTTGAATATCGTGCAAAAGTTCATTTATTTCACTAATGCAACTTAAAAGGTGAAACTAATATATGTGATAGACTCATTACATGCAAAGCAAGTTAGTTCAAGCCGTGATTTGTCATAATTGTGATGATTATGGCTTACAGCTCATGAAAACCCCAAATCCACAATCTCAGAAAATTTGAATATTACATGCAATCAATAAAACAAGGATTGTACATAGAACAATATCGGACCTCTGAAAAGTATAAGCATGCATATGTACTCAGTACTTGGTTTGGGCCCCTTTTGCAGCAATTACTGCCTCAATGCGGTGTGGCATGGAAGCTATCAGCCCGTAGCACTGCTGAGGTGTTATGGAAGACCAGGATTATTCAATAGCGGCCTTCAGCTCTTCTGCATTGTTCGGTCTCATGTCTCTCATCTTTCTCTTGGCAATGCCCCATAGATTCTCTATGAGGTTCAGGTCAGGCGAGTTTGCTGGCCAATCAAGCACAGTAATCCCACGATTATTGAACCAGGTTTTGGTGCTTTTGGCAGTGTGGGCAGGTGCCAAGTCCTGCTGGAAAATTAAGTCAGCATCCCCATAGAGTTTGTCTGCGGAAGGAAGCATGAAGTGCTCCAAAATCTCTTGGTAGACGGCTGCGTTGACCTTGGACTTAATGAAGCACAGTGGACCAACACCAGCAGATGACATGGCACCCCAAATCAACACAGACTGTGGAAACTTCACACTGGACTTCAAGCATCTTGCAGTATGTGCCTCTCCATTCTTCCTCCATAATCTTGCTCCTTGGTTTCCAAATGAGATGCAAAATTTGCTCTCATCAGAAAAGGGGACTTTGGACCACTGAGCAACAGACCAGGTCTGTTTTTCTTTAGCCCAGGTAAGACGCTTCTGACGTTGTTTGTTGTTCAGGAGTGGCTTGACAAGAGGAATACGATATTTGAAGCCCATGTCCAGGATCTGTCTGTGTGTGGTGGCTCTTGATGCATGGACTCCAGCCTCAGTCCACTCCTTGTGAAAGTCCCCAACACTTTTGAATGGCCTTTTCCTGACAATCCTCTCCAGGCTACGGTCATCCCTGCTGCTTGTGCACCCTTTTCTTCCACACTTTTCCCTTCCACATAACTTTCTATTAATGTGCTTTGATACAGCACTTTAGGAACATCCAACTTCTTTTGCAACTGTGTTTCAAAAAAGGTTAGAACGGGGGTGGGACTTTAATTGTGCCTCTGAGGAGTGTAAAAAATAGATAACTACTATAATTAATAGAAAAATGGATACATTTTATTTAACTGCCTAATGGCAGTACATTTTAAAAATGAAAATAAAATATAAACAAGTTATGCCGCGTACACACGACCGTTTTTCATGACGAGAAAAATTCTATTTTTTCATTTAGTCAATAAAAATGACCGTGTGTAGGCTCCAGAGCCTTTTTCGCGTCGTGAAAAATGGGCATTAAAAATTTGGAACATGCTCTATTTTTTCTCTTCGTTTTTCACGTCGTCGTTTTTCTCGTCGTGAAAAACGACCGTGTGTAGGCTTCAACTACGTGAAAAAAACACGCATGCTCAGAAGCAAGTTATGAGACGGGAGCGCTCGTTCTGGTAAAACTAGCGTTCATAATGGAGATAGCACATTCGTCACGCTGTAACGGACTGAAGAGCACGAGGCTGAAAAATCGCGAATCGACTCTCACCAAACTTTACTAACACGAGGATCAGCAAAAGCAGCCCAAAGGGTGGCGCCATCCGAATGAAATTTCCCCTTTATAGTGCCGTCGTACGTGTTGTGGAAAGCGTTGTACGTCACCGCGCTTTGCTCGAGCATTTTTTTTCACGATTGTGTGTAGGCAAGGCAGGCTTGAGAAGAATCAAGTCGAGAAAAATGTTGTTTTTACAATGACATTAAAAACGGTTGTGTGTACGCGCCATTACAGTAACTTTTTTATATTTGATTTTCATTTTTAAAATGTACTGCCATTAGGCAGTTAAATAAAATTTATACATTTTTCTATTAATTATAGTAGTTGTATCTCTTTTTTACACTCCTCAGAGGCATAATTAAAGTCCCACCCCCGTTCTAAACTTTTTTGAAACACAGTTGCATACTTTCAGGGGATGGTGCCCCTGAAATACTGTAGGAGTATTTGTGATTCCACGAACACCCCAACCCCTACACATCAACTTCTTTTGCAATTACCTTTTTGAGGCTTTCCCTCCTTATGGAGGGTGTCAATGATGGTATTCTTCACAACTGTCAGGTCAGCAGTCTTTCCAATGATTATGATTCCTACTGAACCAGACTGAGAGACCATTTAAAGGCTCAGGAACCCTTTGCAGGTGTTATGGCTTTATTTGCCGATTAGAGTGGGACACTATGAGCCTAGTATTGCACCTTTTCACAATATTCAAATTTTCTGAGATTGTGGATTTGGGGTTTTCATGAGCTGTAAGCCATAATCATCACAAATCATGACTTGAACGATCTTGCTTTGCATGTAATGAGTCTATCTCGTATATTAGTTTCACCTTTTAAGTTGCATTAGTGAAATAAATGAACTTTTGCACAATATTCAAATTTTTCGAGTATCACCTGTATATATGCAGGGCACATTCTGGAGCTACAGTGGGGAAAAAAAAGTATTTAGTTAGCCACCAATTGTGCAAGTTCTCCCACTTAAAAAGATGACAGAGGCCTGTAATTGTCATCATAGGTATACCTCAACTATGAGAGACAAAATGTGGAAACAAATCCAGACAATCACATTGTCTGATTTGGAAAGAATGTATTTGCAAATTATGGTGGAAAATAAGTATTTGGTCAATATCAAAAGTTCATCTCAATACTTTGTTATATATCCTTTGTTGGCAATGACAGAGGTCAAATGTTTTCTGCAAGTCTTCACAAGGTTGTCACACACTGTTGCTGGTATGTTGGCCCATTCCTCCATGCAGATCTCCTCTAGAGCAGTGATGTTTTGGGGCTGTCACCGGGCAACACAGACTTTCAACTCCCTCCAAAGGTTTTCTATGGGGTTGAGATCTGGAGACTGGCTAGGCCACTCCAGGACCTTTAAATGCTTCTTACGAAGCCACTCCTTCGTTGCCCGGGCGGTGTGTTTGGGATCATTCTCATGCTGAAAGACCCAGCCACGTTTCATCTTCAATGCCCTTGCTGATGGGATGAGGTTTGCACTCAAAATCTCACGATACATGGCCCCATTCATTCTTTCATGTACACGGATCAGTCGTCCTGTTCCCTTTGCAGAGAAACAGCCCCAAAGCATGATGTTGCCACCCCCATGCTTCACAGTAGGTATGGTGTTCTTTGGCTGCAACTCAGCATTCTCGCTCCTCCAAACACGACGAGTTGGGTTTCTACCAAACAGTTCTACTTTGGTTTCATCTGACCATATGACATTCTCCCAATCCTCTTCTGGATTATCCAAATGCTCTCTAGCAAACCTCAGGCTTAAGCAGGGGGACACGTCTGGCATTGCAGGATCTGAGTCCCTTGTGGCGTAGTGTGTTACTGATGGTAGCCTTTGTTACGTTGGTCCCAGCTCTCTGCAGGTCATTCACTAGGTCCCCCCGTGTGGTTCTGGGATTTTTGCTCACCGTTCAAACAGTTCAAACAGGTGCCATTAATACAGGTAATGAGTGGAGGACAGAGAAACCTCTTAGAGAAGAAGATACAGGTCTGCGAGAGCCAGAAATTTTGCTTGTTTGTAGGTGACCAAATACTTATTTTCCACCATAATTTGCAAATAAATTCTTTCCAAATCAGACAATGTGATTGTCTGGATTTGTTTCCACATTTTGTCTCTCATAGTTGAGGTATACCTATGATGACAATTACAGGCCCCTCATCTTTTTAAGTGGGAGAACTTGCACAATTGGTGGCTGACTAAATACTTTTTTGCCCCACTGTATATGGCTGAATATGGAAAATTTGTGGTTAAAATCTGGTGGGTGGGCCAGAGAGGAAGTGACACCTTAGTTTATGAAAAATAATGCAGGGGGATATGCAATGGATGAGAGAACTCTTTCCAACATGCACATCGTTTTTCCACATACAATAAACGGACCCTTATGGAGAGTCGACAGTGTCAGACATGTACAGGAGTTTAACTGGGAATGGTACAGGGCTCTATGTGAGATTAATGGGTTTGCATATTACATTGTGGGTTTGAAAATACACGGGGTCCACGCTTATTTAGACCAGATCAAATGCATCCGAGGGACACAGGGAGTGACATTTTCTTGCTAGAAATAGTTACTACGTGTCTACACAGAGGAATTCAGGGATGACATACAGTGGGGATCGAAAGTTTGGGCACCCCAGGTAAAAATGTGTATTAATGTGCATAACGAAGCCAAGGAAAGATGGAAAAATCTCCAAATGGCATCAAATTACAGATTAGACATTCTTATAATATGTAAAAAAAAGTTAGATTTTATTTCCATAATTTACACTTTCAAAATTACAGAAAACAAAAAAATGGCGTCTGCAAAAGTTTGGGCATCCTGCAGAATTTATAGCATGCACTGCTCCCTTTGCAAAGCTGAGACCTGCCAGTGTCATGGATTGTTCTCAATCATCGTCTGGGAAGACCAGGTGATGTCAATCTCAAAGGTTTTAAATGGCCAGACTCATCTGACCTTGCCCCAACAATCAGCACCATGGGTTCTTCTAAGCAGTTGTCTAGAAAACTGAAACTGAAAATAGTTGACGCTCACAAAGCTGGAGAAGGCTATAAGAAGATAGCAAAGCGTTTTCAGATGTCAATATCCTCTGTTCGGAATATAATTAAGAAATGGCAGTCATCAGGAACAGTGGAAGTTAAAGCAAGATCTGGAAGAGCAAGAAAAATATCAGACAGAACAGCTCGCAGGATTGTGAGAAAAGCAATTCAAAACCCACGTTTGACTGCACGATTCCTCCAGAAAGATCTGGCAGACACTGGAGTTGTGGTACACTATTCCACTATAAAGAGATACTTGCACAAATATGGTCTTCATGGAAGAGTCATCAGAAGAAAACCTCTTCTACGTCCTCACCACAAAAATCTGCGTTTGAACTTTGCAAATTAACATATAGACAAGCCTGAGGCATTTTGGAAGCAAGTTCTGTGGACCGATGAGGTTAAAATAGAACTTTTTGGCCGGAATGAGAAGGTACGTTTGGAGGGCACAGAATTTAATGAAAAGAACCTCTGTCCAACTGTTAAGCATGGGCGTGGATCAATCATGCTTTGGGGTTGTATTGCAGCCAGTGGCACAGGGAAGGAAGCAAGTAGAAGGCAAAATGGATTCAATAAAATTTCAGCAAATTTTGGATGGTAACTTGATGCCATCTGTGAAAAAGCTGAAGTTAAAGAGAGGATGGCTTCTACAAATGGATAATGATCCTAAACACACCTCAAAATCCACGGGGGATTACATCAAGAGGCGTAAACTGAAGGTTTTGCCATGGCCTTCACAATCTCCTGACCTCCACATTATTGAAAACCTATGGATAGACCTTAAAAGAGCAGTGCGTGACAGACAGCCCAGAAATCTCAAAGAACTGGAAGACTTTTGTAAGAAAGAATGGGCAAAGATACCTCAAACAAGAATTGAAAGACTCTTGGCTGGCTGCAAAAAGCGCTTACAAGCTGTGATACTTGCCAAAGGGGCAGTACAAGATATTAACTCTGCAGGGTGCCCAAACTTTTGCAGACGCCATTTTTTTGTTTTCTGTAATTTTTAAAGTGTAAATGATGGAAATAAAATCTAACTTTTTTTGACATATTATAAGAATGTCTAATCTGTAATTTGATGCCATTTGGAGATTTTTCCATCTTTCCTTGGCTTCGTTATGCACATTAATACACATTTTTACCTGGGGTGCCCAAACTTTCGATCCCCACTGTATGGGTCAACAATTGTAAGAGGAAAAATCTATTCTCCATTAGCTAGAGTGCAAAAGCAAGTGTGAAAATGTAATAATAAAGATGAATGCTTGCTGGTGTGACTGTATAGGGCCAATGTCCCTTCGTTATGTACCTGCCCTGGTTGGAGGCATTCCTTCGACATATAGGTGGGGTTAGCTCACCTATATGTCCCGGTAAAGGACAGGGACGGGACGTTGTCCACCTATAGGCAAGTTAGTAAGGAAGCTTGTTGTAATGTCTACTGGTGGTGAGCTGAGTGGCGAAAATGATGCGGAGAGTGAAAAACCATATCTGTGGGACTAGAGTATAGGTGTAATAAAGGTAAGAACAGTAACACAGGGTTTGCCACCTCTAGCAAGCATCCCGCAAGGTCTCTCTAACAGTAGATGAGGGATCAGAGGGAAGTAGGTTTGGGGATCGACAGGTGATCAGAAGGGGGGTTGAAATGTAGAGAATCCTAGCATTCCCTGCAGCTCTCCTATGGTCATGTGTGGGTCTGCTGAACTACATATCCTTTGAATATTGTACTTGCTAATATTAATGCTAATAAATGATCCATCATGAAAAAGATAAGAGGTAACTAAGAAATGAGCCTTCCTGGATTACAACGTGTGTCAAGGAACGAGATTATGAGATGTATGATCAGTAATGAAGGGAGAGGGGGGAGGAAGGTGGGACTTTGAATGGATCATGCAGCCAAGGAGAGCGCACGTCAAAGTGTGTCCGCTGGGTAGTACATATTAAAAAAAGAACCACATATGTTGCATAATGACACAGTACACAGCTAATGTAGAAAACATAAAATATATTGTATTTGTCATAATAACATGGTAACAGCATGGCATGATAACATATGGGTTCATTGCCGCCAAGAACCACACGTGCTAAAATTAGACTCAATGCATAACCGGTAATAAAAGTGCATAGGGTTAACTGTATGTATATTGGTAGCATATAAAAGACATAACATAGCAACATATAGGTTCATAATGTAAATAAAAGTAAAAGCCAAACTCACTGACGTGTCACTCCATAGTGGGGATAGAGTAAAATTAAATTTCATTGATGAACTACATTAGGCCCAATAAGTGTAATGATAATATAATGGTAGTCTATACGACGTTAGAAAGGAGCAAATGAAGCTCAGGGAAAGGCACGACAGATGTGTCTGGTAGGTAGTATATAGTCACTATGAACCACATATGTTACAAAGTAGCGCAATGCATAGCTAGTAATTAAAATACATAGAGTCAATTTCAAACTGGTTGATGACATAATAATAGCATAGCATGGTAACATGTGAGTTCATCTTGTAAGCAGAAATGAAACCAGACTCATGGGCGTAGTATCTCCAATTAAAGTAGATACTTGTGGGCTTGTAGTTCATTGGTATATTCCATTATGCCTACTATGGGTAAAAATAGTAGTCTGAGTTCTGTTCGTAGAAAGGGCATCTGATAGCTCTACGCGTTTCGTGGCTACCGCCACTCATCAGGAGCAAAGAAGAGGGACAGGAGTCTATGTGAAAGAATATTATATAGTATCAAAACATATACATGAGGTAATATAAGGGTAATTATAGTATATCCATCTCGACAAGCAAGGATGGAGATCGTATAAGTATACATCCGATCATACCTGCAGAACCACAATGGATCTGGGTGCAGGCATGGAGAACTGGAGGCCAGCCAGGAGAGCATCAGTCCCGGGAGCTGAGGCGGAACACCCCAAGGCAAAGAATGGAAACATGAACAGCCAAACCTAGTACTCCCTTAGAGTGAACTCCCATGTGAGGGCTGTGTCATCATAGACAACTGTAAAGAGATATAATAAAATAAACAGATTGGTTGGGTAATAGTAATATGCGAAGTAAAGTGAGAGTGAGGTGACAAGATTGAGAAGACACAAATGACCAAGTTAATAGGTAGAATGGAACCTTCTGTGTCGAGTGAAAAGTGGAAGTTAAGTTTAAGGATAGTGAAAAGATGATATGGTGTATTAACACCCAGAGTGAAGGTAGGGGAGTAAATCTAGCTAGGCGAGCCAGCAAAAAGCATAACGTTGTAAGAAACAATGAGTGAACAAAATGGTAGATAGCTACCACCATAGTACCTGTTTAAGCAAAGAGTTCCATACAGTGCATCGTGTCCGTGGAAAAAGAAAAATGGGGGGGGAGGGCTTGGAAGGCTGTAAGGAGTATATACTCCGGGTAAGCCAGGGGTGAACCACCAACGCCACACTAGCGGCCAGAGCGGGAGGGAGGGCGCCAACGGCCAAGCAGACAGAGACCGCTCGCCAGCCGGCGCCTCACCTCCTCCCACATGATGCCAAGAAGGAAAAGCACAGCAACGGCGAAGTCAAGCCACCATAAGGTGACGCATTGCATATGTCGCTGGATGTGTGACGTCGATGCGCAAAGGGACGTCCGCCTAACCCCCCGCACACCAAAGGGAAGGGGAGGGCCCCTGGAGCGCATCGCAGCTCCCGGGGCTGAAAACACCAAAGGCCGGACCAATCAGTCCAACATGGTGCAGCCAGAGCAAGGAATTGCCATGAAAGGATGCATAAATAGTACTGATTATGAAAGAATGTTGTAATGTAGTATGTTGTTAATTATATTCTTAAAGATAGACATCTGAACTGAAACTGGCAATGGATAATACCAAGAAATAGGGGTAAGACTGTAGGCACATGATCCCATCCCTAAATAGTTTGAATAATTCTAAAACCTAAGCTAGGCTAAATGGGACTTTAAATGAGGCTTTGAACAATTGCATTGTGTCTAATTTTAGCACGTGTGGTTCTTGGCGGCAATGAACCCATATGTTATCATGCCATGCTGTTATCATGTTATTATGACAAATACAATATATTTTATGTTTTTTACATTAGCTGTGTACTGTGTCATTATGCAACATATGTGGTTCTTATATTTTTTAATATGTACTACCCAGCGGACACACTTTGACATGCTCTCTCCTTGGCTGCATGATCCATTCAAAGTCCCACCTTCCTCCCCCCTCTCCCTTCAATTCAACAGGGATGGAGGCTATTGTCCACAATTGTTCAAAGCCTCATTTAAAGTCCCATTTAGCCTAGCTTAGGTTTTAGCACTATGATCAGTAATGATCATAGGAGGATTTATGTATAAGGATAATAAGATGATCTTTACAGGATCATACATCTTGGTGCAAAACACGTTTATGTTCAGCATTATATGTAAAACACATAATAATAATGCTAGTTATGAACATTACATAAAGTGTGGTTAAACAAGATAGAAACTAAACTGGCGATTGTGAATTTGTTTGAGAATACCATGATGCCATGTACTTATCAAGAAAACATGTTTGAGAGAACATGTTTGTGAAAACATACCAAAGAGCGCAGATGAGCATGGTACTCTGCAGTTTCTGCAGCTGGGCTTGGGTGACTTGCTGATAACACATCCTATAAAAGGGGATATTAAGCTGTATTGAATTCAGAGCATACTCTGACGGCCTTATGTATATGTGCTCTCCGTAATTATGTAATGTAATTGCGTAACAAATAAACATGATTTGGAACTCTCTCAGTCTGAAGGTTATTTCACAGGTTTCCTGTAAAATAGGGGACTTGAGGTTAAATCCCTATTTACAAGCACTCTTTGTTTGTGGCTATTAAATGTCTTCCAAAAAGAGGTGCGAGACAAACACTACAGGGAAGGGGACATCTATGTCAACAGTAGTTCCTGATGAACCTAGTGTGACAGCAGGAAGGTAAAGTCACCTGGTTGCATCCAGGGGGGTAGATATATTTCGCCCAGATTCAGGCTTTACGCCGACTTATACAACTAGGTGGAGAGTTGTATAAGCCCAGCTGAGGATAGTGGGCTCATGGATGACTCATACCTCTAGGGAGAGTGTGGGGCGTCGTGCAGACAGGGAGTTGATGAGACCAGCTGAAGCTTGTCAGCTCATTTAGGCCTCTATAAGAACTCCCAGCTTCATTAGATGTTAGCTCATGCCTGGACCCAGACCTGTGTGGACTGTCTAGGGAGAGTGAACCCCTGTGCGGTGAGACAAAGCCTGTGTGGCTATTTGCTTGGACATTTAAAACCAGGGACTTAGGGACTAGGACAGCACTAGGCTGATCCCAGTTGTTAGTTAGGAAACCTGTATGTTTAGTCAGAGGTCAAGTTGACCAGGATTTATTTTGTTTATGTTTCTTTTGGCTTTGCTGTGTTTTGTCACTGTAAATAGAAAATAAACCGCACCTTTTTTTTGATTTTGAAAACCACAACCTCCGTTTGCTGGGCCTGTTTTTGGGTGGGGAGCCCATCCCGGGGGTCACACACACCCGCTGCCGAGCTAACCCCCTCACACTAGTCATATCCCTGGTGTTGTATCCCCCTGAAAGACCAGAGGCTTCCGGGCAATCTGAGCCGCTGCGCCTATCTGGTATTGTGCCCACAGTCAACGCTGCTGCTTCACCCTTTATCACTAAGGATGAACTGTCCTCAGTCCTAGACGGGTTAGAGCACAGGATTGCTGGCATGATTGCCTCCATCCCGCAGGGTGGCAGGAAGCGTGACAGCTTCCCCTCCCTGAAGTCTCCTAGTTTGGAGCAGGAATGGGTTGAGAATGGGGAAGAGCTAAAAATCTCAGGATTCAGTGAAGTGCCCGGCAGATGAGTGTGCTTCCGAGCAATCTGGACAAAGGGAGATCCAGTGGATGTCTGCCTCTCATCCTGACTCTGACCGAAATGGTTCATTCTGCCTTTAAGTTGCCTCTTAAAGCAGAGGTGACTGAGCCCCCCTGGTCCTCTTGGGATCCCTGTGGCCTCTTCAGGCTGCACAGGCTTTCCCCCTGCACCCCCTGCTGGAACAGGCAGTGTATGCTGATTAGGAATATCCTGACAGTTTTTAGTTCCACTTAAGAGGTTTTGCCTTTTTATATCCCATGGATCAAAGGTTCGTTAAGAAATGGAGCATGCCATCGGTAGATGCAGCTGTCTCTTCCTTAAACAAGAACTTAACTTATCCGGTGGATAATGCACAGGGTTTGCAGGACCCTGTTGACAAGAAATTGGAGTCTTTATTAAAAGCTTCCTTTTCTTTGGCCAGTTCAGCTATTCAGCCAGCTGTTGCAGCAATTGGTATCTGCCAGTCCGTAAAGGATCAGGTCAGACGGCCTGATAGGCCCAACCAGGAGGAGGAGGATCTGCCTGAAAGTAAGACAGATATTCCTCGAGCGCTGTGTTTTGCTGTTGATGCCTTAAAAGGGGATTCAATAGAGCAGGTTTTTCATTGGCTCTCTTGTCTGTACAGGTGCACAGACTTTCGTGGCTTAAGAACTGGTCAGCCGAGCTTGCTTATGAAAAGCTATTGGCAGGTTTCCCTTTTCAGGGGAAACATTTATTGGTGATCATTTGGACGGATATATCCAAAAGGATAGATTTTCCTGTGAAGAAAAGCATCAGGTGTCCCTTGTTTAAAACTTCAGGGACTGCTTTCTCAAATGTCTCAGCGCCAAGGCAAATCACCGCCAACAGGGCGCTAGAGCCAGGGGCAAGCCGCAAGGCCAGGGCCAGAAAAGCCCTGCATCTCAGATTCTTCTAAATCCAGCACCAGGCCCTCCTTTTGAGGAGACGCCCCCACTCTATCGGGTGGAGGAAAGGCTTCTGCACGTCGCGGAAATTTGGAGAACAATAATTCAGGACGAGTGGGTCACCTCAATTATATTTTGTGGTTACAAGCTGAAGTTGAGGGGGGGTTTCCCCTCAGAGGTTTTTAAGATCCAGCGCTCCCCTGGATCCTCCAAAAAGATTTTTTTGCTTAAGGCACTACATTATTTAGTGCATCAAGGAGTGATAGTAAAGGTTCCTGTATCCGAAGGATCAAACCTGTTTTACGGTTAAACACCAAACGGGGGTCACAGGGCCCATTTTCTGTCCCTAAGATCCCTGAGTCAGTATCTACTAATCCAGTCCTTTCGGATGGAGTTTGTCCGCTCAGTTGTAGCCTTGTTCCAGATGGAAGACTTTTTTAGCCTCCATCGATATAAAGGATGCGTATTTTTACGTACCTATCTTTCAGCCTCATCTGCGGTTCCTGCGACTTGCAGTAGAGGAACGTCATTTCAGTTTGTGGTTGTACCCTTCGGGCTTGTTACAGCTCACAAAGGTCCTAGCACCAGTACTGGGTCCTTTAAGGGCCCAAGGGATTCTGGTGCTCGGGTATCTGGACGACCTCCTGCTCAGAGATCACCCACTACAGGCTCTAGAACAGAGCATAACATGTACAGTGCGGTATTGGAAAGCTTAGGCTGAATCATAAATACCAAAAGGTCAACCTTGATACCAGCTCAAAGTCTAAAGTATTAGGTGTGATCCTAGATATAGTCCAAGCAAGAGTATTCTTGCCACCCGCAGGGATCTGTGCCCTGAAGGATCAGGTGAGTCAGATAAGGGGCACCAGGCAACCCTCCATTTCAGCTCTGTATGAGTCTTCTAGGGAGGATGGTATCCTCCTTTGAGGCACTGTCCTATGCCCAGTTCCATTCCAGGCCTCTTAACAAGACATTTTGTTGGCTTGGAACAGGAGAGGACAAGCCCTGGATAATCCAATGTGCTTATCTCCTCAGGCACGTTTAGGCCTAAACTGGTGGTTGCAGGATCAGAACCTGCAAAAGGGAAAATCCTTTCTACCGGTAACTTGGAGAGTACTGAATACAGATGCCAGTCTCTCAGGCTGGGAAGCGACCCTAGAGGGGCTCATAGCTCAAGGGAAAGGGTCAAGGACAGAACAGATCCTGCCCATCAACGTCCTGGAATTACGGGCAGTACGACTGGCCCTACGGTCCTGGACAGTGGGGCTTCAGGACTACCCTATCAGGGTTCAGTCCAACAATGCCACTGCAGTGGCCCATATAAACCACCAAGGCGGTACCAGGAGTCGTTTAGCTCTGAAGGAGGTGAACTACAGACTAGCCTGGGCAGATGGACATGTGGCGATCCTATCGGCAGTCCATATCCCGGGAGTAGAGAACTGGAAGGCAGAATTATATCAGCATCTAGAAGATCTGCCTGGGGGGAATGGTCCCTACACCCAGGGGTGTTCCAGGAAATTTTCTAATGTTGGAGATGGCCAGAGGTCAACCTACTGGCATCCAGGTTCAACAACAAGCTACAGCAGTTTGTGTCCTGAACAGGAGATCCTCTGCCAATTGGAGCAGATGCTCTCGTAGTTCCATTGAGCCAAGACTTCCTGTTTTTTTGCTTTCCCTCGGTCCCTCTCCTTCCATTTGTTGTGCAGGATTCAGAGAGAGGGGGTTCCAGACATTCTGGTGGCACCAGCCTGGCCCAGAAGGCCCTGGTTCCCGGAGATTGTGAGACTAACAATAGACGGGCCATGGATTTTTCCACGGCGCCCCGATCTACTGTCTCAAGGTCCTATATTCCACCCCAATTTACAGTCTCTAAATTTGACGGCTATTGAAGCCAGGGTATTAAAGGACTGTGGCATCTCGGGACAAGTGGTGACTACCCTAGTGAAATGCTAGAAAAGCGGTCACTAGGAAGATCTAGCATAAGGTCTGGAAGACTTATATTGCTTGTTGTGAAGCCAAAAAATGGCATCCACAGAAATATGCGATTCCCTTTTTTCTATAGTCAGCTGTAGAAATCAAGTTGGTTTTGAGTACAATCAGAGGTCAAGTTTCGGCCCTATCAGTATTCTTCCAAAGGCCTTTGGCCTCCCATTCACTGATCCGAACCTTTATGCAAGGGGCAACTCTCTTGCTTCCCCCCATTAGGTCACCTATGTGTCCTTGGGACTTGAACTTGGTGCTGTCTGTGTTACAGAAACAACCATTTGAACCTATTAAGGAAATTCCATTAAACTTGCTGTCACGCAAGCTATCCTTCCTGATGGCTATCACCTCGTCTAGGAGGCAAAAAAGAGTGGGGTTGGGGAAATTGGGACTTTAAATGAAGCCATGATTGGGTAAAGTCATGTGCCTCCATCCCTGTCATTTGACGATAAAAGCACCATTTGCGGCAGGGGGCAGCAGTGATGCAAACAAGGCAATGGACTTTATATGAAGCTCAAGATGACAAAATGAATGGAATGGTGGAAAATATACAGTTTAATGATACATATAAACATGTTTACATATATTGAAATCCATGTACAAAGAAATGCACCCATACCAAGGTTCCAATTTCTAACCTGGCAATCATGGGTAATAACATGTTTACAAACATTTAGTAATCACAGTAAATTAAAGGGGGCCACCATATTCATCGTTGGATAAATATGTTAAACTAATAGCATCTGCACGGTCACAATATTCTTGAGATCCCTATCAAATTAAAAATGATTATAAACACATATTCAGGTGGGTGTGTAACTAGTACACCATATCTAGTAGCTCGACGCGTTTTGCGGCTTAAAACCACTCTTCAGTAGCAGACATGTTAGGTATCTGCAATGGGAAGATAAATTAACCACGCCAGTTAACTATGTCAGGGTAAGGGAGGATGGGTAGAACCCCCCAAAAACATTCATTTTGTTATCTTGAGCTTCATATAAAGTCCCATTTCCTTGTTTGCAATACTGCTGCCCCCTGCCGCAAATGATGCTTTTATCGTCACCTCGTCTAGGAGGGTGTCGGAGTTGGTGGCCCTGTCATGTAGGGAACCGTATTTAATCCTTCACCAAGACAGGGCCGTGCTAAGACCTGTTCCATCCTTTTTGTCAAAAGTGGTTTCGGCCTTTCATTTAAATCAGGACATTATTTTGCCTTCGTTTTTCTCTGATGCCGCGTACACACGATCGTGATTCACGGCGGTGAAAACACCACCGTGAATCACGACGGGAAAAACGAGGGAACGGCTTGGTTCCCTACACACGTCCGTTTTACCCAACATTTTACTCTTTGTCATAAAAAACGACCGTGTGTGGGCCCCGCGGCAGTGTTTCCCTATGGGAAAAC
Organism: Rana muscosa; assembly: GCA_029206835.1. Lineage (NCBI taxonomy): Eukaryota > Metazoa > Chordata > Amphibia > Anura > Ranidae > Rana > Rana muscosa. The sequence goes on from CM055122.1 coordinate 360,030,083, forward strand.
TGCAGCGGAAAAAAACGACGGGAATCACGACGAGAAAAATTAGAGCATGTTCTAATTTTTCTCGTCGTGATTCATGCCGTTTTTCTCGTCGGGGAAAAATGATCAAAAGCCCACACACGGTCATTTTTCTCGTCAAAGAGAAAAAAAATCATTTTTCCCGACGTGAAAAATGGTCGTGTGTACGCGGCATCAGCCTCGCTCGGCAGAAGAGAGACGACTGCATTATTTGGACGTTGTCTGGGCAGTCAAGGTTTATTTGTCTAGATCTGCGGAGATCCGAGGATCAGACTCTTTTTTTGTTTTACCAAAAGGACCCAGGAAAGGGCAGACAGCTTCCAAAGCTTCCATTGCCAATTGGGTCCATCAATTGGTCATTCAGGCCTATGGTGTGAAACCTAAAGCTCATTCTACCAGGGGTGTAAGAACCTCCTGGGCTTTTCACCATCAGGTATCTGTGGCTCAGATTTGTAAGGCTGCTACCTGGTCTTCAGGGCATACGTTCACAAAATGTATCAAGTGGATGTTCGAGCAGCCAAGGATTCGGCTTTCAGCCGCAGTGTTCTGCGGGCTGCCATATAAAAACTGATGGCTATTGTTTGGCAGGGTGTCTCCCTCCCCTCAAGGCTATTACTATGGGACATCCCAGCAGGTAATGAATATTAGCCTGACTCTGTGTCCCATGATGTATGAAAAAGAAAATAGGATTTTTTCATCATACTTACCTGTAAAATCCTTTTCTTTGAGTACATCATGGGACACAGAGGTCCCTCCCCTCTTTTTTGAGGATTCAGTGCTTGCTAAAAAACTGGTGTGCTTCCTGTATGGGAGGGGTTATATAGGGGATCACTTCCTGTCTAAAGACTTTGATCTACCAGTGTCCATTCACCTAATGATGAAGTATAACCCAGCAGGTAATGAATATTAGCCTGACTCTGTGTCCCATGATGTACTCAATGAAAAGGATTTTACAGATAAGCATGACGAAAAAATCCAATTTTTTTGGCATGATCAGTCATATTTTCAATATTAATGCCAACATTTCACAATTTCTGCCAGAGTATGCAAACTTTTGAGCACGACTGTACAATAATATGTACAGTGGTTGGAGGGAAGCTTCAGAATGGCAAAGATGTTTTTATTACAAATTATGTGAGCAGACTGCAGTTCCTCTTTAAAGTGGATGTAAACCCCATTCATGAAATCTGACCTGGGCACATATCTGTAGTGTTAACTTATCTCTCCAAAGCTCTAAGTCCATTGTCTTTCTGCTGCTCTCTTCCTGTTATCAGCATGATAACTTCTGATAAGTTCTCCCATACAGGAGATAAAAGGAGGTGGAAATTTGTGTCGGGGAGGGTGATATATATATATAGATTAGCAGAGAGCTTGTCTATTCACAGCACTGTTATTTTCTTCATTCCTCTGCCTATGTAGGGGAGGGGGTGCATTTCCTCCAATCAGCTCTCACACAGTGTATGCCCAGACTACCCTCCCACTGCTAAAACAGGAATACAATTTCTAAAGGATATAGAAAGCTGAAGACAGCAGATATACATGTAAAACTTAGGTTGGAAGATTTGTTTCATCTCTGTGTATCATCTGAGGCTGTTTACTTCACTGGGTATACGTGAGGGTTTACATCCATTTTAAGTTTATTTTGTAAAATAATACATTTAACAGCAAATGTTACTGTCAAGCACACGGAACTGCAATGGACACAATATCTGCACCAGCTCATGCTAATCTTTATTAGGGCCCATAAGCGCCCTAGGGTCCACAGATCCTCATTCTATTGCGAAGCAGCTTGGGGCTTCCCAATATATCCAAGTTTTACTTGGCAGCTCAAATTTCTCAATTGTCCATGCCCACGCCACCTCAGATATCCCTCTCTGGGTGCTTCTAGAATTACCTGACTGTGCCCAGAATATCATTGCAAGCTCTGCTTTGGCTCCCCCCAAATTGTGCCTCTCATCCTTGAGTCCCCTGATGTCCCATAGTTTGAAGACAAGGGACTCTGTTTGGTACTCAGGCAATTTGATGTCCCCTTTTTACCTTCAGTTAGTGAATATATTTGCCCACAACTGGTGGGATTTTGGTCCAGGGTCTTTGGTCTGTTACAGACTCTATTCCACCTGACGATCCGCAAAGGATGTCAAGCTGGCTATATTGCATTGCCCCATACCTGGCCTTTTTTGCCCTCCAACAGAAATTGGCCTCCTACTTTTTTTATTTCAGTCAAGCGGACTATTGCTTGGACCTGGAGGACCCCAATAGTTGCTTTTCACGGTGTGAAAAGCCGTATAACCTCTCTGATGCTTAACAAGCAAATGTCCAGTATTCTGAAGGATTCACACTCCAACTTCCTCAAAGTTTGGGAACCTTGAATTTCTTATTCCATCCCCTAACTTAATTCGGTCTGTTCTGGCCATGTGTAATCGGCAGCATCTGGTGCTTCCAGGTCCATGGCGCTCCACACACACACCCGCCTACCTCCCCATCCCTACTCCTCTCTTCTTCCTTCTCTCTTCTCTTTCAATTTCTTTCCTGCCTTTCCTTTCCTTTTGAGAATCCACTCATTTGGGGGTGGCCAACACCCTTTTGGTGTTTTCGCCCCAGGAGGGCGACATCCTGGTTTTGGAGGCTGGCTACATTTTGTTCTTTGTTTTAGCACTTCGGTGGCCTTGGTTATGTTTTGAAATGACAATGTTGTTTACCTTGTTTTATCCTGTGTTTACCACCTGACCCCCCTTTTAGGTGAAGCTCTACTTTGAATTTCTGTCCAGCTTTGAAGGGCTTGTATTTTTAACCAATTTGCTTTTGCAAAGCATTACATTCTAGTAACAATAGACATGACAATCCTTCCAATGGACTGATTAAAGATTGGTCCCAGGTCTCAAGAAAGGAATATAGAGCTTTGAGAGATTTGGTTTCCTTATGGGAGGAAAGACATGTAGAGGATATTAAAGCACTAGAGCTGGTTGAAGAATTTCAGAGATGTGAGAATGGAGAGGAACTTATTGCCATGTCCAAATTGGATGAAGTGGGCTTACCTGTCAAGTCTGCTTCTTTTCCCCGATTGACGGCAGTAACTGGTACTTGGTTGCTTTAGAACTAAGAATTGTGATGACATTGTGATCAAATCTGCCAGCAAGGGGGGAAACCTTGTTATTATGGATCAACACAAATATGTGTCGATGTGTCAAAAATATTCTAAAAAATTATTTACGGCACACCAGAATACCAACCATCAACCTAGAGTATGTTCAGAAGACTTTATTTGGTAGGACTGGTAAAGCTTTTGAGAAGGGCAATACTGATAAAAAAGACCATGACTTTTTTGAAGGTGTTAAATCCACAAATACTAGTCTTATATGGGCTTCCAAAAGTCCATAAATCAGTGGTTGACCCCCTTCCATGGAAGACCTATTATCTCGGGGATGGGGTCTCTCACTGTGAAGCCTTGTACACACGACCGTTTTTCTCAACAAGAAAACTGTTGGGAGAGCTTTCTTGCCGAGAAAACCGTTCGTGTGTATGGTTTGAGATTCACGACCTGCTTTCTTTTTTCTCGTCGTGATTCTCGTCACACTGTTTTTGGACAAGAAAACCGTTCGTGTGTATGCTTTTCCGAGTCTTCAAAAACCATGCATGGTCAGAATCAAGTATAAGATGGGAGCGTACCTTCTTGTAAAACTAGCGTTCATAATGGAGATAGCACATTCGTCACGCTGTAACGAACTGAAAGCACGAAGATTGAAAAGAGCGAATCGTCTCTCACTAAACTTTTACTAACACGCAGTAACACGAGATTAGTAAAAGCAGCCCAAGGGGTGGCGCCATGAGAATGGAACTTCGCCTTTATACTGCCATTGTACGTGTTGTACGTCACCGCGCTTTAGACCGACAAGATTTTGGATTGACAGAGTGTATGCAAGGAAAGCTTGACAAGAATCTCGTCAAGCTTGACAAGAAACCCGTCGAGAAAAACAACGTTTTTTTTGCGACGAGATTCTCGGCCGTGTGTACTAGGCTTCAAAGTTTGCGAATATATTATTTGACTTTTATAATATTTTGTGGTGGCGTTTTCCTCTTATGTTAGGGACACTCTGCACCTCTTGAAAGTCTTAAACAATCTGTTGGTATCAGATGATGTACTTTTGGTTACATTGGATGAGGAGGCACTTTATTTATCCATCCTCCACGAGAAGGGTTTAGACACTCAACTCTTGGCCTACAACTTTACTTGCACATACAAGGTTTGTTGCCAACTTACTTAAGTTTCTTTTGGAAAATAATACATTTAAATTTAACAGCAAATGTTACTGCCAAGCACATGGAACTGCAATGGACACAAGATATTGTGGTCAACTTGACCGCTCACTACACACGTTGGTGTCCCTAACTAACAACTGGGTACAGCCTTGTGCTGTCCCAGTCCCTAGCTCCCTGCTTTTAGAAGTTCTTAGCAATAACCACACAGGCTTTGGCTCACCGCACAAAGATCACACTCCCCAGACTATCCACACAGATCTGGTTCCAGGTTGGAGCATCTCCCTTAGCATGCTGGGAGTTCTTGTAGAGGCCCTAATGAGCCCACTTACTTCAGCTGGGCTCATTAACTCTTCCCCTGCAAGACTCCCAGCACTCCCCCCACTGGTATAAATCGGCATAAAGCCTGAATCTTGGACATATATACCTTCCATCCTGGATGCAACCTGGCGATTTTACCTGCCTGCTGTCCCAATATGCATGGGCTCATGCTAATCTTTACCTTGGAGAGTGGGAGAATTCAGTGTTTGGGAATGAAGCTTTTTCAGGGTACCTGACTAAGTTTATTGGGTGGTTCAGGTACACTGAAGATGTGCTCATGCTCTGGCATAGTGAATCACAGGATTTAAGGAGGTTTTTAAATCTATCAACCTAAAGTAATGCCAACTTACTGGAATAGACCCCAGAGAGAACAGTATACATCACTCCCCATGGGGCATATACCAGATATGCGAGTAATACAAAGCCCCAGGAGGGGGGGGGGGGGAAAGGTGTGAATCACACAAAAAAGTATTATGTACAAAAACAGTCCTTTATTAATCTATGAAATAATGTTGGCCCGGTTTCTATTGAACCGACTGATACCGCCCGATATTCGACCTGTGTGTACGGGGCTTAAGGTTTAAAAGAATACAACGCTGTCTATTAAAAACAATAATATCAGAAATAGTTTCTTTCCATTACCACAGTAAGTACAAACGAGTCACGTTTCAATCTGTAAACAAAACTGGACTATACAAAGACTGCTACATTAAACCCCCAGTGGATGACTTGGAAAGTTTAGGCATGCCTCAAAACAAAACTCTGTTGTTTTCTATGCACACTGAAGTATTTTTCCAAAAGAAGATTGAATCAAGGACCGGAATTTTTTCCAAGACTTCACAGGTAATCAGTGAAATGTTAGTATCATACACACAGAAGTCCCCGTAGAACAATCGTAGCATTTAGGTAATGGCTTGTCTTGATGATATATTCCACACAAGGTGCAACAAGTATGCTGTCACTCACAATCTATGCAAAGGAGAGCAACCTTCATAAAGCCAATCTGTGTTAAGGGTGGAAATGATAGAGTTAAAACTAATTTCACTGTTAAATAATGTCCACTTTGTGAGGATCAGTCTCAGAATACAGATCACTCAATGTACTGTAGAGCATAAACTCTTCACTGAACACTGTGTGCCATATTAAAGGGCAAAAATGTAAGCAGTCATATTACACGTGACTCTCACCCACTTATGGACTCCCGCTTTCTTTGCCAGCTCTTCGCATCATAGAAACAAATTGGCTACAATTCCTGAATCTGCCTGTTGGCTTCAATGGGTAAATTTCCTTGTTCATCTTTGAGAGCTCAGTGAGGGAGGTATAGCCCCAGTTCCAACAGCCTCCTGTGCCAATCCTGGCTTACGGGATAAGTGGGCATGATTAGGACGGGATCTGGTTAAGAAGGACCAATCACATCAACGTGTGTCGACTAGGGGTGTACCTTGGCTTCAGAACATCCTGCACCTAGGAGAAATGCATCAGGGTAACTGATCTTTCAGAACCGGTTCCTGCCCTAACCACGCCCACCTATCCCAGTAGCCAGGTTTGGCACAGAAGGCTGTTGGAGCTAGGGCTATGCCTTTCTCGCCGGAACCCTCAAAGCTCTTGAAGACGAACAAGGAAATATACCAATTGAAGCCAACAGGAGGATTCACGAGTTGCAGCCAATTTGTTTTTATGACCCAGAGAGCTGACAGAGAAAGCAAGAGTCCATAAGCTGGTGAGTGTCATGTGTAATCTGACTTCTTAAATTGTTGTTTGCACTCCAATATGACACACGGTGCTCAAAAGGTGTATCCTCTTTAAAATGCAGCGTTTATGATCTACAGTACATTGAGAAATCTAGGATGTGAAACTGATCCTCTGTTAAGCTTTTGCACTTGCTACAAAGTGGACATTATTTAACAGTGCCGTGTGTGTGTGTGTGTGTGTGTGTGTGTGTGTGATCTGACCAGAGCCCAGTCCAAGTGGGGCAGGATTTCCTTGATTGACTTCCATATTGTGAAATTAGTTTTAAGTCTACCATTTCCTCCCTAACTCAAATTGGCTTTATGACGGTTGCTCTTCTTTGCGTGGATTGTGAGTGACAGCATACTGCATACAGCAATGTTTCTCAACTCCAGTCCTCAAGGTGCCCCAACAGGTCATGTTTTCAGGACTTCCCTCAGATGAAAACGGCTGTGGGAATTACCAAGGCAGTGAAACTGATCAAATCACCTGTGCAAAATAATGGAAAGCCTGAAAAGATGACCTGTTGGGGCATCTTGAGGACTGGAGTTGAGGACTGGAGTTGAGGAACACTGGCATACAGCATACTCCTTATCGTGTGGAATGTATCCATCAGGACATGCCATTACCTAAATGCTAAGATCGTTCTACGGGGACTGCGGTTTGTATGATACCAACATTTCACTGATTACCTGTGAAGTCTTGGAAAAAAACCTGGTTCAATCTTCTTCCAGAAATATATACTGCAATGTGCATAGCAAGCAACAGAGTTTGTGATAAAATACACTGGTTTTGAGGCATGCCTAAACTTATAGATCATCCACTGTGGGTTTAATGTAGCAGTCTTTGCATAGTCCAAGTTTTTTTTTTACAGTTTGAAACATGACTGCTCATTTGCACTTACTGTGGTTAATGGAAAGGATTTGGTTCTGATATTATTGTTTTTAGGATTTGGTATTTTGACCTATTTAACCAGTTCCCACCAAGGCCAATTCTGACATTTCTCTCCTACGTGTAAAAATCTGTATTAATTTTCTAGATAATTACTTAGAAACCACAAGCATTATGTATATTTTTTTTAGCAGAGACCCTAGAGAATAAAATGGTAGGTGTTGCAATTTATGTCACACAGTATTTGTGTAGCGTTTTTTTGGTGAAAAATACACTTACCGTATTTTACGGACTATAAGACGCACTTTTTTCCCCCAGAAATATGGGGGAAAATGTCCCTGCGTCTTATGTTCCGAATACATAACAGGGGCCCCGCCCCCCGCCGTCGCTGGCACCGCCCCTGCCATTTGCTCACAGCCTCTGGAATCCCCCGACCGCCGCCACTGGCTCCGCCCCCCCCCCCGCCGCAGTGTCAGGGGCTTTGCGAATCGAATTAGAGCCGCTCTCTCTCTCTTTCTCTTTTGCTTACAGAGAGGGAGGGGGGGCGGCGGGGGATATCCGCAGCTCTCCTCTCCCTGTCACAGCGCCGCTGCCGAGTTCTCTGGCAAATAGAGCAGCGGCGCTGTGACAGGGAGAGGAGAGCTGCGGGCTGTCTGTATATCTCCCCCGCCGCCCCCTTCCCTTTCTGTAAGGAGAAGAGAAAGAGAGAGCGGCTCTAATTGGATTTGCTGGGTCGCCACCCAGCTTCCTGCCCACTGTTTCCCCCCCCATAATTGGCCACAGCAGAGGGCCAATCAGAAGACACTGGGGGCATCATGGGAAATGAAGTCCCTGCAGAGTTTATGGCACCAGTTCCCCCAGCATGCAAGCACTCTGCTGGAGGGGAGGGAGGGGGTGTTAGAACTTGAAGAGGAGCAAAAGAGAATACTCTGCTGTACCCCGCACCACCAGAGAGCCACGCTGTACCCCGCACCACCAGAGAGCCACGCTGTACCCCGCACCACCAGAGAGCCACGCTGTACCCCGCACCACCAGAGAGCCACGCTGTACCCCGCACCACCAGAGAGCCACGCTGTACCCCGCACCACCAGAGAGCCACGCTGTACCCCGCACCACCAGAGAGCCATGCTGTACCCCGCACCACCAGAGAGCCACGCTGTACCCTGCCCCACCAGGGAGCCACGCTGTACCCTGCCCCACCAGGGAGCCACGCTGTACCCGCCCCACCAGGGAGCCACGCTGTACCCACACCGCCAGAGAGCAACGCTGTACCCCACACCACCAGAGGCACGCTGTACCCACACCGCCAGAGAGCCACGCTGTACCCACACCGCCAGAGAGCCACGCTGTACCCGCACCGCCAGAGAGCCACGCTGTACCCGCACCGCCAGAGAGCCACGCTGTACCCACACCGCCAGAGAGCCACGCTGTACCCACACCGCCAGAGAGCCACGCTGTACCCACACCGCCAGAGAGCCACGCTGTACCCACACCGCCAGAGAGCCACGCTGTTGCGATTTCGCTGGGTCTGGTAAGAGGGCCTGTTGGCCATTATTCATTACTGTTCCCAGGGACTGAGCCATTAGGAAGTGCCTAACCTGATATCCTCTAGGCCTTATTGACCGCCACAACGTCCCTCTCTGTCCTCTTCCCACGGCGTCCCCTCTGTCCTCTTCCCACTGCGTCCCCTCTGTCCTCTTCCCACGGCGTCCTTCTCCCAGGGCATTACTCTGTCCTCTTCCCAGGGCGTTACTCTGTCCTCTTCCCAGGGTGTCCCTTTGTCCTTTACCCACGGCAACCCTCTGTCCTCTTCCCACAGCGTCCCCTCTGTCCTCTTCCCATGAAGATGACAGGGCGGGCCTTGACAGGAAGGGGTGGGTCATATTTAAATTAGGGGGTGCGCAAGTTTAGTCAGGCCTAGGGCAGCACAAAACCTAAATACACCACTGATGGCATGGTCACTCTGCGTTTACTGTGGCATTGTCACTCTGCGTTTACTGTGGCATGGTCCCTCTGCGTTTACTATGGCATGGTCCCTCTGTGTTTACTATGGCATGGTCCCTCTGCGTTTACTATGGCAATGGTCAGGCTGCATTTAATGGGCACTGGAAAATATTTTAGTACACAATTTGGTTCAGAATATTTTTTTTCTTGTTTTCCTCCTCTAAAACCTAGGTGCGTCTTATGGTCAGGTGCGTCTTATGGTGCGAAAAATACGGTAAATTATTTTTTATTGCATACAAACACTATATATTACCCAATTTGTTGCTGAAATATAAAGGATGATGTTATGTTGAGTAACTAGATACCTAACATGTCACACTTTAAAATTGCATATGCCCGTGGAACAGCGCCAAACTACAGTACCTATTAGGGACTCTTTAAAAGCCTTTACAGGTTACCAGTTTAGCGTCACACAGAGGGTCTTGGAGCTACAATGATTGCTCTTGTCCTGATGTTCGCGGCAATACCTCACATGTGGTACGATCGCGGTTTACATATGCATGTGGAACTTGCGAGTAAGCATGGGGGGAGGGGGGATTTAAACTATTTTTATTATTTATTTAATTGAAAGCTTATTTTTTTTATCAATTTTATTGCTTTCGCAAGGGATGAACAACATCCCTTGTGAAAGCATGGGACGTGACAGGTCCTCTTTTGGAGAGATCTGGGGCCCATTAGACCACAAATCTCTCCCCTGGGCTCCAATGCAGCCAATCAGACACAGATCGAACTGATTGGCTGCTTCCCTGGACGGGTACGGCCAGGTAAACAAAGAGCCGAAACCGGGAGTGATGAAATCCTTGTCGCTTCTGGAGTCACAGTGTCAGTGAATTAGTTGACCAGACTGTGTGGACTGCACAGAGAGAACCAAAAACGTATGTAAAGTGAAATATAATGAGGTTTATTAACCACTAAACGACCGCTCACTGTATATATACGTCGGCAGAATGTCACGGACAGGCACAATCACGTACCTGTACGTGCCTGCCTTCGTATGGGTGGGGATCGGACCCCCCTCCGGTACACTGAGTGGCCGGGATCGCGTCGGGAGCGATCCGTGATCAGGGGGCCGCCATTCGATTCTGGCCACCCCCTCGCGATCGCTCCCGGTGAATGAAAAGCTTCCTCTGCCTGTGTAGTGTTTACACAGGCAGGAGGAAGTGATGTCATCTCTCATGCGGCGCTCACATATACCGAGCGCCGCATGAGAGAAGACACAGAGGTTAGTGCACATAACAGCACACTGACACCACACAAATAGGCACACGATCGTCCCCCCAGGCCACCCCCCCAGCCCCCAGTCACAGTGTCACTGATTGCAGTGACCATTTATTTACTAATCACTGCAATCAGTGACATTTGTGACTGTAAAAGTGTCAGGGCAGAGTGTTTTAGGTCCAGTGTAGCCCCCTAACCCCCCCTAATAAAGGTTTCACCCCTTGATCACCCCCAAGGTAACCCTTTCACCCCCTAGCACCGCTGTCACTAAGCGATCGTTTTTCTGATCGCTGTCTTAGTGTCGGTGATGCCGATAGGTAGCCAGTTATTTTTTTTAGGTTCCCCCATATATTACCTAATAAAGGTTTAACCCCTTGATCGCCCCCCCAGGTAACCCTTTCACCCCCTTTTGCCAGTGTCACTAAGCAATCGTTTTTCTGATCGCTGTATTAGTTATGCTGGTGCCGATAGGTAGCCAGTTATTTTTTTTAGGTTCGCCGCAGGTTTTTATAGCGTCAGGTACGCCCATATATTACCTAATAAAGTTTAACCCCTTAATCGCCCCCCCAGCTAACCCTTTCACCCCCTTTTGCCAGTGTCACTAAGCGACCGTTTTTCTAAACCCTGTATTAGTTATGCTGGTGCCGATAGGTAGCCAGTTATTTTTTTTAGGTTCGCCGCAGGTTTTTATAGCGTCAGGTACCCCCATATATTATCTAATAAAGGTTTTAACCCCCTAATTGCCCCTAGTTAACCCTTTCACCAGTGATCACCGAATAAGTGTTACTGGTCACACTGGTTAGCCAGTTAGTTATTTTGTTATTTAGGCTCCCTGTCAGGTTTTTATATAGCGTCAGGTACCCCCATATATTACCTAATAAAGGTTTAACCCCCTGATTGCCCCTAGTTAACCCTTTCACCAGTGATCACCATATAAGTGTTATGGGTGACGCTGGTTAGTTAGTTTGCTTTTTATAGTGTCAGGGCACCCGCCGTATATAACCCAATAAAGGTTTAACCCCCTGATCGCCCGGCGGGTGATATCAATTAGGTTTTAGCATCAGAGAGGGTCTGCGTCACCCCAGGCAGTGTCAGGTTAGTGCCAGTAACGCTAACACCCACGCGTGAAGCATACACCTCCCTTAGTGGTATAGTATCTGAAAAGATCAATATCTGATCTGATCAGATCTATACTAGCGTCCCCAGCAGTTTAGGGTTCCCAAAAACGCTGAGTTAGCGGGATTAGCCCAGATACCTGCTAGCACCTGCGTTTTGCCCCTCCGTCCTGCCCAGGCCACCCAAGTGCAGTATCGAACGATTACTGTCACTTACAAACCACAACAAACATACAGTAACTGCAGCGTTCGCAGAGACCGGCCTGATCCCTGCGACTCCAGTGCTGTAAGAGGTGATTTCACCACCACAGTTAAAAAAAAAAAGAGCATATATGCCGAAGCATGGGGGCAGCAGGGGCGGAGGAGCGATTTTTCTCCTAATGCCGCGTACATACGGTCAAAATTCCGACGAAGGCATGCCCGTGGAAAAGTCCGACCATGTGTGTGCGGCATAACTTTTGCGGGAGGATGCCCCCATGCTTCGGCATATATAAATGGTGCATGTATGCCCATCATTAGAAGTGGGTGAATGAAGGGAGGTATTCTAATGGTGGGCATACCCACCGATCAATCTCTCTTTTTCGTTCAGCCAACAGGCTGCATGAAAAAAAAGATTACAATACATGTCCAACAAGGACCAGCAACGTACTGGTATGTTGCTGGACTTTGAATGGTTATACCAGATTGATGCCTGCGGGTTTAGGTATCATCTTGGTATCATTCTTTTCAGCCAGCGGCCAACTTTCATGTAAAAGCAATCCTAGCGGCTAATTAGCCTCTGGACTGCTTTTACAAGAAGTGGGAGGGAATGCCCCCCCCCGGATATAAAAAGCGCCATTGGGAAATTGGGAAAGCATTTTATCACACCGATCTTGGTGTGGTCAGATGCTTTGAGGGCAGAGGAAAGATCTAGGGTCCAATAGACCCCAGTTTTTTTCAAAAAAAGAGTACCTGTCACTACCTATTGCTATCATAGGGGATATTTACATTCCCTGAGATAACAATAAAAATGATTAAAAAAAAAATATGGAAAGAACAGTTTAAAAAAAAAAAAAAAAAAGCAAAATTAATAATAATAAAAAAAAAGCACCCCTGTCCCGCCCTGCTCTTGCGCAATGGCGAACGCAAGAGTCGGTCTGGCGTCATATGTAAACAGCAATTGCATCATGCATGTGAGGTATCACCGCAAAGGTCAGATCGAGGGCAGTCATTTTAGCAGTAGACCTCCTCTGTAAATCTAACGTGGTACCCTGTAAAGGCTTTTAAAGGCTTTTAAAAATGTATGTAGTTTGTCGCCACTGAGCGTTTGTGCGAAATTTTAAAGCATGTCGTGTTTGGTATATATGTACTCGGCCTAAGATCATCTTTTTTATTTCATCAAACATTTGGGCAATATAGTGTGTTTTAGTGCATTAAAATTTAAAAAAGTGTATTTTTTCCCCAAAAAATGCGTTTGAAAAATCGCTGCGCAAATACTGTGTGGAAAAAAAAAATGCAACACCCAGCATTTTAATCTGTAGGGCCTTTGCTTTAAAAAAATATATAATGTTTGGGGGTTCAACATAATTTTCTTGCAAAAAAAAAAAATTTTTTTATGTAAACAAAAAGTGTCAGAAAGGGGTTTGTCTTCAAGTGGTTAGAAGAGTGGATGTAAGCTTCCTAATGTTGTGTATAAAATGCCAGGACAGTTCAAAACCCCCCAAATGACCCCATTTTGGAAAGCAGACACCCCAAGCTATATACTGAGAGGCATATCGAGTCCATGAAATATTTTATATGTTGACACAAGTTGCGGAAAAAAGACAATTTATTTTTATTTTATTTATTTTTTGCACAAAGTTGTCACTAAATGATATATTGCTCAAACATGCCATGGGCATATGTGGAATTACACCCCAAAATACATTCTGTTGCTTCTCCTGAGTACGGGGATACCACATGTGTGAGACTTTTTGGGAGCCTAGCTGCGTACGGGACCCCAAAAACCAAGCACCGCCTTCAGGCTTTCTAAGGGTATAAATGTTTGATTTCACTACTCACTGCCTATCACAGTTTCGGAGGCTATGGAATGCCCAGATGGCACAAAACCCCCCTAAATGACCCCATTTTGGAAAGTAGACACCCCAAGCTATTTGCTGAGAGGTATGCTGAGTATTTTGCAGATCTCGCTTTTTGTCACAAAGTTTTGAAAATTGAAAAAAAAAAAAAAAAAAGTCTTTCTTAATTTTCAAAAACAAATGAGAGCTGTAAAATACTCACCATGCCTCTCAGCAAATAGCTTGGGGTGTCTACTTTCCAAAATGGGGTCATTTGGGGGGGGGGGGGGTTTTGTGCTATTTTGGCATTTTATGGCCTTCGAAACTGTGATAGGTAGTGAGGAGTGAAATCAAAAATTTGTGCCCTTAGAAATCCTTAAGGCGGTGCTTGGTTTTCGGGGTCCCGTACGCGGCTAGGCTCCTAAAAAGTCCCACACATGTGGTATCCTCATACTCAGGAGAAGCAGCAAAATGTATTTTGGGGTGCAATTCCACATATAACCATTTTTATTTTTTTTTGTCATTTTTTTTTGTCATTATTTTTTTTGGTCATTATTCAATCACTTGGGACAAAAAAAAATATTCAATGGGCTCAACATGCCTCTCAGCAATTTCCTTGGGGTGTCTTCTTTCAAAAATGGGGTCATTTGGGGGGGTTTTGTACTGCCCTGCCATTTTATCACCTCAAGAAATGAGATAGGCAGTCATAAATTTAAAGCTGTGTAAATTTCAGAAAATGCACCCTAGTTTGTAGACGCTATAACTTTTGTGCAAACCAATAAATATACGCTTATTGACATTTTTTTACTAAAGACATGTGGCTGAATACATTTTGGCCTAAATGTATGACTAAAATTGAGTTTATTCGATTTTTCTTATAACAAAAAGTAGAAAATATCATTTTTTTTCAACATTTTCAGTCTTTTTCCGTTTATATCGCAAAAAAAAAAAAAAAAAAAAAAAACGCAGAGGCAATCAAATACCATTAAAAGAAAGTTCTATTTGTGGGAAGAAAAGGATGCAAATTTCGTTTGGGTACAACATTGCATGTCCGCACAATTTCCAGTTAAAGCAGCGCAGTGACAAATTCTGAAAACACCTCTGGTCCTTAACCTGCATAATGGTCCGGGGCTTAAGTGGTTAAGATAGGTGATATAAATAAATACAAACAGTGAAAACCAACCAAACAACCCACAAACAACAAATAATATATACAGCAAAGGGCAGTACCAGAATCTTGAACGTAAGCCAGGCCAGGGTCATACACAGCAGAACAGGAGATTGACAAAGGGGTGTTCCAGAAGCATAAACGTAGCCAGGCCAAGGTCATAAACGGGGAGTCAGCAAATGGGGACAGGGAACAAACAAGACAGGGAGAGGACGGATGGATAGGCACAGGATGGGGCTCAGGATGGGGATCAGGTCAGGACAAGTCAGGAGAGATGAGGTACAGACCCAAGGTCCGAATACAAGCAGCGAGGTCAGGGCTCAAGGAGAAAGATACCAAGGCGAGCATGTAAGGGCTCGCCGGGTATTTATAGGACTGCTATGATTGTCCTCATGTGACAGCTGAGCGGAGGAAGTGCTGCCTGCCCCACACTGCCGGAAAACACCCGCTGGTGGACGCCGCTACTACGGCCCATGGATCAGGCATTACCACCAGCAGGTGAGATCCTCTATCAAAGATACTGGCTGCAAGAGGACACCTGCTGGTAGACACTAGTACTGCAATCCATAGGATCAACCACGCCACCAGCGGGTGAAGCCTTTCCTGACACACAGAGATTGAGGAACAACGTCAGTTCCTCTCTAGTGTCGCCACTACTGCATCGCTCCTGGGCTCGGTGATCGGATGGCAGAGCCTGGGATGGGCTGCACGTGCAGGCATCATCCTGGTAGAACCACTTCAATCTGAGGACATCATACAGGCGGGAAGTGGTTTTGGGTCAATTTTTGTATTGATTAATAAAGGAATGTTTTTGTACATAATAATTTTTTGTGTAATTCACACCTTATTTCCCCCTCCTGAGTCTTTTTATTCCTTGCAAATCTGGTATATGCCCCATGGGGAGTGATGTACCCTGTTGTCTCTGGGGTCTATCTTATTGAGTTATTCATTTTATAGATCTTTAGATCTACTGGGCATGTCCAAGAGACAGACGCACATTGGGTGAACTCTGGTCTATCGTGCTGCTTTTGGTCCGTTTACCTGGAGATCGGGTATTTTGAAATACCCGATTCAGCAGAGCTCTCTTTTGTGACCGGTATGATCAGAAGGAGAAACTCTTCTGCTACCCGTAACTCCAGTACCAAGCCTAAACCAACCAGTGGGGCGGGAGCTTTTCCCACCGAAGCAGTCAACATGATGACTCAAACGAAGGATGCAGAACCAGCTCTGCTGGAACAGGCAACATTTACTGCCCTGATGCAAGCGATTAACACATGCCAGACCACCCTCATGGGTAAGATTTAATTTGGACAACTTGACATAGACCTTATGCGTAAAGACATGGACAAATTCCGTACCGACTGACTGCGGCCGAGCGCCGCGTGGGGGACTTAACCACTTCAGCCCCGGACCATTTTGCTGGTCAAAGACCAGGCCACTTTTTGCGATTCGGCACTGCGTCGCTTTAACTGGCAATTGCGTGGTCGTTCCTACGTGGCTCCCAAACAAAATTGACATCCTTTTTTTTCCCACAAATAGAGATTTCTTTTGGTGGTATTTGATCACCTCTGCGGTTTTTATTTTTTGCTCTATAAACAAAAATAGAGCCTCAATTTTGAAAAAAAAAATCAATATTTTTTACTTTTTGTTATAATAAATATCCCTCAAAAATATATAAAAAAAACATTTTTTTCCCCACAGTTTAGGCCGATACGTATTCTTCTACATATTTTTGGTAAAAAAAACAAAAAAAACGCAAAAAGCGTTTATTGATTGGTTTGCGCAAAAGTTATAGCTTCTACAAAATAGGGGACTGTTTTATGGCATTTTTATTAATCTTTTTTTTTACAGTGATTTTTATCATGACTGCGACTTTATGACGGACACATCGGACACTTTTGACACATTTTTGGGACCATTGTAATTTTTACAGCGAACAGTGCTATAAAAATGCACTGATTACTGTGAAAATTACACTGGCAGTGAAGGGGTTAACCACTAGGTGGCGCTGTAGGGGTTAAGTGTTTCCTAGGGAGTGCTTCTTCCTGTAGGGGGGATGGGCTGTGTGTGACATGACACTGATCTCCGCTCTGACTACACGGAGCGGAGATCAGTGTTATTGTCACTAGGCAGAGCGGGGGGATGCTTGTTTACACTAGCATCTCCCCGCTCTATCTCTCCGCGAGACGATCGCGGGTATCCCCGCGACGATCGAGTCCGCGGGACCCACGGTCGGGCTCACGGAGAAAGCGGCATGGTCGCGAGCGCGCCAGGGGCGACACGCACGACCACACGGCGGCAACTTAAAGGAGACGTACCTGTACGTGCTTATACCTGTCCATGCCATTCTACCGACGTAAGTATACAGGCGGCGGTCCTGAGAGTGGTTAAAGGATACCCTTCAAGGACATATCGCTACTCTCCATCAGTGTTGTTCATCTTACGTTAAAAAAGTAATTAGTTACAAATTACTTCTTCCAAAAAGTAATGGAGTTAGTTACTCAGTTACTACATTGAAAAAGTAATTAGTTACTCAGCAAAGTAACTATATTGGTTATATTATATATACACACGGGGGCGGGGCGGTAGAAGGATGATATATCTGTAATTTTTTCAGTGTATAAAAATAATAGGAGGGATAACAATAAATAATATTGGTACTGTGCCCATGCCTCACTGTGCCCATGCCTTACTGTGCCCGTGCCTTACTGTGCCCAATGCCTCACTGTGCCCAATGCCTCACTGTGCCCGTGTCTCACTGTGCCCATGCCTCACTGTGCCCAATGCCTCACTGTGCCCAATGCCTCACTGTGCCCAATGCCTCACTGTGCCCTTGTCTCACTGTGCCCGTGCCTCACTGTGCCCGTGCCTTACTGTGCCCGTGCCTCACTGTGCTCGTGCTTCACTGTGCCCGTGTCTCACAGTGCCCATGTACAAGTACCTCAGATCGGCAGCGTCCCGACTCCCGGCGGCCATTCCATTATTCAAAAGCCGCGCCTCCTCCAGTCCTCCTCATCTGTGATAGACGGAACACTCAATTTCCCTGCATTCAGTGTTCCGCCTATCACGGACATCCGCTCATCCTCATAACACAGACGAGGATGAGAGGATGTCCGTGATAGACGGAACACTGCCTGCTGTGAAATTGGGTGTTCCGCCTTTCACAGACGACGAGGACTCGGGAGGCACGGCTTTTGAACACTGCAATGGCCGCCATCTGTCTGCATGACACGCTGATCAGGTAGGCAGATGGTGGCTTGCAGTTAATGTTACATTACATCTACTCGCGGCGGCTGCGGCGAGTAGATGCATTTATGGTAACGCCGCCCAAGTAATGGGAACGGCGGTGCCATGAGGGGAAGAGTAATCAGTTAGATTACTCGTTACCCCAAAAAGTGACTACGTTATCGAACTCCGTTTATTTAAACGGCGTTAGTTACAACACTGCTCTCCATACACTAAAAACTAAGATGTCCACAGAAGTGTCATGGCTGGAATGAAAGCCCCGGTAGGCTGGCTGCGCCAGGCGTGGTTCCCCCCTCACTGGATGGTGTAGCCTCAGGAGTCGGGCGCTGTATATCAGCATGCTGCCCCCACCCAAGCTCTCCCCCTGCTCGGGATCTGTAGCTCTGTCACCTCCCTGATAGACGGGCGCCACTCGGCACTAACAAACACAGATCACTGCAGGTCTCATCACCTCCGTGGGATGAGGCACAGAGTCTTTTTCAGGAATTGAGCTGCGACGGGAGGAGGGGGGTGGTACAAGTGCTCTGAAGGTGAGAGACCAGCCTGTCATGCTTAGAGTATCTGAGGGGTGAGTGCATAGAAGTGACACATTCCCCAACCTCTGTGCTGCACCTATCCAGTCTGTGTGTGTGTGTGTCTGTATGCGTGCGTGCTGTATGACTATCACATTGGGGGCTGCACTCCTCTTTTTCTGTCTAGTTTCTTCCTAAGATTTTCCTATAATCTGGAAACATCAACTTATTTGCAAGCAGTATACTTCTTTCTGATTGGAATGTCTTCCTTTTTTTTTTTTGCAGTGATGTTGACCTGCATTCTACCCAATTTCCTGCCAAAAGACTGATCAATGATTTTTCTAAATGATACTGAAGGGTATTATTTTTTCTTTAAAAAAAAAAAGAAAAAAAATATATAATTACCTGCTAACCATCACCTGTATCATGATAAAGAAAAAGGGGTGAAGGGGGGGGGGGGTCACAAGGCTCTGGGATTTTGAGGATGTCAATAATGTGCAAAATCAAATAATTAAATACTGACTGAACACAATGAATAAAAAAATTGAATTATTTTATTACAAAAATTGTTTCTTTATACAGAACACCAATGCAATATACAACCATTGTCAATTATATTAGTGAACAACAACAAACACAAAGGTGCCAGTGTACTCAACGTTTCGCTCTAGAAAGAGCTTCCTCAGGAGATTTTACCACGGCATCACATGATATGCTAGAAGCGAGACAAAAAGACAGGATGTAAAGCTTGGCGTAAACAGACATCAAACAAAGGATTGTCTTGATGTTTATATAAGCATACAGAGAGCAATTGTATATGCAAAAGAATTCGGATAATTTATACAAATAAAAAATAGGGGGGATAGTAGGAACATAAGCTCTATTAGTCTATATATTATGAATATTGCAAAACATGTCATAGAGGGAGCCACCTGTTGCTGTATTGAAAATATTAATTGAAGGTGTATAGATTAAAAATAATAATACTCCAAAACGCGGAGTGCAGATAGTAAATTGAACCAGGCAATCCCATGCATCCAATAGTGACTTGCAGACGTAAATAAGGATATATGAAAAACAGGACAAATCCTGGTATATCAAAAGAAAAAAGGTTATATAATTATATGTAGAAAGGAACAAGCAGGATATGAATAATGCATAAGCCAAATAGGGAATCATGCAATAGATACTTGCTGGACATAGGTATAGAATCAATAGATAATCATTTATTAAGGATTGGATTCCAAACGTCCATATAGGCAGGGACTAGAAACCTTCCACAAAGTTGTAGGGCTCATAAATATGAAGCCTGTAAAATAGAGTAGGTAGCGTGAGAATTAACCATGGTAAAGGAAAAAATGAATAAGGTAGAATAGAGCTAGAAAGGAACGCTACAGATACCTGATATGACAAGGTCAAAGCAAAATCCTAGGACCTGGAAATATCCAGGAGCAGCGATGTGCGCTCCACGGCCGGTTCAAAGGAATGACAGAGTGTCACGGCAAACAATGCCATTTTTATTTGCGTCTGGCTAGCGTGCGTCTGACGTCACGCGCAAGCCATGGACGTACCGAAACGCAATCTGCGCATGCGCAAGAATGCCGGAGCCCGGACGTCTAGTGAGAGGTGGAAGTAGAAACCCAGGCCACCATTTTGGAAGAGGGCTCTTTTCCAGGAAGCAATGTCCTGTCAAGATGGAGAGTGGATTTGGGAGGATTCACAAATCGGGCCGCATACACCAAATGGGGACAAAAAATAGGATTTTTATAACAGCTTACCTGTAAAATCCTTTTCTTGGAGTACATCACGGGACACAGAGCGACATAGTCATTACTATGTGGGTTATATAGATACCTTCAGGTGCTGGCACTGGCAACTTCCAAAACCGGAAGTACCCTCCCCTATATAAGCCCCTCCCATCCGGGAGCACCTCAGTTTTGTAGCAAAGCAATAAGTGTCCCCAAAGAGGGGTGGGAGCTCTGTGTCCCGTGATGTACTCCAAGAAAAGGATTTTACAGGTAAGCTGTTATAAAAATCCTATTTTCTTTCTCGTACATCACGGGACACAGAGCGACATAGTCATTACTATGTGGGATGTCCTAAAGCAATGCCCAATGAGGGGGGGGGATACACCATACATAAGCTGAGCGCTATCAGACATGATGATCTTTTGCGGCCTGCAACACACTGCGCCCAAAGGCGACATCCTCCTGACTTCTAACGTCCACCTGGTAGAACCTAGCAAACATGTGTACTGAAGACCATGTTGCGGCCTTACAGATTTGAGCCAGGGAGGCCTGGTGATGCACTGCCCATGAAGTTCCAACTGCTCTCGTGGAGTGCGCCCTCACTTTGAACAGAGGCGGTCTCCTTCTCAAGCCATAGGCTTGCATTATGACCTGTCGAATCCACTTGGCTGAAGTAGATTTTGACACTGCCTGACCCTTTCTGGGGCCTTCCGGCAGAATAAACAAAGTATCCGTTCTGCGAATCTGAGCAGTGGCTTTTAAATAAGCTTTAACTGCTCTTACTACATCCAAAGAATGCAATAACTTTTCCTCTACCGAACTAGGTTTGGGGAAAAAAAGAAGGAAGAACCACATCTTGGTTCAAATGAAACCTCGATACCACCTTAGGAAGAAAGGCTGGATGAGGACGTAACACTACTCTGTCCTTATGGATAACCAGATATGGCTCCTTACAGGACATAGCTGCTAATTCCGACACTCTTTTAGCCAAACGAATGGCTACTAGAAAGATCAATTTCCTGGTGAGAAGAACCAAGGAAATATCTGTAATGGTTCAAATGGTTGTTTCTGTAGAACCGACAGAACCAGGTTTAGATCCCATGGACATATGGGAATATTAACCGGAGGACTAATACGCATCACTCCTTGTATAAAGGCTTTGCTAGTGAATGCGAAGCCAAGGGCCTTTGAAAAAATATTGACAAGGCCGAAATCTGACCCTTGATAGTACTCAAGGCAAGCTTCCTATCTACAGCCCACTGTAGGAAGTCCAGAATCCTACCTATTACGTATTTACGTGGATGCCATTTCTTGGCCTCACACCACGCGATGTACGCCTTCCAGATTCTATAGTAGATCTGCTTGGATACCGGCTTCCTGGCATTGATCATGGTAGATACCACAGGATTAGAGAGCCCTCTCTTTTTTAGAATGTGGGCTTCAATAGCCAGGCCGTCAAACCTAGGGCTGGTAAGGAAGGGTGGTATATCGGTCCTTGCGAAAGCAGGTCCGGACGATGTGGGAGAGTCCAAGGACTCCCCACTGACATTTTACAATCTCCGCGTACCACGCTCTTCGGGGCCACGCTGGAGCCACCAGAATCACTGGTTTCTTTTCTACCCTGATTCTGCAGAGTAATCGAGGTAACAATTGTGGCGGTGGGAATGCATATATCAGCTTGAACTGATCCCAAGGGAACACTAGGGCATCCGAGCCGCAAGCTAGGGGATCCCTTGTCCGAGAGACAAACCTGTCCACCTTTGCGTTGAATCTGGATGCTAGAAGATCTACATCCGGTGTTCCCCACCGTTGACATATTGTCCAGAAAACCTCGGGGTGAAGGGACCATTCCCCTGGGCATAATTGCTGGCGACTTAGAAAGTCCGCCTTCCAATTCTCCACTCCTGGAATGAATACCGCAGATATGGCTGGGACATATCTTTCTGCCCATTTCAGGATGTAATTTACTTCCCTCTGGGCTGCACGACTCCTGGTGCCACCCTGATGATTGATATATGCCACTGCTGTGGCATTGTTTGATTGAAT
The DNA here is from genome assembly GCA_029206835.1 of Rana muscosa. NCBI lineage: Eukaryota > Metazoa > Chordata > Amphibia > Anura > Ranidae > Rana > Rana muscosa. The sequence continues at coordinate 360,052,385 of CM055122.1, forward strand.
TCTGACAGGGGACCCGTGGAGTTTGGATGTCCATGCTACTAGGGCATACCGGGCTGCTCGTATCTCTAAGAGATTGATGGGCAGGGCCTTTTCTGCATCCGACCATCTGCCCTGGAGAGACCATTGCTCCAGTACTGCTCCCCAGCCTATAAGGCTGGCATCTGTAGTGACCACCTTCCAAGAAATTGGACTGAAGGATTTCCCTTTTTCCAGATTCTGGAGAACCAACCACCAACGGAGGCTCTTGCGAACGGAAGGGGACAAGGACATTGTAAGTCTAGGGCCTGAACTTTTTTGTTCCAGGCTGACAGTATGGCCCTTTGCAAATTCCTTGAATGGAATTGACCGTAGGGTACTGCTTCGAATGATGCCACCATTTTTCCCAGCAGCCTCATGCACAGGCGTATGGACGGCTGTCTTTTTGTACCCACTAAGTGGATCAAATCTTTCAAAGACAACACCTTTCCTCGAGGCAAGAATATTTTTCTCTGGCCTGAATCCAACCTTAGCCCCAAGTATTCCAGACTTTTGACTGGTTTTTAGGGCTGACTTGTCTCGGTTGATAATCCAACCGTGAGATTCCAGATACTTGATTGTCTTGTGAACGACCACGTCTAGTTTTTTCACTGAGTGGTCTATCAGCAACAAGTCATCTAGATATGCCATTATCATTACACCTTGTGTTCTTAGATTGGCCAATAAAGGGCCAGAATTTTTGTAAACACTCGTGGTGCTGTGGCCAGACCGAAGGGTAAGGCTCTGAACTGAAAATGGCGCCCTTCTACTGCAAAGCGTAGAAATTTTTGGTGGACTGGAAAGATGGGAATGTGCAAATAAGCATCTTTGATGTCGATCGCGGCTAACCATTCCTCCCCTTGTAGGGCAGTGGCCACCGATCGGATCGACTCCATCGGAAAGTCCTGATATACAGGAATTTGTTTAGCCCTTTTAGAATTAATATGGGCCTCACGTCCCCGTTTGCTTCGGGACTGTAAAGAGGTTTGAGTAAAACCCGAACCCCCATTCTTCCAGGGGAACCTCCATAATTACTCCTTGGAGCAATAGTTGTTCTAGTGCCAACAGGAGGGACTCTCTCTTCCGGGGATCCCTTGGCACGTTTGACCTCAAAAAATGGGAAGGAGGAGAGTCTTTTAACTCCAATCTGTATCCCAAACATACTGCGGAGAGCACCTATCTGTTCTGATCGTGTCCCGCCAGGTCTCTGCGAACAACTGGAGTCTTCCCCCACCCGACTGAGTGGGGGCAACCCTTCAATGAATTTAACTTTGGGGGAGGTTTTGTACCTCTCCTGACCCAGGGTTTCTCATTACCCTGCGATTGTCCCTGATTTTTACCCCCGGGAATTGACCGAGGAGGCCATCGGAACTGTTTCACAGCCGATGCCCCAGGGACTGGAGAAGCAGGCCTCTTAAAAGAGGGACCTCTAACTCTGTTTTTAACCGGCAAGAGTGTATTTTTACCGCTGGAAATTTTCTGGATATATTTGTCCAGGTCTTCCCTGAATACGCGTTCACCATGAAAATGGGACGCTAACCAGCCATTTTTTACAGGGAGCTTCAGCAGACCAGTTTTTGAGCCATAGAAGCCTACGCATATGTACTACAGACAGCGTAAGGCGGGAGGCCTGATGGATTGAATCCTTTATGGCGTCAACCGCAAAGCTTAAGGCTCTAGGTAGATCAGTTAGGGCAAGGGCCTGCTGATCTGGCAAGTCCCTCAAGACCTGTTTCAACTGATCCTTCACTGCTTAGCAGACCCCACTGCTGGTTGTGTCACCAAGCTTGCTGTAGAAAGAAGCAGATTTTCATAAGGACTCCAATTTTTTATCTATTGGGTTCTTGAACATTTGGACATTATCCACTGGACATGTCAGTGATTTATACACACAAGAGATGGCTGCGTCCACTGTAGGGACCTTCCATTTTTTGATGAACTTATCCTCCATGGGATAGACCACCGGAAATCTCTTGGGGGGAATAAATATTTTCTCAGGATGTTCCCAATCCTGGTAAATGAGCCCTTCCAGTAAGGGGTGAAGTGGAAAAGAACAGACAGTCTGGTGGCTTCTAGCGACCCCAACGAGGATACAGTAGTGGTTGATGGTTCCGCAAGGTGCATTTTAAATGCTGATCGGACCATGTTAGTCAGAGACTGAACCCATAATCTTTCAGCTTGAGATGCTGAGAAAGGTTCCTCCACTGTTGATTCCTCTATAACAGAATCAACCTCATCCTGATCCCCTTCAGGCAGGTCGATCCCTGTATGGGACTGTTGCTCTGCTAACAGGCACTCTGAAGGAGGAGACGGAGATCGGGCGTGCTTTCCCTGACAGGGAGGCAGCGATCAATGTTGACAATCTCTCTCTAATCCTCCCAGAGCTGAGGAAAAAACCTCCTCTGTTACATACACAGGAGCAGGTGAACTGAGGACAGCCACAGTACCAAGTACCCCTGCGGGGTCTCTACGGTCACTTACCTCTGAATTTTCAGGGGAGACTGGTGCAGCAGAAGCATGCCCAAGATCCTCAGAGCCCGATGAGACCCCCTTCGCTTCCTGGAAGATTCAGTTCCGGAGCTTCTGGACGGCATATTCCTAAGCCTAAAGCCGAGGTATTCCAGCCGTAAAAACACCACTTTTACTGAGAATAGTCTAGCACAATTGCTGCTATATAACAGTTGGTGTCTACTAAAGTGCCTTTCTAGGGGATGCCTGCATCAACCGCCTCTGTGTGCCTTTTTACTGTTGCTAGCTCTGTCTGTGCACTTCAATAGCCAGCTGTGATTGTGCTTTAAAACACGCTGGACGCCCGCACATGCGCAGTAGCGCCGCGGCGCACACCGAGCGTCATCCACCCGCTCCGCCCCTTTTTCCAGATCGCCTCTATATATTAGAGGCGCGTGCACGCGCGCGGGCGCCTTTTTTGAAAAAAATAAGGAGCTAGATGGGAGCCAGGGTCCCTGCCGCAGGGCCCGGGGATGGATGAGCGCAGCAACAGGGCAGAGGAGACAGCTTCCCAGCAGAGAACTTACCAACTGCCTGGATTTGATTTTGGAAGAAAAAAATCCACATTACAAGAAAAAGAACCATAGCGGCCTCTAGTGTCTAACACAGGTACCGCGGTCTTACACATTTTTTTTTTTCTTGCCTACTATTAAAATTTTTACATTTTCTCAGTAGTAACAGGCATACACAGAATATTAGCGGGAATACCTTAGGTAACAGGCAGAAAGACAAAATAGGCTTGGGGGTCCCCCAATAGAACCAAGTTCCTGAGGGCCCCCACTTACCTTTTCCTCGCCGCAGGACTCTGTTTGGTCCACAGAAGCCCAAACTTCACCTATCACGGCAGGCATTGTAATTAAACCTTCAGGGACCGGGTTCCCAAGGATTCCACTCCCCTGGACCTGTATAGCACCCTGCACAGAAAACATCTTGGTCGTGGGTATGACCAGAGCTCTGGATCCCAGGGTCCAGCCCTCCTAAGAGAGGCATTACAGGCAAAACCTTGCTCTTCTCTTTGCAAGGCCCGGGTACCGACCGTTTAGCTATGAAGCTTTTTTGGTCGGATCCGGAATAGCTTACTGAGGCCCAAAAGAACCTGTACGCAAGCTCAGTGAAAAACACATGTTACTTCTTGGCCAACACCTTAGACACTGGCAAAAAACTGAGGTGCTCCCGGATGGGAGGGGCTTATATAGGGGAGGGTACTTCCGGTTTTGGAAGTTGCCAGTGCCAGCACCTGAAGGTATCTATATAACCCACATAGTAATGACTATGTCGCTCTGTGTCCCGTGATGTACGAGAAAGAAAGAAGGATCGCCAATGGAGTGGGCTGCGCACGGGGGATGCAATAATCGCGTCAGGCATATGCATTTGAGTTAAGGGGGCAAACACCTGTGGGAAAACATTGATTGAATAAACCCACTGGAGTTGCCCCGGGCGTCCATACAAGTCACAATAAGGATGACCAGAGAGGCCTGGCTCATATAGGTCAGAACAATACAATAATAAAGAACATTTTGAATCTGGTGGAACTTTTGCCAAATTGGCAGACAGGTGGGCTTACCTCTATGCTTGCAAACATTTACCCAATCAGACGATGAAACCACAGACATATTACATGATTGCAGATACAGCAAAAGTAGATACATTACAGAATATAGATATATAATATTTATTGTTCAAAAACATTAAATTTTGTTTTGAAAGCAGGCTACTCTGTTATATAGCAAGGTTGGGTGCAAGCTCAAAGAAAAATGAGGAAAAGACATAATTTATAAAAAAGGTTTAAAACTAAGAGCTTTGTTTAAGCCCAGATAGGTGAGAGCATTCAAATTTGAAATCCACTTAGCCTCCCGTTGGAGAAGAGTTTTGTCAAAGTCTCCCCCCCTGATGATTGGGGGTACATGTTCCAATGCAAAAAAGTGCATACATGAATCTGCAAAATCATGATGGAGACCCATATGCCTACTGATTGGGGTCTCCATTTTTTTGGCCAAGACCAAGGAAACATGATCCTTGATCCTGCTGAAAAAATGTTGTTTGGTTTTACCAATGTAGAATGCTGAACATTGGCAAATCATAATATAGACAATGCCCACTGATTGGCATGTTGCTAGAAAATTGGGTTTATACAAACGACCATCTGGCAAAAGAATACTGTTAGATGAAAAAATGTATCGACAGAATTTGCATTTGTGACATGGTCTGCTCCCCAAGGATTTGGTAAGTGAACTTTTGGGAATGAAATGACTCTGTACCATCGAGTCTTTAAGAGATTTGGATCTAAGGAATGTAATCTCCTGATGACCTTTGAGATGTTTGGAGACTGAGGGATCCCCCAAAAGGAGGTTCAATGTTTTTCCAGTAAATTGCTCATTTGGCGATGATGACCGGAAAAGCGGGTAATTAGCCTAAGACCTTCATTGGTTTTTGTTTTTTTTGGGCCGTGGATAAGAGGTTTCCGATCCAGGTGTTTCGCTCTCGAGTAAGCCTTTTTGAGGCAGCGCCTACTGTATCGTCTCTGTAGAAATCTAGTTTGAAGGGTTTTAGCCTCCATTTCAAAATTGTGGTTGTTACTGCAGTTACGCTTAAGCCTAAGATATTGTCCAAAAGGAATACTTGAGATCAGCGAGGCTGGATGGGAACTGTCCGCATGTAGTAGGGAATTTCCTGCTGATGGTTTACGGTATAAAGTGGTACCAATTATTCCCTGAGAATCTACATAGATAGTAATGTCCAAAAAGGTCAAGCTGGATTGGCTCTTTTCCACGGTGAAGGTAAGGTTGTAAGTATTTTGTTTACGGCTTTCAAAGAAAAAACTCAAATCATCTAGGTTACCTGTCCAGACGAAAAATACATCGTCGATAAAGCGTCGCCAAATGGGGATCTGTTCAATGAAATGTTGTAAATTGTCCTGAAAAAATAAATTTTCCTCCCACCCCCCCAGGTACAGGTTTGCGTAGCTAGGGGCACAACGTGTCCCCATAGCCACACCCTGTACCTGGAGGTAGTGGGAGTCGCCAAAAACAAAGATATTATTAGTTAATACGAACCTGAGAAGGTTCAATACAAACTCATTGTATGCATTTGGCACCTCACCATGTTTGAAAATAAAGTCCTCCACAACCTCAACCCCTCTGGTGTGTGGGATTGAATTGTAGAGTGCCTCTACATCTAGGGCCACCAACCAAGCTCCCTTAGGGACAAAAAGGCCATCAATGGCCCTCAATAGGTCACTAGTATCTTGTAGATAGGACTGGAGGCCCTCCACATGTGGGCGCAAAAAATCGTCTACTAGCTGACTCGCAGTTTCAGTAAGACATCCATTTCCAGAGATGATAGGGCGTCCTGGAGGATGGAGGGGATTTTTGTGAATTTTGGGTAACGCGTACATAGTGGGGGTCTTGCGAAAGGGAATATTAAGATATTCCCAGGTGGATTTACTAATGAGTCCCTGGTGGTAAGCTGTATTGATCAATTGTCTATACCGTGTGGTAATGTATTGGACATGACTTTCAGGAATTTTGCCATACCACTTTTTATTGGATAAAAGATCCAAAACCATTTTGTTCATAATTGTTGGTATCCATCACTACAAGATTACCACCTTTGTCAGATGGTTTCACCATTAAGCTTGAGTCTGACTGTAGGGACCAGATAGCTTTACGTTGGGCATTATTTAAATTGTCCTCGGTCAGTTTTTCCCATTTAGTCGCTTGGATGTCTTTAGTTACTTGATTCACAAATGCACATACGTTGGGATTTCCCTGTAGTGCTGCAAAGTCTCGCGAGCGTGGTTTATAAGACTCGATGGTACAGAGTCATTTCTCTCCCAAAAGTTCACTTACTAAATCCTTGGGGAGCAGACCATGTCACAAATGCAAATTCTGTCGATACATTTTTTCATCTAACAGTATTCTTTTGCCAGATGGTCGTTTGTATAAACCCAATTTTCTAGCAACATGCCAATCAGTGGGAATTGTCTATATTATGATTTGCGAATGTTCAGCATTCTACATTGGTAAAACCAAACAACATTTTTTCAACAGGATCAAGGATCAAGTTTCCTTGGTCTTGGCCAAAAAAATGGAGACCCCAATCAGTAGGCATATGGATCTCCATCATGATTTTGCAGATTCATGTATGCACTTTTTTGCATTGGAACATGTACCCCCAACCATTAGGTGGGGAGACTTTGACAAAACTCTTCTCCAACGGGAGGCTAAGTGGATTTCAAATCTGAATGCTCTCACCTATCCGTGCTTAAACAAAGCTCTTAGTTTTAAACCTTTTTTATAAATTATGTCTTTTCCTCATTTTTCTTTCTCTGAGCTTGCACCCAACCTTGCTATATAACAGAGTAGCCTGCTTTCTAAACAAAATTTAATGCTTTTGAATAATAAGTATTATATATCTATATTCTGTAATGTATCTACTTTTGCTGTATCTGCAATCATGTAATATGTCTGTGGTTTCATCGTCTGAATTGGTGAATGTTTGCAAGCATAGAGGTAAGCCCACCTGTCTGCCAATTTGGCAAAAGTTCCACCAGATTCAAAATTTTCTTTATTATTGTATTGTGCTGACCTATATGAGCCAGGCCTCTCTGGTCATCCTTATTGTGACTTGTATGGACGCCCGGGGCAACTCCAGTGGGTTTATTCAATCAATGTTTTCCCACGGATGTTTGCCCCCTTAACTCAAATGCATATGCCTGACGCGATTATTGCATCCCCCGTGCGCAGCCCACTCCATTGGCGGTCCTTCTTTTTGTCCCCATCTGGTGTATGCGGCCCGATTTGTGAATCCTCCCAAATCCACTCTCCATCTTGACAGGACATTGTTTCCTGGATAAGAGCCCTCTTCCAAAATGGTGGCCTGGGTTTCTACTTCCACCTCCCACTAGACGTCCGGGCTCCGGCATTCTTGCGCATATTGCGTTTCGGTACGTCCACGGCTTGCGCGTGACGTCAGACGCACGCTAGCCAGACGCAAATAAAAACGGCATTGTTTGCCGTGACACTCTGTCATTCCTTTGAACCGGCCGTGGAGCGCACATCGCTGCTCCTGGATATTTCCAGGTCCTAGGATTTTGCTTTGACCTTGTCATATCAGGTATCTGTAGCGTTCCTTTCTAGCTCTATTCTACCTTATTCATTTTTTCCTTTACCATGGTTAATTCTCACGCTACCTACTCTATTTTACAGGCTTCATATTTATGAGCCCTACAACTTTGTGGAAGGTTTCTAGTCCCTGCCAATATGGACGTTTGGAATCCAATCCTTACTAAATGATTATCTATTGATTCTATACCTATGTCCAGCAGGTATCTATTGCATGATTCCCTATTTGGCTTATGCATTATTCATATCCTGCTTGTTCCTTTCTACATATAATTATATAACCTTTTTTCTTTTGATATACCAGGATTTGTCCTGTTTTTCATATATCCTTATTTACATCTGCAAGTCACTATTGGATGCATGGGATTGCCTGGTTCAATTTACTATCTGCACTCCGCGTTTTGGAGTATTACTATTTTTAATCTATACACCTTCAATTAATATTTTCAATACAGCAACAGGTGGGTCCCTCTATGACATGTTTTGCAATATTCATAATATATAGACTAATAGAGCTTATGTTCCTACTATCCCCCCCTATTATTTATTTGTACAAATTATCCGAATTCTTTTGCATATACGATTGCGCTCTGTATGCCTATATAAACATCAAGACAATCCTTTGTTTGATGTCTGTTTACGCCAAGCTTTACATCCTGTCTTTTTGTCACGCTTCTAGCATATCATGTGATGCCGTGGTAAAATCTCCTGAGGAAGCTCTTTCTAGATCGAAATGTTGAGTACAATGGCACTTTTGTGTTTGTTGTTGTACACTAATATAATTGACAATGGTTGTATATTGCATTGGTGTTCTGTATAAAGAAACAATTTTTGTAATAAAATAATTCAATTTTTTTATTCATTGTGTTCAGTCAGTATTTAATTATTTGATTTTGCACATTATTGACATCCGCAAAATCCCGGGGCCTTGTGACCCGCCCTTCCCCCCTTTTTCTTTATCATAAAAATTGGGATGTGATGTCCATAATTTACCTTCCCCTCCAGATCCATTTTTTATCACCTGTATCATGTCCGCAGTGTCTGACCCTTTCTTGTAGCATGTCTGCAGTGTCTGACCCTCTCTTTGATCATGTCTGCAGTCTCTGACCATCTCCTGTAGTGGGGCTGCAGTCTCTGGCCATCTCTTGTATCATGTCTGCAGTCTCTGACCATCTCTTGTATCATGTCTACAGTCTCTGACCATCTCCTGTAGTATATTGGGGGGGGAGCCTGGAGCTCCTCTAAGTTGTTGTCTGCTTTGTTTAGACTTTGCTACATGCAGGGGGTGTTGTTTTTTAAGAACAGATAAAATAAAAAAATGTAGTTCTCCTGACTGCATGTGCAGTAATCATGATGCATCACGGAATCTAATAGAATCATTGACATGATAATCGTAATCGATGTGCACCTCTAGTGGCAGGAACTCTAAGCTTGAGGCCAAAGCTTCTGGTGAGTCTGTGGGTGGGGAGGCCTCATCTTCCGGGTCGCATGGCTTGGTGATGGAGGCGCATGTTGCGCCGGTTCTTTTCCCCATCGGTGTAGGGGGAGGATAAGGGAGCAATGTAAGTAGAAAGCTCCGTGGCGTGGCTGTATCACGCCCGATGTGTCCGACGGGTGAGACGCTGGATTACTGTGCAGCCATCTTACTCGCTGCTCACAAGCGCCTCTTAGCGAAAACTTTCAAGTCAAAACCTATCAGGGATATAGACCTATAATTCACGCATAAGGTTGGGTCTCTATCCGGATTTGGGATAATGGAGATATGAGCTTTGAGTGTTTGTGGAGGGAACACTGAGCCCTCCGGCAAGGAATTGAACACTTTAGTTAGGGAGCAAAAAGTTTATAAAACTTGTGAGTAAAGCCATCAGGGCCTGGGCTGTTGCCAGTTGGGGTAGCAGCAATGGCTCATGCAACTTAATTTTCAGTTATAGGCGTTTCTAGATCACTGATCATGTCATCATCCAAAGTAGGGAGCGCGGTCTCCGCAATACAAGACATCTTTGCTTCCAAGGTGGAGATTGGAGACTGAGCAGCAGGTATAGGGTCTGGTAAAAATCCCTGAACGCCTGAGCTATCTTCAAGGATGGGGAGATCAATTCCCTGTGCATTCCCTGAATATGGGATCTAAAAGTGGAAGATAATTTTGGGTGTAGGGAGTGGGCAAATGATCTGCCACATTTGTCCTGAAATTTATATTGATATAAAGTGAGCTTATCTGCATAGGTTCACACGGAGGTCTTGTATAGTTCCCTGAGCTGTGACCGGGCAGAGGAAACCTCCGTAAGAGTTTCCACTGTTAGAGAATGTTTGTGTTCTGTTTCCAAGTCTCTACGTTTTTGAATTGCAGCTACTATAATCGACCAAGCGTTCTTTTTTCAAGCGGGCATCCATTTGAATAAAGGTTCCTCGCAAAACTTCCTTTAGTGCCTCTCATTGAATGGGGAATAGGGTAGTATCTGTAGCGTGATCAATGAAAAAGTTAGAGATGGTCTCCGAAACACGCGCAACACAGTCCGAGTTCCTGAGCATTGAATCATTCAAGCGCCATGCCCATTCCTTCACAGGAAGTACATGTCAAGTATATGGGAGAATGATCAGACCAGAACAGAATCTATTTTGCTCTCGGGAGACTAGCCCAAACAGCTATAATCAATTAAGAAGTAATCAATGTGACTGTAGGACTGGTGTACATAAGAAAAAGTGTATAATATCGAGACTTCGGGTGCAGCACCCTCCAGACGTCAACAAGATGTAAGTCGTAAATTGCACGTTTCAGAGCCCTTAGTTTAGAAAAAGATATAGAGGACCACAAGGTTGACGAATTCAAAGCGGCTCCAGAGGGGTATCAAAGTCCCCTCCTAAGATGAGCTTAGCCTCCATGAAACTAGACAGAATCTTCAGGTACTGCAAAGCTATTGGGATTTGATTGACATTTGGTAGGTAGATGTTAGCTACTGTAAATTTGGTACTCATTTCATAAAGACATACCTTCCCTGTGGGTCAGATATATGATCGAGCAATTCAATGGGGAGTGCTTTATTATAAGCAATAGATACTGTACTCCCTTGGCTTTCTGAGATGAGTTAGTGCTGTGGAACCACCTGTTAAACTATCTGTTAGAACAGGAAGAGTGGAAGCGTGGCCTGCTTCTTCAGGTTACCTGAAGAAGCAGGCCGCGCCTATGAAACATGTAGTCATAGCAACCGTTCTTACCGTGTGTTAGAGGAGACAGCACACTCACCTTGACTCCCCTCTCCGGCCACGAGTGACGTCACGCAGCGCCGGCTGGTCTGTGTGAGTGCTGAATAGCGTATGAGATGAGGAAGCAGATTCCTAGCACTAACATCAACATCGCTAATCCTTGTGAGCCAATTGATCTACACAGACCAGGAGAGGAGGCTTGAATCGAGCTGTACATGTGAATTTACATTCTATGTCTGAGACGTGCAACCCTTGTATTTTTATCTATTATTTCTTATTAAAAACCGTATCACACTAGGGCAGCTTTGCGCTCTCTCTTCCTTTGTATGCTTTCAGATTTATGTCCGCCACCCAGTGGATTTGTGAGAGAGTTGCAGCACCTAGGATAAGAGAACTTTCATATAGAATGTCATATAGACTGACATTGTTGAAGAAGTGTCTGTGGGGACAGCGCTATTTTAGTTTTTGTTGTGTGTTTGGACCATAGCAGAGCAAGGCACATTGCCAACAGGGGAGACCCGTGTAGTTAAAGTGGTTGTCAAGTCAGAAGGTTTTTTTATCTTAATGCATTCTATGCATTAAGATAAAAAAAAAAAACGTATGTGTGCAGCAGCTCCAGCACCCCCTAATACTTACCTGAGCCCTATCTCTCTCCAGCGATATCCACGAGTGCCTTGGCCGTCTGATTGGCTGAGACACAGCAGCAGTGCCTATGGCTCCCGCTGCTGTCAATCAAGGTCAGTCAGTCAATCATGAGAGAGAGAGGGTGGGGCCAAACCAGGCTCCATGCCTGAATGGACACACAGAGCTGTGACCCTGCTCGGGTGCCCCCATAGCAAGCTGCTTGCTGTGGGGGCACTCGACAGGAGGGAGAGGCCATGAGAGCCAAAGAGGGACCCAAGAAGAGGAGAATCTGGGCTTTCCTCTACAAAATCACTGCACAGAGCAGGTAAGTATAACATGTTTGTTATTTTTAGAGAAAAAAAAACACAAGACTTTACAATTACTTTAATATTAGGCTCCAAACAGACCCAGACCGCTCCCCCCTCAAAAGAATCAAAAATTGGTATAGAATCGAGTGGGGAAAGTTACCAAGTGAGGCATAACAAGCAGTTATACCATCATCAGTACAGCAAATAGGGGGGAAATGTACGGTGAAGGCCAGAGCCCATAACAATATGCAAAGAGCAGCAAAATTCTACTGTCTTTCCTAAACCCCAGGTAGGTACAACTACACCAGTAAAGGGCAAGGAGTGAACCCATAGTACTAATAAACAATCTGACCGATTAATGTCCAACTACATGGTATGGTTGGCATGCAGGAGTAGGAGGAAATCAAAGACGGAAAGATGTTCCCAAGGCAAACCTGGTAGGAAATCAAGTTAACAGATGTGACCCACAGTTCAGGACTCACTAGGAAAGAGCCGGATCAATCATCCAGTAACATAGCCCGATGTGGTCTAGGATCAGAGGACACAGATCTAGAGCTTGGACGTCTGTGGCGTTGTGGGAGAGGGCAAAGTCCCGGCAGTCTTGGATGGTCTTCTGGAGGGTCCAGCCAGTTCGGAACACTGACAGGGTCTTGTTCAAGGAAGAGGAAGAAGGCCGGAAGTTGGTTAGTATCCGTCAAAACAAAATTTGTTGTCACCACAGGTCACCTTCACACTGAAGGGATGGCCCCAGGTACAGCCCCAGGTACAGCAGCTTGTCGAATCGAATCAAGCAGGGGACGAAACACTCGCCTCAAGTCCGGATACAGGTGAATGGAGGATCATCAAGGTTCACTGGGCCCAAGCCCGAGGCCTTACGCATTATCTCTTCCTTCAGGGTGTGGTAATGAACCGGGCAGAGAACATCTCAAAGGGCAGCCACCTTGGCCCCCAGCTAGCTCCTACACTCTATGCACTCTGTCCAGTTCGATAGGGGATGTAGCCTCCCTGCCTGGGACCTGATTAAGGAGATATGAAAGTGGGTATTAGAACAGTACCTGAGGTTGCCTCCGGGATACCTTGCATTTTGTTTCTGCGGCTCCTGTTTTCACTGTCCTATATACGGAGCTGATGCTGCCGAAAATGTTGAAGATGTGCCGTTGACGCAGACGCAAGGACCATTATACGGGCTGCATGGTCTCCTTGGGTGATAGCCAGAGCTGACACAAAGGTCTCTGATGCTGAGATAATGGGATTTTTGTACTCACCGTGAAATCCTTTTCTCTGAGTTCATGGACGGACACAGCATCTTAATCTTGACATTAGGGTATTAGCCTTTCATTTAGGAGAGGACTAGGCAAAAACATGTTAATATGTTAAAACAACATCAAGACTCTACAGTACTGCCCAGGTGGGCGGTCCCTCTGGGTACAACCCCTCTCCCTGCATGCAGCAGCTCAGTTAGTCAAAACGCAGTACAAACATAAAAAAAGGAGGGGTGGGTGTTGTGTCCATCCATGAACTCCGAGAAAAGGATTTTACGGTGAGAACAAAAATCCCATTTTCTCTTTCGTTCATGGACGGATACAGCATCTTAATCTTGACATTAGGGACGTCCCCAATCAGTGTCAAATAAGGAGGGGTGGGCACAGCAAGTAAACAAACTACCACCCAAAACAACCAGAGATCCTCAATGGAGGAGTTGGAACCTATACAGCCGCCTGCAGAACCTTGCGGCTGAAGTAAGCATCCGCCGATGCACTCTGATCCCCTTGTAATATTTGGTGAAAGGGAGAAGAGGCGACCCGGTCGCCGCCTACACACCTAGGAAACAAGATTTGTTGCCCAAGAGGCACCTATTGCCCTGGCTGAATGCGCAGTGACAGGAAAGGAAGGCGCCCACCCTGTCTGGGCATAAGCCTGACCCACTAAAAAAACGGTGGTCGACGAGACCGCCAGGCCCTCCTGAGGGCCAACTACCGACACAAAAAAGGGAGTCAGACCTCTGAAACGGAGCTGTAGCAGATAGATACACCCGCAGAGTTCGCACCAAGCCCAAGGAAGGCAATAATCTTCTGGGATGCGATGGCCGTGGACACAAGGATGAAAGCACAATGTCCTCATTGGATAAAAGGCCGAAAAAAACCTTTAGGAAGAAAACAAAGGCTGTGGGCGCAGCACCGCTTTATCCTAGAGGAGGAGTAAGTAGGGAGACTTGCAAGACAAGGCCACCAACTCAGAAACCCTCTGGTAAAGGTAACAGCCACCCGAAAAGCTACTTCCCAAGAGAGTGCCAACAGGGGAATCTCTCTAATGTTTTTAAAATGGTGGTTACTGAACCACCAAGGGTACCAAATTCAATCCCACGGAGGCAGCAGTGATTGAACGTGAAGGACCACAAGTCGAAACCCTTTGGACAAACGTACTTACCAGTGAATGAGCCGCCAAGGGTCGCTGAAAAAAACCCCAGCTAAGGCTGACATCTGCCCCTTAATGGAGTTAAAAACAAGTCTTTGATCCACTCCACGCTGTAAAAACAGCAGGATCCAGGAAGCCGAATATGTACATGAACGCCACTCCATCTCCTCACATAGAGATGTAGGCCCTCAGTGCGATGGTAAACCATCCGAAAGGATGACTTCCATGCCCTCAGCATGGTGGAAATCACCGAAACCGACGTGCCTCGGTCACTTAGTATCCGACTGTCAACAGCCACGTCGTGAAGGCCAGTGACTGTGAGCAGGATGAAATGTATGACCTTGCAATAGAAAGTCCTCGCGCATCGGCAGCCGCCAAGGAAACATCCGCCTTCAGACGTCCGAAGGCAGCGTACCAGGGACGCCCAAAAAAATCTAGGGCAATTAGACTACTCAGACCCCCTCGGCCTCTACTCGGCAAAAACAGACGAGGAAGAGTATTTTCAGGAGGAAGGCAAAACTTAGCCGATACTGTCCCCACAGGACCACAAACGCGCCTGACGCGTCCTCCCAGGGATCGTTGAACTTGGTCACAACCTCAAAATCTTCCGATCGAGTCGAGAAGCCAGGAGGTCCCCATCTGGTGATCCCCATCTCCGGTAAAGGAGTCGAAACACTTACGGGTGTAGCGAGCATGGTCCATGGCCCAGCAACTGACGACTCGGGGAGTCCGCCTGCTAGCGTTCTACGCCCGGGCCGTATGCGGGCGATAGAGCCAGTACATTCCGCTCTGCTCCCCACAGGATGTGAGCGACAGCATGCTGCAGCCGAGCGACTTGTTCCCCCTCGATGGGAGACATATGCCACCCCGTGGCGTTGTCCAACTGGATCCTGACTGGACGTTCCTGCAGCCTCCAACTGATCGGTAGGCGGGGATCTTCCTGCGTTCAGCGACCCTGTGTCGTCCAGTAAAAAGGAACTACTACTTCCCGGACTGAAGGCCGGAGACCTCAGCCACCAGATCAGGGAATCCCTGACTAGCCGGCTCACCCGGATTTGACAATCCAGGGACAATGGAGATGTGTCCCATGTCGACAGGATCTCCGTTTGCAACACTCGAGTGTGGAACTAAACACACAGTACTACCTGAAGGTGGCTACCATGAAAAAACCCAGGACTCGCATGCAAAAGCGCAGTGACCACCACCAGTGTGACGTCCACCACTGTACCGCAGCCTGAAGAGTCTGCAACTTGCGAAGGGAGAAAAAACTCTTGACTTTGAAGAGTCCAGAATCAAACCCAGGTATTCCAGGCGTTGAGTCGGCACCAACACCGACAACTGGAGGTTCAGTACCCAACCAAACTCCCGAAGAGTCTGACTGGCGATTGCCACATTCTCCCTTAAAATGTTGCAGAAGCTGCTCTCAGATGGAGATCGACCAAATAGCCCGTGATTGCGATCCCTTGCTGTCTCTGCAAGGCCAGGATCAGGGCGAGCACCTTGAAGAAACTCCTGGTGCCGATGCCAGGCCAAAAAGGAGAGCCACCTGTTTGTAGTACTCATCCCAGACTGCAAGCCGGATGCCTGAGGCATATGGGGACTGCAATAAAATGCGCCCTTGATGTCCAAAGATGGTAGAAAAAAATCCCCCGGATGGAGTGCAGCGACCACAGAGTGAAAAGCTGCTAGCCTGAACCAATGTGCTTTCACAAAGCTGTTGAGGGCCTTGAGATCCAGGCCTGGACCAACCCCTCCCTTCTTTGGGACTAAAAACAGAATGTAGATTCCTTGCAAAACTATTCCGGCGCCGGCACAGGGACCATCACCCTGCGCATCAGCAGGTCCTGCACTGCCCCAAACCAGGCGGCCCGGAGGAAAAAAATCAGTTTAGGTGGACAAGAGAAAAACTCCATCTTGTACCCTGATGAAACCACTTCACAGACCCACTGGTCAGAAATAGGGAGGTTCACCGAACTGCAAACTCACGAGGGCGACCCCCCACCCCATAGTCGGGCGCGGCAAAACCTCCATGTTGCCGCAGATTTGCTCGCAGGCATGTATTGCTTGCGAGAACAGGGATATTTGGTCCCTTAGCGTGCACCCTTTCGGCCTGGGAACGCTCACCTGCGGGCCCGGCGGAAGGGAAAAAACGCTCGTCAGCGGAAAAAAGGAGGACCCTGGCCTACGGCGTGGCTCTTTACCTTTTTTTGAGCACCGTGCTCTCACCCCAAACGACATTTTCAATAATGTTTCTGCAAGGGACCTAGAAAGGGCAGAATTAGCTTCGCAGAACAGGAGTAACAATGGGGATTTGGATACCCGGAAATAAAGAGAGAAGACAACTAACAATAAAGGTATTTTCTGGTATTTGCAGGCATCGTTTTTAGAAGTAATAGATTGCACAAGCATTGTAATAACATGGAGAAGCATAAAAAGTGAAAATTAGAAATTGTGTACCGGGGTTTACAACCACTTTAAACCCCCTTCCTGCCTAGGCTAATTTTCAGCTTTTAGCGCTGTCACTCTTTGAATGACAATTGCACGGTCATGCAACACTGTACACAAATAAAATTTGTATCATTTTTTTCAAACAAATAGAGCTTTCTTTAGGTAGTATTTAAATCACTGCTGGGTTTTTTATTTTTTGCAAAAAAAAAATAAAAAAAGACTGAAAATACAAACAAAACAGTTTTATAGTTTGTTATAAAAATTATCAAACAGGTAATTTTTCTCCTTCATTGATGAGCGCTGATGAGGCTGCACTTATGTGCACTGATAAGCTGCACTGATGGACTCTGATGAGTCGGCACTGGTGGGCACTGATGAGGCGGCACTGGTGGGCACTGATGAGGCGGCACTGATAGGTGGCACTGATTGGCAGCACTGATGGGCATTGATAGGTGGCACAGGTGGGCACTGGTAGGTGGCATTGCACTGGGAGGTGGCACTGGAGGGGAATGGCAGGCAGCACTGATGGGCACAGATACTCGGGTGATGTCTCCCCCTCTTTGAGACCGCTGTCCCTCTGGCACAAGCTGGTGATCGTTTTTTTTTTTCGGCTTACGCTGTCAGCGCGAGCAGAAAAAAAATAGGTTTTTTGTACTCACCTTAAAAAAACGTTTCTCTGAAGTCCATGGACTGACACAGCTCTAATACTGAAACACGTAGGTATATGTCCCTGCTCGCAGGAGAAGATCTAGGCAGAATGTTAGAAACACACATTGTAGAACAAACCAGAGCTGAACAGCCCCGCCCAGGGGGCGGTCCCTCCGGACATAACCCTCCTACCTGCAGCCACCAGCCTCAGTTCGTAACAAAGCAGTACAAACCTTAAAAGAAGGGTGGGTGCTGTGTCAGTCCATGGACGTCAGAGAAACGGATTTTACGGTGAGTACAAAAATCCTATTTTCTCTTATCGTCCATGGACTGACATAGCTCTAATACTGAAAAACATGGGATGTCCCCCAAAGCAGTATCAGAAGAGGGTGGGAGCAGTAGTAAAGGAAAAACCAAAACTTCACTCCAAACAAGCAGAGCTCCTCAACGGAGGAGTTGCAACATTAAACAGCGGCCTGCAACACTTTGCGGCCGAAGATGCAGCCACATCAACCTTATAGAACTTAGAAAAGGTATGAACAGACGACCAGGTCACCGCCTTGCACACTTGTGCAACCGACGCTTGATGTCGGAAAGCCCAGGAAGCACCAATTGCCCTGGTGGATTGCGCCGTAACCGGAAAGGGAGGCGCTCGCCCCTTAAGGGCATAGGCCTGTATGACAGTCTGTCTGATCCACCTAGAAATGGTGGCAGACGACACCGCTTGGTCTGAGACACAAGGGTCGCCGCCACAATAGGGCGTAAGGCGGACCCCAACAAGGCGAACATAGTTCTACTCACCACTTCTGACCTCCTGTCAGTGGGGTCCTTAAATGCGGGAGTCCCCTCAATCGGGAGCATGGTAGCCTTATTTAACCACTTAAGCCCCGGACCATTTGGTAGCTAAAGGACCAGAGGTGATTTCAGAATTTTGCACTGCGCTGCTTTAACTGTAAATTGTGCGGACATGCAATGTTGTACCCAAACGAAAATTGCGTCCTTTTCTTCCCACAAATAGAGCTTTCTTTTAATGGTATTTGATTGCCTCTGCGATTTTTTTTTTTTTGCGATATATAAACGGAAAAGACCGAAAATTTTGAAAAAAAATGATATTTTCTACTTTTTGTTATAAGAAAAATCGAATAAACTAAATTTTAGTCATACATTTAGGCCAAATGTATTCAGCCACATGTCTTTAGTAAAAAAAATGTCAATAAGCGTATATTTATTGGTTTGCGCAAAAGTTATAGCGTCTACAAACTAGGGTACATTTTCTGGAATTTACACAGCTTTTAATTTATGACTGCCCATCTCATTTCTTGAGGTGCTAAAATGGCAGAGCAGTACAAAACCCCCCCAAATGACCCCATTTTGGAAAGTAGACACCCCAAGGAAATTGCTGAGAGGCATGTTGAGCCCATTGAATATTTTTTTTTTGTCTCAAGTGATTGAATAATGAAAAAAAATAAAAAAATACAAAAAGTTGTCACTAAATGATATATTGCTCACACATGCCATGGTTATATGTGGAATTGCACCCCAAAATACATTTTGCTGCTTCTCCTGAGTACGGGGATACCACATGTGTGGGACTTTTTGGGAGCCTAGCCGAGTACGGGCCCCCGGAAACCAAGCACCGCCTTCAGGATTTCTAAGGGCGCAAATTTTTGATTTCACTCCTCACTACCTATCACAGTTTTGAAGGCCATAAAATGCCAAAATAGCACAAAACCCCCCCAAATGACCCCATTTTAGAAAGTAGACACCCCAAGGAAATTGCTGAGAGGCCTGTTGAGCCCATTGAATATTTTTTTTTTGTCCCAAGTGATTGAATAATGACATTTTTTTTTTAAAAAATTACAAAAAGTTGTCACTAAATGATATATTGCTCACACATGCCATGGTTATATGTGGAATTACACCCCAAAATACATTTTGCTGCTTCTCCTGAGTACGGGAATACCACATGTGTGGGACTTTTTAGGAGCCTAGCCGCGTACGGGACCCCGAAAACCAAGCACCGCCTTCAGGATTTCTAGGCACAAATTTTTGATTTCACTCCTCACTACCTATCACAGTTTCGAAGGCCATAAAATGCCAAAATAGCACAAAACCCCACCAAATGACCCCATTTTGGAAAGTAGACACCCCAAGCTATTTGCTGAGAGGCATGGTGAGTATTTTACAGCTCTCATTTGTTTTTGAAAATTAAGAAAGAAAATATTATTATTATTTTTTTTTTTTCAATTTTCAAAACTTTGTGACAAAAAGCGAGATCTGCAAAATACTCACAATACCTCTCAGCAAATAGCTTGGGGTGTCTACTTTCCAAAATGGGGTCATTTGGGGGGGGGGGTTTTGTGCCATCTGGGCATTCCATGGCCTCCGAAACTGTGATAGGCAGTGAGAAGTGAAATCAAAAATTTACACCCTTAGAAAGCCTGAAGGCGGTGCTTGGATTTGGGGTCCCGTACGCGGCTAGGCTCCCAAAAAGTCTCACACATGTGGTATCCCCGTACTCAGGAGAAGCAACAGAATGTATTTTGGGGTGTAATTCCACATATGCCCATGGCATGTTTGAGCAATATATCATTTAGTGACAACTTTGTGCAAAAAAATAAAAATAAATAAATAAATTGTCTTTTTTCCGCAACTTGTGTCAACATATAAAATATTCCATGGACTCGACATGCCTCTCAGTATATTTTGGGGTGTCTACTTTCCAAAATGGGGTCATTTGGGGGGGTTTTGAACTGTTCTGGCATTTTATACACAACATTAGGAAGCTTACATCCACTCTTCTAACCTCTTGAAGACAAAGCCCTTTTTGACACTTTTTGTTTACATGAAAACATATTTTTTTTTTGCAAGAAAATTATGTTGAACCCCCAAACATTATATATATTTTTAAAGCAAAGACCCTACAGATTAAAATGGTGGGTGTTGCATTTTTTTTTTCTACACAGTATTTGCGCAGCGATTTTTCAAACGCATTTTTTGGGGAAAAAATACACTTTTTTTAATTTCAATGCACTTAAACACACTATATTGCCCAAATGTTTGATGAAATAAAAAAGACGATCTTAGGCCGAGTACATAGACACCAAACACGACATGCTTTAAAATTTCGCACAAACGCGCATACAAACTACATACATTTTTAAAAGCCTTTAAAAGCCTTTACAGGTTACCCCGTTAGATTTACAGAGGAGGTCTACTGCTAAAATTACTGCCCTCGATCTGACCTTCGCGGTGATACCTCACATGCATGGTGCAATTGCTGTTTACATATGACGCCAGACCGACGCTTGCCTTCGCCATTGGGCAAGAGCAGGGCAGGACAGGGGTGCTTTTTTTTTTATTATTAATTTTGCTTATTTATTTTATTTTTAAATTGTTCCTTCCATATTTTTTTTATCATTTTTATTGTTATCTCAGGGAATGTAAATATCCCCTATGATAGCAATAGGTAGTGACAGGTACTCTTTTTTTGAAAAACTGGGGTTTTCTAGACCCTAGATCTTTCCTCTGCCCTCAAAGCATCTGACCACACCAAGATCGGTGTGATAAAATGCTTTCCCAATTTCCCAATGGCGCTTTTTATATCCGGGGGGGGGACATTCCCTCCCACTGCTTGTAAAAGCAGTCCAGAGGCTAATTAACCACTAGGATTGCTTTTACATGAAAGCCAGCCGCTGGCTGAAAAGAATGATACCAAGATGATACCTAAACCCGCAGGCATCATTCTGGTATAAACATTCAAAGTCCAGCAACATACCAGTACGTTGCTGGTCCTTGTTGGACATGTATCGTAATCTTTTTTTTTCATGCAGCCAGTTGGCTGAACGAAAAAAGAGATTGATCGGTGGGTATGCCCACCATTAGAATACCGCCCTTCATCCACCCACTTCTAATGATGGGCATACATGCACCATTTATATATGCCGAAGCATGGGGGCATCCTCCCGCAAAAAAGTTATGCCGCACACACATGGTCAGACTTTTCCACGGCAAGCCTCCGTCGGAATTTCGACCGTATGTACGCGGCATTAGGAGCAAAATCGCTCCACCGCCCCTGCTGCCCCAATGCTTCGGCATATATGCTTTTTTTTTTTTAACTGTGGTGGTGAAATCACCTCTTACAGCACTGGAGTCGCAGGGATCAGGCCTGTCTCTGCGAACGCTGCAGTTATGTGTGTTGTGTTTTGTAATTGACAGTGATCGATCGATACTGCACTTGGGTGGCCTGGGCTGGACGGAGGGGCAAAACGCAGGTGCTAGCAGGTATCTGGGCTGATCCCGCTAACACTGCGTTTTTGGGAACCCTAAACTGCTGGGGACGCTAGTATAGATCTGATCAGATCAGATATTGATCTGTTCAGATACTATACCACTAAGGGAGGTGTATGCTTCACGCGTGGGTGTTAGCGTTACTGGCACTAACCTGACGCTGCCTGGGGTGTGACGCAGACCCTCTCTGACACTAAAACCTAATTAATATCACCCGCCGGGCAATCAGGGGGTTAAACCTTTATTGGGTTATATATACGGCGGGTGCCCTGACACTATAAAAAGCAAACTAACTAACCAGCGTCACCCGTAACACTTATATGGTGATCACTGGTGAAAGGGTTAACTAGGGACAATTAGGGGGTTAAAACCTTTATTAGATAATATATGGGGGTACCTGACGCTATAAAAACCTGCGGCGAACCTAAAAAAAATTACTGGCTACCGATCTGCATCACCGACACTAAGACAGCGATCAGAAAAAAGATCGCTTAGCGACGGCGTTGCTAGGGGGTGAAAGGGTTATCTGGGGGGCGATCAAGGGGGTTAAACCTTTATTAGATAATTTATGGGGGTACCCCATGCTATAAAAACCTGCGGCGAACCTAAAAAAAATTACTGGCTACCGATCTGCATCACCGACGCTAAGACAGCGATCAGAAAAATGATCGCTTAGCAACAGTGGTGATAGGGGGTGAAAGGGTTATCTGGGGGGTGATCAGGGGGTTAAACATTTATTAGGGGGGGTTAGGGGGCTACACTGGACCTAAAACTAACTTTAGTGACACTTTTACAGTCACAAATGTTACTGATTGCAGTGATCAGTAAATAAATGGTCACTGCAATCAGTGACACTGTGACTGGGGGCTGATCTGGGGGGGCGATTTGTGTGCCTATGTGTCCTGGTGTCAGTGTGCTGTTTGTGCACTAACCTGTATGTCTTCTCTTGTACGGCACTCGGTATATGTGAGCGCCGCATGAGAGATGACATCACTTCCTCCTGCTTCCTCTGCCTGTGTTTACATTACAGGACAGAGGAAGCATTTTCATTCGCCGGGAGCGATCGCGGGGGGTGGCCGGAATCGAACGGCCGTCCCCTCATCTCGGATCGCTCCCCAACGAATACTGACCGCTCACTGTATAGGAGGGGGGTCCGGTCGGACCCCCCAAATGTACAAAGGCAATCACGTACACTGTACGTGATTGTGCCTGTCGGTGCCATTCTGCCGACGTACATATACAGTGAGCGGTCGTTAAGTGGTTAAACGGGCGACCAAGGGGGTTGACCACTAGGGGGAGAGCCCATTTTTTAACCAGGGCCTCCTCAAAGGGATATCTTATGGATAGATGCCGCGGGACCGTCAATGTCTTCTGCGGCTTATCCCAGACTTGGTCAATGAATTTATCAAAAAAGGGCACATATGGAAAGACCTTTTTTGAAGAAACGGCTTCCTCAGCCGCAACATTCAGCTTGAGATTGTCCCTCACAGCATAAACGAGTTCACTTGCAAGCGCCCTGTCATTTACTGACTCAGAACTGGGGTCTTCCTCACAAGGAATGTCCTGTTCAAAAACATTAAAATCTTCAGAGCTAGGGTCCTGAGCAGCAGCAGCTAGGCCCATATCTGAATCAGAGCACTCCCCTACTGGAGAATGTGTGGGGAGAGGGCGCTTTATAGCTCCCTTGCGCTCGCACACCGCTTCCATCCTGACAAGGAATGATTCCAGGACTGCCGACAACTGGTCCATAGGGACCGCAGGTGCAGGAGCACTGCCTGTTGCCTCTGACAAGAGTGGGGAAGCAGGTGAACCAGACTCCATACTCGCCACCCTCTGAGACCTTATGCACAATAAAGTGAATAAACAGTCCACCCACTGGCTGTGCTGACTGAGGAGGGGATACCCAGAGGACTCACCAACCCTTTAGAGGACCGCTCAGCTCCGCTGTATGCACCACACTGCCAGCGCGAGTGAAGCCTGAGGAGAGTGTGAGGAGATTTGCGCCGCAGCAGCGGCGATAGAGGCCAAAAACGAAAGTGAAAGCGCCGTGGCTTCAAGAAAAGGGCCGCCGGCCGCGTGTCATACTGCGCCATTGATCCGTGGCAAGATGGCCGCCGAGCGCAGCAAAATTACAGCCAAAGCGCCTAATGGAGTCTCCAAAACACCCCACGTTTTCTCAGCCCCAGCACACAGACATGAGCAGCCCCCCCGCCAGGCCAGAGTGACCCCCAGGTACCCCCACACAGCTCAGCGCCAGATTAGGGTGCAGAGAGCAGCATACAGGGGGAGACAGGGAAAACCCCCCCCATACAGAGAAACACAGCCAGCATGTACTCACCTGATGCAGGAGAGACTACTTACCCGTCCCAGAGGGACCCACTGGCGTGTTTCAGACAGACCTATCACAGAATAGTACTGAGTAGCTGTCGGCCTGGTCCACCGCAAAAGATACAGCAGGCACTGTTCAATCTTGTGAGGACAGCGGGAGCATAAAAGCCCACCGGCCACCCCTGGAGTCATGGGGCATGTCGTGAACTGAGTCTCACGCACACAAGGCGAGGATCAGCACGCTCGATGGTCAGACAGGGAAGACTACGAGGAAACTAGTGTACCCAACCTGTTGCCCAGCCGACAGTTGATTGAAGGTCTCAAAAATAAAATAATAAAATTCTCAAAGGAATAAAAATAAAATCTTCCAGGAGACTTGCTCCTGAGAGAGCCACGTCTTCTCCTTCTGCTAGGCAGAAAAAAAACTGAGGCTGCTGGCTGCAGGTAGGAGGGTTATGTCCGGAGGGACCGCCCCCCTGGGCGGGGCTGTTCAGCTCTGGTTTGTTCTAGAATGTATGTTTCTAACATCTACCATTCTGTCTAGATCTTCTCCTGCGAGCAGGGACATATACCCACGTGTTTCAGTATTAGAGCTGTGTCAGTCCATGGACGATAAGAGAAATCAGATTACCGATCTCTTGTTTACATCACTTGATCAGCTGGCATTGGCTGACAGCTGATCACGTGGTAAGAGGCCGGGATTGGCCCCTTACTCTGACCTGTGATCAGCCGAGTCTCATAGACTCTGTGATCACAGAGTGTGCCGCACACGCCCGCAGGGCAATTAAGGTCCAAGCTGTAGACGTAATTCGGCTATAGCATGGGCACTAAGTGGTTAAATAGTTTTCCTGAAAAGTAACCTCTTTTTTTTACCTGCCACATATGTGGTCTCATGTCTCTAGTTTTAGTGGATATCTCTTTAGGCCCATTCCCAATGATTAAAATAACTAGCAACACTACCCAGGTATTCCAAAACAAACATTTTACTAATTGATACCAACCAATTTTGTATCTTACCAGGGATACATTATTGCCATCAACAGACAAACTAGTTAGGGAGGAAAATAATTCGGTACTGCATCCTAAATGAAAGAAAAATAAATACATTAGCAACAACATTAATACAAAGTTTAGAAAAAAATGTATAAAAAAATTTATAAAAAAACTGACCAAACGGAGTGACAGGAAATTTAACTGATGAAATTCTGTTGTTTGTAATTATCAGTTGTTTCAATCTGCAAGAAGACAAATGAATGTTAGTTAAAAAAAAAAAAAAAAATCACATCTCTGTCTAGTCAGAGTTTCAAAAACTACAACTAAAGTGAAATGTCAGACAAAGGGTTCTGGATACAGCTTATTTTCTTTTGTCACTTTTAAATTTAGCAGCACTGATGATGTCAGCTTATGACGAAATACCTATGTGGTAACGTCAGCACACATGATCGAGTTCTCCATATTTGATGCCGGCCAATGCTAACCAAGATGCACTAGTATACTGTAAATGAAAGTGCAAAGACATATTTTGTTAAAGCATTTTGAGGATTTAACACTATTTGCGGGTCTTTTCTTTATATGCCAAACCATCATTTCCAAATGGGAGAAAAGTTGTGAGGCATTCCAGAGTTGTGAGACACAGAGTCTGGCAGCTGCATAGTGGAGCCCTAGGATTTCTTTACACGCTTACTATGGGTCATGGTTCTTTGGTAAGCTGCTCCAAAGCTTGTATATGCACGTGGTAGATTTGTACAGTGGTTTTCTTCTCTGGGAGACATGCTTCTCAACTTTATTAGTGGACATGTTTTGTATCATATGTTAAAGTGAAAGTAAACTTCCATCACTACATTTTACCTATAGGTAAGCCTATAATAAGCCTATAATAATATCCAGTCTGTGAGAGGAGAAGACTCGATCTGGACAGGGTGGTCCCTCTCCCGCCTCCGATAAAAGTGATCTTGCAGTGAATCCACCACTGAGACCACTTTTATCTGAAAGAGGACCATCCGCTGTTGAAGAGATAACTGGGGTTATGGCAGCTTCCACTTCAAACAGCTGACGTACTGCGGCGGGCGGTCCTTAACCACTTAAGAACCGAGCCTCTTTTTCAGATATGTTGTTTACAAGTTAAAAACATTTTTTTTTTCTAGAAAATTACTTAGAACCCCCAAACAATATACATTTTTTTCTAGCACCCTAGAGAAAAAAATGCCGGTCATTGCAATACTTTATGTCACACCATATTTGCGCAGCGGTCTTACAAGCGCACTTTTTTGGGAAAAAATACACTTTGAATTAAAAAAACAAGACAACAGTAAAGTTAGCCCAATTTTTTTTTATATTGCGAAAGATAATGTTATGTTGAGTAAATTGATACCCAACATGTCACGCTTCAAAATTGCGCCCGCTCGTGGAATGGCGACATACCCTTAAAAATCTCCATAGGTGACGTTTAAAAAATTCTACAGGTTGCATGTTGTGAGTTACAGAGGAGGTCTAGGGCTAGAATTATTGCTCTCGCTCTACTGATCGTGGTGATACCTCACATATGTGGTTTTAACACTGTTTTCATATGCGGGTGCTGCTCATGTATGCGTTCGCTTCTGCACACAAGCTCAACGGGGCGCGTTTAAAAAAATAATTTTTTTTTTCTTATTTATTTTACCTTTTATTTTTTACACTATTCTTTTTAAAAAAATGTGTCACTTTTATTCCTATTACAAGGAATGTAAACATCCCTTGTAATATAAAAAAGCATGACAGGTCCTCTTAAATACGAGATCTGGGGTCAAAAAGACCTCAGATCTCATATTTGGTCTAAAATGCAATAATAAAAAAATAAAAATAAAAAAAATGTCCATTTAAGAGCTACAGTAGGTGCCGCCGATATTGTGTCAATCTCGCCGCTTCTAGCGGCGAGATTGACACGCTATGAGCTCCGTTGCGAGAGCCAGCGCCGAGCTGTCTCGTCATCAGGAAAGGAAAAATGTTCCTTTCACGATGAGCGACACGCATTGCCGATAGACGGAGATCCGACGTGGATTCCCGCCAATACCAGGCACTGTTTGGTATGAATCCTGAGCGGGAACTCCACGCCAATTTTTAAAGAAAAAAACGGCATGGGTTCCCCCTCCAGGAGCATACCAGGCCCTTGGGTCTGGTCTGGATTTGAAGGGGAAACCCTACGACGAAAAAACGGCGTGGGGGTCCCCCTCAAAATCCAAACCAGACCCTTATCCGAGCACGCAACCTGGCAGGCCGCAGGGGAAGAGGGGGGGACGAGAGAGCGGCCCCCCTCCCTCCTGAACCGTACCAGGCCGCATGCCCTCAACATGGGGGGTTTGGTGCTCTGGGGCAGGGGGGCGACCTGCGGCCCCCCAACCCCAAAGCACCCTGTCCCCATGTTGATGAGGACAGGGCCTCTTCCCGACAACCCTGGCCGTTGGTTGTCGGGGTCTGTGGGCGGGGGGCTTATCGGAATCCGGGAGCCCCCTTTAATAAGAAGGCCCCCAGATCCCGGCCCCCCCACCCTATGTGAATGAGTATGGGGTACATCGTTCCCCTACCCATTCGCCTGGTGGAAAAAAATGGCAATAAAAAAAACACACAGCTTTTTAAAGTATTTTATTGCACAGCTCCGGGGGTCTTCTTCCGACTTCGGGGGTCTCCGCTGTCATCGCCGCGCTCGCCGGTTCTTTCTTCTGCCGGGCCACCGCTATATTCTTCCAGCTCTTTTGCTAGCGGGGCCCGGTCTTCTCCGTCGCCTTCTTTCCTCTTCTCCTCTCCGGTTCTTTCTTTCTTCTGCCAGGCCTCCGCTATCTTCTTCCAGCTCTTTTGCTTGCGGAGGCACGGTCTTCCTTGTCGTATTGTCCGGCTCTCCGTTGTCCTTCTGCCAGCCCCTCCACTATCTTCTTCCAGCTCTTTTGCTAGTGGAGGGGCCGGTCTTCCCGTCGTCGCCGTCTGCGTCTTCTTCCCTCTTCTCCTCCTCGATGTTGACTTGTCGCTTCCTCTCGCAGTAATGCTAAATCTTCGGTCCGCAGAGATTTATATAGGCTTCTCATGACGTCACAGTCACATGCTCCGGGGCCATTCGGAGCATGTGACTGTGACGTCATGAGAAGCCTATATTAATCTCTGCGGACTGAAGATTTACCATTACTGCGAGAGGAAGCGACGAGTCAACATCGAGGAGGAGAAGAGGAAAGAAGACGCCGACGGAGAAGACAGGCTCCTCCACTAGCAAAAGAGCTACCAAGAAGTTAGTGGAGGGGCCGGCAGAAGGACAACGGAGAGCCGGACGAGGCAATGGAGAAGACCGGGCCTCTGCTAGCAAAAGAGCTAAAAAGAAGTTAGCGGAGGCCCGGCGGAAGAAAGAACCGGAGAGCGGGAGAAGAACCGGAGAGCGGGAGAAGAAGAAGGCGACGGAGAAGACCGGGCCTCCGTTAGCAAAAGAGCTAAAAAGAAGTTAGCGGAGGCCCGGCAGAAGAAAGAACCGGAGAACGCGGCGACGACACCGGAGACCCCCGAAGTCGGAAGAAGACCTCCGGAGCGATGCAATAAAATACTTTTAAAAACTGTGTTGTGTTTTTATTTCCATTTATTTTCCACCAGGTGAATGGGTAGGGGTACGATGTACCCCATACTCATTCACATAGGGTGGGGGGGCCGGGATCTGGGGGCCCCCTTATTAAAGGGGGCTCCCGGATTCCGATAAGCCCCCCGCCCGCAGACCCCGACAACCAACGGCCAGGGTTGTCGGGAAGAGGCCCTGTCCTCATCAACATGGGGGCAGGGTGCTCTGGGGTGGGGGGGCCGCAGGTCGCCCCCCTGCCCCAGAGCACCAAACCCCCCATGTTGAGGGCATGCGGCCTGGTACGGTTCAGGAGGGAGGGGGGCCGCTCTCTCGTCCCCCCCTCTTCCCCTGCGGCCTGCCAGGTTGCGTGCTCGGATAAGGGTCTGGTTTGGATCTTGAGGGGGACCCCCACGCCGTTTTTTCGGCGTAGGGTTCCCCTTCAAATCCAGACCAGACCCAAGGGCCTGGTATGCTCCTGGAGGGGGAACCCACGCCGTTTTTTTCTTTAAAAATTGGCGTGGAGTTCCCGCTCAGGATTCATACCAACGCAGTGTCTGGTATTGGCGGGAATCCGTGTCGGATCCCCGCCCAATACAGTGTCGCGTCTCCTCGCTATTGCAGCGAGCGCGACACGTGTCGCCACCCTGCTGCCGACATCTCGGCACTCCTGTCGCCGAGAATCTCGGCGATGGGAGCGCGATAGAAACACAATATCGGCGGCACCTACTGTATGGTAGGGAACAACCACCTTTCCCAGCGCGAGGACATTGCATCGCTCTACATCAACAACTACAACGGAGCGACGTACGAGTGACGAGGACGGGACGAACCAATCATCCTTTAATCTGCACCACCAGTAAGGTATAGCAACAACAGCGGCAATCTGAGCCTACACCCGGAATTGGAACTCATAACGCCAACGGTCTGGTAAAGTAGAAATTCCATTGCTAAACTTTCACTGTTCCATTCCAGTGGATAGAATACCTTAAGGGACTGTCAATATCCTGGTTGATACTTTAAGCAATGAATACGCAAATGCTAAAAATTGATGCATAAAAAGAGCAGAGCTACAATATCCACGTGCAATGGGAGTGTGATTTTCCTATAAGCTTTCTAGTGTTGACCAATGGACGGACTATGACAGATTGTGTTGAATTTAACAATCAGTAAAGAGACTCCAATCATTGACAAGACCTGTTGATCAACCAATTTGAATGGGAAATCATTCTTTGGCAATTTTTGAATTTTATGTTGTTTGATTGGCAATACTGAGACTTTCACCCTGGAATCACCCCAGAATCCAGTACTATTTGTCTAATTAACAACACAGCTCATCCCGGGATACTCTACCTTCCCTTCCTTCCTCCTATTTCCGCCCCCCCCCCCATTTTGAGGTTCAGCCTTCAGCCTCTGGATTACTGCACCAATTTGACAGTAATAGTGTAATTACACATATTGATTAAATTTACCCCTTATTAGGGGAATTATTTGGGCAATTCCCAATAGGTTGCATATTTCCGCCGGCTGAACCGCGTCCGGACTAGTGTTTATTTGTTACATGTTGTCTGTATATATCCTGTCTGTGATATATGTGATCGGTACTGACTGTACTTTTTATCGTTTGATAGCACTCTGGTGTTTGTATTTACTTACATCCAATTTTTGATACTAATAAAAATTGCCAAATTACTTCCACGTTTGGCTAATGGTCATATTATTTGTTGCCTAAAGTAACCTCTGCGGCTGTCCTTTACCAGGCAAACCCCTCTTTTCTATCGTATTTATATCCTTCACTAAACCATGTACAGCTCTTAGTACTTTACCTAACTGATGCTCTTCTAAACATGTTTCTAATTCCTTTTCCCCATCTTTCAATGAATGGCGGTATTTTCGACTCCCCCATCGTCGTCAATATTTTATAAATCTGAGAAATACAATGCTTTAAATAAGTCCTCATCTGTTCTAATTGGTTGAGGTAATGTTGTAACAAAATGTTTTAATTGCAAATACCGCCATTTATTCAATACCATTATTTCCCCCCTGTGTCTCAATTCCTGGTATGGACATATCTTCCCTTAAGCTTTGGCACCTTCGGGGGGGGGGGGGGGGCGCGGATACCTGTCAGAAACAGCTACTCACTCCCACTTCCGTTTAAGGGTGCTGTGGTGACCTACGTCATTTAGGGCCCATCCTCCTCCCCCCTGCTGCCTTCTGGAAGACACGCACAGGTCCCAGAAGACAGCGGGACCATTCAGAAAGCGCATGGCAACGTGCGCAGTAGGAAACAGGTTGTAAAGCCGCAAGGTTTACTTCCTGTTTGCCTTAGTAAGGATGCTGGCGCCTGCACTTGAAGGCGATGGACGGGTCGGCTTCGGGTGCTGACATCGCGGGCTCACTGGACAGGTAAGTGTCCATATATTAAAAGTCAGCAGCTACAGTATTTGTAGCTGCTGACTTTTAATTTTTTTTAATATAGACTGGAACTCCGCTTTAATTTGATTTAATAATGGAATATAGTTTACTTGATATAGATTCTTTAAGTAAGGCGTTATTTTTACCCCAAGATATTTTAGCTCCTTTTTTCCCCACATGTAAAAGGGAACTTCCCTTGCAAAGCGAACTCTTCTTTCCGATCTAAATTTATATTTAAAATTTCAGATTTTACAGGGTTGATCTTTCAATTTGAGAGTTCTCCATATTTTTTTAAGCTCCTTCATCAAGTTTGGCAATGTTGTTCTAGGGTTCAATATATAAAACATATCGTCGGCATATGCCGCGACCTTTTGTTGTTCTCCGATCTTCATCCTTCTTATGTCAACGCTGTTGCGTATAGCAGCCAATAGTGGCTCCAATGACAGCACAAACAGGAGGGGTGAAGGGATCGCAGCTCCAGGTGGATATATGGAAATAAGACTCTCCTAAGAATTGGAGCACCAGGTGCAGGGCTAAGCATTTGGCAAATTGTCAAGGTCACCTGTGGCCAGGTGACAGATGCACACCGTAGGGGGACAGGAGTGCACCGCAAGGTAGTGAACCCTATGGCTGACTGCTGCGGATAGGAAACTGGGTGGTTGAGGAAAGCGGGACCAGAGGAGCACAACCGAGATCCTAACGGATGCTAGAGCCAAGATTCCCCAGGGCGCGGAGTCTAAGACCCAGCTGGTCTTCTCCAGGGCCTCTAGTGGTGAGGATGTTGTGCTGCAGGCTGGGACCAGGTCGCGGCCCCTGGAGTTTCCTAGCTCACGCCCCGTAGGATAAGGGGAACAGAGGGGAAGCAGTAGCACAAGATAAGGGAGAACCGAATAACAAGCCGAAGGTCAGGGGCCACAAGCAGACAAGGATAACGAAAGAACGAGCCGAAGGTCAAGGGTCACGAGCAGACAGGGATAGTCGGGGACAAGCCAATAACGTAACAGAGAGACAGACGTAGCACACGGCAGGCAGGAACCCAAACACACAATGCCTAACAAACACGTTGATCAGCCAAGCAGGCTTGCAGTGCACAGGTTAATATAGTGTTCTGTGATAGGGCCTGGGGTGGAGTCTGGCTGGGAGGAGATTATAAAGGAAGCCAGGTGAAAGGGCTCAGGCCTCTAAGATGAACACATGGGAAGGAAGGTAAGCTGACAGACAAACACTACTGCATATCCATGACAGTACCCTCCCTCTTATGGGCCCTCCCCCGCCTGGGCCCAGGCTTAAAGGGAAATCTATGATGAAACCTTCTCAACAGATGAGGTGCAGCGACATCAGATGCAGCGATCCAAGACGCCTCCTCAGGACCAAAACCTCTCCAATGCACAAGGTACTGAAGAATGCCTCTGCAGAGCCGAGAATCCAGAACTTGTCTAACCTCGTACTTAAGATTATCCTCAGAGACCGAAAACGAGGTAGGGAGATGACAAGAAGATCTATTGAGGACCAAAGGCTCTCTAGGAATAAGCAAGGGCATGAGAGGATCAACAGGAATCTGAGGAGGGTCCCCTAGACCCTTAAAGGGGAACTGGTCATCTTGCACAGGACCATCAGACTGGGCAGATGTCAGTGGAACCCTGAAGTCAGGTTGGTTAGAAGGTGACATGTCGCCGGAGTCAAACTAAATAGCTGAAGGACAAGCAGAATGTCCCGAACAAGAAAAAGTAGGAGGCTCACTGGGCATGGGCTGGACTGGCATAACTAGTACAGAGGCAGAGTGAATAGCTGAGTCAGGTGTAGCGACTACCTGAATCGCATCGCAAGACGTAGCGACTGCAGGACTTGTAGACAAGCTAGCCTGGCTGTGCGTCCAAGGGTGGTTAGGGACAGAGAAATGTAAATGGTTATGCAACCTGGAATGAATGACCGGCTCAGATTCACACTGGGCAACCTTGGGTAGGCAGGACGAGGAACAGGAGGGACCCCAAGCCAGGATCTGTCCAGTAGTCCAGTCCACATGAGGAGAATGGAGCTGTAACCATGGGAGACCCAAAATTATAGGCGTTGAGGCCTTGGGTAAGATAAGGAAGGATATCCACTCCTGGTGGAGTGTCCCTACCGACATCTTAACAGGGAGGGTCTGGAAGCGGATAGGTCCCCCTGGGAGAACAGTACCATCAATCGCCAAGACCACCAATGGTGTGGTGCGGGGCAAAAGAGTAAGTCTCATGGACGATGCGATTTCCCAGTCCATAAAATTACCAGCGGCTCCGGAATCCAGATATGCTGAGACCGAATGAGAAGAAGCACCAACATGAAGGAACACAGAAAGCAGAAGACGAGAAGGGGAAGGTGATATTTCTGGGTCCAATACTCCACTTTCCAGATGAAGTGGACCCGAACGTTTTTCTGGACAAAGAGAGCAAGTGTCACGAAAATGACCTTTGCCCCCACAGTAAAGACACAGACCAAGAGTTCTGCGCCTAGCACGTTCCTCGGGGGATAGCCTGGTCCGACCCAGCTGCATGGGTTCCTCAGCTGGTAGGAGATGCTCTACGGGTCGAAGAGAGGGGAGCTCAGGCTGACTAAGAACCAAGGAGTGCTGGCGTTGCTTTTCTAAGGTCCTCTCCTGAAAGCGAATATCGATCTGGTTACACAAGGAGATAACGCCGGCCAGATCAGTGGGGATGGTTCTTCCTGCTAATTCATCCTTCACTCTATCAGACAGGCCATGCAAAAAGGTTGCGACTAAGGCCTCATTGTTCCAGCTCAACTCAGCCGACAGTATGCGGAAATGAAGGGCATACTGTCCCACAGAAGCAGACTCTTGGCGGAGACGTAAAAGGGCGCTGGCTGCTGAAGAGACACAAGCCGGTTCTTCGAAGATATTCCGAAAAAGTTTCAAGAAGCCAGACAGGCTAGAAACCACTGGATCATTCAGTTCCCATAGAGGGGCTGCCCAGGCTAAAGCTTCACCAGAGAGGAGGGAAATGATATAGGCTACCTTAGCCCGATCAGACAGGAAGTTTTGGGGCTGGAGCTCAAAATGAATTGTGCATTGGCTAAGGAACCCCCTGCAAGCCTTGGAGTCCCCAGAGAAACGGGACGGAACTGGCAGTTGTAGTGAGTGTGTGGCTGCGACTGGTGCAATAGGTGCAGCCGCTGGTTGTATTTGAGGTTGCGGATTCAGGGTTCCCAAGGAGGCCTGAAGCTGCTCAAAGCGAGAAGCCAGATCCTGGAGGAATCGCATCACCTGAGTCTGATTCGATTCCTGGGTTTCAAGTCTGCAAACTATGCCCTGCAACGGATCATCCACGGGTAACGGGATGTCAGCCGGGTTCATGGCTGATCAAACTGTCAAGGTCACCTGTGGCCAGGTGACAGATGCACACCGTAGGGGGACAGGAGTGCACCGCAAGGTAGTGAACCCTATGGCTGACAGACAAACACTACTGCATATCCATGACACAAATGAGGCAAGGAAAGGTTCTGGACAGCCGCACTCTGGAATTTAGCCTTTATTGTAAAAAAATCTAAAATACAAGCCACAGCAGAAAATGGGACAAACGAACTGACGCGTTTCACACTTAACAGTACTTATTCATAGCTACCCTACCACCAAAAACAATGTAATATATATACTAATCCATATTGGACATGTGACTATGTGTGTAGTTAATTAGATCCAATTATCTAATTAAGTGAACTTAATTGACAGACATGACTAACATACAGTCAGGTCCATAAATATTGGGACATCGGCACAATTCTAATCTTTTTTGGCTCTATACACCACCACAATGGATTTGAAATGAAACAAACAAGATGTGCTTTAACTGCAGACTTTCAGCTTTAATTTGAGGGTATTTACATCCAAATGAGGAGAACGATGTAGCAATTACAACAGTTTGTATATGTGCCTCCCACTTTTTAAGGGACCAAAAGTAATGGGACAATTGGCTGCTCAGCTGTTCCATGGCCAGGTGTGTGTTATTCCCTTATTATCCCATTTACAAGGAGCAGATAAAAGGTCCAGAGTTCATTTCAAGTGTGCTAATTGCATTTGGAATCTGTTGCTGTCAACCCTAAATATGAGATCCAGAGAGCTGTCACTATCAGTGAAGCAAGCCATCATTAGCCTGAAAAAAACAAAACAAACCCATTAGAGATAGCAAAAACAATAGGTGTGGCCAAATCAACTGTTTGGAACATCCTTAAAAAGAAAGAATGAACCGGTGAGTTCAGCAACACCAAAAGACCCGGAAGACCATGAAAAACAACTGTGGTGGATGACCGAAGAATTCTTTCCCTGGTGAAGAAAACGCCCTTCACAACAGTTGGCCATATCAAGAAGACTCTCCAGGAGGTAGGTGTATGTGTGTCAAAGTCAACAATCAAGAGAAGACTTCACCAGAGTGAATACAGAGAGTTCACCACAAGATGTAAACCATTGGTGAGCCTCAAAAACAGGAAGGCCAGATTAGATTTTGCCAAACAACATCTAAAAAAGCCTTCACACTTTTGGAACAACATCCTATGGACAGATGAGACCAAGATCAACTTGTACCAGAGTGATGGGAAGAGAAGAGTATGGAGAAGGAAAGTAACTGCTCATGATCCAAAGCATACCACCTCATCAGTGAAGCATGGTGGTGGTAGTGTCATTGCGTGGGCATGGAACTGGTTCTCTTGTATTTATTGATGATGTGACTGCTGACAAAAGCAGCAGGATGAATTCTGAAGTGTTTCGGGCAATATTATCTGCTCATATTCAGCCAAATGCTTCAGAACTCATTGGACGGCGCTTCACGGTGCAGATGGACAATGACCCGAAGCATACTGAAAAAGCAGCCAAAGAGTTTTTTAAGGGAAAGAAGTGGAATGTTATGCAATGGCCAAGTCAATCACCTGACCTGAATCCGATTGAGCATGCATTTCACTTGCTGAAGACAAAACTGAAGGGAAAATGCCCCATGAGCAAGCAGGAACTGAAGACAGTTGCAGTAGAGGCCTGGCAGAGCATTACCAGGGATGAAAACCAGCGTCTGGTGATGTCTATGCGTTCCAGACTTCAGGCTGTAATCGACTGCAAAGGATTTTCAACCATGTATTAAAAAGTGAAAGTTTGATTTATGATTGTTAATCTGTAGGGATGAGCTCGGTGTTCGAGTCGAACATAGGTTCGACTCGAACATCGGCTGTTCGCGCGTTCGGCGAACAACGAACGATTTGGGCCGTTTGCGCCAAATTCAAGTGACGCGAACGGCCCACAATACACTGCGCCATCGCCGTGTAATCCCGGCGCTGTGATTGGCCAAGCATGCACTGTGACCCTGCATGCTTGGCCAATCACAGCGCCGGCAGCGAGGAGAGCAATGATTGGCCACAGGCAGGATGCCTGTGGCCAATTATAGCTGAGGGGGTTTAGTACACGCCCCACACTATAAAAGGCCGCCAGTGCGGCGGCCTTGTGTAGTGTGTTCCGGAGCAGGGAAAGTGAAGGATAGGCAGGGACAGTGTCAAATCTATTCTTTGCTAAACCTTGTGTGTAGGGACAGAGAAGGATAGGCAGGGAGAGTGTCAGTGTCATATTCTTTGCTAAACCTTGTGTGTAGGGAGAGAGAAGGATAGGCAGGGAGAGTGTCAGTGTCATATACTTTGATAAACCTTGTGTGCAGGGAGAGAGAAGGATAGGCAGGGGACAGTGTCAGTGTCATTGTTGCTAAGCCTCCTGCACATTATACACCTGAAGTTAGCCCGTATTGCTGCTTTTTCCTGGTGTGTTACACCAACAGGATTTTGCGGCACTTACAGCGGGCGGAGTGTGCCTCCTGACCATATTACACCTTAACTTAGCCTGTATTGCTGCTTTTTCCTGGTGTGTTACACCAACAGGATTTTGCGGCACTTACAGCGGGCGGAGTGTGCCTCCTGACCATATTACACCTTAACTTAGCCTGTATTGCTGCTTTTTCCTGGTGTGTTACACCAACAGGATTTTGCGGCACTTACAGCGGGCGGAGTGTGCCTCCTGACCATATTACACCTTAACTTAGCCTGTATTGCTGCTTTTCCCATTTCCCTGCAGGCCATTAGAATGTCTGGAAGGCAAACAAGGAGAGGCAGACAGTCAGGAGCCAATAAAAGAGGGCAAGCAGGCTCTGTGTCTAGAGACAACAGTGCTGGTCGTGGACGCGGTGCATCGCCATCAGCACGTGGCCATGGGACACGCTTGTCCTTCTTTTCGGCAGCTGGACGTGTTGAGCCGCATCATGCCGAAGACTTGGTAGAGTGGATGACCAAGCCCTCCTCATCCTCTCTCACCCAGGCTCAGGGTACTGGCAAAGCAGCTGCCAAAGCGTCCTCTTCCCTGGTATCAATGTCATCATCAGTCACTCCTTCCCTAGACCAACCATGTCCTCCTGAGGAGTCCCCCAAACTGTTTGAGCACAGTGTTGGGTACATGCTCCAGGAGGATGCCCAGCGTTTCGAAGGGTCTGATGATGATACCCAGCTAGAGGAAGGCAGTAGCGTGAGAGCAGAGAGAGGGGATGCTCAAGAAGGACACCAATCTGGCAGTCATGTTCCAGCAGCTGCAGCATACTGCCAGATTGGCTCCAGTGATGAGGAGGGAGGGGATGATGAGGTCACTGACTCCACGTGGGTGCCTAATAGGAGAGAGGAGGAGGAGGAGGATGAGGAGGAGGCACATCTCCAACGAGGCAGGATGCCCTCGGGGGGCCAGCGTAAGGGCAGCACACCGACGGAATCACACCGCAGAGCTCCGCCTGTGCAGGGCGCTGCCTCTGCCCGTTATTCAAAAAGTTCTTTGGCGTGGGCCTTTTTTGAGTCGAGTGCATCAGATCGCAAAGCTGCTGTTTGCAACATATGTCTCAAGCGTATATCGCATGGCCAAAACATCACCCGCTTGGGCACCACATGCTTGACCAGACATATGTTGACCTGCCATGCAGCTCGTTGGCAAGCCTACCTTAAAGACCCACACCAAAGAACAAAGCTGACCTCTTCTTGCACCGCATCAGCTGGGATCTCCAACCCCACTATACCTTCAGTCCTCTCTGAAACCTGCTCTGAGAGGAATGAAGGTGTAGAATTAGGTGTGTCACAGCCAAGTACTTGCGGGCACTCTGCTAGCAGTACACCGACGTCCAATTCTAGCAGGCAAATTTCCCTGCCCCAGCTGCTGGACCGTCGAAAGAAGTTCACTCCCAGCCATCCACATGCCCAGTGGTGGAATGCTAGCTTGGCTAAATTGCTAGCGCTTCAACTGCTGCCTTTTCAGTTGGTAGACTCGGCCCCCTTCCGTGAGTTTGTGCAATGTGCGGTTCCTCAGTGGCAGGTTCCCAAACGCCACTTTTTCTCACGGAAGGCGATTCCGGCTCTCTACCGGCATGTGGAAGGCAATGTCTTGGCCTAGCTGGACAAGGCGGTCAGTGGTAAGGTGCATATTACCGCTGACTCATGGTCCAGCAGACATGGACAGGGACGTTACCTTTCTTTCACGGCCCATTGGGTCACTCTTTTGGCAGCTGGGAAGGATGCAGGACAAGGTGCAGTAGTGTTGGAGGTTGTTCCACCGCCATGCCTCCAAAATGCTACTACTGGTTGTGACACACCTCTGTCCTCCACACCCTCCTCTTCTTCTTCCTCCGTGGCCTCTTCCTGTGCTTTGTCCTCGGAACCAGCGGTGCTCCGTAGGCGTTCAAGGGGCTACGCAAGTACGCAGGCAAAAAGATGCCATGCCGTGCTTGCGCTGGTGTGTTTGGGGGACAGGAGCCACACTGGGGCAGAGGTTCTGTCTGCTCTGCAGGGGCAGGCCGAGAGGTGGTTGACGCCACGCCAGCTTAAGCCAGGAATGGTAGTTTGCGACAATGGCACCAACCTCCTCTCCGCTCTCCGACAGGGACAACTGACCCATGTGCCCTGTGTGGCTCACGTCCTTAACCTGGTGGTGCA
Source organism: Rana muscosa (assembly GCA_029206835.1). Classification (NCBI taxonomy): domain Eukaryota; kingdom Metazoa; phylum Chordata; class Amphibia; order Anura; family Ranidae; genus Rana; species Rana muscosa. Next base: position 360,091,252 of record CM055122.1, read on the forward strand.
GCGGTTCTTGGGCAGGTACCCGGGCTTACAGGATGTCCTGAGGCAGGCCAGGAAAGTCTGTGTGCATTTCCGCAGATCTTATAATGCCAGTGCTCGCCTGGCTGAGCTGCAAAAGGAGTTGAACCTGCCCAAGAACCGCCTTATATGTGACATGCCCACCAGGTGGAACTCAACGTTGGCCATGCTGCAGCGGCTGCACACGCAGCAGAGGGCCATCAATGAGTACCTGTGCGACTACGGCACCAGGACAGGGTCAGGGGAGCTCAGGTTTTTTTTCACCACGCCAGTGGGGCATGATCAGGGATGCATGCACTGTCCTGGCACCATTTGAGGAGGCCACGAGGATGGTGAGCAGTGACAGTGCATGCATCAGTGACACTGTACCTCTTGTCCACCTGTTGGAACAGACGCTGCGTGGAATAATGGACAGGGCACTTGAGGCATAACAGAGGCAGGAAGAGGAGGACTTCCTTGCCTCTCAAGGCCCCCTTTACCCAGACAGTGTTCCTTCTGTCCCACCCATCGCACAGGAAGAAGAGGAGGAGGAGGAGGATTGTGTCAGCATGGAGGTGGAGCCTGGCACTCAGCATCATCAGCAGCAGTCTTTTAGGGATGATTTACAGTCCCAAGAAACACGTGGACTTGTATGTGGCTGGGAGGAGGTGGCTGCGGATCATGTCGTCCTTAGTGACCCAGAGGACTCCGGACCGAATGCCTCAGCTAACCTACGCTTCATGGCCTCCCTGATCCTGCAAAGTCTGCGGAAGGATCCTCGTATTCTTCGGATCAAGGAGAGGGACCATTACTGGCTGGCCACTCTCCTTGATCCACTGTACAAGGGTAAGGTTGCGGACCTTATCTTACCGTCGCAGAGGGAGCAGAGGATGAGACAACTCCGGGAGGCCTTGCAGAAAGGTCTGTGCAACGCGTTCCCAGAGACTGGGAGGTTACAAACTCCTGGTCCTGGACAACGAGTTGCTGAGGCTTCGGTCAGTCAAAGAAGGAGCGGTGGGGAAGTTGGCCGTCTGACCGATGCGTTCAGACAATTCTTTAGTCCGCAGCCCCAAGGTATGATCGGTTCCAGCAACCATCGCCAGCGTCTGATATACATGGTGCAGGAATACCTAGGGGCAAGGTCAGACTTGGACACCTTCCCCACCGAAAATCCTCTGGCTTACTGGGTCTTGAGGATGGATCACTGGCCAGAGCTTGCACAGTATGCAATTGAGCTACTGGCCTGTCCTGCATCCAGCGTTCTTTCAGAACGCACATTCAGTGCTGCTGGAGGATTTGTCATGGATCACAGGGTGCGCCTGTCCACCGACTCTGTTGATCGACTGACCTTTATAAAGATGAACCAGTCTTGGATCACCACCAGCTACCAAGCACCTGAAGCTGATATAACAGACTAATTTATTTTCAAATGTTTAACAGGGGTATGTAATTACAATTCTTGATCTAATAATTCACAGCAGGGCCCATTCCTGCGCCCACCAAGACTAACTGTGAGGCCTTACAGTGTTGTGTCAACACCACCACCACCACCAAAGGCCCAATTTTTCAGCCCCTGTTCAACAGGGGCATGCAATTACAATTCTTGATCTAATAATTCACAGCAGGGCCCATTCATGCGCCCACCAAGAGTAACTGTGGCAACACCAACATGTAAGGGGCAAATTTCAGCTGAGTATATACGGCAGGCCCCTACTTTCAAACATCCAACTTACAAACGACTCCTCCTTGCAAACGGAAGGATACAACAGGAAGTGAGAGGAAATCTACCCCTAGGAAGGCAAATTCTCTCCTGTAAGAGTTAATATGGGAAAAAAGTGTCTCCTCTCCACTGATGCTTTATCACCAATTCTTGTTTCAATAAAAACCACAAATTTTCAACAAACATTTGTCATTAGGACAGAAAGTGAGGTGAACTGTTCTGAACAGGTGCACACTGCACAGACAGCAAAACAAATGTTACAGGGGTGATAACCCTTTCCTATGTTTTCCAAAAAGCTTAAAAATAGATTTTTTGCCTGGAGCTACACTTAAACAATGTACCTGTTCAAAATTACAAACAGATTCTACATAAGAACAAACCTACAGCCCCTGTCTTGTATGCGCTGCCTGTATACAGCTGTTCAGAGTATATAGGGCCTTTTTTATTTTGTGTGCGGGGTTCCCCTTAATATCCATACAAGACCCAAAGGGGCTGGTAATGGGCTGGGGTAGGGGGGGGGGTGTGATGGGGTAGCTATGCCATTTTTCTTAAAGATTTTCATCCATATTACCGGGACCAGACATTACATTAAAGCCGCAAGAAGTTTTAAATGGCTTTTTTTCCTTTAGAAATGTAATTTTGTGCAGGGACAGTTCTAAACACGGGAAACACGTGGCACTTCACAGGCATACTTTAGACACCCCCCAGGTACGATATTTAAAGGAATATTTGACTTTTTTTTTTTTTCACTTTATGCATCATTAAAATGACTGCTCCAGAAAAACGTCCGTTTTTAAAACTTCTTTTTGCATTGATACATGTCCCCTGGTGCAGAACCCGGGTTCCTAAACCCTTTTTAGGACAATAACATGCATAATAGTCGTTATAATTAGCACTTTAGATTCCGAACGATCGCATCCATTGTATTTAATAGGGTTCTAAAGTTCGTGCGAACTTTCGGTCCGTTCGCGGGTTCTGGTGCGAACTGAACCCGGGGGTGTTCGGCTCATCACTATTAATCTGTCCCATTAATTTTGGTCCCTTAAAAAGTGGGAGGCACATATGTGCAATCAGATTGCAATCCAATCAGGTGCTCATATATCATGAAAAAGGAAATGGCCACAATATAGTGTAATTCCGCAATCAATTCTATTAATCCAATCCCCTGTAAACAACCGCACTTACACTATATAAAATCATACACATCTTACTTGACATCATCTGTGGGCGTAGACCAGTCAGATGATATCAAGTAACGACGAAACGCGTCTGGATTGGATACAGTGACTGCCAATCATAGTGACGTCACGACGCTGCTCGCCGCAATTGGACGCTAGCAGACCGGAACTATCGAACAGAGGCTGGAGACGCCGCTCTGATACCTCGTAGTGTCCGTGAGTGATATCACCTAATGCGATGTATGATTTTATATAGTGTAAGTGCGGTTGTTTACAGGGGATTGTATTAATAAAATTGATTGCGGAATTACACTATTGTGGCCATTTCCTTTTTCATGATATATGAGCACCTGATTGGATATCAGTACTTATCGTTCAGTACCTACCGTTCGGTTTTGAGTGATGAGGATTCCATCTATAATTAATCAAGGTGTTTGATCCAGCGCCGTCTGGTAAGAGCAATTACAACAGGGGTGGTCCACATCCCCCCACTATTTCTCACGAGTGGTGGTGCTGGTGTTAGAAGGAGATTGCTTTATCAACTGAAACTACTTCCTTCAAGCTCTTTTCTTTCACGGACTGGCTCTTGGATCTTTTCATTCATTTTTTCTGATTAATGGACTCATATATATTAACTGACTTCTCGTGATAATATTTACTGCAATAGCGCTGCCCAATATATATTGTACTGTATATTGTTTGTTTCTATGTTTTTACCTGCTTTGACAGGATTAGGCAGCTGCTTTACCTGCAATTGGTAGTAGGAGGGAGGTGTTTTGAAGTACCTCTCCCTTCATTTCTTATTCTGAGTGTTTTATTCTCCTCCATGAGCGCTTGTTCTTGGGAAGGGCCACTACACATATTTTTTGCTTAGTATATACAGTCACTAGTTTAGTCATGCAAAAACAAATGCAAAAATAGTAAAGGGCGCACCAAAAGTGTAATAACAAACAGGCACTAAATAAAAACTATAACGTGAATTAATTATTAATAAAGTTCATATTTTTATCAAACATTGCTGCAAAACAAAAATAATGAAATGTAATTCTTTTGTGTGGACTCCAATCACCATGTGATAATACAGTGCAAATGCTTCAAATAAAGTGCTTCACCCGAAGTGGTATATCAAAGCGCTCACCAGATTCCCTCAGCCACCAAGTGACCCTCAGGCATGTAGTAAACAAAAGGGCTTCTTATCACCTGATCTTCCTTCATAGGATGGTCAGCCTGTGCCTGCTGTCTGCAGATCGCCAGATCTCAATCCAATCAGGAATGGTATATGTGTATATATGACTCTTTCTTACTAGGATCAGCTCACATCCAAATCCTCCAATTATCTGCAAACTTTGGCTCCACATGAAAAGCCACAGAGAGGCATAGTGTGATAATGTTTTTTTAATGACTTAAAAATAAAAAACGTACACTTCCAGTCCATATAGTACAAGGTACAGCGGAATAACTGGATACAGCTGCAAGGGAGAGAGCGGTAACCGATCCGACACCATGCGGGTATGTGTACTACTCGGCGTGCATCTCAACGGATATTTCAGCTGTATGTGGAGACAGGGGACTCGTATTTGCGCGGTGAGCCTCGGTTTTGTTTCAATATATTACACGCTCATGCGCGCGTCGTCAGGAAATTAGGCTTGGCGCCATTTTACTGGAGTATAAGCCGAGGGGGGGACTTTCAGCACAAAAAAAAGGTTGAAAATCTCGGCTTATACTCGAGTATATACGGTAAGTCAATTAAAAACTGGAGGCGAAATGGTCTGTTCATCCCCTAGCTGTATCCTTACAAACAAAAGTGCTAAAACATAATAATCCACGATATTAAAAAATACCCTAAACAAAACTTAATTTTCCATTCTCAAAACGGAGCAACAGCGATACTGCTTTGTATAAGATAAATATATGAATTCTTTTTACTCCCTCTATGTGACCAATTTCTTAAAATTACTCTCTTATATGATAGCTTAACCACTTAAGCCCCGGACCATTTTGTAGCTAAAGGACCAGAGGTGTTTTCAGAATTTGGCACTGCGCTGCTTTAACCGGAAATTGTGCGGACATGCAATGTTGTACCAAAACAAAATTTGCGTCCTTTTCTTCCCACAAATAGAACTTTCTTTTAATGTGATCTGATTGCCTCTGCGATTTTTTTTTTTTTGCGATATAAACGGAAAAAGACTGTAAATTTTGAAAAAAAATGATATTTTCTACTTTTTGTTATAAGAAAAATCGAATAAACTCAATTTTAGTCATACATTTAGGCCAAAATGTATTCAGCCACATGTCTTTAGTAAAAAAAATGTCAATAAGCGTATATTTATTGGTTTGTGCAAAAGTTATAGCGTCTACAAACTAGGGTACATTTTCTGGAATTTACACAGCTTTTAATTTATGACTGCCTATCTCATTTCTTGAGGTGCTAAAATGGCAGGGCAGTACAAACCCCCCCAAATGACCCCATTTTGGAAAGTAGACATCCCAAGGAAATTGATGAGAGGCATGTTGAGCCCATTGAATATTTTTTTTTTGTCTCAAGTGATTGAATAATGACTAAAAAAAAATAAAAAATTTACAAAAAGTTGTCACTAAATGATATATTGCTCACACATGCCATGGTTATATGTGGAATTGCACCCCAAAATACATTTTGCAGCTTCTCCTGAGTACGGGGATACCACATGTGTGGGACTTTTTGGGAGCATAGCCGCGTACGGGCCCCCGAAAACCAAGCACCGCCTTCAGGATTTCTAAGGGCGCAAATTTTTGATTTCACTCCTCACTACCTATCACAGTTTTGATGGCCATAAAATGCCAAAATAGCACAAAACCCCCCCAAATGACCCAATTTTAGAAAGTAGACACCCCAAGAAAATTGCTGAGAGGCATGTTGAGCCCATTGAATATTTTTTTTTCTTGTCCCAAGTGATTGAATAATGACAAAAAAAAATAAAAATTACAAAAAGTTGTCACTAAATGATATATTGCTCACACATGCCATGGTTATATGTGGAATTGCACCCCAAAATACATTTTGCTGCTTCTCCTGAGTACGGGGATACCACATGTGTGGGACTTTTTAGGAGCCTAGCCGCGTACGGGGCCCCGAAAACCAAGCACCGCCTTCAGGATTTCTAAGGGCACAAATTTTTGATTTCACTCCTCACTACCGATCACAGTTTTGAAGGCCATAAAATGCCAAAATAGCACCAAACCCCCTCAAATGACCCCATTTTGGAAGGTAGACACCCCAAGCTACAGTATTTGCTGAGAGGCATGTTGAGTATTTTACAGCTCTAATTTGTTTTTGAAAATGAAGAAAGTAAATCATTTTTTTTTTTTTCCAATTTTCAAAACTTTGTGACAAAAAGCGAGATCTGCAACATACTCACCAAATAGCTTGGGGTGTCTACTTTCCAAAATGGGGTCATTTGGGGAGGTTTTGTGCCATCTGGGCATTCCATGGCCTCCGAAACTGTGATAGGCAGTGAGAAGTGAAATCAAAAATTTACACCCTTAGAAAGCCTGAAGGCGGTGCTTGGTATTTGGGGTCCCGTACGCGGCTAGGCTCCCAAAAAGTCTCACACATGTGGTATCCCCGTACTCAGGAGAAGCAACAGAATGTATTTTGGGGTGTAATTCCACATATGCCCATGGCATGTTTGAGCAATATATCATTTAGTAACAACTTTGTGCAAAAAAAAAAAAATTGTATTTTTTCCGCAACTTGTGGCAACATATAAAATATTCCATGGACTCGACATTCCTCTCAGTATATAGCTTGGGGTGTCTACCTTCCAAAATGGGGTCATTTGGGGGGGGGGGGTTTGAACTGTTCTGGCATGTTATACACAACATTAGGAAGCTTACATCCACTCTTCTAAGCACTTGAAGACAAAGCCCTTTCTGACACTTTTTGTTTACATGAAAACATTTTTTTTTTTGCAAGAAAATTATGTTGAACCCCCAAACATTATATATATTTTTTTTCCACACAGTATTTGCGCAGCGATTTTTCAAACGCATTTTTTGGGGGAAAAATACACTTTTTTTTAATTTTAATGCACTAAAACACACTAAATGTTTGATGAAATAAAAAAGATGATCTTAGGCCGAGTGCATAGATACCAAACACGACATGCTTTAAAATGTTGCACAAACGCGCATTGGCGACAAACTACATACATTTTGAAAAGCCTTTACAGGTTACCACGTTAGATTTACAGAGGAGGTCTACTGCTAAAATGACTGCCCTCGATCTGACCTTCGCGGTGATACCTCACATGCATGGTGCAATTGCTGTTTACATATGACGCCAGACCCACGCTTGCGTTCGCCATTGCGCAAGAGCAGGGCAGGACAGGGGTGCTTTTTTTTTTTTTTTTTTTATTATTAATTTTGCTTTTTTATTTTATTTTTAAACTGTTCCTTCCATATTTTTTTTTTTTTTATCATTTTTATTGTTATCTCAGGGAATGTAAATATCCCCTATGATAGCAATAGGTAGTGACAGGTACTCTTTTAAAAAAAAAAATTGGGGTCTATTAGACCCTAGATCTTTCCTCTGCCCTCAAAGCATCTGACCACACCAAGATCGGTGTGATAAAATGCTTTCCCAATGGCGCTTTTTATATCCGGGGGGGGGGGGACATTCCCTCCCACTGCTTGTAAAAGCAGTCCAGAGGCTAATTAGCCACTAGGTTTGCTTTTACATGAAAACCGGCCGCTGGCTGAAAAGAATGATACCACGATGATACCTAAACCCCGCAGGCATCAATCTGGTATAACCATTCAAAGTCCAGCAACATACCAGTACGTTGCTGGTCCTTGTTGGACATGTATTGTAATCTTTTTTTTCATGCAGCCTGTTGGCTGAACGAAAAAAAGAGATTGATCGGTGGGTATGCCCACCATTAGAATACCGCCCTTCATCCAACCACTTCTAATGATGGGCAAACATGCACCATTTATATATGCCGAAGCATGGGGGCATCTTCCCGCAAAAGTTATGCCGAGTACACATGGTCAGACTTTTCCACGGGCAAGCCTCCGTCGGAATTTCGAACGTATGTACGCGGCATTAGGAGCAAAATCGCTCCTCCACTCCTGCTGCCCCAATGCTTCTGCATATATGCTTTTTTTTTTTTAACTGTGGTGATGAAATCACCTCCTACAGCACTGGAGTCGCAGGGATCAGGCCTGTCTCTGCGAACGCTGCAGTTATGTGTGTTGTGTTTTGTAAGTGACGGTGATCGATTGATACTGCACTTGGGTGGCCTGGGCTGGACGGAGGGGCAAAACGCAGGTGCTAGCAGGTATCTGGGCTGATCCCACCAACACTGCGTTTTTGGGAACCCTAAACTGCTGGGGACGCTAGTATAGATCTGATCAGATCAGATATTGATCTGTTCAGATACTATACCACTAAGGGAGGTGTATGCTTCACGCGTGGGTGTTGGCGTTACTGGCACTAACCTGACGCTGCCTGGGGTGTGACGCAGGGTTAACTAGGGGCAATTAGGGGGTTAAAACCTTTATTAGATAATATATGGGGGTACCTGACGCTATAAAAACCTGCGGCGAACCTAAAAAAAATAACTGGCTACCTATCGGCATCACTGACAATAAGACAGCGATCAGAAAAACGATCGGTTAGCGACAGTGGTGATAGGGGGTGAAAGGGTTACCTGGGGCGCGATCAAGGGGGTTAAACCTTTATTAGGTAATATATGGGGGTACCTGACGCTATAAAAACCTGCGGCGAACCTAAAAAAAATAACTGGCTACCTATCGGCATCACCGACAATAAGACAGCGATCAGAAAAACGATCGCTTAGCGACAGTGGTGATAGGGGGTGAAAGGGTTACCTGGGGGGCGATCAAGGGGGTTAAACCTTTATTAGGTAATATATGGGGGTACCTGACTGTTCTGTCTCAACTACAAAGCGATAAAGTTCATCTCCAGGTTTAAGTAGGCCTTACTCAAGCTGGTTTGATATTCATCCCTTGCATCGATACAGGCAGTTTAACTCAATGAATAAACTCACAGTTAGGACGACAGACGATGAATCCTTTCGAATGTTCCGTTTAATGATGGATATTCATAGGTAGAAAAATGTTGCAGTTGTAAGCCACATGTAAGATGTTTAGCATGGAAGATATACAGGAGTAATGACCAGAATCAGGAAGTGGAGGAGATATATAAAGAACTACGGTGAGAGAGAGAGTTCAGCTAGAAAGAAGGGGACAGATCTTAAAGACACAGAGCAAGAATAATCACATAGTGTAACACAACACTGACGCTATAAAAACCTGTGGCGAACCTAAAAAAAATAACTGGCTACCGATCGGCATCACCGACAATAAAACAGCGATCAGAAAAACGATCGCTTAGCGACAGTGGTGCTAGGGGGTGAAAGGGTTATCTGGGCGGTGATCAGGGGGTTAAACCTTTATTAGGGGGGGTTAGGGGGCTACACTGGACCTAAAACTAAACTGTAGTGACACTTTTACAGTCACAGATGTCACCGATTGCAGTGATCAGTAAATAAATGGTCACTGCAATCAGTGACACTGTGACTGGGGGGTGATCTGTGGGTGTCTGGGGGGGCGATTTATGTTCCTATGTGTCAGTGTGCTGTTTGTTCACTAACCTGTGTGTCTTCTCTTGTACGGCGCTCGGTATATGTGAGCGCCGCATGAGAGATGACATAACTTCCTCTGCCTGTGTAAACATTACACAGCAGAGGAAGCTTTCTCATTCGCCGGGAGTGATTGCGAGGGGGTGGCCGGAATCGAACGGCCGTCCCCTCATCCCGGATCGCTCCCGAACAATTAACGACCGCTCACTGTATAGAAGGGGGGTCCGATGGGACCCCCCAACTATACAAAGGCAGTCACGTACCGGTACGTGACTTTGCCTGTCGGTGCCATTCTGCTGACGTATATATATACAGTGGGCGGTCGTTAAGTGGTTAAACCTTATATGCGATCTGAGGGTTGGATTTAATTAAATACAACTAGAGGTTGCTGGAATCTATAATGTCTCCCCCCAGTGGGCGAAAGACAGCATAGTCATCCAGTATAGGTAAAACTACTATGCAATAATTACACTACATATTTAATTTTTTCCTTATTTAAAATCAATATAAAAAAAACCTCATCCAATTATATTATGTTTCTATGTAGTAATAGTTTTTGCATTAGACACGATATAGTACATTGTATATATGATTTAAAAATATATCCATTAATAATATTCCCCCTTCTCCTTGCGGAGAATGTTAGGATATTCTATTCATAACATTCTTCTTTCTTCTTACGAATAAAGAAGATGGCACAAGGGATCAACAAAAATAAAATGAAAAACAGAAATTTAAATTTCAGAGCCTAAAATTTAAAATTGGAAAATGAAAATCAGAGATAGATGCAGGATTATGAAATCAGCATATGGATTCCAGATGATGTCACAATCAATAATCAGTCAAGAAACAATTTAGGTCTGTGTCGATGTTCATACCCACTGGCATGAGACACCCCAACTCGAAGATTCACCGGGTCTCAGCTTGTGAGACTCGAGTTGTCATGTCCCCCCCTCTCCAGGGGGGCAGAACCTTGTCTATCCCGTAAAATTTTAGGACTGCTGGATTTTGCTGGTGATGGCTTCTAAAATGGTTAGAAACACTGTTTTCTAAAACCATTTTAGATGTTTGTCAAATATTCATTGATTCTCTTATATACAGTGGGGCAAAAAAATATTTAGTCAGTCACCAATTGTGCAAGTTCTCCCACCTAAAAAGATGAGAGAGGCCTGTAATTGTCATCATAGGTATACCTCAACTATGAGAGACAAAATGTGGAAACAAATCCAGACAATCACATTGTCTGATTTGGAAAGAATTTATTTGCAAATTATGGTGGAAAATAAGAATTTGGTCACCTACAAACTAGCAAGATTTCTGGCTCTCACAGACCTGTATCTTCTTCTTTAAGAGGCTCCTCTGTCCTCCACTCATTACCTGTATTAATGGCACCTGTTTGAACTTGTTATCAGTATAAAAGACACCCGTCCACAACCTCAAACAGTCACACTCCAAACTCCACTATGGTGAAGACCAAAGAGCTGTCGAAGAACACCAGAAACAAAATTGTAGACCTGCACCAGGCTGGGAAGACTGAATCTGCAATAGGCAAGCAGCTTGGTGTGAAGAAATCAACTATGGGAGCAATAATTAGAAAATGGAAGACATACAAGACCACTGATAATCTCCCTCGATCTGGGGCTCCACGCAAGATCTCACCCCCTGGGGTCAAAATTATCACAAGAACTGTGAGGAAAAATCCCAGAACCACACGATGGGACCTAGTGAATGACCTGCAGAGAGCTGGGACCAACGTAACAAAGGCTACCATCAGTAACACACTACGCCGCCAGGGACTCAGATCCTGCAGTGCCAGACGTGTCCCCCTGCTTAAGCCAGTACATGTCCGGGCCCGTCTGAGGTTTGCTAGAGAGCATTTGGATGATCCAGAAGAGGATTGGGAGAATGTCATATGGCCAGATGAAACCAAAGTAGAACTGTTTGGTAGAAACACAACTCGTTGTGTTTGGAGGACAGAGAATGCTGAGTTGCAACCAAAGAACACCATACCTACTGTGAAGCATGGGGGTGGCAACATCATGCTTTGGGGCTGTTTCTCTGCAAAGGGAATAGGACGACTGATCCGTGTACATGAAAGAATGAATAGGGCCATGTATCGTGAGATTTTGAGTGCAAACCTCCTCCTATCAGCAAGGGCATTGAAGATGAAACGTGGCTGGGTCTTTCAGCATGACAATGATCCCAAACACACCGCCCGGGCAACGGAAGAGTGGCTTCGTAAGAAGGATTTCAAGGTCCTGGAGTGGCCTAGCCAGTCTCCAGATCTCAACCCCATAGAAAACCTTTGGAGGGAGTTGAAAGTCTGTGTTGCCCAGCGACAGCCCCAAAACATCACTGCTCTAGAGGAGATCTGCATGGAGGAATGGGCCAACATACCAGCAACAGTGTGTGACAACCTTGTGAAGACTTACAGAACACGTTTGACCTCTGTCATTGCCAACAAAAGATTTATAACAAAGTATTGAGAGGAACTTTTGATATTGACCAAATACTTATTTTCCACCATAATTTGCAAAAAAAAAATATTTCCAAATCAGACAATGTGATTGTCTGGATTTGTTTCCACATTTTGTCTCTCATAGTTGAGGTATACCTATGATGACAATTACAGGCCTCTCTCATCTTTTTAAGTGGGAGAACTTGCACAATTGGTGGCTGACTAAATACTTTTTTGCCCCACTGTAAACATCTTGTGGTCCTCCCCACATAAATTAGCCCACACGGGCACGTGAGGAGATACACAACATATCTAGTATTACAGGATATCAATTTGTCAAGTTTGTGTTCCTTTCCATTACTTCCCATGAACACCTCTGTTTTTCTTTTTTTATCTGCAGTTGTGCTACATGACTTGCATCATCCACATCTGTAAAAGCCAATAGTGTCCAGAAAAGTATTTTTCCGAATTATGGGGAGGTCTACTATATTTTTCGTGATCATGTTTCTGAGGCCTGGAGCTCTTCTATAGATGAACAAAGGTTTGCATGGTAGAATTTTACTTAAAGTGCGGTCTTTCAAAAGTATGGGTCAAAACTTTTTTAAGGACTTTTTATAATCCAAGTTATAACCCGCAATAAAGGCCATTTTAAACTTATTGTGTTTTTTTCTTCTTTCTCTCTATCAGGTCTTCTCTATTGGAGTTTGATACCTCCAATCTGACTCTTTGAAGATCAGAGTGGTTGCATCCTTTTTCCAGAAACCTATCCACCAATACCTCCGATTGGGTCCAGTAGTCCTCATCCAGATCACAATTTCTTCTGATCCGGACGAATTGGCCCTTAGGGATGGCCTTAATCCATTCTGGATGGCGACAACTGCGGGTGGAGATGTACCCGTTTTTGTCCACCTCTTTAAAAAAGGTTCTGGTGTAGAGTCTGTCGCCTCCTTTGAAAATTTCTTTTTTTTTAAACAAGAAATCCTTTGAAAATTTCTAAGTCTAGATACTGTACCTTCTAATAACTCCACTTACTGGTAAGTTTGATGCCGTATCTGTTGCTGTTCATATGGGCCATGAATCCGTGTAGGTCCTCAACAGACCCCTCCCATATGAAAAACAGATCATCACTGTACCTTCGATACAACTTCAACTGTGGCCATTCGTCTGTAAAAATATCCTCATCTCCCCATTTGTTCAAAAAGATGTTGGCTACGCTGGGGGCAAACTTTGCCCCCATAGTGACCCCTTTTATCTGTTTAAAAAATTCACCTCCATACAAAAATAAATTGTTGGACATGCCTATTTTTAACCCTTCAGTCAGAAATGAAATTTGATTCTGCTTCAAACTGCTATGCTTGTGTAAGGACCATTTGACTGCCTCTAATGCATCATTCTGCTTTATATTAGTGTAGAGGGATTCAACATCTGCTGTTACCAGCAGTGTCGATTCCTGTAATAGTTTCTTTAAATCCTTCCTATCTTTCAAAAAAGAGGTACCTTTCGCTGCCATTGGTTGGAAAAAGAAATCCAAGTATTCTCCAATCTGGGAATATAATGGGTCTCCCTGGTGGGGTAGTTTTATTTTTGTGCATCTTGGGTATTTGATACATCACTGGTATTTTGGGGGCTCTTAAATTGAGATACTTAGCCTCCTTCTTGTCCAAAATTTATTTTTTATTGCCCTTTTTTTAACCATTCCTCTTTTAATATAAGCGTGGGGTTGCCCAATAATTTAACATACGTATCTTTAGTCTCTAAGATCATATTCATCTCTTTTTTACACTCTGATTTCTTCAATACAACAATACCTCCTCCCTTGTCGGCAGGCCTAATTACTATTTCTTTTTTTCTTTTCTAACTTTTTAATGGCTTCCCATACCGACTTTGTTTCTCTTTTTTTTATCACTTTCTATTTTTCTGATATCTTCCTGTACAACATTTTTAAAAACGTCAATGTACTTATGGCTATATGGTTTAGGGTTAAAAGTGGATTTATTTTTAAGACCACTATGTGCATGAGTAGTTTCTATTGCCTGAATATCTTTTGATTTCACTTCCATGAAAAATGTCTTAATGTTTAATTTTCTAGAGAACTTTTCGACATCAATCATGGTATCAAATTTATTTAAAAATCTGGCTGGGGCAAACTTTAATCCTTCCTGGAGAGTGTGCAACTCCTCCTCGGTAAAAGTCTCCCCTGCCAGATTAAAAATACCTGACTCTAGTCACTCTTTCTTTTTTTGTCTGCCTCCTCTACATCCTCTTTTCTTTCTTCTAATTGGGATTTGCGCGGGGGGATAGGAGTCACCTTGTAAGGTTCCTTCCAATCCCTCCATTCCCACGATTGTTGGTAATACTGGTTATCATATCCTTGAGGAGGTCTGGGGTAACCTCTACCTCGATTGCCTACTCTAAATGGTCTCCCTCTAAAGGGTCTCCCTATGCGGGGTCTCATCGTGTCTATAGTATGGTGGCTGGGGTGGTGGGGGTTGGGTATCTCTATAATAATACTCAGAATTCTCCCCTTGATAAGCATAGTCGCTCGAGTATGCTTGTGGTGGATAAAAGCTGTGATGTTGATCCTGTCTCTTAGGGGTTTTCTCTCTCAGAGGCAGGAATCTATTCTCAGTGCGTACTTCATATTGGGGTGGGTCGGTGCCAACCCCTTTGTTAGGGCCTTGAAAAACGGGAGGTGGTCCCTTCCCAGATGTGTTAGGCCCACTAAAATCTCCTCGCTCTTGTGTGTATGTAGCTTGTCCCCTTCCATCCCTTCCTCTAGATCAGTGGTTCTCAACCTGGAGGTCAAATGAGGATTTGCCAGGGGTCACCAAATCCTGGGCTGTTCCTGAAGCCTGCACTGCTCTCCCAGCCTTTTTGCGGACACCCAGCAGGGCTGTCTCTGGAGTCCGCGGCCGCCCACTCAGCCTATTTGCAGCTGCCCATTCAGTTCACGGCATGGCTGGGGGGCAAAGACTAGAGGTCAGATGACTGGTGAGGAATGTGAAGTGGGAGGGGCTGGAGGAGACCCTATCTCTTGATTTTAGTAGAGGTGTCACTGCTACGAGACACCACAATGTCGGAGACACAGTGAAGCCAGAAACACAGTGAGTAACACTACCTGTGATTATAGTTCCCATTAAAGGTCCCCACTACAGTTCTCACATCAGCAGATGACCTTGATTAAGAGCACCTAAGTTGGCTGATCAGAACTCTCCCAAGCACTGCCACTCATCCCATTCCCTCGCCAGCATTGCAACACATCCCAACTCCCCCCCAGCACTGCCACTCATCCCATTATCCCCTCTCACCAAGGAGTAAGAGAAGGAATAAAAATAGAGAATACATGGAAGGGAGAGGAAAAAAGGGGGAGGAACAAAGAAAAAGGGAGAGAAAGAATAAGAGACAGAACAAGAAAGACGGCTAGAGAGAGGGATGGTGAAAAAAAAATTAGGATAGAGAGATATAAAAGGGAAAGAAAGGAGAACAAAGGGAAATAGTTGTACATCCTAAAATTTACTATAAGGGGTTTTAATATTGTACGAGTGGAAGGGACTCGGAGCGCTAAATGTCTGTGGGTTAGGGGCGCAAATTACTTGTCTTGCCTTGGGTTCTGACAACCCCACGCTACGAAAAGCAGAGTTAGTTTCTTACCGGTAACTCTGTTTCCAGTAGTCTTCCAAGGCAGCCCTTGAGAGATGGAGCTCCTCCTCACAATCAGGAAACACATTGCCATTAATTTTTCCTCCCCTTAAGAGGCGGTCCCTCAGGTCCCTGGTCAGTCATCCCCGAGAACCGAAGGCCGGAATCTGAAACGATATAATACACAACACAACCCCACGAGGTTAGACATTTTAGGGTGGGATCGTGCTGCCTTGGAAGACTACTGGAAACAGAGTTACCGGTAAGAAACTAACTATGCTTTTCCCCCAGTCGTCTTCCAAGTCAGCCCTTGAGAGGATAACCAAGAACTCACCAGATCTAGGGTGGGACAACGGCTTGGAGGACTTTCCTACCAAAAGCCGGATCCTGGCTGGAAATCAGATCCAGTCTGTAATGCTGAACAAAGGTCGAGAATCTTGACCAGGTTGCAGCCCTGCAGATTTGTTCTGGAGTGGCTCCTGCCCTTTCTGCCCATGAGGCTGCTGAAGCCCTTGTTGAATGAGCTTTAAGTTCTTTAGGTGGTGTAATTTCCATGACACTATAGCACTCTAGTATGGCTGTCTTGATCCATCTAGCTATTGTCTTTTTGGACGCTTGTTTACCCTTTAGTTGGCCTGCGTATAAGACAAATAGGGCATCTGATGTTCTAAATTCATTAGTGACTTCTAAATATTGAAGTAGACACCTTCTGACATCAAGAAGACTTAGTTCCTGCTCTTTGCTCTTATTGGGTGAACTGCAAAATGAAGGCAAGACTATATCCTGGGATTTGTGAAAAGTTGACGTCACTTTTGGAGTAAATCCCAGATCTGTTTGAAGGACGATTCTATCGTCGTGAATCTTCAAAAAAGGTTCTCTAATGGATAGAGCCTGTATTTCCCCTATCCTACGTGCCGTTGTGATGGCTACTAGGAAAACTGTTTTAAGAGTCAATAATCTTAAAGATGCATCTTGTAGTGGCTCGAAGGGAGGTTTAATGATTCCCCTGAGGACCACTGACAAATCCCAAGTGGGACATTTTTGTGTCTTGGGCTTTTTGTATTTTGCCAATGCCCTGCAAAAACGAGAGACCAAAGGGTCCTCTTGTAGTGTTCTTTCTAGATACACCGATAGCGCTGCAATCTGTACTTTCAGAGTACTGAGCGCTAACCCTTTATCAGCGCCCTGCTGTAAAAATTCAAGGATGGTGGGTGTATCCATTTTTAGCCTTTTATTTTCAGTGCACCAACTGTTAAATTTTCTCCAGGTCTTTCTGTAGATGGCTCTGGTGTTTGGTTTCCTAACGCTCAGAAGCGTTGTCACCACCTTATCTGAGAGTCCTTTAGATCTCAAGAGGTCCTCCTCAGTAACCAGGCCGCCCATTTGAAACTCTCTTGTTTTAGGCTTGTCAGGGGTCCCTGACACATCAGGTCTTCCCTGTGAGGTAGAAGCCACGGCTCTGCTGCCGAGAGACTGAGGAGTTGAGAGAACCAGGTTCTCTTGGGCCAGTATGGTGCGATCAGTATCAGTTTTGTCTGTTCTTGTAGAAACTTCTTTACCACCCGCGGTATCAGATGAACCGGAGGGAAGGCATAGCATAGCTTGAAGTTCCAAGGGTTTTGTAGAGCGTCTATCCCAAGAGGCTGATCTTGCTGGGTTAGCGAGAAGAAATGTTTCACCTGAGCATTCTTCCGAGAGGCAAACAGGTCTATGTTTGGCAGTCCCCAGCGGGCTGTAATTTCCCTCAACACCTCCGGGTGTAATACCCATTCCTCTTGGGAGATCTCCTGGCGGCTACTTGGTTGTCTTCCCCTTTTAGATGGACTGCTCCTAGTGATAGCAGATTCCCTTCTGCCCACCGGCAAATTTGGTTGGAGATGTGGCTTAGGGATGGGCTTCTTGTGCCCCCTTGCTTGTTCACATAAGCCACTGCTGTGGCATTGTCCGAAAGAATCAGAATGTGACGACTTCTGAGTTGGTTTTGGAAAAACTCCATGGCCTTGGCTATCGCTATAAGTTCTCTCCAGTTCGAAGATGCCTTGGCTTCTTCTGGGGACCATCTCCCCTGAGCAGGTTGCCCTGCTAGGTGAGCTCCCCAACCCCAACTGCTTGCGTCTGTGGTCAATTTCTGTGAGGTTGGAAATGACCAAGCCAGACCCTGATTTAGGTTCGTGTGGATACTCCACCACCACAGCGACCTTTTTACGGATGTCAGGAGTAAAACTGACATGTCCAGATCTTCTCTTTGGTTTTTTAAGAGAAATACTTGAAGTGACCTTAGATGGTATTTTGCCCACTGGACTGCTGGTATCGATGATGTCATCAGACCCAGAACCGACATCAGCTCCCTGATAGATATTGGGAGGTTGTTCTGTATTGAACTCACCCTCTTGATGAGGTTTTGGATTTTCTCCTCCGGTACGGAAGTCTTCTGTTCTATGGAGTTGAGCAGATATCCCAGGAACCAAATGTTCTGAGTGGGACACAGATTGGACTTTTCTACGTTTAGAATCCAGCCTAGTGACTTTAACCACAGTTGAGCTTCTGTGAGGTCTTTTGTCAGCTGTGCTTTCGAAGGCGCTGCAAATAGTAGATCGTCTAAGTATGGTATTACGGTCATCTTTTTTAACCTTAGAGGGGCCAGAGCTTCTACTAACACTTTGGTGAATATCCTTGGGGACGAGGATAACCCGAAAGGAAGAGCTCTGCTCTGGAAATGATATTCCCTTCCCTCTATCTCCACTGCTAACCTCAGATATTTCTGTGACTCCTGTCGGATGGGAATGTGGAGATATGCATCTCTGAGATCCATGGTCGCCATGAAGGTTTCTGGTTGTAGAATGTTTTTGACCGAAAATATGGACTCCATGCGAAATTTTTTGTATTGAATCGCTTGGTTTAATGGTTTTAAGTTTAGTATTAACCGAAACTTCCCGGAAGGTTTTTTGATCACAAAAATGTGAGAGTAAAAACCCCTTCTTTTTTCCTTCTCTGGGACTGGAGTAAGGACCTTCTGATCCACCATCTCCCCTAGCAACAGTGGAAGAGCCTTGGCTTTCTCTGCATCCCTGGGAAGTCTCGTTACTAGAAATCTCTCTGGAGGATGACAATTGAATTCCAGAGAGTAGCCCCTTGCGATAATGTCCAAAATAAATTGATTGGCTGTCGCCTTCTGCCATTGAGGTAGGAAGGTAGCCAGTCTTCCCCCTACTGGCACTCTGTTGTCATTGTTTGGTAGCTTGGTTAGAAGAGCCAAAGAGGACATTACTCTTTGGTTTCCCCTTGTGACCTGTCCAGTTTTTCTTAGGGTACTCTTTCTTTTCTTCTTGGGGACGATCTCTTCGCCCACGAAAAAATCTCTTTTGTTTTCGTTTTTCAGCCAGAAAGGCTTTCTTCCTGTCCGCTGTTCTTTCCAAGGCCTCGTCCAGGCCGGAACCAAAAAGCAAATCCCCAGTAAATGGGAGATTGCACAGCCTTGTTTTGGATGCAGCATCACCTGTCCAGGTCTTCATCCAAATCGCACGTCTTGCTGCAACTGCTAGTCCACCTGACCTTGCTGCTAGCTTGACTGATTCTGCGGATGCATCCGCAATATAACCAACCGCTTTGGAGAGAACTGGAAGTGTATTCAGAATCTCCTCCCTAGGCGTACCATTTTTAATATGGTCTTGCAGCTGTGAGAGCCAAAACTCTAAGTTTCTTGCCACGCAAGTGGTGGCTAGGGCTGGCTTCAGACTAACGACACTTGTCTCCCAAGCTCTTTTTAGGATAATGTCGCCCTTTTTATCCATGCCATCTTTTAGGTGTCCCATGTCTTCAAATGCCAATGAAGAATTTTTTGAGACCTTAGAAAGTGGCGCATCCAAATTGGGATTTTTATTCCAAACTTCTTTTGGATCTTCACTAAAAGGAAATCGCACTTTGTGACTGGCCGCAAAAAAAGGTTTCCTTTCTGGGTCTGCCCATTCGTTTTTCACGGTATCTGACATTACCGGATGAACTGGGAATACTTTGGATTTTTTCTTCCTCAGACCCTGGTACTGGTACATCAGGTCATGTTTGGAAGGCAGTTCTTTTTCATGCTCAGTTTCTAAAGTTTCGTAAATGGCCCCAAGCAAATCATCCACATCTTCTAGAGATAACTTGTATTTGGGTCCCTTTCTTTCTTCTCTCCCATCTTCCTGCTCTGGATCTGAGCTATCGGTAGCCATTACACTAGCTGTGCTGCTGCCCGCTCGCTCCCTCACCGACTCGTGCGACCCTGAGGCGACTTCTGATCTGGGTGAGGCCATGGGAGAGGAAACTCCAGTAGGAACTGCTGGAGGTTTAACTTCTGCGATAAACTTTTTGAGATCCTTAAAGGTGTTAGCCATATCATCTCTTACGGATCCAAAAATCTTTGCATAAACTGCATCTGTTTTTCAATCAGTTTGTCAATGCATGTTTTGCATAGCGGTTCTGTGTTTTCCAAGGGCATCTTGGTATTACACTTTGCACACCGCTTCTTGGGAGTGGGCTTTGGCTCTTTAGGTGGTTTCACCTGCCAAAAGATAAACACAGGGGGACCCATGGCGGTGAGAAAAAAATACACACTGCACCAAACATTACTAAAGTGCACACCCAGTGACATTAGTAACCCCCCTGGCCCCAGCTTGCTAGTGCACCATCACCACCTAGCTGCTGTCCCAATACAAGGGATACAAAGGTCACCCACTGGTGCCTACCTGCATCCTGCTGGTGCTTTTGCCTCCTGGAGCCTGGGCCGATGGAATCTCATCCTCATCCAGCATCCTGGCTTGCTGTGGCGTTCAATACTGCCGCCTGCAGCTGCGTCTACGCTACTAGCACCAGCCGACCGTTCGAATTTCCCGCGCCTTTAAGGGGATTGGACCAGCTTCCCCGGCGCACGCCGATTGCGTCATTCCTACCCAGAAATGACGCCCCGCGTCTTCCGGGTCAAGCGGCGTTCAGACGTGGGTACACGCCCCCCCGCTGACGCCGCCAAGGGAACGCAGCAATGGCGCCTTTCTCCTCACCTGGGCACAGAAGAAATTCGAACCCGGGACACCTCCTGCACGCAGCCTAAGGAGGGTTGCCCGTGGTCAAAGAACCGTCCTCCTCCACGCCAGTGACGCGGCTCCGGTAAGGTCCACTGACCCCCTGCTGCACAGAGACTCCATACAGTCAGCCCTGCTGACACACACTGCTGCACCCGCAGACACCTGTCCCGGTCAGCCCATGGGAGATGGAGCCCCCCCTCAGGTTCTTTTGGCAACATGTCTCCTCTGGATGGAGGAAACACTAAGACTGACCAGGGACCT
The DNA here is from genome assembly GCA_029206835.1 of Rana muscosa. Classification (NCBI taxonomy): domain Eukaryota; kingdom Metazoa; phylum Chordata; class Amphibia; order Anura; family Ranidae; genus Rana; species Rana muscosa. The sequence goes on from CM055122.1 coordinate 360,112,209, forward strand.
GAGGGACCGCCTCTTAATGGGAGGAAAAATTAATGGCAATGTGTTTTCTGATTGTGAGGAGGAGCTCCATCTCTCAAGGGCTGACTTGGAAGACGACTGGGGGAAAATAATTTTACTGTTAGAGGTCCCCACAACTTGGGGAATTTTATCAAGGGGTCACGGCACTAGAAAGGTTGAGAACCACTGCTCTAGATGGAGCTAGGTGGGAGTTTGACTCTTGACTAAAGTTGAGCGGACACCTGGATGTTCGGGTTCGACGGGTTCGGCCGAACTTCGGTAAAAAGTTTGAGTTCGGGACCGAACTTGACCCCGACCCCATTGAAGTCAATGGGGACTTGAACTTCTGAGGACCATTTGCGCTTGTTTCCCGTGCTTAGAATTTCTGAAGGAAAAAAAGGCATTTAAAATTCACTCGCGGCTATTAATGAATTGTCGGCTCCCAGGAATACAGAGAAAAGTCATTGATAAAAAAAAAAAAGCGCTTCAGGTCTGGTATGGATTTTAAGGGGAACTCCACCCCAAATTTTTAAAAAAAATGGCGTGGAGTACCCCCAAAAATCCAGACCAGACCCTTTATCCGAGCATGCAACCTGGCAGGCCGCAGGAAAAGAGGGGGGGCGAGAGAGCGGCCCCCCTCCCTCCTAAACCGTACCAGGCCACATGCTCTCAACATGGGGAGGATGTCCCCATGTTGATGGGGACAAGGGCCTCATCCCCACAACCCTTGCCTGGTGGTTGTGGGGGTCTGCGGGCGGGGGGCTTATCGGAATCTGGAAGACCCCTTTAACAAAGGGGAACCCCAGATCCCGCCCCCTATGTGAATTGGTAATGGGGTACATTGTACCCCTACCATTTCACAAAGAAAGTGTAATTTTTTTTAAAAAAAAATACATAGACACCATTGGGAAAGTCCTTTATTAAAAAAAAAAAAAAACATTCCAGCGATGAAATCCAGTGTCCCGCGGCGATCCCGATGTCCAGCGCTGTCCAGACGAAATGTCATTGGCTGAGCCTGAGCGGACCTGATGGGGAACTTCCTCGGCAGTGTAATAAATGAATAGATCCGCCCCTTATAAAGTTCCCCATCAGGTCAGCTCAGCCAATGACGTAGGTGTAAGGCTGAGGACCTGATGCGGAACGTGAGAAGCGGCGGGTCTATTCATGTATTAAACTGTGGATGAAGTTCACCATCAGGTCCGCCCCCTCGTATGTCAGACGCCGCCTACGTCATTGGATGAGCGGACCTGATGGGGAACGTCCTCCGCAGTATAATACATGAATAGATGTCCAAAGATGAGGCTCCTCTCCCACCAACCCATATATGGGTTGGCCAATGAGAGCGAGTACTTCGCCCCCATGGAGGCGCCGCATCTCTGGAGATAATAGCCCCCGAACATAAAAAAGTTAGGCGTTAATTGAAAATCCAAAGATTGTAAAATTAACTCCTAAAGTACCAATGAAAATTTCCCAGACTCCAAGAAAAATGCGATGCCTGTATACCCAGAACATGAGGAATACTGGAATACAGGCTTGTCATGTCACAAGTGATCCACCTATAATTAGTTTTCCATTGAAAATCCTATAATTTGATAAGCAATTGTTTAGTGTCTCTGAGAAACCCAGGGAGACCAAAAATTAAGGTTGTAATTGACTGTCCATCCATTCACCGAGACGCTCATTTAATGAATTTATTCCCGCAACAATTGGTCTACCCACAAGGGTTTGGTAACTGGGGGAATACAAGCATTAATTCCAATGTGGACCGCTCTATCTAAAAGGGAGGATAATTATTTTTTAAAAGGAGAGGTGGGATCTGCTCTAAGTTTTTGATACGTATTGATGTCGGACAACTGGCGTAAGGCTTCATCTTTATGTGTTAAGAGTCCAGCACAACTACAGTACCCCCTTTATCCGCATTTCTAATCACAATGCTACCATCAGAGGCTAGAGATTTCAGAGCTTGTCTCTCCACGCCAGACACATTGTCTGACATGGGACTTGTCCGACAACCCCGTGCCAGATGGGTCAGATCTCTCTCTACAAGTTTTTGAAACAGATCGAAATCCTTGCCTCTTGATGCCACCGGATAGAAATCCGATCTCAGTTTAACCAGTTGTCCACCGGCCACCGTCAAATTACGGCGGGCGGAAGACGCTATTGTTCTGACCGGACGTCATATGACGTCGGCCCCTTTTTTTTATTTCTTTTTATTGAGGTTTTACATTTTACACAACATTCCAACACAGCTGACCCAGCTAAAACCGCCAGGTCAGTACTAGGCCAACATGGCCCATACATTTTTATACAGGCATCGACATATCCTGTCTATCTAACAGTGTCTCTACCTAACTATTACAACTACATATGACCCCCCCCCACCCCAGGAGACCATTTAATCAACATCAAATAATAATACCGCCCTACCTCCCTTCTCTAGCCATAATACATCATACATTTATACATACCCCAAATATTCCTAGGGAAAAAAAACAGTCCCAGCTAATCTGGTCCACTAGGCACAATTAACCTATGTTTAAAGCTGTGCATTAACCCACAGTCAGATCCGAGCTATACCAGGCTTGCCATACCTTATCAAATTTCTTTCCATAGCCCTTGCTAAATAAGTAGCTTTATAGTATGGTATCATAGCATTTATCAGGCCCTACCAAAAGCGCACATCAGGTGCCCCCGGCTTGCGCCAATGTAGTAAGATGGCTTTCCTGCCATAAAACAAGAGGATAGACAATAGAGTTCTATGTGTCCTGGATGGAACAACGTCATCAACTAGGCCCAAAAGACATACTCTAACTGTCAGTGGGATCGGTACCATCAAAACCTCCGAAATACAAGAGGTGACCTCCAGCCAAAATTTTTGAACCTGAGGGCAGCTCCAGAACACATGCTCAGCAGCCGCCGGAGCATACGTACATCTCCAACACTCCGCTGAGGCGGACGGGTAAATGGAGGCCAATCTGGCAGGTGTATAATATATTCTGTGTAGAAACTTGAAGTGTATAAGTCTATCTCTCGCTGCTACCAGGTGTTCGAAAGGGTGCGCCCACATGTCATCCCAGTCCTCCCCCTGAATATCCGTTATCTCAGCCTCCCACCGTTCCCTACATTTGCGCATTCTCACAGGGCTCGTTACAAACTGGTTTTTATAGGAAACAGAGAGCATCTTAGAAAGGTTTTCAGCCATCAGCAAATTTTCCAAGTCAGATGGGAATGATTCTATCGTCATGTCTTTAAATTGTGCAAGAAAGGCGTGTCTTAATTGAATATACCTAAAAAAATGAGCATTGGACAAGTCGTGTCGGACTTTAAGCTGATCAAAAGTCATCAATTCCCCACATACCATGACATCCCCAAGAGTCTTTATTCCCATAGTCGCCCACCCCATTGGATCATCAAAGGAGTAGAAATGCGCCAATTTAGGATTCATCCAGAGAGGGGTGGACGGAGAGAAGCCCTTATAATGAGGACAAGCCAGAACTAACGCCTCCCCCCATGCTTTGACCGTGGCCTTCATAGACGCCGTAAGCGGAAGGTCCATCTTGTCCCCCCTATGAACGGCTACCCGCAGAGTTTCGTAGGAGCCCAAGTGTGCTGCCTCCAAAACCGTGGCAGAGTCTCCAGCATCCCCACTAAGCCACCTATGAATAAAGACCAATTGAGCAGCCAGGTAGTACTTCCGCCAATCCGGCAGGGCCAATCCTCCCTCCCCCCCGGTTCCTGTAAAACTTTCAGTCCTATCCTCGGTTGTTTGGGGGCCCACAAAAAAGTGCTGGTAAGGCTGTCCAGTTTTCTAAAAAAAAGACATAGGGATCCATATGGGAGCATTGCGCAAAAAAAATAGAATAACCGGGAGTATTTTCATTTTCAGGAGATTAATTCGTCCTATGAGGGACAATGGGAGTTTCTGCCAAGCCACCACCCGCTGCCTGAAATAGACAAGAAGCGGAGTCAGATTAAGGGGCATGTAATCGCTTACACTCGCCGTAATCTTAACCCCCAAATACGTGATCTGCGTTATCCACTGCAACGGAAGAGCCGGGTCAGCAATAGTCCTGGCCCCATCGTCCAGTGGTAGACGTCGGCCCCTTTAAACAGGGAATGCGTGCGATCGCGTGTGCGCATCCCTGTACTGTCGGTGGCAGCGTGTCACCGAGACACCGCTCGTCACCGACAGGGGTGAACAGCCGCCCGCAAGTGCTGTTTACCACGTGATCGGCCGTGATCAAGTCACAGCTTATCACGGATGGTAATGCCCTATTTGACACGGCGCATGCGCGCGATCGCGCTGTGCGTGTCCGTGGGTGGCAGCGTGTTCCCGGGAACCGACGATAGTACACAGCCATTGGCCAGGGCTGTGTACCATGTGATCGGCTGTGATCCATTTACAGCCTGATCACTAAGTGTAAACAAAGAATTGTAACTAACTGTTGCCAGCTCTTCTTTCCTCACACACCGTTTCCAATGTGAGAAGAGAAGATCCAGGACCAGTGAGTAACAGATCTATGTTTAGTAGTGTCTGCACCAACACCGCACCAGTCCCATCGCCCCCCCCAATTGTCATCTGTCACCCCATAAAGTGCACCTGTCACATAAGACACTGCCATCAGTGACCATCAGCGGTGCAACTGTCACCCATCAGTGACCCTGCCCTGTCACCCATCACCCATCAGTGACCGTACCCTGTCACCCATCAGTGACCGTACCCTGTCACCCGTCACCCATCAGTGACTGTGCCCTGTCACCCATCAGTGACCGTGCCCTGTCACCCATCAGTGACTGTGCCCTGTCACCCATCCTCCATCAGTGACCGTGCCCTGTCACCCATCAGTGACCATCAGCGGTGCACCCATCAGTGACCGTGGCCTCTCACCCATCACCCGTCACCCATCAGTGACCGTGGCCTGTCACCCATCAGTGACCGTGGCCTGTCACCCATCTGTGACCATCACCCGTCACCGTCCATGGCCTGTCACCCATCAGTGACCATCGCCTGTCACCCATCAGTGACCATCACCCGTCACACCATCATCACCTATCAGTGAACGTTACCTGCCACCCATCGCACAGCCCATCAGTGACCGTCACCTGCCACCCATCTGTCACCTGTCGCACAGCTACCCGCCACACAGCCATGTCCAAAAGAGTCTATACCAGTGATGAGGTGTTCCAGATCCTCTCCATGACTGCTGAGAGCACCGGGGAGTTCTCATCAGATTCCAATTCTTCATTTTGCAAAAAAAAAATCTTCATTTTGCAAAGAATTGTGGGAAAAAATTACAACTTAAAAAAACTCACCATGCTACTTACTTAATACCTTGGAATGTCTACTTTCTAAAAAGGGGTCATTTGGGGGTATTTGTACTTTTATGACTTGTTAGTATCTCAAGAAATTAGATAGGCCGTCAGTACTTCAGGTGTGATCAGATTGATCAATTTTCAGGGATTGGCACCATAGTTTGTAGACTCTATAACTTTCACAAAGACCAAATAATATACACTAATTTGGGTTATTTTTACCAAAGATATGTAGCAGTATACATTTTGGCCAAAATTTATGAAGAAAAATTACTAATTTGCTAAATTTTATGACAGAAACAAAGAAAAGGGCAAATTTTCACAAAATTTACGGTCTTTTTTTATTTATAACACAAAAAATAAAAAACCCACTAGTGATTAAATACCACCAAAAGAAAGCTCTATTTGTGTGAAAAAAGGACGCAAATTTTATTTGGGTACAATGTTGCATGACTGAGTAATTGTCATTCAAAGTGTGAGAGCACCGAAAGCTGAAAATTGGTCTGGGTAAGAAGGGGGTTTAAGTGCCCTGTATTGAAGTGGTTAAACGATATATTGTTTTGCATATCAGTGGGATCTCAGGAGGCAATGACTGGACTCGGAAGCCAAATTAATGAGATCCTGCAAAGCGCAGACCTCCGTAAACAAACGAGGAGAGGGAGGAGACTCACCTGCATCAGAGGTACTCTGAGAAGTCCCTCCCCTTTCAGATGGAAACTCAAAATAATGTTTCTCGAGAGTGAGACTACGTGAAAAGACCTTTTGAAAGTAAATTAATTTCTTTGTCATTTAAAATCTTCTTCGAAATGTTAATAACGTTGGAAATTATCGGGTTGTCTTGCCTCGTAGTGAATAGTGAGTATTTCTTGGAGCATTTGTGTCTCCTACCTCCTCTCCTTGTCTTTTTGTGGGTTGTTTCTTCTTTGCTTTTTTGTTGAATCCACAAGGGTTTCCTGGATTTCGGCCATCGCTCGATCGATCCGGACCAGTTGGTGTGGAAGGTCGCTCTGGCAATGAGTCAGATACTGTGGTGGCTAATGTATCATTAGCCAATTCATTTTCTTGGTCTGAAAAACGTACTCGTTTCTTTTGATGTTTACGAGATCTACCAAAGAAAAACTGAGGTTTTTTCCATACATAGATATTGTTGTTTTCAAAGTCTATACGGTCTCTGGTCATTTTACCTCTTTTGCTGTCAATGACAAATTTTTCCATTTTATCCAGTTTTTTATTGAGACGTCCATCCAACTCTATGAAGTCAGCATGGTTTTGTAAGGTAGTAAGGTAAGGTGACCAGATTTTTTAAATGAAATCCGGGGACATATTTTCTTTTATTGGCTAATGGTAAACTATTTTATACGAATGGTTTCCTCAATTTATATATGCAGTCAGTGGTGTAGCATGGGTTGTCAGCGCCCGGGATAAGGAAAGAAATTTGCACCCTCGACAGACTTTTAGCACTCACGAGTCCCTTCCACTAGTACAGTAGTACTGACCAACCTGTTTCCAACACTGACCTACCTGATTCCTACACTGACCATTACACTGACCTACCTGATTCCTACACTGACTACCACATTGACCTACCTTATTCCTAACACTGACCTACCCGATTCCTACACTGACCACTACACTAACCTACCTGATTCCAACACTATACACTACACTAACCTACCTGATTCCTACACTGATCACTACACTGACCTACCTGATTCCTATACTGACCACTAGACTGACCACTACACTAAACTACCCGATTCCTACACTGGCCTAGCTGATTCCTATACTGACCACTACACTGACCTACCTGATTCCTATACTGACAACTACACTGACCTGATTCCTACACTGACTATCACACTGACCTACCTTATTCCTACACTGACCTACCTGATTCCTACGCTGACCACTACACTAACCTACCTGATTCCAACACTATCCACTACACTAACCTACCTGATTCCTACACTGATCTACCTGATCCCTACACGGACCACTACACAGACCTACCTGATTCCTATACTGACCACTACTCTGACCTACCTGATTCCTATACTGACCACTACACTGACCTACCTGAGTTCTATACTGACCACTACACTGACCTACCTGATTCCTGCACTACTCACACCCCCCTTACATGAACAGTGTAGATTGGTTGATTTTGCTCACCTCTCCATGGCCTCGATAATAATCCATTGGAGCAGGGCTTTCCCCAGCACCAGGTACTGTACCCGACACATAGCCGCTCCTCATTATCCCCTGCCAAGAGCTTCTTCAATAGCCGCCATACGCTCTGCACCGTCCCATATGCTCTTCACCGCCCACAGGAGTCCCTGGGTGGGGGGGGCAACAGCACACTTGGGGGGGGCACAGTAATTATTTTGCAACCCCCTAAATGTTGCACCCGGGGCAAGAGTACCAGATGCCCCCCCCCCATGCCACTGCAATCCGGGGACAGTGTCCTCAATCTGGGGACTGTCCCGGAAACCGGGGATGCCTGGTCACGCTATAGTAAGGTCTTTCTGTATTGTGGACATTTCAGTTTACATTGTTTCTAATTCATTTCTTTTGGATGATACTATAATATCCATAAGTTTGAGCGAGCAGGTTGTTAATGTGTCAGTCCACTCCTTTTTCAAGTTCTCATCGAACAGTTCCGATGTGGGGAATTTTTATGTGTGTGTGAGTACTGTTTATATAGAGTCTCGTCCGGATAGATATCCAATCCCTTGATGTCCCATGGTTTATCATCTCCACGCTTTTTTATTTTTATTTCTATTGAAGGTAGTTCTTAATTTCCTAAATTCTTATTATGCATAGAATGGGGGTTATTGCTTAATTTTTTCCATGCCCACACCTTTTGCTTTGCCTGTTACAAAAATAATACTCATAACATTGTTCAAATACCTCAAAAATTAGATTGGTTTTTATGTTGGATTTGTTGAGTGACTTTTGGACATCAAAGGACTGCCCATAGGTGTACATTATCTATCCTGTGCATGTATTATGATTCTTTGAGTATAAGGTTTTTAACTTTGTTCTATTTTTTAATAATGATATGTGTTCATATTTAAATAAAATAATTTTTATATGTTAGCAATTGTTTAAACTGCTCATATTTGAAGTCTGCATCCACAGGCATATACAGTGGGTACGGGAAGTATTCAGACCCCCTTACATTTTTCACTCTTTGTTATATTGCAGCCATTTGCTAAAATCATTTAAGTTCATTTTTTTCCTTATTAATGTACACACAGCACTCCATATTGACAGAAAAACACAGAATTGTTGAAATTTTTACAGATTTATTGAAAAAGAAAAACTGAAATATCACATGGTCCTAAGTATTCAGACCCTTTGCTCAGTATTTAGTAGAAGCACCCTTTTGATCTAATACAGCCATGAGTCTTTTTGGGAAAGATGCCACAAGTTTTTCACACCTGGATTTGGGAATCCTCTGCCATTCCTCCTTGCAGATCCTTTCCAGTTCTTTCAGGTTGGATGGTAAACATTGGTGGACAGCCATTTTTAGGTCTCTCCAGAGATGCTCAATTGGGTTTAAGTCAGGGCTCTGGCTGGGCCATTCAAGAACAGTCACGGAGTTGTTGTGAAGCCACGCCATTATTTTAGCTGTGTGCTTAGGGTCATTGTCTTGTTGGAAGGTAAACCTTCGGCCCAGTCTGAGGTCCTGAGCACTCTGGAGAGGGTTTTCGTCCAGGATATCCCTGTACTTGGCCGCAGTCGTCCTGTCCCTGCAGCTGAAAAAAAAACCACAGCATGATGCTGCCACCACCATGCTTCACTTTTGGGACTGTATTGGACAGGTGATGAGCAGTGCCTGGTTTTCTCCACACATACCGCTTAGAATTAAGGCCAAAAAGTTCTATCTTGGTCTCATCAGACCAGAGAATCTTATTTCTCACCATCTTGGAGTCCTTCAGGTGTTTTTTAGCAAACTCCATGCAGGCTTTCATGTGTCTTGCACTGAGGAGAGGCTTCCGTCGGGCCACTCTGCCATAAAGCCCCGACTGGTGGAGGGCTGCAGTGATGGTTGACTTTCTACAACTTTCTCCCATCTCCCAACTGCATCTCTGGAGATCAGCTACAGTGATCTTTGGGTTCTTCTTTACCTCTCTCACCAAGGCTCTTCTCCCCCGATAGCTCAGTTTGGCCGGACGGCCAGCTCTAGGAAGGGTATTGTCGTCCCAAACGTCCTCCATTTAAGGATTATGGAGGCCATTGTGCTCTTAGGAACCTTAAGTGCAGCAGAATTTTTTTTGTAACCTTGGCCAAATCTGTGCCTTGCCACAATTCTGTCTCTGAGCTCTTCAGGCAGTTCCTTTGACGTCATGATTCTCATTTGCTCTGACATGCACTGTGAGCTGTAAGGTCTTATATAGACAGGTGTGTGGCTTTCATAATCAAGTCCAATCAGTATAATCAAACACAGCTGGACTCAAATGAAGGTGTAGAACCATCTCAAGGATGATCAGAAGAAATGGACAGCACCTGAGTTAAATATATGAGTGTCACAGCAAATGGTCTGAATACTTAGGACCATGTGATATTTTAGTTTTTCTTTTTTAACCCCTTGCTTACTGGGCACATAAACCCCCTTCCTGCCCAGGCAAAATTTCATCTTTCGCACTGCGTCGCTTTGAATGACAATTGCGCGGCCGTGCGACGTGGCTCACAAACAAAATTGACGTCCTTTTTTTCCCACAAATAGAGCTTTATTTTGGTGGTATTTGATAACCTCTGCGGTTTTTATTTTTTGCGCTATAAACCAAAAAAGAGCGACAATTAAAAAAAAAAAAAAAAACAATATTTTTGGATTTTTGCTATAATAAATATCCCCATTTTTTTTTAAAAAAACTATTTTTTTCTCAGTTTAGGCCGATACGTATTCTTCTACATATTTTTGGTTTTTTTATTTTTTTATTTTTTTTACTAGTAATGGCGGCGATCTGCGATTTTTGTCAGGACTGCGATATTGCGTCGGACACATCGGATACTTTTGACACATTTTTGGGACCATTCACATTTATACAGCGATTAGTGCTATAAAACTGCACTGATTACTGTATAAATGTGACTGGCAGGGAAGGGGTTAACACTAGGGGGCAAGGAAGGGGTTAAATGTGTTCCCTATGAGTGATTGCTACTGTGGGTGGAGGGGACTGACTGGGGGACGAGACCGATCTGTGTCCCTATGTACAAGGGACACAGCATCGGTCTCCTCTCTCCCTGACAGGACATGTTTACACACACAGATCCATGTCCTTGTCTGTGTACTGGCCGACATCGCGGCCGCCAGGCACTCGCATCGGCATCTCAGTGATGCGCCGCGCGCGCCCCCCAGTGGCCGGAGGAGCGGAGGCCGTATAATGACGGCCTCCCGGCATTATAGAACCACTTTGCGGCCGTCATTAGTCGTATGACGGGCGCAAAGTGGTTAATAAATCTGCAAAAATGTCAACAATTCTGTGTTTTTCTGTCAATATGGGGTGCTGTGTGTACATTAACCACTTCAGCCCTGGAAGAATTTACCCCCTTCCTGACCAGAGCACTTTTTGCAGCACTGCGTCGCTTTAACTGACAATTGCGCGGTCGTGCGACGTTGAACCTAACCAAAATTGACGTCCTTTTTCCCCCACAAATAGAGCTTTCTTTTGGTGGTATTTGATCACCTCTGCGGTTTTTATTTTTTGTGCTATAAACAAAAGAAGAGCGACATATTTGAAAAAAATGCAATATTTTTTACTTTTTGATTTAATAAATATCACAATTTTTTTTTTTTAAAACAATTTTTTTTCTAAGTTTAGACCGATACGTATTCTACATATTTTTGGTAATTTTTTTTTGCAATAAGCGTATATTGATTGGTTTGCGCAAAAGTTATAGCGTCTACATAATAGGGGATAGATTTATGGCATTTTTTTTTTTTATTTTTTTTACTAGTAATAGCGGCGATCTGCGATTTTTATTGTGACCGTGACATTGCGGCAGACACATCGGACACTATTGGCGCGTTTTTGGGACCATTCACATTTATACAGCGATTAGTGCTATAAAACTGCACTAATTACTGTGTAAATGTGACTGGCAGGGAAAGGGTTAACACTAGGGGGTGATCAAGGGGTTAATATGTTCCCTATTGAGTGATTGTAACTGTAGGGGGAGGGGACTCACAAGGGGAGGAGACCGATCTGTGTTCCTCTGTACTGGGAACACACATCGGTCTCCTCACCTCTGACAGGAGGTGGATCTGTGTGTTTACACACACAGATCCACACTTCTGCCGTGATCGTGGGCAATCGCGGGTGCCCAGCGGACATCGCGACCGCCGGGCACACTCACCGGGTCACGAGCGTTGCCGCGGGTGCGCGCGCGCACGCGCCGGCGCGCGCGCGCCCCATAGACGGCCGGGAAAAAAGGACGTCATATGACGTCCGCCCGGAGGGAGGGAGGGTTCCTGCCGGCGTCATGTCTATGACCCGGTAGGAAGTGGTTAATGAGGAAAAATTAACTTAAATGATTCTAGCCAATGGCTGCAATATAACAAAGAGTGAAAAATTTAAGGGGGTCTGAATACTTTCCTCACCCACTGTATGTGAGTAGGGGTTGTATTTTTCCATATATCCACCTGGAGCATTGATCCCTTCTTTCCTTCTGTTCCTGGATTGTGCATACCCTGCTCACCAGCTCGGAGGATTTTGGATATCAACTATTCCACTTTTGACTGTTTATCCTTGTGGAAGCTAGCCTAACATGGACACTACTACATCTACTCCAGTCACAGCGGAATCTGGGTTTAGCAGAACCCTCAAAGCACCATCGGACAATCCCTTCAGACTGAACTCACAGACATACACTCTTCAATCTACCAACGATAATGAAGTTTCATTAATACATCTGTTCAGGAGATTGGAACATCTGATGGCTAAAGAAATTAATTTAATTTAGAAATTTTTAACAAAAGTACATTTCCTTAACACAAATTCCACATGGTTTGAGGATTAAAAAATTCCCCACATTGGAACGGTTCGATGAGAACTTGAAAAAGGAGTGGGCTGACACATTAACAACATGCTCACTCAAACTTATGGATATTATAGTAACATCCAAAAGAAAGGAATTAGAAACTCTGCAAACTGAAATGTCCACAATACAGAAAGAACTTACTACCTTACAAAACCATGTTGGCTCCATAGAGTTGGATGGACGTCTCAATAAAAAACTGGATAAAATGGAAACATTTGTCATTGAGAGCAAAAGAGGTAAAATGACCAGAAACCGTATAGACTATAAAAACAACAATGTCTATGTATGGAAAAAACCTCAGTTTTTCTCTGGTAGACCTTGTAAACATCAAAAGAAACTAGTAAGTTTTTTCAGACCAAGACAACGAATTAGCTATTGATACATTAGCCACCACAGTATCTGACTCATCGCCAGAGCGACCTTCCACACCAACTGGTCCGGATCGATCGAGCGATGGCCCAAATACAGGAAACCCTTGTGGATTCAACAAAAAAGCAAAGAAGAAACAACCCACAAAAAGACAAGGAGAGGAGGTAGAAGACACAAATGCTCCAAGAAATACTCAATATTCACTACGAGGCAAGACAACCCGATAATTTCCAACGTTATGAACATTTCAAGTGTATTTTAAATGATGAAGAAATAAATTTACTTTCAAAAGGACTGAATTTTTTCCCCAGCAGGCACTTTGATCTTTTTGGGACATTGTTAGATGTTAACAAATTTTCACGTAGTCTCACTCTCAAGAAACCTTATGTTGAGTTTCCATCTGAAAGGGGAGGGACATCTCCGAGTACCTCTGATGCAGGTGAGTCTCCTCCCTCTCCTCGTTTGTTTACAGAGGTTTTCGCTTTGCAGGATCTCATTGATTTGGCTTCCGAGTCCAGTCCTTGCCTCAGAGATCCCACTGATATGCAAAACAATATATTGTTGAAACTGAGATCGGATTTCTATCCAGTGGCATCAAGAGGCAAGGATGTCGATCAGTTTCAAAAACTTGTAGAGAGAGATCTGACCCATCTGGCTCAGGGTTGTCGGACAAGTCACATCAGACAATTTGTCTGGCGTGGAGAGACAAGCTCTGAAATCTCTAGCCTCTGATGGAAGCATTGTGATTAGAAATGCGGATAAAGGGGGTACTGTAGTTGTGCTGGACTCTTAACACATAAAGATGAAGCCTTGCGCCAGTTGTCCGACATCAATACGTATCAAAAACTTAGAGAAGATCCCACCTCACCTTTTAAAAAATTATCCTCCCTTTTAGATAGAGCAGTCAACATTGGAATTTTTTCCCAGGAAGAAAAAGATTTGTTCATCCCTGAGTGCCCAATAATGCCTGTATTCCCCATTTACCAAAGATCCACAAGGGGTTAAATCCCCTTGTGGGTAGACCAAGTGTTGTGGGAATAGGTTAATTAAAACCAGCCAACAAAATTCCCAGAAAAACTCTATTAAGGGGGGATAAATGTAAGAACTACACAAATAAACATAAATATTCTCCGTCTGTGGGCAATGTTCCTGTCTTCTCTACACCCCTTAGCACAGAATTTCTGAAAATTAGGAATACAGTCACTAAATATTTGCCTGTTTAGTTCAATGACCCTATTTACAGTGAAATCCTCTCAAAAGGTATCAAGTCAGTCTCCCGGAGAGCACCCACTCTAGGAGGATCCCTTTCACCTAGCTTGTTTTCCAGTGTACACTCTGGCTTCAATTGGCTTCATTTTAAAGGCAACTTTAAATGTGGCATTAAGGGATGCGACTATTGTCGCTACACCAAAAGAGGCCAATCTGTGAGCTCCAGTGCCAATGGCAAGACTTTTCATATCTCATCATTTATTAACTGCAATTCCAAGTTTCTAATTTATGTCATCACATGTGAGTTATGCCATATCCAATACGTAGGTCGCACCACACGTAGGCTCAAAGATTGATTGTACGATCATCTGTACGATATCAAAATAAATAAATCTTCTTACGTGGCCAAACATTGGAATCTTGTTAATTTTAAAGATGTCACAAGTCTTTCTATACAGGGTGTGGAGAAGATAGTAACCCCTAAGAGAGGAGGGGATAGATTCAGAACACTTTGCAAGCGCAAAGTGTTCTGAATATTTACTTTACATACCAGGATTCCGATAGGATTAAACTTTGAGTGGGATGTTTCCCACTATTATGACTAAACTAGTGACTGTATATACTTGCTCCATCAGAGATCTACTATTGATTTTCCATCTTTTTGTTTTTGTTCTTGGAAACTCAGTTGCTCGGTTCCAAATAGTCTACATGTTTATCCTTTGGTTTATGTGCATGGTACACCCCCCACTGATTAAAGCATTGAACCTAGTGCCCATGACTCGGGCTTAAGTTCACAACGTTTTATGATGTCCATATCGTTGCATGTGTGTTCAACACCAGTGGCCAGTATTATAGCACACTAATCGTTTGAGTGCGGGTAGGCTAACACACATGTATCTATAAGTATGTGTATACATGTGGGTGTGTGTACCGTTTATATATAGGGTTTCGTTTATATATTGGGATCCTGATAGAGTAATAATTTTGAGTGGGATGCTTCCTGCCATCATGACTAAAACTAGTGACCGTTAATAGTTGCCCTATTAGGGATGTAAAAAGATTACTAAACCGCTGATAAGAATGTGAACCAAAAATATGTGAACCCAAAAAATATTAAGATAATCAAATGGTGATTGCTGCTATTATTATGTAGTGTACTGATGTCACAAAAATAAATGAAATAAGGGTTAATAAAGCGCTATCATGAACCTTAATATTATTGCACAGTGATCCAATTTACAGTCAGGTCCATAAATATTGGGACATTGACACAATTCTAATCTTTTTGGCTCTATACACCACCACAATGGATTTGAAATGAAACAAACAAAATTTGCTTTAACTGCAGACTTTCAGCTTTAATTTGAGGGTATTTACATCCAAATCAGGTGAACGGTGTAGGAATTACAACAGTTTGTATATGTGCCTCCCACTTTTTAAGGGACCAAAAGTAATGGGACAATTGGCTGCTCAGCTGTTCCATGGCCAGGTGTGTGTTATTCCCCCATTATCCCATTTACAAGGAACAGATAAAAGGTCCAGAGTTAATTTCAAGTGTGCTATTTGCATTTGGAATCTGTTGCTGTCAACTCTCAATATGAGATCCAAAGAGCTGTCACTATCAGTAAAGCAAGCCATCATTAGGCTGAAAAAACAAAACAAACCCATCAGAGATAGCAAAAACATCAGGTGTAGCCAAATCAACTGTTTGGAACATCCTTAAAAAGAAATAATGCACCGGTGAGCTCAGCAACACCAAAAGACCCGGAAGTCCACGAAAAATAGGATTTTTGTACTCACCGTAAAATCAATTTCTCTGACGTCCATGGACTGACACAGTTGGATACTGTAAACGTGTGGGTATATGTCCCTGCTTGCAGGAGAAGATCTAGGCAGAATGTTAGAAACATTCTAGAACAAACCAGAGCTGAACAGCCCCACCCAGGGAGGCGGTCCCTCCGGACATTACCCTCCCAACTGCAGTCGGCAGACCTCAGTTCGTAACAAAGCAGTACAAACCTTAAAAGGAAGGGTGGGTGCTGTGTCAGTCCATGGACGTCAGAGAAATGGATTTTACGGTGAGTACAAAAATCCTATTTTCTCTTATCGTCCATGGACTGACACAGCTGGATACTGTAAACGTGTGGGACGTCCCAAAGCAGTATCAGAAGGGTGGGAGCAGTAGTAAAGGAACAACCAAATCTTCACTCCAAACAAGCAGAGCTCCTCAACGGAGGAGTTGCAACATTGAACAACGGCCTGCAATGCTTTGCGGCCGAAGGGAGCATCCGAAGATGCAGCAACATCAACCTTATAAAATCTTGAAAAGGTATGAACGGACGACCAGGTCATCGCCTTGCACACTTGTGCAACCGACGCTTGATGTCGGAAGGCCCAGGAAGCACCAATTGCCTTGGTGGAATGCGCCGCAACCGGAAAGGGAGGCGCCCGCCCTTTAAGGGCATAGGCCTGTATGACGGTCTGCCTGATCCACCTAGAGACGGTGGCAGACGACACCGCTCGGCCCCGTTTTGGACCAGACACAGATTTCCGAATGGAAACCGTAGCAGACAGGTACACTCGTAAGGCTTGTACCCATCTTAATGTATGAAGCGCAAACTCTCAGGGATGCGATGGGTGGGGACACAAGGACGGAAGAACAACGTCCTTCTTAAGGTGAAGGGCTGAGACCATCCTTAGAAAAGAAGGACGTCGTGGGACACAACACCGCCATATCCTTATGGAGGACCAAGTAAGGCGACTTGCCGGACAAGGCCGCCAACTCAGACACCCGTCTAACCGAAGCAATGGCCACTAAGAAGGCCAACTTCCGGGACAAGGTCAAGAGAGTATCTCTCTGATATTCTCAAAGGGATGTTCTTGGAGAACCAAGATGCATCAAATTCAGATCCCAAGTAGGGAGAGGAGGCTTGACAGGGGGGATCACATGGCGAACCCCCCGCACAAAAGGTGCTAATCAAGGAATGGCCCGGTAGCGGTCGTTGAAAAAGACAGCCCGGGCCGAAATCCGACCCTCAAAAAAAGGTATGCAAGGCCAGCTTTTGGGTCACACCACGCTGTAACAACAGCAAAATCCTAGGAACGGAATACATCCGAGGACGCCACTCAAGTTCCTCGCACATAGCGATGTAAGCCTTCCAGGTACGGTGAGGAATCTTTCTGGAAGAAGCTTCCCGTGTCAACAACATAGAAGTGATGACCGAATACGAGAGAACTCGGTCCTTCAGCACCTGGCTTTAAAACAGCCATGCCATTAAAGCCAAGGACTGTAAAGCAGGATGAAGTATGGGATCATGAGACAGAAGGTCCACCCCAAAAGGCAGTCGCCAGGAACGTCTGCGACTAGCCAAAGTAGATTGGCGTACCAATGTCACCGTTCCGGAGCACTGGAATGGCCTCAGCCCCTACTCTGCGAAGCCGGCGAGGCAACAACAGTAGCGGAGGGTAAGCATATACCAGGCGATACTGCCCCCACGGGCTTCCAACACTTCTGACGCATCCGCCCAGGGGTCCCTGGACCTAACCACGATCTTGCCACCTTGCAAGTGAGTCGATAGGCCATAAGGTCCACTTCCGGTGCCCCACCTCCAGATGCAAGGACCCTTCCCCTGCAATGCACACGGCCGACAGGACCGTCTTGCAGCGAGATGTATGAAAATCCCAAAGAGACTCCGCAATGTATCGGAGAAGGGAGGCCCCGGTGTACAGGGTGCCTCAACTGTTGGCCAATAAAAGCAACTTGACGGAACTTCCCTAGAAACTCGGTCAGAGGACTAGTACCTCAGCCTCCACAGGTGGCGCAAACCCACCCCGGGCACAGAGACCCTAAAGGCTAAAGCAGTTGCAGTGCACCTGCTAGACGACTGATGGATGAAGCAGAGGCTTTTGCCCAGTCATTGAGCTACAAAAAACGCCAGAGCGCAGCCACTAACGGGTGTAATGCTAACCTCAGCCTGGCGAACACAGTCCAAGCCAGCGCTTCTAATCACCACTGAAAGCAGGTGGAAAGTGATACCCCTGAAACCAGGGATCCTTGTTACAATGCTCCATCCAGCAGCTACCCATGGATAAGTGCTGATTGTACAAACACATAGTTTATACTATGTATTGCATCAAACGCGCAAATAGAGTGTGGGAGGAAACCCACCCAGCCACAAAGAGCATAATACCACCACATACGGCGTATGTAGTTTAGTATGTGTGGATAAACCTATTAAACACGTATATACTGTGCCAGCGAGGAAGGCGCGCACATCATCGGGGCTTGGACGTAAACCAGCCACGCAGAATGCGTACACGACCGTGTAGGTATGTTAGCCTGCAAATAAACAAATTGCACATGTTTATACTGTGCATATCGCTGAGAATGCGCACACCATTGGAACGCAGGGGAGAAACCTGAGCACCCGGATGAAACCCATGCAGACTGCATACGCATACCGTGTAGGTATTATAGTGTGTGTGCTAAACTTTTTGCACAAGCTCATGTGTGCATAGCACCGAAGGCGTGCACACCGTTGGCGCGTGGGAGGAACCGAAGTACCCCACGCATACTCAGAGAATGCAATACCTACAACTACTGTGAAAGTATTTAGTGTAGTGTATAAACATAATGTGTATGTTTACACCGTGTATTGCACCAAAGACATGCATGTCATGTAGCGTGGGCGGAAACCCACACAGACTGCACAGACATACCAGGTAGGTATGTTAGTATGTGGATATCCAATCGCACAAATTTAGACTGTGCATAGCGCCGAAGCGCCCTTACCAATGGAGTGTGGGAGGGAATCGGAGTACCCGGAGGAAAACCACACAGACTGCCTACACATACCGTGTAGGTATTATAGCATGCATGATAAACATTGAACATGTTTAACTGTGCAGAAGGCCAAAGGCGCACATACCGTCAGCGCGTGGGAGGAAACCAGAACACCCGGAAGAACTCCACGCAGACAGCACACAGATACCGTGTAGGAATGATAGCATGTGAATCAACATATTGCACATGTTTATGTTGTGCATTTCCATTGGAGCGTGGGGGAAAACTGGAGTACCCGGAGGAACCCCATGCAAACAGTATACCCATACTGTAAACATGTATAGTATGTGCAATAAACATATTGAACATGTCTATACTGTGCGGAGAGCCGAAGCGCACATACCATGAGAGCGCGGGAAGACACCGGAGCCCACGCCGACCCAGAGAGTATAATACATACATATACTGTGAAAGCATCTGGAGTCGTGCATAAACATATTTTGTACGTTTATATCATGTATGGCACTGAAACACAGCATTGGAACGTGGGGGAACTCTCACACAGACACAGAGACCAATAACACATACATACACTGTGAATGTATGCAGTGTAGAGGTATAGGATGAGTTTAAATTATGGCACAGAGGCGCATAATCTTCTCTGTGTCATTCCAACCTGCTTGACTGTGCTGCCGAAGCAGCATGCAGGTAACAGGTAACCTCTGATCCTCAGACCGTGTGTCTGTCAGAGCTCAAGCGTTCCCCAGGAAATGGCGGGAAATGTTGCCTCAGGATATCACACAGAAGGCTCACAGGGACTAGAGACATAAATGAATAAAGTCCTCCCCCCCACCATGTATCATCCATGCTGCTCTGAGGCAGCGTGTGTGGAAAACAGTGAGGAAGCTTGTCACAGCAATTTCAGCTTGAGCGTGTTTCTCACATCATCAATGAGATCACTTACAAGCACCCTGTCATTCACTGACACAGAACTGCAGTCTTCCTCACAAGGGAATGTCCTGTTCATAAACAGTAAATATTCAGAGGTAGGGTCCTGAGCACAGTAGCTAGGCCCATATCTGACTCAGAGCACTCCTTCACTAAAGATTTTTGTGGGGAGAAGGGGCTTATAGCTCCTTTTGCTCACACACCGCTTCCATTCTGACAGGAATGATTCCAGGACTGCTGACAACAGGTCCATAAGGACCGCAGGTGCAGGAAACATATGAACATGTTTAACTGTGCAGCACTGCCAGTTGCCCCAGGCAAGTGTGGAGAGCAGGTGTATCAGACTCCATAACGCCACCCTCTGAGACCTTATACACTATACAGTGAATATACAGTCCACCCACTGGCTACGCTGAGGCTGAGGAGGGAATACCCGGAGGACCCACCAACCCTTAAGGACCGCTCAGTCTGTGAGGAGATTGTGAGGGGATTTGCCCTGCCGCTAGAATCGAAAATAAATGCGCGGCGGCCACAAGAAAATGGGCGCCGGCCGCAGCTACAACTGCACCATTGAACGCCAAGATGGCCGCTGAGCGCGAAATTAAAAGCTCCCGCTAATGCGCACGCTAACGGTGCACGCAATAATCACCTCACACACCAGAAAAAACTGCAGACATGAGCGCCCAGCCAGGCCAGGGTGACCCCCAAGCACCCCACAGCACAGCACCAGTACAGGGTGCAGAGAGCAGCATAACAGGGGGGAGACAGGGAGAACCCCCCACACACAAAAACACAGCCAGTATGTACTCACCTTGCAGCAGGAGAGACTACTTACCCATCCCTAGAGGGACCCACTGGCTTGTTTCAGACAGACCTATCACAGAGTCGTACTGCGTAGCTGTCGGCCCGGTCCACCGCGAGAGATACAGTAGGTACTGTTCAATCTTGAGAGGACCACGGGAGCATGAAAGCAACCCGGCCAACCCTGGAGCCATGGGGTATGTCGTGAACTGAGTCTCACGCACACAAGGCGAGGATCAGCATGCTCGATGGTCGGACAGGGAAGACTACGAGGATACTAGTGTACCCAACCTATTGCCCAGCCGACAGTTGATTGAAGGTCTCAAAAATAAAATAATAAAATTCCCAAAGGAATACAATTTAAAAGTAAAATCTTCCAGGAGACTGGCTCCTGAGAGAGCCACGTCTTCTCCTTCTGCTAGGCAGAAAAAAACTGAGGTCTGCTGACTGCAGGTGGGAGGGTAATGTCCGGAGGGACCGCCCCCCTGAGCGGGGCTGTTCAGCTCTGGTTTGTTCTAGAATGTTTCTAACATTCTGCCTAGATCTTCTCCTGCAAGCAGGGACATATACCCACACGTTTACAGTATCCAGCTGTGTCAGTCCATGGACGATAAGAGAAAACAACTGTGGTGGATGACCGAAGAATTCTTTCCCTGGTGAAGAAAACACCCTTCACAACAGTTGGCCAGATCAAAAACACTCTCCAGGAGGTAGGTGTATGTGTGTCAAAGTCAACAATCAAGAGAAGACTTCACCAGAGTGAATACAGAGGGTTCACCACAAGATGTAAACCATTGGTGAGCCTCAAAAACAGGAAGGCCAGATTTCCAAACAACATCTAAAAAAGCCTTCACAGTTCTGGAACAACATCCTATGGACAGATGAGACCAAGATCAACTTGTACCAGAGTGATGGGAAGAGAAGAGTATGGAGAATGAAAGGAACTGCTCATAATCCAAAGCATACCACCTCATCAGTGAAGCATGGTGGTGGTAGTGTCATGGTGTGGGCATGTATGGCTGCCAATGGAACTGGTTCTCCTGTATTTATCGATGATATGACTGCTGACAAAAGCAGCAGGATGAATTCTGAAGTGTTTCGGGCAATATTATCTGCTCATATTCAGCCAAATGCTTCAGAACTCATTGGGCGGCGCTTCACAGTGCAGATGGACAATGACCCGAAGCATACTGCGAAAGCAACCAAAGAGTTTAAGGGAAAGAAGTGGAATGTTATGTTATGGCCAAGCCAATCACCTGACCTGAATCTGATTGAGCATGCATTTCACTTGCTGAAGACAAAACTGAAGGGAAAATGCCCCAAGAACAAGCAGGAACTGAAGACAGTTGAAGTAGAGGCCTGGCACCAGCATCACCAGGGATGGAACCCAGCGTCTGGTGATGTATATGTGTTCCAGACTTCAGGCTGTAATTGACTGCAAAGGATTTGCAACCAAGTATTAAAAAGTGAAAGTTTGATTTATGATTGTTAATCTGTCCCCTTACCTTTGGTCCCTTAAAAAGTGGGAGGCACATATACAAACTGTTGTAATTCCTAAACCGTTCACCTGATTTGGATGTAAATACCCTCAAATTAAAGCTGAAAGTCTGCAGTTAAAGCACATCTCGTTCATTTAATTTCAAATCCATTCTGGTGGTGTATGGAGCCAAAAATATTAGAATTGTGTCGATGTCCCAAAATTTATGGGCCTGACTGTATACTGACAAAGTGATAATAGTTCAGTAAACATATACTAAAGGTAGTAATAAAGTGCTTTCAAAATAATATGAATAAAGTGCTTTCCAGAGTTCTGATAATAAAGAGACAAAGTCAGACACCACTAATAGGTGAAATTGAAATCAGGAGGATAACGATACCCAGATGATCAGGTATTTAGATCTCCAAATGCTGTAATGCAGGGATATGCAATTAGCGGACCTCCAGCTGTTGCCAAACTACAAGTCCCATGAGGCATAGCTAGACTATGACAGCAGCAAGCATGACACCCAGAGGCAGAGGCATGATGGGACTTGTAGTTTTGCAACAGCTGGAGGTCCACTAATTGCATATCCATGCTGTAATGGATTGCTCTCAAACCTTCATTACTTTTCAATCCTTCATATACACGTGTTGCTCAAAAAGAAAAGAATGACAAACTCATTGTGCAGATAAAATAGACTGGGAGTGACATAAATGTAATATACCACAGTTGCACTCACACATGCCCCGCAAAAAGATCGCATATAGGAAGGTCATTTGCATAGATAAAACTCCTCACTTTTAGCTGTCCGTGCTTCACACAGCACTGTGGTTGATGGCTCCTCCTTACGCGTTACATCACTGGACACGTGACTTTTTAAAAGGTCTATGCAACTGACCTTCCTATATGCGATCTTATTGCGGGGCATGTGTGAGTGAAACTGTGGTATATTACATTTATGTCACTCCCAGTCTATTTTATCTGCGCAATGAGTTTGTCATTCTTTTCTTTTTGAGCAACACGTGTATATGAAGGATTGAAAAGTAATGAAGGTTTGAGAGCAATCCATTACAGAATTTGGAGATCTAAATACCTGATCATCTGGGTATCGTTATCCTCCTGATTTCAATTTCACCTATTAGTGGTGTCTGACTTTATCTCTTTATTATCAGAACTTTATTCATATTATTATTTTGGAAGCACTTTATTTATTACTACCTTTAGTATATGTTCACTGAACTATTATCACTATGGCAGTATATATTGGATCACTGTGCAATAATATTAATGTTGATGATAGCGCTTTATTAACTCTATTAGGGATGTGCCATTGACTTTTAGATTTTTTGCTTTTTTGTCTTTGGAGACTGATTTGTTCGGTTTCAATTAATTTACATGCTTGTCCCTTGGCTTATGTGTACGACACACCTGCTGACGATCGAAGCACCAAACTCAGTGCCCAGGATAGGGGTTTCAAGTTCACAATGTTTTGTGATGCTTGTATCATTGCATGTGTGTCCAATACTAGTGGCCAAAATTACATTGTATTAATCGTATTAATTGCTTTCGTGCGGGCAGAGAAGCACACATCTACATGCATTTTACACACATTTACATGTATGTGTGTGTACCGTTTATATAGAGAGTCTCATCCGGATAGATATACGATCCCTTGATGTCCCATGGTTTATCTCCACACTTATTTATTTAAATTTAAGGTAGTTCTTAATTTCCTAAATTCTTATTATGCATAGAATGGGGGTTCTTGCATCATTTTTCCCATGCCCATTTCTTTTGCTTTGCCTGTTACAAAAAGAATACTCACAACATTGTTCAAATACCTCAAAAATGAGATTGGTTTTTATGTTGGATTTGTTGAGTGATTTGTGGACATCAAGGGAGTGCCCATAGGTGTACATTAACTATCCTGTGCATGTATTATGATTTTTTGAGTATAATGTTTTTAACTTTGTTCTATTTTTTAATAATGATTTGTGTTCATATTGAAAGAAAATCATTTAATTTGTTAGCAATAGTTTAAACTGCTCATATTTGAAGTTTGCATCCACAGGCATATATGTGAGTAGGGGTTGTATTTTTCCTTGATATTTGTAGCCTTACGGCACACTTACCATATATACAATAGAGGTCTAGTGTACCTCAAAGTATTTGTGAATACACGTTTCCTTCACACATCTTTGTAAGGTGGCATCCATTCATTTATAGTCTTGTCTACAGACACTTTTTCTTCATTATTATAATTTAGTTACCTCATTTAATCTTCATTATTTCACAATTTCATTATTCTCAATTATGTTTATTAACAACTAAGTTTACATTTGTTTATGCACAGATATGCAGTATCCACAATCACATCATAGAAATTCATCTGAACACTTTGCTTTGGTTTGTTTTCAGTTTTAAATTCATTCATTTACTTCATTCCATACACTTGGATATATATATTTATGTGCACCTTTCCAATCACATATGTTAGTCATGTGTGTCAATTAAGTTCACTTAATTAGATAATTGGATCTAATTAACTACACACGTAGTCACATGTCCAATATGGATCAGTATATATATTACATTGTTTTTGGTGGTAGGGTAGCTATGAATAAGCACTGTTAAGTGTGAAACGCGTCAGCTCGTTTGTCCCATTTTCTGCTGTGGCTTGTATTTTAGATTTTTTACAATAAAGGCTAAATTCCGGAGTGCGGCTGTCCAGAACCTTTCCTTGCCTCACAAACAGGAGGGGTGAGAACGGGCACCCTTGTCTAGTTCCGTTATACATTTCGAAGAATGGGGACAAACTCCCGTTAACCTCTACAGACGCTGTGGGGTGGTTATATAGTGTTTTATTCTGTTGGGCCTAGTCCCAAAGCTTCTAACGTGTTCATCATAAATCCCCAGTCTACCGTCAAATGCCTTTTCAGCATATATTGACAGGAGTGGAGCTGGGGGCTTTCCACCTCTCAGGTTCTGCAACAGAAGCAATGTTCTTACCCGTTATCTTTATCTTCCCTTCCCGGAAAAAAACCCCAGTCTAATTAGCATGGATCCATTCAGCCATCAACTCTTTCAGTCTAGTCGCTAATACCTTTGCATATAAAATGTTGTATCTACATTTAACAATGCTAAACAGTATGTCTATAGCTTGAGCACAGAGTTGCATCTTTCCCTTCCTTAAGTATTACAATGACATAGGCCTGCAGTGTCCTGGACTCTTTCATGTTGCTATGTTTTTTAAAGCCAATTAAAACCCATCCTGCATTATTGGCTCTTCCAAGACTAGTAATTTTTTCGCTGGAATTAAAGGTAGGCCTGCGTTAAGGTATTCTTGTATCGTTTTGTGTTCCCTGTGATCCCTATGGCGTACCCTGCCTATTTCTGATGTAGAAAGTACAACCCCACTTTTATTATTTTTCATTTTCCCTATAAAATTTACTTATGGTTGAAGCCCTATATCCGATACAGATATGAAATAATATGAATAAGATAGATAGACTTAACATAAGACTTACAACATGAAATGGACCTGAAGTGTGCCCTGATCTGATGGACGGTATGCCAAAATAAGGGGGCATACCCAAGATTAGAATGAATATTTTGTGGAGAGAAATGAATTTTGAGAAATGCCCTAAAAAAGGGAATGGGAGGGTGGGTATCACTCACAGGAAACCAACGAAGACTGCAGGTGAGTGGGCTGGTTAAATAGCCCCCCGGGCTCCTCCCATAAATTCAGGCCAGCATACTGGCCTTCTAACTTATGGTTGAAGCCCTATATCCGATACAGATATGAATAAGATAGATAGACTTAACATAAGACTTACAACATGAAATGGACCTGAAGTGTGCCCTGATCTGATGGACGGTATGCCAAAATAAGGGGGCAAAAACATTCAGGTAGGGATGTAGTTTTATTGGTTTTAGCTTTGTTCATTGAGCAAGTTTGGTGAATGCTTGTGCCATTTCCACCTGAGGATTGGAGGATGTGCTGGACGAAGCAGGCAGACTTCCACCTGTCAAGTCTCTTAATAGTCGTGATCTGGGACCCCACACCGGGATGTGGCCGAGGCCGCTCCAATACGATAAGAGCGACTGGAGCACTGACTGGGGTTGAGGTGTGGTAGCGTGGAAGAGTGAGTGAGTGAGTGTGAAGGTGACAGGACCCAAATTGACCTAACCGCCCCACCGTTGATCCAGAGGAAGGTGAAAACCCCAGCCGAGCCTAGGCCAATTGCTACAGCAGGGGAGAAAATTCCTTCCCGATCCCCCGAGAGGCGACCGGGTGAACCCTGGATCAACTTCCTATGGTTGGTTGTGCCCCGATGAATTCTCATGTGTTTGATGAACTGGCAGGCACTCAAGGGTTTGATCAGGAAAGGTAGTAGGGGACAAGAGTTTGACTGTTCAGGTAGGAGTGACAGAAGGCGATCGAGTAAGGTTACTGCACACCAGAGATTGTTTGTTTTTAGAGTTAAATGTCTAACCCGGTGCCTAATCGCTGGGTTTTGGATAGTGCCAGGTGGAGGATGAAACGATCTTGGTAGCGTGCCCAGTGAGGTCTACGTAGAACTTGGCCGGCGGGGTAGCTGCGGGTGAACTCGCTAGGCCGCAAGAACCCGTGGTAGGCCAAGTCGAAGGCTGCTTGAATGACCAGGCTGGGGAGAAGGCCAAATGGGGAACTAGCGAGGGTAGTGGACATTAACTGGTGCTGAGGGCATAGTTGTACGGGCCTGCGTAGGAAGGACATGACTTGGACTTGCCTTTACTAATAATATCGACCGTGGCCTGGTTGTCGGTGGTGAAGGCCACGGTTTGTCCTGTCCAGATATGACCCCCAGAGCTGAGCGGCTGCCACGATCTGGTATTGTTCGAACAGGGAGGAAGTCCAGGTAAACCCTGGGATTAGGAGTGTCTCTGGAAGCCATGGTCCTGCAAACCAATAGTGGCCAAAAATTGCAGCGAAGCCTGTGGAGGCTGCGGCATCTGTCACTACCAGCGTGATGGGGGCGATATTGATGGTATACTTTGATACTGTTTCACGTAGTAATGAACTCCTCCCATAATGACAGGTCCGCTACTGCCGCGGTGTCTAAGTTAAGGATCTGAAGTTAAGGATCTGATCGGGGTCCTGTGTCTGGGAGAGGAAGACCAGGAGGCGTGATACAAGAAGATCGACCCTCGGGAATGATCCTTGCTGCAAATTGAGCATTCCCGGGAGAGACTGAAGCTGCTCCTTAGTACACCCCCGTGTACGGGTGAAGTCTTGGAGAATTGACCTGACGCGGGTCGGCTTTAGGGACGACAAACGTAGTGAAAGCTAGTTTGAGTGTTTAGCACGACAGAGAATAGGTGAGCAGCCAAGTTGCTACTGGAGATGAGTGACCGATTCGAGTCGGAATGCTTGCAGCGACTGCAATTAAGCCGCTTTATTGGAAAAATGAAAACAAAGTTAGCGGAAATTTTGAGTATGTAGGAACGACCGTGCGCAACATTGTATATGCAGATGGAGTGAGATGTAAAGGTTTATGCTTGATAACGGACGTAAGGCCAGGAATCTGAATTGTAAGTACCACTTTATTGGTATCACTGATGCGAATAGTTCGAATCGGGCTGAGGTGTGAGCACCGGTGGGGTTTGGTTTGTAAAGGATCTTAAACGTTGAGCCGGTGCTGCGACTGGACTCGGATCGGTCGGTGAAGTTTGTATTGCAGAGGATCCGAATCGTTGCGCCGATGATGCGACTAGATTTGGAACGGCTGTAGATGTAAGGTGATGAGGGAGCTCATGTTCCGGATCCGCGTCGTTGCACTGATGATATGACCAGACTCAGATCGGCTGATGGTGTTAGTGGTTGAAGGGGTTTGTGATTGCTGAGGATCCGAATCATAGGGCCGACGTTGCGACTAGATTCAGATCGGCTGTTGGTAAGTGCTTGGTACACATCCTTTTTTTTTTTTTTTTTTTTATAGGTTTTTTTTTTATATATATATATATATATATATATATATATATATATATATATATATATATTTTTTTTTATAGGTTTTTTTTTTTATAGTTTTTTTTTTTTTTTTTTTATCTATATAGTTTTTTTTTTTGTTTTTTTTTGGGAAAATTACGTCCAACCTGGTGCAGGGTGGACCTACTTGACTGACCTGGAGGAGAAATGACAGGTGGTGAGGGGTTTGACTAGCTGATTTGAACACGACTGCATCTGTTGTTTCATACACGCTGTTACACTCGGCACTGGTTTAGTGCCTTTTACATGTAAGTGCATTTCTTTTTATTAAATATCCTTTTATATGCGGAGAACACTATGGTCTGCCTGTCTTTTATATATATATTTATATACACACCTCATTGGAGTCATTTGTGATCCGGTCCATCTGCTGTTGTCATCCAACTATCCCGGAGCTGCAATACATGCCTGAGACGTATATACCCATATGGGAAGGTATCTGTGACTCTCTAACCAAAGGGTCCACTTTGGGAGGTGAGCGGCCATTCTTATTACTGGTGGAGGTCTCTCACTGTGTTCACATCATCTGCATGTTTCCGATTCTATAAATCACTCTAGAAGATCACTGGGATTGTCTTTTGATCTATGGACTTGTTCAGTGCTGCACTGCCTTTTTATATAAGTGAGCGGATCGGATGGTGGAGCTTGTCGGAGAAATTAGTGACAAAAATGTCCCATGACAGAGGCATGAATCGGTGTGCCGCTGGTGCGACTGACAACGACCGGGCTCTGAAGCATATACTGAATTGAGGCCAACTACAACTGGGGCACGCTTAAGACGAGCCTGCACACGAGAATGCAAGTGGGTTCGAATCAGATGCGTGACAGTGAAACGAGTGACAGAAATTTCCCATGACAGACACGAATCGGTGCTGCGCTGTGCGAGGAACAGCAAGCGAACTCTGGAGCATGTACTGAAATGGGGCCAACAGCGACTGGGGCACGCTTGAGACGAAGCTGCACCTAAGGATGGGCGTAGATTCGAATCAGATGTGTTACAGTGGAACGAGTGACAAAAATGTCCCATGACAGAGGCATGAATCGGTGCGCCGCAGGTGCGACTGACAACGACCGGGCTCTGGAGCATGTACTGAAATGAGGCCAACAACAACTGGGGCACGCTTAAGACAAGTCTGCACACGAAAATGCACGTGGATTCAAATCAGATGCGCGATAGTGAAATGAGTGACAGAAACTTCCCATGACAGAGACTTGAATCGGTGCGGCGCTGTGCGTTTAACAGCAAGCGAACTCTGGAGCATGTACTGAAATGGGGCCAACAATGACTGGGGCACGCTTGAGACGAAGCTGCACCCAAGGATGCACGTGGATTAAAATCAGATGTGTTACAGTGCAATGAGTGACAAAAATGTCCCATGACAGAGGCATGAATCGGTGCGCCGCAGATGCGACTGACAACGACCAGGCTCTGGGGCATGTTCTGAGATGAGGCCAGCAATTGGGGCACGCTTGGCGAACCTGCACACGAAAATGCGCGTGGATTCAAATCAGATGCGTGGCTGTGACATGAGTGACAGAAATTTTCCATGACAGAGGCATGAATCGTGCTGCGCTGTGCGACTATCAGCAAGCAAACTCTGGAGCATGTACTGAAATGAGGCCAGCAACTGGGACATGTATGGGACGAACCTGCACATAAGAATGCGCGTGGATTCAGTTTAGATGCGTGATGGTGACGTGAATGACAGAATTCTCCCATGATCTAGGCACGAGACGGTGCGCCGCATGTGTGGCTGACAACGAGCGAACTCTGGAGCATGTACTAAAATGAGGCCAGCAACTAGGGCCCGCCGGGACGAATCGGTGCATTGTGGATGCGACTTGGATTCATATCAGAGTGATGCAGAGGAAATCACTATCGATGCAAGACAAATCAGTAGCTATTTGCAGGGTTTTATGAGGAGAGAGAAGGGTGTGCGAGATGAGACAAGTGAAATTACTATCAGTGGAATGAGATGACAAACTAGCGGGGACGAACCAGTGAGTCGCTGATGCGACTAGATTCGACCGGAGGGTAATGCAAAGTAAAATAACTGTAATGATAGACAGTGCATTCTAAGTGACATAAGCCTACTACTTGGCGTGAAACAACAAGAAAGAGGGAAAAAAAAAAAAGCACAAAACTAAACTGATAAACAGCTCTGCGTTTGTGTTCACGAATTGCACGACAAGACTGTGGTCTTGCACGAGGCTGAAATAAGGCCGCATATGGAGACTTGACTAATGACTCGCAAGTTCCACAGCGGGGTTTTGATGACATGGTTTACCTGGCAAACCGTGCGTTAAGCAAAGAAATTGCATGAATCCTACCTGTGACAGTTTGAAAACTTGATGTACGAAAAGCATGGTGGGTGTCCAAGACATCCAAAAAGTGTGGTGTTGCGCCATGCATGACGCACAAAAAATTACTTTGGTTTGGTAAACGAGTGAGAGGAAAAAACGTGTACAAACAATACGCAAGTTCCGCTGCGGGAACTAAAACACACGGCATGAGGGCAAACAACAAATGGCAACGATGGAAAGTATGCAACGTATGTGATCCGAATCAGTTCGTAAATATACGAAAGGAATCCGATACGAATCGATAGTGAGGAGTATAGAATTAATGTAATGCAAATTGGTTGTATAGTGTATGCCGCCCTTTACTCTAAAACTGAACACCAATCAATCACCCCTCCCCCCAGGCTAACCAGTGCAGAGAGGCAGCAGGTGGGACTAATTAGAGTCTCCCTTCTTTTTTTTTTCTCTTTTTTTTTTCCCCAAATGGAAGAGACGGCAACCTTATGGACAGTGAATCTTTACGTCCAGTGAAACCTACGGCGAGTGATATCGGACAATGACCGAAAGCGACTCGGAGGTTTGGATTTATAAATGAATCGTATGTATGGGACAGACAATAACTCAGAAGCAGACTTTTAAAGAAAGGAATGCAGGACAGGAAGCATTACTAATTGCAAGATTGCACCTGACGCAAAAGATTCGAAAAGTACCTGCGATAGTGAGCGGGAACCGCCGACGAAGACCACAAACGAAGACGCCGAAATGCCCTGCGATCGAAACGCCAGGACTCACAAACATGAGGTGAGCTGGTAAGAGTCGGCCCAGTGAGATCTATTATCACTCACAGGAAACCAACGAAGACTGCAGGTGAGTGGGCTGGTTAAATAGCCCCCCGGGCTCCTCCCATAAATTCAGGCCAGCATACTGGCCTTCTAACATATTTTTTATTTTTTAATATTATTGCGGTTTAATTCCCCATTGGTATCTTTCCCTCGCCACTCTGTTGAACACCTGTCGCGTCTCTTGTTCCATTAGTTCTTTTAATTCATCTATTTAATATTAGGGACTGCTGGACTTTTTTATGCGATTTTTCCAACTTGTGCATTTCTGTTATTAACCTTCTTATGTTACTCCTCCTTTCTGCCTTTTTTTTGTCCCTATAGAAATCAAAATGCCCCTGATGTAGGCCTTATGGGACTCCCATATCGTGACTTAAAACCTCTGGGGTTTCATTTAGCAGGAAATATTGTTCTAGTTCTTTTTTATTTCATTTTCTACCTCTTTATCTTGTATCAGTTCCTCATTTAAAGGAGTTGTAAAGGTACATAATTTTTTGCATATATCTGATATATATGCTGCATACATAGGGCATCTATATATTATTTCCACCAAAATTTTTATTTTCCCTGTTTTATACATACCTATTTCCGGCACTTCCTCCTTTACAGTCCCCTTTAGATTTCCACAGCTTTCGGGTATTGGAGCGCGCTCCCTGCCACTACGTCATATGTGAATGTGAACTACAATTCCCTTTACGCTTAGCGGCATCGCGCATTGCCGCATTTTCCTGACTGCTTGAACTAAAACAAGCATGGAAGGCGGGGCTACAACGTTTTACACGGCTGCGTCTCTTGTTCTGCCAATATCTCTGTGCCTGTGAGCGCAGACAGCGAGATGTAGTCCCTGTGGAGGGAGCGCGCACGCACGCACATGAAAACCCCCTTCAGAACGGCTCTGCTGACGGGGCAACCATCTGGGAGAACAACAGGAAGTGGGGAAAACGGACCCAAAAAAAAGCATTTGAAAACGAAAATGAAGGAAAAAGTAAGTGAAAACACACTACACTACCTTAAAGGAGCAGGATAAGCAGAAAAAATCCGAGGGTTTAGTATCACTTTAACTTCCAGGTACTTATTTTACTATGGGTTCCCATAGTTTTTATCTTCACTGTTACTGGGGCATGATCCGATGGGTTGGTTATTTCTATAGATGATTTAACTAGCAATCTGTGCTTCATCATTATATAATCTAGCCTAGAACAGGTCCCATGTACCAGTGAAATGTATAATCCTTTAGGATCCGTTCACCACTTGGTGTTCCGAATCACGGGCAGAATCTTGTACTACTTTTGGGCGACAGGCCTCCCGAGATTCTGTTTTGCGCGATTTTACCGCGATTGTCGCCCAACGAATCGAGGCAAAATTACGCCGCGATAGGGGTGCCATTGGAAGTGATGGGGATCACATGGGCGTCCTGTGATTTGCCGCTATTTTGAATCCCGGGCAGAATCGTGGCGACTCCGCCCGTGATTTGGAATGCCAAGATGTGAACGGAGCCTTACTTCAGGATGTTGAGCTCTCCACACATCCACTAGTTGACATTGATGCAATTTTTTCTTTGCCATAGAAAGCCGGCGATTCCCAATCACAGGTACACGGGAAGAGCTTTCTACCCGTGAGTCCATGCAGAAATTTAGATCTCCAGCTACAATCAATTTAGTCCATTAACTTTCCAAGGACCTTTTTCAGGAATCTTGTCAGGTTTATATTAGGACTGTTTACTGTAAATTACCTAGTGTACACTCCATTTCCTGTAGCTTTCCCTTCAAAAACATATACCGTCCTTCCGGATCTATCCACCTGTCTTCTACCGAGAATTTTACCTCTCTTGCAAATGCAATTTCTACTCCTTTTGCTCTTTTAGTTGTGGAACCCCCATAAAACCATTTCGGGTGATGTTTTGAATACAATTTTACTTTTGCATCGTGTGAGAAATGTGTTTCCTGTAAAAAAAAAAAAACGACGCTTGCTGAATACTGTTTGATTTAGTTTAGAATCTTGTGTCTTTTCGTTGGGGTATTCAACCCGCGTACATTATAGGTTAGAAAATGT
Source organism: Rana muscosa (assembly GCA_029206835.1). NCBI lineage: Eukaryota > Metazoa > Chordata > Amphibia > Anura > Ranidae > Rana > Rana muscosa. The sequence goes on from CM055122.1 coordinate 360,145,379, forward strand.
AATGTCATGTTATCTTTTCATCTCCATTATCTCCCTTGCTTCCACATTTCTCTTCCTTTGTACTCGCCACCCGGCAAGTAGGGGGAGAGAAGGCAAGATGGGGAGAGAAGGGAGATTCTAATGACAGGGAGGTTTCCACACATTTAATCAAATATATTTTCCCCTTTTGCCTGCCTTCAACCCCCCCCCTTCCCTCCTTCTGCCCCACCATTCCATCTTCCCCCCTCCCTCTCCTCAACCTATCCCAATACTAATGATCTTATACTTTAGGATTTTAGACCTAGTCCTGGTCTGCGGGTAGACAGTAGTTTTATTTTCCTTCATACATTTATAGTGTCTTCTCATTTGTCTACTCCTCCTAGTTAGGGTTGCGCTCTGTCTAGCGCCCTTGCTGAGCCCTCCCTCTTCTCCCTTTTGGAGCAAAGGCCCAGAACCCACCAGGAACCTGGGTACCTCATCCCTTTCCTTTTCTTAATATTTCGTCCTCACCCTGTTTCTCCTCACCAATCCTTAGCCAAATCTTATGTATATCCTATCAGTTTCCTTTCCCTATCTTAATGTGGGGACATTAAGATAGGGAAAGGAAACTGATCGAATATACATAAGATTTGGATAAGGATTGGTGAGGAGAAACAGTGGTAAGACATGAGAAAAAGAAGGACTTCGTCCCTAAGAAGAGCGTAACATCATAGAGACAAGAGGACGGGGGTCCTCTTGTCTCTGATGTTACGCTCTTCTTAGGAACCAATTGCCACTGGTCTTCTTCCATCTGTAGTCCTTTTTCTTATGTCTGACCACCCCGGAATGTACATGGCAGGGAGCTCTAGTTTTGTACAGAACTCTTGTAGTTCTTCACGGAATCTTTGGCTGAACGTCTGTCTTTCCCCCCTATCAAACATGCAGGAAAGCTAGATTGTAAAGCATATCTTTGTCTATGCATTTGTTCCAAAAGTGTTAGTGTTTCAGATGATAAGTCCGCAAAAATTTGAAGATTTACACACTCAAATCTTAATGGTGTTGCGCCTCTCAGTTTTCCCCATATTTGTGCTTTTTCTTCATACTAGTGAAACCCCACTATTACATCTCTTGGGGTTTCCTTTGCTATACTTTGAGGTCATTTGATGCTGTGCACTATTTCTATTTTTAATAGTTCCGTCACTGGTCTCCCCAACATAGGGTTGAAATTTTTTTCATTGAATCTTCTCCTTGCATCGCTTCTGGTAGACCTCGGATTGTCAAGCTTTTTCTTCTGTTTCGATATTCCTGATCCTCTAGTTTATATGCCATATTCCCTTGCTCAATTTGCAGAATTTTCAATTCATTTTTTAATTCATTTATTACTTGAGTGTGCGTGTTCAGTCTCCTTTCTGTATCTTCTACTCAGGTCACTATCTGACCTAGATCTCCATATAGCGTAGTCATTTCAGTTTTAAGAGAATGTTCCAATTTTGCAAACATATCTGGCATTTCTAATTTTGTAGGTAATTGGGCTTTTAGACTTTGTTCTTCCGTACATTTTATTTCAGGGTCACTTTCCGTCTCTAGGTCTATTTTTGACTGATTGAGCGAGTTTGTTTCCCCAGAGGTCCTATTTAGTCCACTTTTATTTTTTCCTATTATCTGTTTCCCACAAGCTCCCAGCTGTTTCTCCGTGGTCGACTTGTTATTGTTTCCTTCTTGAGACATTTTTTTTATTGTTCCAGGGCTAGCGCTTATTTTTTAACTCTTTCTTTTGCAGATTTTATTTACATTGTGGTTTCTTTTCCTTTTACTCCCGCATGCGTCCTTCAAATGGGTAACCTCTGGTTATACTGGTCTAAGTCTCTTCTGCAGCCACAAACTTCCCTTTGTTTCCGTTTTCCTTATTTAATTGTCACCTTTTATCTCCCCGGTGGTAGTCACTTAACCCCTTTTAGCTCATGTAAAACCCTGTTTTCCACGCTTCCTTCGTCTTTTGCTTTGAGCAAGTTCTCTTATTTTATTTATTTTTCACAAGTTTCTGTTAGGGTTGTGGTATAAAGCCTTTATTTTGCAAGTAGCTTATTCATTTTGTAGTATTTGTAGCACTAGCCTTTTTATTTTTAAATGTTTTTGGTGACTCGGGTAATGAGAAATGAATCGCTGCAAGTGTCCGGTTTAGAGCCTGCTCTGTGTCCCACAGCTGTCTTCTGGAAGCACCGCATGTTTGGCATACGCAGCTTAAAAAAGCTGGCTGTGCGCCGGGACGAACTGCACCTGCGTGCACACACACGTGCTCGGCGAATGAGCGTGGCCGCATTCGCGCATGACGCAAATCTTCGTGCGCCCAATAAGGCTACTGCTCCAGTGTGGCTGCCAGCAAACAAACACTAGTGAGTATAGCGGCACTCTTGAGAATGCACGTGCGCTATGGCTGCCAGACAACAACTGGTGAGTATAGCAGCACTCTTGCGAATGCACATGATCCCTGGTTGTCAAAAAAACTGTTAAGTTTCAGTGGCGCTTTTGCGAATGCACTTGCGCCACATTGACTTTTGTAAATGCATGTGCGCCCTGGTAAAACCAAGGCGAAATGGAGCAGCGTTGTGCGCCATCATCAGGTAAAAAACAACCAGACACAAGTAACAAGGTACACTTTGCAAACACCCACAGTTAGCCCAAAAACACCCCCCTATGGTCACCGCACACAGGTGTCCAGCCCTTAGCTAGCTTGACTGATTATTACAATCACTGGGACACCCCACAACCCGTCCAGGTGCAGGGCAGCTTAGAAACTAAGAGCCCAATCTTCACCCATCACGGCGGGTTCCTGTTACTTGAGGACCTTCAAGGACTGGGTACCCTTTTCATGTTTAGGGTCCACTCCCCTGCAGGAATGCCTTAGCGCTGTAGTATCCCAGATTCCACTTTGCAGGGTCCAGCGCCCGGAGGCAGCTTACAGGTAAAACCTTGCAGGATCTTGAGTCTTCTTTGCAAGGCTCTGGTACCATTTATCTAGGCTATAAAGCCTGTGTCAAATGTATCCGATCGGTCAATCCCTTGATTCATTTAAGAACTGTTTGTGGGACTACAGACCTGGAGCTCAGCGGGCTCAAACAAATGTGCCATCCACCTTGTAGACACTGGTAGAAAACGGAAGGAACTTCCTGTATGAAAGGGGTTATATAGGGGATCACTTCCTGCCTAAAGATTTTGGTCTACCAGTGTCTACCTGATGATGGAGCATAACCCAATATTAGCCTGACTCTGTGTCCCATGATGTATGAAAAATAAAAAGACAGAAAAAAAGAAATATATTGTTTACTTTCTGCTATAAAACACATTCAATAAAAAAATGTAAAAAAATCTACCGTATTTTTCGCACCATAAGACGCACTTTTACCCCCCAAAAAAATAGGGAAAAGTGTCCCTGCGTCTTATGGAGCGAATACTGAGCAGGCTCCGCCCCCCCATCGCCGCCGCCGTGTCAAAATACAGACACTCGGCTTCTCTGTGGAGGAGAGATGTGAGGCAGATCCTTGCTGGGGCATACCAAGGGGGAGCGGGGGGAGACGGTCTGCCCCAGGTGCCAAAACATGGGGATTGTCAGTGGTGTTGCTATAATGGTGCACTCCGCACCCAGGTAAGTTGACACCCGCCAGATGTGACCCCATCCTGCAAGCAACAAGAGCCCTGGATGGCTTTTTTTTTTCAGCTGGAACACCCCCGGCGCCGTGGTCTGGTCCAGTCTCACTTCCTGCCTCTCTCCACTTGCCGCTGCTGCTGCTGCAAACTATGTCCTCGGTCCTCCTTCCTAGCTGCTGCCCGGGTGTATCTGACGCTGAGAGCCAGCCAGAGGAGGTTGTGGATTGTAATGGCAGTGTCCTCCACTGCCTGAGGTGAGTGATAATGGGGTGGGAGGTGTGGGATGGTATCCACTGTTCATCACCTGAGCTGTTGTTATATGAGAGGCTGAAGGGGTGTTTGTGTCTGCCCTGCCATCCTGAGCTGATCTGGAAAGGGGGGGAGGTTGCTGTGTGTCCACCACCACCCTCCAAGGTATAGTGTAGCTGAGCTGATTTGATAGGGGGTGGTATTGCTGTGTGTCCACCACCCACCTATAGTAGTAATATAATATTAAATATTTTAGTACATCATTTGGTTCAGAATGTTTTTTTTTCTTGGTTTTTCTCCTCTAAAACCTGGGTGCGTCGTATGGTCAGGTGCGTCTTATGGAGCGAAAAATACGGTAATTCCTTCATCAATTTAGGCTAATATGTATTCTGCTACATATTTTTGGTAAAAAAAATCTCAATAAGCGTATATTGATTGGTTTGCGCAAAAGATATAGTGTCTACAAACTATGGGAGATTTTTACGGAATTTAAAATGGTATTTTTTTTACTAGTAATGGCGGCGATCAGCGACTCATTGCGACGAACAAATCGGACACCAAATGACACCTTTTTGGGGACCAGTGACACTAAAACATTGATCAGTGCTAAAAAATATGAACTATCACTGTACTAACACTGGCAAGAAAGGGGTTAACATTAGGGGCGATCAAAGGGTTAAGTGTGTCCTTAGGGAGTGCTTTTTAACTGTGTGGGGGATGCTTTAACTGTGGGAAGACAGAGATCCGTGTTCCTTAGCAGGAAGCACAAGATCTCGGTCTTCCCTTGTCACAGAATGGCGATCTGCCTTTCTTACATAGGCAGACCGCCATTCTGCCTCTCTCGGGAACGATATTGGCTCCTGCTGTGCCACAAAGGTATGTGATTTCACGCAGGAGAACCGCCAACCTGCAGTACATATAAGTGGGACACCTGATGTAAGAGTTACACCACTGGGGACACTGATGTAAGAGGGACACTACTGGGAACGCCTGATGTAGGGAGAGACTCCACTGGGGACACCTGATGGCATGCGACGTGGCAGGGGACATGCTTAGGGCTCCTACTGATTCTGCATTATGGTGAGTTGAACTATTTCATGTTATATTACAATGTAATAATAGTAATAATGCGCTTCAACCATCCTGACACCATAACAACGATGGTGCCGGGATGATTGAAGCGCTAACACCAGGTGTTTGGAGTATTTTTATCTGCTGATTGTTAAACTTTATGGAATACACATATTTCTATTGTGGTGTAGGATCTGGGTCTGCTGTCCCTCCAGCCTTCTTTCTTTCCTTCCTTCCTTCTCCCTCCTTCCCTCCTTATTTCTTTCTTTCTCCCTCCATCCCTCGTTCGTCTCAGACTCGGACCACACCCCCGTTGAGCCACACCCATTTAAGCCACGCCCGTTTTTTTGAAACCACAACTGTTTTTCATGTGCAACGCATTTTTCTTTCCCCGCTAAACCATGCCTTAAAATTAATGCCCCGCCTCCTAATTATAAGACACCACCTACAGACAAAAAAGTGCCCCTATAATTTTTACAATGTTGGCAACTATGTTAAATAAGCAAAATATTTGCGCTGTCATAATTAATGACATTGTGATAATAATAATCAATATGCAAAAAAGACAAATAATTATAAACAATAATAGTCCATTCATGTGATCCACAAAACTTAAGGATAGTTGAAGTGAAAAAAGGATCCAAAGCACCAAAAAAATTATGAAAGAAAGATAGTGATGTCCTACCAAATCAACTGTGGGTGTTAAACCTGGTACTCCCAGGTGGTAATTAAGTAAAGATATCCTCTTATCAGATATCATGACCTTTCAAGGCCGATATGTGCATCAGTGAGTTGTTATCCCTCACTACAGGTATATCCAGCTCAGATTGTTATAGGGACCGCCAATACTGTATCTATTGATCGCCCATAAGCCTCAGATCTAATTAAAGCGGAGGTTCTGCGGTCCATATTTTTTTTTTTTATATTCATTCAATGTTACAGCGTTAGCAATGTAAGTACTCACGTCTGCGGCACTTTAAAACACCCCCCTTCCGTTTTGCGCTAAAAAAAGAGTTTATAAAACTCTTCCTGCTTTTGCCATTTTGCTTGTGGGCATCTTGAAGCCCACAAGCATATCCTTCCGGGTAGAGATGAATGCTTCTCTCCCGGCATTCATCTCCGGATCTCGCGCACGCGCAGTGTTGACGGCGAGCAGCGCCGTCAACACTTACTGGTTGCCATCACAACGGGCATCAACATACACCTGCGTGCCCTTATCTAAAATGGCGGAATTAGATCCGCCCTCGTCACGTGACCGGCTAGACGAGTCACGTGATGATACACTTATCGTGAGATCTGAATGGAAGGAGGTTACATATTACTCCTCCGAAGCAGGACAATTTGCTCCCAGGAGTCTCTGCGATATTAGGAGCAGAGGAAAGGACACGCCTACTCCCGCGGGAGGAAATCCCGGAAGTAGCAGTAACGAAAAAACATCTAAAGAAAACTACTGAGAAAAAAAAAAAAAGGTTAGTGCACTTTTTATTTATGTGATAAGAGGGACTGCTTTTGTTAAACTTAAATTTGTGGGTGAACCTCCGCTTTAAGTCATATGTAAAGAAGAAAAGGAAACACAACCCATTGCGCAACATCCAGTTAAAAGCACAAGAGTTTTTAAAGAATTTAAAAACTCTTGTCATTTTTTTTACAGCAAAAGAGGACCCTGATCTAATAAGCTGATCAAGAAACACTAAGTAGATTTTGGTCTAATTTGGGGTATGCACTGATTACAAGTAAGTGATAACTGTTCAATTGCTTCTATGACCCTCCTTAGTACATTATTTATTTCTGCAAAATCAGGACAAATGTTATGAGAAACTAGACATTATGCACATGGTTATCCAAATTATATGGAATGCAGAAACATTTTCTAATTAAAAGCATGCCCTTTAGTAATGCCTAGACATTCTTCTTTCAATACAAGGGATTAAAACAGAAAATGAAAATCTGAAAAAAAAAAAAAAAATCACACCTTGGCAATTCTGACAGTGCATAAAGCTGTTTTTCATCACTAAGCTTATTGTCTGATATGTTGAGGAGTGTTAAACACTGGAGACAGTTGACTGGCCTGAAAGAGAAACAATGTGCAGTTAGTTTATTGAAAAAGGAGGTCACAGAACTAAGTTTTAAAACACAAGTTACCAAAAAAGAGAATATAACCCTGAATTTTAATTTTTGTAAAAACATAATTTAAAAGGTCAGTAAAAATTTTAGGGTATCCCACAGTAAGGCTGGATTCACACTTGTGTGGTGCGAATTCCAGCTCTCTTATCTCTGCAAAGAGATAAAAGAGCTGTTCAGCAGATCATCTCCATTTTAGCTGTGAATTTGGAGACCTGGGAGAGGGGAGGGGGAAGGGGGGGAAGTGTAGTGAGGAGAAGGAGAGAAATCTTGATGAGAACTGAACACATTTGCAAATCAGATGCGTGCCCATAGAAGATAATGAGCCTGAATTCGCACCTGAGCCACACCACAATGCCTAGAAAATGCACGTTTTTTGGGAAATGTGCCGTACGAATGCATCGCACATATGTGAACCAGCCTCATTAAAATCAATTTTATAATGTTATGCAAATTGGATGCGGTTTAAGCCGCAACCAATTCGCATTGGTGTGAACGGGGCCTAAATATTTTAAAAACAATGGATGGTTTTGAAAACATGTATATACAATTGAGTGAGTGAGTGAGAAACTTGTATAGCGCTACAAATGCGAACTAAATTGCATCAAGGCGCTTTTTTCCATTCAGTGTCGTCCTGATCCTTCAGAAGAGGTGGGTCTTAAGTTTTTTCCTGAAGGCCTGATGGTTTTCTTCCATGCGGATGTCCGTGGGTAGAGCGTTCCATAGCCGTGGTCCTTGGACTGGTTGTACTGGTGTTAGGTGTGCCACCATTATGCATTTGAGCACCACAGTTGCAACCTTAACCACCTTATGTCCAGCCTTTGTAACAGAACAGCCAATCAGTGCTCTAACTATAAGAAGTGGAAGTACCTGTACATCTTTTGGTTTAAGTGTGTTATGCATCTGGCGCACGCACAAAGCTGCTACACCCACTATCATTAGACAGCAAACAGCAACAGTTAAAGGCACAGTGCTTATTAGAGAAGCACTGTGCCATGTGATTGCTGTGATGACCAACCATAACAATAACCACTGTGCTTCTCTATTTACATTGGAGAGCCCTCCCCTTCCTCTCTCTCAACAGACTCAGAGAGCAGCTTGTAGTAGTTCGCCCCTAACTGGCATCAGAAGGGGCCTAATATCCACCTGGTAGAACTTAACAAATGTGTGAACAGAGGGCCATGTGACAGCCTTGCAAATCTGAGAAACAGATGCCTGAGATGCTGAAAACTCCATGAAGCACTAAAGCAGGGGTGCCCAAACTTTTGAAGAACGAGGGCCACTTTAGCGGCTTGGAAACCAGTCGTGGGCCACAATGAGCATAGCAGGCAGATGACAGGTCTGTGTCCACTCTGCATATACAGAGCAGACAGACACAGCCCGCTCTACTCTATGGGCCCTCCGATCTGCCCAGACAGGATCGGATTGGAGCTAGGCGGGTGTAAAGTGACACAAGTCCATTTACATCTGCCACTCTATAGAGGTGAATGGAGAGTCTGTTTGGGTCCGCATGAAAAACAGACAGGCGGACCCGATCGGGTAAAAGGGGCCTAAGGCTGCTTTCACACTGATGCACTGCGGTTTACCTGCACCACCTTAACTGACCTCAATCTTCACTTCTTCCTCAGGATTCCTGCGGTATCGCTGGCTGCTGCTGTTGCCCAGGTGGGTATGGCTGGTGGCTGCAGCTGTTCCCCAGGTGGGTATGGCTGGTGGCTGCTGCTGTCCCCCAGGCGGCTATGGTTGGCAGCTGCTGCCTGTCCTCCAGGGCAGGTACTGCTGGCTGGTACTACTGGCGTGTACTGCTGGCTGGTACTACTGGCGGATACTGCTGGCTGGTACTACTAGCGGATACTGCTGGCTGGTACTACTGGTGGGTACTGCTGGCTGGTACTACTGGTGGGTACTGCTGGCTGGTACTGCTGGTGGGTACTACTATCTGGTACTGCTTGCTGGTACTGATGGCGGGTACTACTGGCTGGTACTGCTGGTGGGTACTACTGGCTGGTACTGCTGGCGGGTTTTGCTGGGGGGTACTGCTGACTGGTATTGCTGGCTGGTACTGCTGGGGGGTACTGCTAGTGTCTCTGGTGGCTGCTGTCCCAGATCGTGGGTTCCCGACTCGCCATCCCTGATCATCAGTGTGATAGGAGCTGGCACCAGAGGAAGCAGGCGGCTGCAGTAGAGAGCAGATCCGATGCTTCCTGTATTACTCCTGTCACAGGCGGAGTACATTTGGTATCACTCAGCCTGTGACAAGAAACGGCGCTATACAGTAAGCATCGGCTTTGCTTCCACTAGTGCCAGCTCCATTCTTCACATTGATGCTCTGAAATAGCGGGACAGGAACCGTGATCTGGGCTTGCCGACCCGCCATCTCAGAGCAGAAGGTGGGGGGCCAGTGGTTGGGCACCCCTGCACTAAAGGATCTAGTAGCGTGTGCTTCAACAGGGAAAGGAGAAACTATCTTTTGGATCATAGGCTCGAAAAATAACCTAATCCAATTCATCAAAGAATAATGGAGTGGGAAACAGGGAACCACCATGCAGGAGTCTTTAAAAAGCGCAAAGAGAATCAGATTGCATAAAAGAGGCTGTAGCCCAAAAGTAGAGTCTCACAGCATCTGCCACATCAAGACAGTTTTCTAAGAAGGGAATAATAATGTCCTGCTTAATGTGGATTAAGGAGATGAAACCCACGACGACACCAGCACATTCGGTGCATTCGCCAGGGGTTCCGCACATATGCCGCAACACGTTCCTGGCAAGGCAGGCTTTCAGAAGATCCACATCCGGGGTGCCCATCGAAGGCAGAGCTGATGACACGCCCAGGTGCAGGGACCACTACCCCTGATCCAGCGTCTGACGACTGAGGTAATCCACTTGCCAATTTTCAAATGCCAGGAAGGTGCATGGTGAGAAAGCCAGAATATGCAAGTCCACCCACTGCAAGAAGCGAAAAGCTCTGCTGCCACAGTTCTCGCATCACCCTGGTGATTGACATAGGCCATTGCAGCGGAATCGTCCAATCTGACCCTGAACAGGAGCCTCTGGAGAAGATTCATTCAGTGCTCCACAGATTCCAGGGCATTGATGAGCAAGCAAGCCTCCTCCGGAATCCAGCTGTCTCGTGCAGATCTCAAACTCCGGACTCCTGTTGGAGGCAACATGGTCTAATGTTCTATCAGCCATGTCTGCATAGCAGGGGGCCTGGCTCATATGTGTAAGACAATACCCTACAAGCCAGCTGGAGAAAGACTGCCCTGTGAACAATGATTGGGCCAGAGGCAAATGGGCTGGCAAGGGGGGGGTTTGAATGGTGACTGTTTTGTAAAAAGTGTTCGTACCACAGAGCTCAGTCTCTTTGACTGCAAGGGCCTCTGCCATCTTGCTGGGACCTTCCTCTAATGGCCATTTTGGGCCTAAGACATGCGGCCTGCAGAAGCCTACAAAGCCCTACAGAGGCCTTCTCTATTTAACATCTGAGACCAGCCGATGAAGAGTACCCCTAGGGGATGTGTTAAGTATCTTTCATTATTATTGTTATAGACTGTATAGATATCTGTTGTTAGAATATGACATTCCTACTTTAAAGGAAATAAATGTAACATGATTTACTGAGCAACTGTGTCTGTCTTCATAGTTTACATTGTAGCATTAGACCTAGCATATTCTGGTTAGATGATATTAGTTAATAAAGGGACATACAAATACAATTAATACATAGATGCAATAGCTATATAGGGTACAATATAGTGTATATTATTGAAGGGGGGCCTACAGGGCGAAGGACTGTAACCCCTATGGGAGAAAGGCCCCCGTCGACTGTTCCAGAAGAATCCAGTTGTCCAGGGAGGCTGCAGATTCGTCTTACTTGGACAGGATGTCCTCCTGCAGAATTTTGGTACAGGACTGTGCATATGGGACCGCCTCAAAGACCCAGAGCCTGCAAGCAAGACCTTAGGGAAGAGCTCTTGCGGGACAGGAGCTGTTGGACCACCATCCAAGGCTTCTGGGAAGGCTGCAACTATTGTTTATTTTTATAAACGATTAGTTGGCCGATTATTGTTTCGATTAATCTAATAAAAACCTCAAAAAAAGTGTGGTGTATAATTTAGTTAATATGGAAAGTTTAAATAAAAAAGACAATTTATTCTGGAATATCTACAGTATATGCAGTGGTCAATATAAATAATTAGCTATATGGTTAGGGAACAAAATATGTAATACACTCTGAGAATAACAGACAGAATAAATATTTATATTAGAGGTTGAATCTGATACATATCATCAGACTCAGAGACCAAAATTTTTATTTAACCACCTCCCGCCTGCGCTATAGCCGAATGACGGCTACAGCGCAGGCCTAATTGCTGGGAGGCCGTCATATGGGGTGCGCTCTGTGATCACTGAGTCTCTGAGACTCGGCTGATCACAGATCGGAATAAGGAGCCGATCCCGGCCACTTACCACATGATCAGTTGTCAGCCAATGACAGCTGATCACGTGATGTAAACAGAAGATCGGTTATGAGTGGGGTTTTTTCCCCCTCAAGCTGAAAAATAAGCCGATCATTGGCTTATGTCAGAGGGACATTGGTCCCTCACACAGAGAGCCGTGGCTGCCTCATCTGTGCCTACCAGTGCCACCTGCCAGTGACACCTATCAGTACCTACCAGTGTCACCTATCAATGCCCACCACTGCTGCCAATCAATGCCCATCAGTGTCCCCTACCAGAGCCCATTTGTGCCACCCATCAGTGATCAGTGCCCATCAGTGCCGCCTTATCAGTGCCGATCAGTGCAGCCTATCGGAGCCCATCAGTGCAGCCTATCGGAGCCCATCAGTGCAGCCTATCGGAGCCCATCAGTGCAGCCTATCGGAGCCCATCAGTGCAGCCTATCGGAGCCCATCAGTGCAGCCTATCGGAGCCCATCAGTGCAGCCTATCGGAGCCCATCAGTGCAGCCTATCGGAGCCCATCAGTGCAGCCTATCGGAGCCCATCAGTGCAGCCTATCGGAGCCCATCAGTGCAGCCTATCGGAGCCCATCAGTGCAGCCTCATCAGCACATTTCAATGAAGGTGAAAAATAATAGGATTTTTAATAACAGTTTACCTGTAAAATCCTTTTCTTGGAGTACATCACGGGACACAAAGGCTTAATCATTACATAAAATGGGTTGTATAGCTCACCTTCAGGTGCTGGGCACTGGTGTAATCAATTAGACAGGAAGTTTCCTTCCTATATAACCCCTCCCATACTGGGAGCTCCTCAGTTTTGTAGCAAAGCAATAGATGTCCCCATATCCCCAAAGAAGAGGGGCGGGATCTCTGTGTCCCGTGATGTACTCCAAGAAAAGGATTTTACAGGTAAACGGTTATTAAAAATCCTATTTTCTTTTTCGTACATCACGGAACACAGATGCTTAATCATTACATAATGGGACGTCCCAGAGCAATGCTCAACTTGAGGGGAGGGAGACACAAATATGGCAGACCGCCATCAGACGTGAGGACCTATACTGCTGCCTGCAGCATACTGCGCTAAAAAGCGGCATCCTCTAACTGTCTTACGTTCCCCTGATAAAAACTAGTGAATGTAAGCACCGACGACCAAGTTGCGGCCTAGCAAATCTGAGTCATAAAGGCTTGGTAATGCACCGAACACGAAGCGCTTACTGTTCTGGTAGAGTGCATTCTAAAAGAAACAGGGGGAACCCTCTCTTTAACCACAAGCCTGAATAATAGCCTGATGAATCAACATTTTAACAGTTGATTTAGACGCTGCCTGCCCTTTCCGGGGCTTCCTGGTAGCACAACAAACATCAGCTTTCCGTATCTGAGCAACCACTTCAGATAGGCCTTGACTGCTCTCAATATAACTAGAGAGTAACCATTTTAATAGCTGATTAGAATGCTGCCTATCCATTTCTAGGGTCTTCTGGCAGAACAACAAAACGTCAGTTTCGTGATTCTGAAACTTTCAGATAGACCTCAACTGTTCTCATCTATATTTAGCGAAAGTAATATTTTTTCCTACCATAAACCAAGTTTCTGGAAAAAAAGAGAAAACTAGATCCTTTTGGGAAAAAGGCTGGTTGAGGGTTCAACATCACCCTAATAAATAATTATGGCTCTATAGAAAGAATATTGGCAATACTAAAATTCTCTTGCGGAGGCTACCGCAACCAAGAACACCAACTCCCTTGAAGGAGCATGAAGGGAAATATGGTGCATCAGCCCAAGGAACTGTCCCTGCAAGCCGACAAACCACACTCAAATCCCCCCGGGCACAAGGGCGAACTAACTGGCGGACTTATACGCGTTACCCCTTGTAGAAAGGCCCGAATCAAAGCGTGCGAAGCAAGCAACTTTGAAAACACTGACAAGGTCGAGATCCGACTCTTAATGGAACTTAAGGCTAGCTCCATCCCTTTCCCTAGTGTAGGAAGGTAAGAATTCTACCTGTGACATACTCAGAGGATGCCATCCCTTGGTTTCACACCAGGAATATGGGCCTTCCAGATCCTATAATACATGGTCCTGGAGGCCCGCTCTCCTGTATGAATCAGGGTAATCGTCCCCGATTCTGAAGCAGCGATCTTCAAGAATGCGGGCTAAACCAAGTAAACCATTAATTCCTATGTTTGCAAGACAGGATGGAATACCGGCCCTCGAAGTAGGTCTGGACAAGATGTAAGGGACCCTGGGTCCTCTACTACCACCCTTGCGATCCCTGCACAGTAAGGTCGTCTGGGTCATGCCGGAATTATTAGGCTGGCTTCCATCCCCCTCTGATGTAGCATAGAGGCTGTGGTAGTCGCAGCACTGGGGGAAGAGAATGCATAAACCAGTGACAACTGGCCTCACGGGTTACTAATGCATCTTGTCTCCTATGCGAGTGGATCCTTTGTCCTAGACATAAAGCTGTCCAACTTCTTGCTGAAACTGGACGCCCATAAATCTTTTGTCCGGGGTACCACTTCTCTGGCTTCTGATCAGAAAAACGATTGGGCAGTAGTGCCATACACCCGGGAATAATTGTTGACGGTTCCAGAGAACCGCCTGCCAATTCTCCATTTCATGAAATGAAGACTGATGACAGGCAAGGCACAAGCTCCTCTTCCCAAGCCAGAACATGGCTCACTTCCTTCTGGCTGCGTGACTTCTAGTATCTCTTTAGTAAATGAAGTCAACCGCTGATGTGGCATTGACGGATTGTACTCTGACAGAACAAACCTGCAACCTAAATGCCCAGGTGATTAAGATAGACGTGCCATCCGAAGCTTCCGACCCTTGATGGATAGAAAGTAGAAGGACAAGGCTCTCTTGGAACTAGACCACCTCCCCTGTGCAGTGGTCTCTTCCAGGACTGGTCTCCATCCCTAGAGGCAAGCCTTTGTAGCCACTACCTCTCAGGTAACTGGCATGAGGGAGCTTCCTTTCTGCTAAATCTTTTGGTTAAGAATTACCAACTGAGATTCCAGCGTATCCGTGGGATCAGACCCTTTGGATAATGCCAGGTTAGGATTAAGCAGCCTTGAAACTGAGCATAGGGAATCTCTTTGAATGAAGCCCTAGCACCTTAAGCAAAAGGTGAATGTAAGGAACTCTTCCTTGCCTTGACCACATAGTCCAGCTTTCTTATAGTGCTGACTTTGTCTAAAGCAAGAAAAAACTCTCCTTTCTTTGGGCTGTGTCCCAAAACGCTCCAAGCTCCTTATCGAACGTACAAATGTACCCTTAGACTGGGATCCTAACCCAGGAGTTCCAGATACTTGACCATGCTGGACACACTTAGGTCCAACCATGCTACTGACTGATCTATCAGCAGCAGATTGCCTCGGTATGCCATTACTGCTTATACCCTGGGCTTTTAGTCCTGCTAGAGGCGGGCTCTAGCCCCTTGTAAACCCGAGCACGGTGGCTAAACCAAAGGGCAAAACCACCAACCGGAAGAGGTGCTGTCCCCCTGCGAAATGCAGACAACCTCCTGCAGTCTCATGTAAATAAACACAAATGGCTCCCCATATGTGTGAGTGGCAAGTGTTGAAGCTAAATGCTTCCATGGAAGCGTGCATTCATGGAAGTATGAACTTGTACAAATATGTTTTAAGCAAAAACATAAAAAGTGTGTACTGTATACACGCATATATATATATATATATATATATATATATATATATATATATATATAGCATGTGTGCTATGGAACAGGCATCTTGCGAGCAAGCATGCGTTTATGAACGTGTTTATGTAACATCACACAACATGTATCCATGCAGGCACGTATTCTTATATTAACATAAGGACTCCTGTATACTGTGAGGGTGCGACTTTGTGCGACCTTCAAGAGGGTTGGTTTATGCCAGATTTGGTAAAGAAAGACACGCTGATGGAACAGCTGTGTCTTGGGCTATTTAGTTCAGAGGTGATTATGGATCAGGGCTCCACCCAATAGAGAGGAAGTCTGTGTGCATGAGAGTCGAGTGGGCTCTCATCCTCTGAAGTGGAGTCAAAGGTGGTGCATGTCTGCAGGAGGCAGACACCGTTAGTGATACAGCAACAAAGGTGCTGGCTAGGAGAAAGCTGAAACTCTTGGACACTGTTTGGGTCTGAGGAACAGACCGTCAGGCTTAGGCTAAAGGCCTGGATCGCTAGAAGGTAAAGCTACGAGGCTACTGTTAGTATGAAAGATACAGGAATAGTGGAACCCCCCTGTGAATACTACAAATGTGTTTGTGAACTTTCGTGCTTTTAAATAAAAATGGGCTACCATGCCCTTAAACGGGGTTGCTGACTGGCTTGCATCACTGGAAATGCGCATCCACCACAAGAGCTAACAACCCCCAATCTTACAAGTGGTGGAGATATTGCTTTGGGCAGTTTTTGGAAGAGTTCCAGGTCCTCAGATACCAGAAACTGTGTGTTTAACAGCAATACTGTGATGAACAGCCTATCTGAAGGAAAAGTTAAAGTTTTCTGCGGTGAACTGCTGCTAGCTGTGTGTGGCAGCCAGGCGAACTGCATTGCACAGGAGTTCAATTAATGGACTGTGTTGTATACAGGTGATGTGCCTGTGGAAGTGAGCTCAAGCAGAGAGTAAAGTCTACATATGAAAGCGTGCTGTTTGCAAAGTCTTGGAGACAGTACTTCAAAATTTTCCTGTGTGAAAAGGAAGCAATGTTTGCTGAAATGAGAGACAGAGATGGTGTTGTTCCTAGCAACACTGGTGCAACGAGTGCACAGGTGACTGCAAATATGGAGAGTTCACCAGAGTCTGAGTCTGCAGTGGATTGGTGCAGCGACACTTGGCTGCACTGAACCAAGTTAAAAGGGAAGGACATGTTGTTGCCCCTGGCAACGCTGGTGCAAGATGGCCAGCTATCAATGTGCAAAGGGTTAAGAACCAAGTGCGCTGTTTGCGGTGCAGTGAGTGGGGGCATGAAGTTTCTAAATGCCCTTTGTCCCAGGCTTCACCAAAGCAAAGGTATGAGAAGCCTGCTCTGAGTGTAAAGAGTGAGCAGATGGGTGTGGTTGCCCATGGCAACAAAGCAGAAATCCGTACCGCTGACTTCATACGGCCTATGTTGTCTTCTGAATGTGTTGAGGACTTTTTGGATGAGTTTGCGATGATTGCTTCCTACAGAAGATGGCCCAGAAATCGCTGGGCTGAGTTGGTGCAACCTTTTCTGATCGAGGAGTACCAGGAGGTGTACCGTGGGATGTACAGTAACCGAGATGACTATGATAATTTTCTAGGAGCAGTCCAGTCTAGAGAGCGCTGCAAGAGATCAGCGGGGAGAAGGTGGTCTCCCATAGCAACAGGAGAAAGTCGCCAAGTGCCATGCCTGGAATGTGGTCAGCTGGGCCACGGGATCTTTTCTTGTCCAAGCTTGTGGAATACAGCTGCTGATCATGTTGTTGGGCTTAATGCTTAGCCTGCAGGCGATGATGGAAAATCCAAGAGGAATGTAATGTTACCCTGTTTCCAGGAGGCGGCGTCATCTTGTGAGAGCATGGCAAAGAAGGGACAACGCCCTCAATTGAAGTCTTCAACCCATGTTAAAGGGAATGGTAAGACTGTTCCTGTTAAAATCATGGGAAAGACTGACTGTGTGGTAGCTCACAATGAAGTGGAAGTGACCCCAGAGCGGAGATCCACTGAAGGTGAAAAAATTAACTTGCTGCAGTGTCCTACCCAGATCAGTGGGGAGACACAGGTTAAAACCCTGCTTGCAGCGAGGTCAAAAATTGAAAGGGACATATGGACTCTGGGTACAGCTAAGGTAATCCAGCGGAGTGCTGGAAAGGATGTGCTAGGGGTGACCAAAGCAGTTGGTATGCCATGTTCCCTAGTGACAGGTGCTGTGCAGTTGCCAAGGGAAACCACCAAGGAGCCTGCAGTGGTGAGGCAAGTGGTTTCCCAAGACAACTGTGAAGACGCCCTAGTGGGCAAAATAATTCCTTTGGAGAGGAGGGGTGGTGTGCTGAGTGGCACGCAGGGTGCCATGCGTTTTGACAAAGGACAATTTGATAGAGTTTATAAAACTGCTATGTTTATGCATGCTGATGACACATGTGCTGATGGTAATGTGATGCTTAATGAGGTAGGGGTGATCGCTAAGAAGGATATGCGATTCCCCTTGGCAACAGTATCTAAGGCTGCAGAGGTGTCCTTAGAAACCTCCAGGGAGCTCTGTGTGTTGGAGCCAGAGGTTGCCTGGGACAACTGTGGTGCCGCTCTGATAGATAAGAGGGTACTTGACCTTGGTGATGAGAAAAATGGTAAAACTCGAATGTTTGAAATTTCTTGTACTGAGTTGTTACGGTCTGTCACTGCTGACAGTCCTCATGGGTTTAGTGAAGCGCCACCCGAGCAAAGTGGTGAAGTTATGTTATTGCAGCCTGTTGTGTTTGAAAATGTTTTGCCACAAGTGCATTTAAACAAGGAAGGCTTAGTGGGTAACAGTGGAGTGGACACAATTTCTGCTATGCTAAATAGAGTGGCTGCAGGGCTGGTAGACATGGGTGCATTGGCTTTTGCAGAAATTAACCCTCTCCAGTTGGAAGGATCTGAAAAGGGCGCATACATAGCAGAGGTTTTGTCCACAGCAAAAGAGATGAGTAATGTTGAATGTCAGATTGATGAGGTAGTGGATAGCAATTTGGAAGGGCTCAGTGTTGCTGAAGGTGAGAGGATGAGTGTGACACATGCGATTGGCAGTGCTCAGCGGGAGCCGAAAATTTTGTTAGTTGCCTCTGAGGTAGAGGTCTCTTTAAGTGTCTAGGCCTCTCACGCCTTAGCAAATGAGTTCCTCCACATCGTTGGTAAAGGAAATGTTCCTAGAGTTCTGTTTTTAGATACGGCATGTCTAGAAATTTCTGAGATGTTGTGGGAATTGGGGAGAATCTTTCCAATATACACCTGCGTGTATCCACAGCAGAGGGGCGACATGGTACTGCATAATACCAATCGGTGGACGCAGGAGATGCATGCGTTGTTAAGCAATGTTGATAAGAATTGGTTGCTACACTGTTGGTTGCTTTTGTGGAAGGTTGTCTCGCAGTTCTCCTCGAGAGTGCTTCCAGCGGCGGTTATGTGCGGAAGGCGCTCAGGGGAATTGTTTGAGAAGTTAGAGATATTAGACATAGTGGAAGTCTCTCCGTATGCGGGTGTGATGGGGTGTATTCCTGCTGGTGTGGTCCGAGGTGCGGCTGAGCAGTGGTTGGCACTTGGCGCGCGTACTGTCTCACCCGCTACACCTCATGTAAAGGAAGGGCCCGGAACGGACGTGGGAATTCAGTCCATCACGCGCAGAGAGGTGCAGTTTGAGGTACCCGGAGACACTTGGATAGGAAATAACAGTGATGGTAACTGTAACGGAAATATGCATGAGAAGCACTGTGGAGTACTGTCAGACAACTCTGAGCTATTGGTTGTGGTACCAATGGACACAGAAATGGTTAAAGAGATTGGTGTGGGAAAATGTGGTGGAACATGTGCGTTGGTAGGACAACTGTTATTGGAGTGTTGGACAACAGGGGGCGATGTGAAACTACGGGACTGTCCTATAGGGCGTAACTGCTTGCCTGTAGATGGTCCCTCCATAGACACTGTCCTAGCAAACAGGACAAGAGGTCCGAATGACAATATTGTGTTGAATAACCCCTTTTGGAACATTGCTATTGAGGATATGGTATTAATCACAGATGGTTTGGTGGCCAAGAGTGACCACACAGGGGTTGGTGAACCTGAGAAACAAATGTTGATGGTTAATGTTGCGTCAGGTAGTGAGAGTGGCCAGTCCCTGACAGATGTCATGAAAGTGGGTCCCCAACAGTCCTGGGAGAGTAGGTCTCTGGGAGGAAAAAGAAGAGTCCTGAGGCCAAAAGGTAGAAGGGATAGAGAGATTAGTGGGAGCCCATCGTTCAGGAAGAAGTGCTGGTGGACACATACCCCGAAAAAGAAATGGGCCTACGCAGCCAATGGCTGGCACAGAGGTGTCCCGTTTGTGGTGACGGGATCATGTGTTCCTCCCTCCGGTTCGAAACAAGGGGGGAGTGTATGTGAGGGTGCGACTTTGTGCGACCTTCAAGAGGGTTGGTTTATGCCAGATTTGGTAAAGAAAGACACGCTGATGGAACAGCTGTGTCTTGGGCTATTTAGTTCAGAGGTGATTATGGATCAGGGCTCCAACCAACAGAGAGGAAGTCTGTGTGCATGAGAGTCGAGTGGGCTCTCATCCTCTGAAGTGGAGTCAAAGGCGGTGCATGTCTGCAGGAGGCAGACACCGTTAGTGATACAGCAACAAAGGTGCTGACCAGGAGAAGCTAGGAAAAAGCTGAAACTCTTGGACACTGTTTGGGTCTGAGGAACAGACCGTCAGGCCTAGGCTAAAGGCCTGGATCGCTAGAAGGTAAAGCTACGAGGCTACTGTTAGTATGAAAGATACAGGAATGGTGGAACCCCCCTGTGAATACTACAGATGTGTTTGTGAACTTTCGTGCTTTTAAATAAAAATGGGCTACCATGCCCTTAAACGGGGTTGCTGACTGGTTTGCATCACTGGAAATGCGCATCCACCACAAGAGCTAACAACCCCAAATCTTACAATACTTTAAGAAATACTTAAATTATCATACCTTATTATGCAACCGTGCAAAAATCTAGGCGATCATGCAACTTATATGTGATTCAGCATCTTGATGTGATCAAACATTTAATGCATCTTAAGCACTATTGTGCAGACAAGTACCCTTGTGAGACCAAGGATTCCTGAGTGATCAGGCACCCTTGTGCGATTTCAGCAGCTTTCATGCAATCAAGCATTTTTATGCGATTTTAGGCATCTTTATGAAAACAAGCCTCTCTGTGATCAAGTATCCTTGAGTAATCCAGGACTCTTGTGCGACCAAGCATGTTTATGTGACTAAGCACTTAAATGTGACCAAGCATCCTCATGCGACTATGTAAAAACCATGAAGATCCATACAAGCAAAAAACGTGCATCTTTATATGATTAATCATAAACATGTTCTGTTACTTGTTTTTACCCTACATGCATCTTTGTGCGATTAAGTACTCTTGGGTAACCAAGGACTTTGTGAGATCAAGCACCTTTGTGCGACCCTGCACCTTTATGCAAACAAGCATCTTATGCGATTTTAGGCAAGACATGTCAATCCATCAAACAGAAAACATGTATCTTATGCAAACATGTGGGCTGGTAAAAGAGGAAGTTATCCTCCGCAAACGTGTGTCAGGTTAAGGCTTCACCCACTGGTGGCGCTGTTGTTCCTATGGATTGCAGTACTAGTGTCTACCAGCAGGTGTCCTCTTGCAGCCAGTATCTTTGATAGAGGATCTCACCTGCTGGTGGTAATGCCTGATCCATGGGCCGTAGTACCGGCGTCCACCAGCGGGTGTATTCCGGCAGTGTGGGGCAGGCAGCACTTCCTCCGCTCAGCTGTCACATAAGGACAATCGCTGCAATCCTATAAATTCCCCGCGAGCCCTTACATGCTCGCCTTGGTATCTCTCTCTCCTTGAGCCCTGACCTTGCTGCCTGTATGCTGACCTTGAGCCTGTACCTCACCCCACCTGACCTGATCTGATCTGATCCCCATCCTGAGCCTTTCCTGGACCTGTCCCCCCTGATTACCTTTCATACCTGATTTGCTTGGATCCCTGCCCTGCAGCCTATCCATCCGCCCTCTCCCTGTCCTCATCTGCTGACTCCCCGTGTATGACCTTGGCCTGGCTACGTTTATGCTTCTGGAACACCCCTTTGTCCATCTACTGATCTGCTGTGTATGACCCTGGCCTCGCTTTCGTTCTAGATTCTGGTACCGCCCTTAGCTGTATATACTATTTGTTGTTTGTGGGTTGTTTGGTTGGTTTTGCACTGTTTGTATTTACTTATATATCACCTATCTTAATAAACATCATTATAATTCACTTTACATGCGTTTTTCTCTCTGTGCAGTCCACACAGTCTGGTCAACTAATTCCCTGACAACGTGCGTTTCCGCAATCATGCAACTTTCTGGCTTGAGGATCCTGTGGAGGTTTTCTAGCAACCTATACTCCTCGGCTAAAGTTTTTAGGCGGAGAAAAAAGCAGCTTATGCGGGTGCCCAACCAGCAGGGATAAACTGTTGCAGTAATGGAGTGGGAAGGAACAAGCAACCTATGGGAATTTTTAAAACCACAAGGAGGAGACAGAGGCTTCGGCCGTCTAGGCTGAGGGTAAGTTATACGCAGCATGAATCTCTGTAAAAGATTGCAGCTGCAAGTTCAGAGTTTGTGAGGCTTCTGATACCTCCGCCTCGTCAGATTGCACCTGTGCCCTGTCCTTTGACGGTAAACTTTCATCCTCAGGACTTTAATCCTCTTGTTTGAGGATTCAGAGCAGGGGAAGGGGCACACCCCGCTTTCTGCTCTTTGTGAGGATGCTGCGATTATAGCAGTTAACCTCTTATAGACCAACAAATGCAAATGCAAAGAAGCGTTCAAAATGACATATGTGGCTGCAATGTTGGGGGAGGCTGCAATGCCTGACAGGGCTGATGGCTTAACCTGTGCAGCTGCCTCAAGTCTCTCAGGGGAGGAAGGTATCATGCAGGCATGATTAGGGCCGCCAGCCCCCTTTTTTTTTCCTGCCCCATAACCTTTATTACAAGGAGACATAGTCCTAAGCTAAAAGCAGAGGAACTTAAAGTGGTTGTAAACCCACTTTTTAAACAAAGACCTACAGGTAAGCCTAGATTAAGGCTTACCTGTAGGTGCATGAAATATCTCCTTAACCTACACGGTTAAGGAGATATTTGTATGTAAATGCGGCGACGCTGACGTCACCCCATTCACAAATTCGGCTAGGTC
The DNA here is from genome assembly GCA_029206835.1 of Rana muscosa. NCBI lineage: Eukaryota > Metazoa > Chordata > Amphibia > Anura > Ranidae > Rana > Rana muscosa. The sequence goes on from CM055122.1 coordinate 360,167,808, forward strand.
GCAACATTCGACGACGTAGCCGAATTCGACAGCTCACGCGCGCATGCGCGGAGTCACGTCTTCGCTGCTCCGGCCAATCACAGCGCCGGAGTGGCGCTGTGATTGGCTGCAGCGGCGATACCCGGAAGTAACATTCCGGCTATCGCCGCAGCGATGGATGCGGCTAGAGGAGGGACACGGATGACTTCGGGGGCCCCGATCGAAGCTAAGTGGTACATAATGAGCTAGTATGCTAGTCATACTAGCTCATTATAGCTTTGTCTTGCAGGTAAGTAAAAAAAAAAAAAAATTGTCTACGGGGTTTACAACCACTTTAACACAGGTGCATCAACAGCTGAACTTAGTCTAGCAAAAAAACAATGCCTGCTAATCTGCACAGCTTAATGCTGAGTAGGCGTCTTAGGTATGTCTGCATCCAACACACAGGAGGTGTTTACGAGCCCCAAGCTGCTGTGTCCCTCTGGCTTTACAGAGCTCTGGCATCTGGTTTTTTTTTTTTAAGGGCCCGCTCTGCGCCTGCACTGTGAGCCGGCGTGCACACGCACGCCAGCGGCAACCACATCCCCCCCGATTACCCGCCATTCTGGCTTCAAAAGCGCGCACGCGTAGGGAAATGGCGGAGGTGAGGAATGAGAGAGATACCCCAAAAGGAGCGCCGTGGACCACGGACTACGAGGGACCCCCCACACACAACTGTGGCAGAGCCCGAAGCAGAGGAAGTGAGAGGCTCAACAGACCGGCTGACACTGAGCTTTCGTTTATGGAGAGCATGGCAAGTAAAACACCAGGTATGTCTCTTTACTCCCTCTAGTGGCGGAAAACAGATAAGACATGCAATTACTCATGGAAGATAATCCTTAAGGTATTTACCTATGATTGTCTTCACTTACCTTATCCCTGCCGCAGGATACTGCTGAGCACAGACAGATCCAGCCTTCAACCATCACGGCGGGTAGTGTTGTGCCAACCTTCAGGGTTCTGTGTTCCTATTTAAAGGAGGCCTCCTCCCTGGACCTTGAGAAAGACTCTGCCAGAAACTTTTGCGCATTTTTGACATATTGGGAAAGTACTGGATCCCAGAGCCCAGTCCTCAAAGAGACATTACAGGCAAAACCTTGCTCTTCTGCGAGGCCCGGGTACCATCCATTTTAGCGTATTTATTTGGCTTTTTTGGATGGATCCGGTTGTTTAACTCCTTGACCCCCCGGGGGGATCTTTCAGTAGAGCTTTCTTCTTAGCCCATCTTTAACCGTGACGAACACCATAGACACTGGCTAAAAAACCGAGGGGCTCCCAGTATGAGAGGGGTTATATAGGGAGGAAAATTCCTGTCCAATTGATTACACCAGCGTGCAGCACCTGAAGGTGAGCTATACAACCCATTATGTAATGATTAAGCCTCTTTGTCCAGTGATGTACGAAAAAGAAAACCGGTTTTCAAAATTTTATAAAACTATGAAACTGTTTTGTTTTCAGAATTTTCGGTGTTTTTAGCAAAAAATAAAAAAACCCAGCAGTTAAATACTACCAAAATAAAGCTCTATTTGTGTGAAGAAATTTATACATTTTTTATTTGGGTACAGCGTTGCATGATTGCGCAACTGTCATTCAAAGCTGAAAATTGGTCTGGGCAGGAAAGGGGTTTAAGTGCCCAGTAAGCAAGTGGTTAAAGAAAAATTAAACACTGTTTTACAGATTTTCAGACAGGATTGTAATATAATATTATACATAGCAGACCCCCTTGTCATAGGCAGGTAGCTTGGTACAAGCTACCTGCATCTACTGTCACTTATGCTGACCATACACTAACCAAATATTTCTTTTGAAAATCTTAATTTTAAAGACATTCATTTGCTTTTCTAATTATTAGTGGGGTCAATCCTTTCTCGATCTAACAAAGTTTTGGACAGTGTATATGGTTTTTGTTCAGAAATTACATTAATTTTGTTAAAAATTCATACAAAATATTCTCATCGAAAAATCTATAAGTGTATGGCCAGCATAAGACATTGAGTAGCAGCAGCAGCATGCTTTTTTATCACCTGTCATGATGGGGTTAAAAAAAACAAAAATGTTCACGTTGTAGTACAAAAACAGCAGATGACTACTATTAGGGGTTAATTTATACTGTGAAACAGTGAAAGATTTTATATATATATATATATACACATACATACATATACACACACACACACACACACAGGTGAAACTCAAAAAATTTGAATATCGTGCAAAAGTTAATTTATTTCACTAATGCAACTTAAAAGGTGAAACCGCTATATGAGATAGACTCATTACATGCAAAGCAAGATAGTTCAAGCCATGATTTGTCATAATTGTAATGATTATGGCTTACAGCTCATGAAAACCCCAAATCCACAATCTCAGAAAATTAGAATATTACATGTAATCAATAAAACAAGGATAAGCATGCATATGTACTCAGTACTTGGTTTGAGCCCCTTTTGCAGCAATTACTGCCTCAATGTGGCGTGGCATGGAAGATATCAGCCTGTGGCACTGCTGAGGTGTTATGGAAGACCAGGATGCTTCAATAGCGGCCTTCAGCTTTTCTGCATTGTTCGTTCTCCTGTTTCTCATCTTTCTCTTGGCAATGACCCATAGATTCTCTATGAGGTTCAGGTCAGGCGAGTTTCCTGGCCAATCAAGCACAGTAATCCCACAGTCATTGAACCAGGTTTTGGTGCTTTTGGCAGTGTGGGCAGGTGCCAAGTCCTGCTGAAAAATTAAGTCAGCATCCCCATAGAGCTCGTCTGCGGAAAACTGGGAAAACTTATTGACTTGAGTATAAGCCTAGGGTGTGCCTCACTTTGCCTCACTGTGTCCATGCCTCACTGTGTCCATGACTAGACTGACGTTTAACATGGGAGTTTATTGAAGGGGTGCCCGGCTTTGAAAAATCGGTGCTACCTGGACCTAGGTTCCATGGACAAGAAACTTTGCAAACTTGTAGAGGAAGAGTGGGGCTACATGTGTGCCAAGTTTGGGGTCCAGGGGACCTACGGCCGGCCGGTACCGGCTCCCAAAAGTCCGGGAGATCAGGCGCAAAAAGGTGACTCGAGTATAAACCGAGGGGGGCATTTTCAGCAGAGAAATTACAGTTTAACATGGGAGTCTATGGAAGGGGTGCCCGATTTTGAAAAATCGGTGCTCCCCGGCCGTAGGTCTCCCAAACAAGAAACTTTGCACACTTGTAGAGGAAGAGTGAGGCTATATGTGTGCCAAGTTTGGGGTCCAGGGGACCTACGGCCGGCCGGTACCGGCTCAAAAAGTCCGGGAGATCAGGCGCAAAAAGGTGACTCGAGTATAAACCGAGGGGGGCATTTTCAGCACAAAAAAATTGTGCTTAAAAACTCGGCTTATACTCGAGTATATACGGTAGTTTACCTTTAAGTTGCATTAGTGAAATAAATGAACTTACTCTTTCGTCCATGGACCGACACAGCCTCTCTATTGACAAAGTGGGTATTATCCATTAATTAGGAGTGACTAGGCAGAAAACTTGTAAAAAGTGTTGCATCACACCTTCTACAGTACCGCCCAGGGGGCGGACCCTCCGGGTATATCACCTCAGTCTGCATCTCGCAGATGAGTTTTTTTCTGTCTAGCAAGGAGGAGGACATGGCTCCCTTCGGGCCCATTGGTCCGGGGAAAAAGATATATATATATATATATATATTTTTGCTACATTTTTTGTTTCCTGCGATCTTCGATCAACTGCCGACTGGGTGACAGGCTGGATCCTCGATCCTTGTAGTCTCCCCAGTTTCGGCCATCGAGTGTGTGCCAACCCTAGCTACGCGCTGGGTTTTCCACGACATGCCCGTCGCTCCACGGGTGGCCGGTGAGCCTACGCTCCAGGGCCTGCATCGGACCGCTCAGCTTCGGCTGACCTTACGGCCGAGTCGCAGCAGCCTGTCCGGTGAGCGTCGCACTCCAGGGCATACATAGGATCTTCCCCTTGGGTCCAATCACAGCATGTCTGGCCAACAGTCACCTTCCGTGTGCGGACGATGATCTGTTTGGAATGTCTTCCAGCATGATACATGCAGGATAGGTAAGTAAACTCCCCTGCCTCGGCTGGGTGATTTGGCTGGACATTCCTAGAGAGATCAAGTAAGTGGTTGTGGCCCCTTTCTTCCCTCTCTCCCTGCCTTTCCCTCCTCCCTGGGCTTCTAGCTAAAGGTTCCTGGGTGCTGGGGGTCACCTAAGGGGTTCCACTGGAGCGGGGCTGGCTGTAACTAACATTTAAAAGAAATGTCATTTCTGCTTACCTGTGTGTGCTCCCTCCTCCATGCTGTTGGCGGCCATTTTGTAGTGGTCCATGCCAGGTTCAGCCTCTAGAGACTGATCTGCGGCCATCTTCCTGTGGTTTCGGCACCATTTTTTTGTAGTTCTACACCCACTGGCCTCTAGCGACTGATCGGCGGCCATGTTTGTTATGATCCACGCTGTAGGTAGAGATTGCCGTTCGGCGGCCATCTTGTTGTGGTCTACGGCTGCTTTGGCCTCTATCGTCGGCTCGGCGGCCATTTTCCTAGAGCCCACACAATCTTCCATACAGACGTTTTGGCGGCCATTTTGCGAGAGTCTCCGGCCTCTAGGGTGCATTACACTGGCGTGATAGAGTCACACAGGAAGCGCTGATAAAAGAAGCAGACCGACACAGCAGCAGTGGGACAGCATCACAGGCGCAGCACACGGCAGCATAGCAGTACCGGTCCAGGGTGGTGAGTCCTCTGGGTGATCCAGCATCTCTGCAGCACAGGAGGGTGGCCTATTGATATCTTGCCTGGAGCCCTGTGGGTGTCAGCGTGTGGTCAGCATGGCATCTGAGCCAGATGTCTTCTCCCCTGAAACACCAGATTTAGCAGCTGGTGCCCCTGAGGTGTCTATGAATGCTATGACGGCAATCCTACAGGCGTTTGCTGCCAGGGTGGAAGCAGCACACGGGAATACAGGGGGTAGTAAACGCCCCTGTCCCCTGCAAGCTTCTGGGGATAATTCTGATGCAGAACCAGGTAAAGCTACGGCTCAGGGCCCAGATTCTGACGCATCAGAGACTGCAGACCGTGACCGATCGGACAGTGAGGATGACTCCAATTCCAGGTCAGTACGCGAGACGGCTTTGGTATCTGACCTTATTACTGCAGTGCGGGATACGCTAAAGTTGGAAAATACTGCAGATGCAGCAGAGACTCCGGTCCACTTTGAGTTTCATAAACCGGCCCGCACTGCTAAGGTGTTCCCTTGTGTGTCTTATTTTTATAAACTCTTACACAAGGAATGGGAGAACCCACTGAGGGTCTTTACAGCCCCAAAGAGGTTTGCGTTACGGTACCCCTTTTGAGGAGAGTTTTCTGAAGAAATGGACCTCTCCCCCTATAGTGGACCCGCCGGTGTCCAGACTTAATAGAGCCGCCACAATTCCAGTAGAAGGGGCTCCTGTTTTCAAGGACCTTGTGGATAAGAAGGCTGAAGCACTCGCTTGCTACCTATACTCAGTGGTAGGCTCGGCAGTACGCCCGGCATTGGCGGGGGCCCTAGTGTCTCAGACACTTACTGAATGGGCAAGGTTGCTACTCCAGGGGTTAAGGAGCGAGATGCTCCTCCTGATGAGATAACTTTGGCCGACCAGTTGGTCCAGGGCCTTAAGTTTGTCTGCGAGTCAGACATGGATACTATTCCCCTGCTGTCAAAAGCTTTGGTTTATGCAGTAGCAATACGCCGCCTGATCTGGCTAAAGGGCTGGTCTGCGGACCAGACCTCCAAGAAAGCCCTGTTGGATCTGCCTTTTAAGGGTGACAGACTTTTTGGGGCCTCTATAGATGACATCATCAAGGATGCCACAGGAGGTAAAAGCACTTTGCTTCCTCAAACTAGCAAGGGTAGGGGCCACGCCAAGGGCCCTCCTTTATTGCACGCAAGCGTTTTTTTCATCCCCCTAGGGCGACAGGGAAAGGACCCCAGGCCGACAAGGCGCCTGCCCAAGGACAAAAGCGTCCTTGGTCCCGCAGACCCAACAAGCCTGCGGACAAATCTGCGTCCGCATGAAGGTCCGCCCCCACCCAGCTCTCGGGTGGGGGGACGTCTTCGCAGATTCGCGACTCAATGGACAGCTCTAGTCTCCGACAGAAGGGTTTACAAAGTAATCTCCTCAGGCTACAAGATAGAATTTCTATCTTGTCCACCGGACAGATTTGTCAACCTCTAAGCTCCAGCTACTACCGACTCGTCGGGAGGCCCTGTTTGGGGCGGTCCAGGGTCTACTGGAACGCGGGGTAGTTATTCCAGTTCCAGAACAGGAACGGGGTCAGGGTTTTTACTCAAATCTGTTCATTGTGCCGAAGAAGGAGGGGGTTCGTCCAATCTTGGATCTCAGAGCCCTCAATTGCTTTGTGAAGGTACAAAGATTTCGGATGGAGTCGGTTCGATCTGTAGTCACGACTCTCCATCCGGGGGACTTTCTGGCCTCCTTGGACATCAAGGACGCATACCTGCTTGTCCCCATATACTCCAGACACCAGTGGTTTCTGCGATTTGCTATCGGGAAGAACCACTACCAGTTTGTGGCCCTCCCGTTTGGCCTTGCCTCAGCACCCAGGACATTCACCAAGGTGCTCGATCCGATTCTGGCACTTTTAAGACAGCGGGGTATCGCTATCATGGGCTACTTGGACGACCTTCTGCTGAAGGCCCCTTCAAGCTCAGAATTAGAGGTAAGCATGTCCATTACCTGTCAGACTCTCCGAGACTGTGGTTGGATACTAAACACGCAAAGGTCAGTATTGGTGCCCACTCAATGCCTAGTGTACCTGGGGTTGATTCTGGATTCCTCAGAGGCAAAGGTATTCCTCCCTGTGGAGAAGTTGCAGACCCTCCGGGCTGCAGTACGGCGGCTGACTTCCAGGAATTGGTCGTCACTCCGTTTTTGCATGAGAGTGTTAGGCCTCATGGTAGCCTCCTTGGAGGCGGTCCCACATGCTCAATACCACACTCGAGTGTTACAGAAGGAAGTTCTGTCCAGATGGAACAGATGTCCTTCATCTCTGGATTATCGAATCCGAGTGAGCCACCTAGTCAGCCACCATACCAGGGATCTCCTGACAGCACCGGCTCTAATGGCCGGGAAGTCATTTCTTCCGGTTTACTGGATAGTGATCACGACGGACGCCAGCCTTACAGCTTGGGGGGGAGTCTGGGGTGTTCAGTCTGCGCAAGGTCGCTGGACCCCAGAGGAAGCCCTCCTGCCGATCAATGTCCTGGAAATCCGGGCAATCAGGCTGTGCCTCTTCAAATGGTCTCAGAGGCTGCAAGGGCGTCCAGTCAGGATCCAGTCAGACAACGCCACAGCAGTGGCATATGTCAATCATCAAGGAGGAACAAGAAGCTCAGCTGCAGCATCGGAGGTTGCTCGCATCCTGAAGTGGGCAGAGAGGAGCATACCGGCACAGTCGGCCGTGTACATTCTGGGTGTGGAAAACTGGCAGGCGGACTACCTGAGCCGCCAGATGCTGGACCAGGGAGAATGGTCCAACTCCTCTGCCAAAGATGGGGCACACCAGACGTAGATCTTCTGGCTTCCCGACTCAATTGGAAGGTATTGAGGTTTGTGGCCCGGTCAAGAGACCCATGGGCAGACGCAACGGACGCGTTGGTGGCATTGTGGGGTCAGTATCGGCTAATCTATGCCTTCCCTCCCTTAAGGCTTCTTCCTCTTCTGCTCCGCAGAGTGGAGGCAGAGGGAATTCCAATGATCCTAATCACTCCAGATTGGCCTCAGCATCCTTGGTACGCCGATCTAGTACGTCTGGTAGCAGACGTCCCCTGGCGCCTACCACTACGGAAGGACCTGCTATTGCAAGGTCCCATACTCCATCCTGCTTTACAGTCACTGGCTTTAACAGCATGGCTGTTGATAACCAGGTACTGAGAGACCGGGGCCTGTCAGATTCAGTAATCTCTACTATGAGAAGTGCTCGGAAACCGTCCTCTAGGAAGGCTTATCACCGCACTTGGAAGGCCTACATCTCCATGTGTGAGGAAATGAAATGGCATCCCTGTACTTATTTGGTCTCCAGAATCCTGCTGTTTTTACAGCATGGGGTGGACCAAAGGCTTGCCTTAAGTACGATTAAGAGACAGATATCTGCCCTGGCTGTCTTTTTTCAGCGACCCCTGGCGGCTCACTCTTTTGTGAGTACATTTGTGCAGGGGGTTCGACATGTGGCCCCTCCGGCCCCTCCCCTGCTACCCCCGTGGGACTTGAACCTGGTCCTCTTGGTGCTTCAGAAGGCACCGTTTGAGAATATTAGAGATATTCCCCTGTTGACACTTTCTCAGAAAGTGGTCTTTTTGGTGGCTGTTATGTCAGTTAGACGAGTCTCTGAGCTGGCAGCCTTGTCCTGCAAGGCTCCCTATTTGATTTTCCACAAGGATAAGGTGGTGCTGCGGCCGCAGCCTTCCTTTCTTCCGAAAGTCGTTTTCGGCTTTTCATCTATATGAAGACATTGTACTTCCATCCTTGTGTCCTCATCCGTCAAATCCTAAGGAGTCGGCGTTGCATTCCTTGGACGTTGTCCGAGCTTTGAGAGTATACCTATCTGCTACTTCTCTGTTCCGGAAGTCAGGCTCACTGTTTGTTTCGGTGGCTGGTCCCAAGAAGGGCCAAGCAGCCTCGTCAGCCACCATCTCTAGGTGATCCGACAGATAGTAATCCAGGCTTACGCCTTAAAGGGTCAAGCGCCCCCTTTCCAGTCATGGCGCATTCGACCAGGGCAATAGGTACCTCTTGGGCTTTCCGACATCAAGCGTCTGTTTCCCAATTATGTAAAGCGGCGACTTGGTCGTCCGCTCACACTTTCACAAAATTCTACAAAGTTGATGTAGGTGCATCTTCGGATGCCTCTTTCGGCCACAAGGTTTTGCAAGCGGCTGTTTAGAGTTGCAGCTCCTCCGTTGGAGGAGTGCTGTTTTGTGTTTGGGGTGAAGTTTATTTTTATGCTGTTACCACCCGTCGTTTTTTCTCTGACACTGCTTTGGGACGTCCCACTTTGTCAATAGAGAGGCTGTGTCGGTCCATGGACGAAAGAGTAAATAGGATTTTTGTACTCACCGTAAAATCCTTTTTTCTGAGTCCATGGACCGACACAGCACCCACCACTCCTTTTAAGTTTGTACTGCTTTTTGACAAACTGATCTGCGAGATGCAGACTGAGGTGATATACCCGGAGGGTCCGCCCCCTGGGCGGTACTGTAGAAGGTGTGATGCAACACTTTTAACAAGTTTTCTGCCTAGTCACTCCTAATTAACGGATAATACCCACTTTGTCAATAGAGAGGCTGTGTCGGGCCATGGACTCAGAGAAAAGAATTTTATGGTGAGTACAAAAATCCTATTTTTGCATGATATTCTAATTTTTCAAGTTTCACATATATATATATATATATATATATATATATATATATATATATATATACACACCAGTATATATATCCAGAAGTAGGATATACAGGGTATTTTAACTGGGAGTCAGACACGAGTCCACATGAAAAGTGGGGGGGGGGGGGGGGGGTTAGTAATAAAGGCTGAGACTTATTTTGTATGGATGTAATTATTTTAAATATAATGCACAATACTGGTAAACGTCTACTTTAAATGTAATTCTAATGGCTTATACAGTATATAACATCTGCATTGCAAGCAACGCTTTTGTACGTAGACGTGCTCGTGCATGCACATGGGTGCAGAGCAGGCTGTTTTGGGGGGGGGGGGTTACTTATTGGTTGTAACTTTTGACTTTTTTTTTACTTTCATTAAAACATATTACATAGGGGACTAATAAAGACCCCTATATGATGTCTTTAAAGAGACATTAGGGGACCCCTGAGGTCTCACCTGCCTATCAGAGCTAGTGAAATGCAAAACATGCTCCATTCGAATCTTTTTTGCATTCTTACATCACTTTCAGGTTCATTCTATGCAGGGGTAGTTCTCCACCTGGCGATTGCCACCATGTACCCACAGGTGGGACAAAAGAGCATAGGAAGCATGGCGGGGGTCACACTAAGGGGGGGGGTCACAGAAAGTGTTCCAATGGTTGAAAAGCTGTTTATTAGAAAGCCAAGGCTTTGTTGAGTGTGTTTAAAATAGCCCCCGCAACCACCTTACACCATGGTAGTAAAAGGGTTAACTAGGACCTCACATTTCATTGGTTTGGTCAATCTAAAGGAGAATGTACATTCAGATTTTTCGATACAATAAACCCCTAGAATTACATATGTAGCACTTACCCCCATTTAAGGGACCGGCTGGTTTTGTTGTGTCTGCAAACTACCTCCAAGGCTTCCGTTGTCAGGGTATAGAAAAAAAGTCTCTAGAAAGGCCAATGTCCACACAAATGTAAAACCCAAACAGTCAGGCCTCGTACACACGACCGATTTTCTCGGCAAGAACCAGCAAGAAACTTGCTGGCAGAGAGGTCTTGCCGAGTAAATCGGTCGTGTGTACGCTGCTAGCGGGTTTCTCGTCGAGAAAACCGACAAGAAACCTCGACGAGAAAATAGAGAACCTGCTCTCTATTTTCTCGTCGAGATTCTCCTCGGCATGTTTCTCGACGAGAAAAGTGAGTGTGTGTACACTTACCTGTCCGCCCGGAAGCCCGCGCATGTTCGAAATGAATTCGACGCATGCGCGGTAGCTTCCTAGGCATACGTAGGGTATACCAAGATGGCGGCGACGGCATCGAATGTGACGAGCGCATGCTCGACGTAGTCGATGACGTCACCGCGTACACTCCTTTCAAAGAACCGCGGGTTCTTTGAAACGAGTGTGTGTACACTCGGCCGGTACAAGTTTCTTGTCCAAGACTCTCGTCGAAAAAAACGACATGTTTTTTTCAACGAGAATCTCGGCCGTGTGTACGAGGCCTCAGGCTTTATTTACTTTTGCTGAGGAAACTTGAGAGGAACGTAGAATACGAGAGAAGAACAGGGGATGGTTCAGGTACACAGCACTAAAGTTACAATCGTCGCCATTCAAGCCTGAGTGGGTGTTGCTCACCCGGATAGTTCCGTTTAGTGGTCCTAGCAGCCGGAATGAAGCACAAATCAATCTTTCTTTTGAGAACTAGGGATACGATCAGGAATCCTCTGCCACAGGATTATTAAAAGTCCCGAACCTCCCAGTCAAGCAATAATGAAAGAACCTTTATGCCGGATTGGCATATTGCAGGGCTTGTAACGATGATGGATCCCCTCCTTGGGTGAGCTCCAGGCCTCCTCCCGAGACAGCAGCACCGTCGCTAGTCTCCTTTTCTGGCAGATCCTCCCCTGGCCTCCCTCCCCAAGCGTGGGCTTCCCGCAGGTGGGTAGCCTGGGATCCTTTCCTGAAGTGTAGGCCTCAGCCAGCAGAGCTGGTCCTAACAGGTAGCAATGCAGCCCTGGGCTGCAGGTGCCCAAGGCCAGAACACACACACACACCTCGTGCAATGCGGGTCACGAGGCGTGCACACAGGACAGGCCTGACCGGCCCTCAGAAACGAACTCCCTCAGGAACGAACCCCAATTAATGGAGTCTGCACCTTATGTACCCTCTCCCAGCATGCACAGCGGGTAGACCACCCTCAATGCACGGCTGCCAAGAAAGGACACCCAAGGTGTTGTGATACCCCCTGTAGTTCAACCTACGCCGGTGGTGACAGTGCCACCTACAGGCGAACAGGGAACATTACTGCCAGGCAGCATCACACTAAGAGCAGAAGCAAATTTAGAACAATCAATATGTCTGAGCCCAACTACTGGCCCAGACTACCCTTAAATTTAAGCATAGCACCCCCAAATATTGGGGGGGGGCGCTGCACATACCTACCTTATGTGCCAGAGGTCTCAGCATAAAAAGCTAGCTCTTTTCCAAAGATATCTCATATATTAGTGACAAAACTGATCTATGATACATAATACTGAATGTTTATTAATGAGTTCCCCTACATATGCTATCATTTTTATATACAGTTTTAAAAATGCATATGAACCACCTTCTTTACCTTTCCATTGACGCAATACCGTTTGATGCTAGATGTAGCTCTTCAAGCACTGGCCACATTGCAGCACACTGCAACACCTGGCAAAAACATGTCATTTAAATAGGTTATTATGACAAATAATGATCTGTTATTTTAATTTTACCATCCTACATACTTTAAGAACAATGTTTAATTTTACATACCACACAAAATATAGTTGGCAATACATGACTCAACGGGCTAAGCGGAAAAGAAACAAACCAAGATTATGTGGATCCTTACTGCTGTGTCATTGTATTCTGACAGCAGAGGAACCAGCTGGACTCCTTCGCTGTCACAATATATTGATCCAACATATTGTGAGACCGATACTATCCAGCAAACAGCACAACTGTGCAAAAGTTTTTTGCTTTCTACTTCTGCCAGAAGGTAGTGGGCACCTTGCAGGGTAACTAGGGGAAGTCTGTGCTATGTAAATTCTCTCTCTTTGCTGTCTGAATCCTCATTCAGTTTTATAATTCAGGAGTGTGCAGGAGTGAAGAGCAGGAGGTTATGACAGTGGGGTAGTATGTGCAGGAAAGAACTGCAAAGGGTATAACATCAGAAAGTAAATATGTTATTATTATTTCTATAGCGATTTCCTCCCTTTTTTTCTGATCACTGTATTAGTGTCACAGGTTAGCTGTTTAGCGTCAGTTAGGTGTCAGCGTAAGTTCGCTTCAGACAGCATCAGATTTTAACACTTTAATTGCCAGTAGCACTAACACACACGCACACACCATACACCTTCCTTACTAGAATAGTGTTTGAATGGATCAATATCTTTGATCTGATCAGATCTACACTAGCATCCCCAATAGTATAGTGTTCCAAAAAACGCGGCGTTAGCAGGATCAGCCCAGACAACTGCCAGCACCTGTGTTTAGCCCTTCCGCCCAGCCCAGCCAAGTGCAGTATCATTAGATCACCGTCACTTACAAAACACAGCACACAAAACTGCAGGGTTAGCAGAGTCATCTCTGATTCCTGCTAGCACTAATGCCTTGTACACACGGTCGGATTTTCCGTCGGAATAAACTCAGACGGGTTTTTCAGACGGAATTCCGTTCAAGCTGTCTTGCATACACACTGTCACACCAAATTCTGACTGTCAAGAACACGGTGACGTACAACAATACGACGAGCCGAGAAAAAATAAGTTCAATGCTTCCGAGCATGCGTCTACTTGATTCTGAGCATGTGTGGTTTTTAGTCCGTCGGAAATGCATCCAGACGAACGGAATTTTACGTTGGAAAAAAAGAGAACATGTTGTCTTTCTAAGTCTGTCTGAATTTCCGAGGGAAAAAGTCCGATGGGGCATACACACGGTCGTAAAATCAGATGAAAAAATTCCGTCTGACTTTTTCCATCAGAAATTCCGAGCGTGTGTACGCGGCATAACACTTAATTTTTTTGTAGTGATTCACACAGTCGCTGACAACCAGGTGCTCTTTTATCTGCGAGTCAAACTAGCTGTACCTATAAATTTAGTGGTCAAAATGTCCAAACCGAGGTACACTAGTGAAGAGGCAAAGCATGACAGGTGAGAACGAAGGGGAAGCCTCACTGTCAGATTCAGGCTCAGTATACGAACCTGTAGAGAGCAGCGGCACCCTGACAAATAGCTCTGACGACGGAGTAGTGGTCCATGCTAAGGTCAGGTGTACCCGACCCCATTCTTCTGTTGCTGAGGTGCAACAACCACATGGTTTTCATATGGAACCGAGAGCCAGTAATAGTGCTGCTCAACCTTCTGGTGAACTGGCAAGCACCAGCGTAGACAAACCAGCACTGCAGTAACACTTGGTGACATGGCGAGTCCCATGAGTGTAGTTCAAGCTGGTGCGGTGGCTAGCACAAGTAGTGCCCCGCAGCCACCAAGAATTCAAAGACAGGCCCGTAGAGCCCATAGTGGCCTTCCTGATTTATTTGCAAATCCTGATTGGCAGCCCACCACTTCTGCAGCGCCCGTACTTCGACCATTCACTGGCCAACCACGAATTCAGGTGGAAACAGCGAATTTTAGTACCCTTGACTTCTACAAGGTGTTTTTCACAGAAGATCTGTACAGATTTATATGCTGGTCAATTTATTACCGCAAATCCAAATTTGACCCTTGCCAGAGAATTTGACTGGAAACCTATAACAGTTCTCGAATTTAAGACCTTTCTGGGCCTATCCCTCCTCATGGGCATTACTAAAAAGAGTGCGTTGCTGTCATATTGGTCAACGGACCCAATTCACCATATGCCCGTGTTCTCTGCTTCCATGACCAAGACTAGATACGAGAAAATCTTGCAGTTCATGCACTTTAATGACAAGGAACTCTGTCATCCTCGGGGTGACCCTGACTATGATCGGCTCCACAAAATTCAGGGCCACAGGCTATACATATCGTTTTCTAGTTTACGAGGTAAAAGATAGCAGCGTGGAGTACCGAGACTGCCCAGACTACATAGAGAGCAGCAGCAAGATTGTTTGGGACTTGGTGTCACACTTATTCGGAAAGGGGTACCACTTATACGTGGACAATTATTACACAAGCGTGACACTTTAGTCACCTTTTTGATTTTGAAATTGGGGCATGTGGCACTGTGCGATCTAATCGTTGGGGCTTACCACAACGGCTTGTAGAGGAATTCCAGGAAGAGATCATCACAGCCTATCTTTTTCCAGCTGTGCTGTGGCCCAACTATCCATTCCAAATGCAGTGAGCTGGCTGCATGTGAGGCATTTTCTGGATGTCCTCCGTGGCACCTCTACTCAAAGATCATCCCAAAGAAGATGTTGTGTCTGTAGAAAACGCGGATATAGGTGCAACACCCGCTATTATTGTTCCTCCTGTCCTGACCAACCTGGTCTCTGCATCAGTGACTGTTTCCCTCACTACCACACACTAGTGGAGTATTAGAATAGGGTACAGCACGGCACAGTCCGAGGGCTATCACATTTTGAGAGACCCCAAGCTAGAATGTTTATAGTTACAATAAAAGTGTAATTTAAAAAAAAACAAAAAAAATAAAATAAAATAAATAAAAAAGCCAAAAATAGTTGTCGTTTTATTATTGTTCTCTCTCTATTGTCCTGCTCTGTTTTACTGTATTTTTTGCTTAACTAATGTTTTATTGTTACTGTGTTTTATCGTGTTTGCTTTGAAGGTATGTTATTCTACTATTATACTGTACTGTTAACTGTGTTTTATTGTTAACCATTATTTGCTTTGCAGGTATGCCATTCAGCTGCAGCACAGGTTTATTTATTTTGACAGCAACAGGGTTTGCTCTCACTATACGTAAATCCGTGACTCCAGCACAAAAAAACAGAGCATATATATGCCGAAGCATGGGGGCAGAGGTGGACATTGGGGGCGGATTGCCCCTTATGCTTCGGCATATATATTTTACTCTTTTTTTGGCACAGATCGTAATAAAAAAAAAAAGTTGTTTTATTGAGTTAATGTTTTATTGATACTGTGATTTATCGTTACCATTGTTTGCTTTGCAGGTATGCCATTCAGCTGCAGCACTGATTTATTTATTTTGACAGCAACAGGGTTTGCTCTTCCGATACGTAAATCATCGACTCAAGGGCTTTAGAAGGTGATTTCACCACCACAGTTAAAAAAAGAGCATTTAGGGGCGTGTCCTGATGTGAACAGTGGCGGACGTGTCAGTGGGGAGCTCCGGGAATCCTACTTCTCATCCGACGCCATCCTTGCATCCTATCACAAAAATAGCATCCACTTGCCTGCCAGTCGGTTCCTCTCGGTCCCCTGAAGCATCCTGAGCCCATATCTTGCAGCAGCTCTGCCAGGGATCGCCTGCCCAGCACTGCTCCGCTCTTCCGCGGCCGCCACCATCTTGCCGGCCTGTGACTTTCTCGGACGAACGGATTCCAGCCTGCCTGAAAGTAAGGAG
The DNA here is from genome assembly GCA_029206835.1 of Rana muscosa. NCBI lineage: Eukaryota > Metazoa > Chordata > Amphibia > Anura > Ranidae > Rana > Rana muscosa. Next base: position 360,183,809 of record CM055122.1, read on the forward strand.
GGTCATCCACTCTCCCCTGCCTGCCCATCCGTCCATCTAGCAAGGCCCGGAGGCCTGTCTGGCCGTTGGGGACGTCCGTGGAGGCCGCGGCTCAGTCCGGCCTAGTGCGGCCTGCAAAGCACCGCTGTTTCCTGAGCCGCTGCCCCGCGAGTGTCTCCGGAACTCGGATCTTCTGCCCCCATCCTTCCGCTCTGTCCTCTCTGCCTTGGCCTAGTGTGCTGCCCTGCAAGGGCTGCGTCTGCTGCTGTGGTGGCCTGGAAGGTGGATTCTGGAGTCCTCTGTTGCCTGTCTGCCTCTGCTCCGCTGCTCTGAGTCACCCTCACCCCTGTACCTCCAGCCTTGCATCCTCCTTAACCTGCCAGTCGGGTGCCTGCTGCTGAGCGACAGGTGCCTGGTGACCTCCTGCGATTTGACTGCTGCGGCCAGTTTGGTTGGTCTCTTGCTGCTTCCTGAACTCTCCTCTGGGCACGACTGCAAATACTACCCCTGGGTGACCTGCCAGATGTCCTCCTCCTCTAAGAAGGGAAAAGGGAGCTCCAAAGCCAATAAGGCCAACACACCCCTCCAGGTGCCACCGCCCTCTTCCCCGCATACGGATCCCATCCTGGTCGGGCGAATCCGGGCCTTGCTTGCCAAACTGGAAGGTGATGGGAGTTAACCACTACACCACTGTGCTGCCCTACATGGAAAAGTCGCAACCATATATAGGTCGCAACACTGACCCCAGTATCACCGCCTTGGACCTATTATCAGAAGGGTCCTGTATGATAACGGGCCGCCATGCCCTGGGGGAACCACAAGGACCTCTGCGGCCGTTCCCATTCCTTATGTATGAACTATCAAAGAAAGTAACAAAGAAAAAACGTCACAAAGCGGGCAGATTTGTGTGACCTAAGGGAGACAGACTCCTCTGCGGAAGTCCAAGCTGCATTCCCAGCTAGAGAGAGTCCCTCACAGCATCAGAAGTGCATTTAGAAGTGCCCTAACATTTCCCAGAAGATGGCGGGGGGAGGGGGCGCTTTCTTACCCCCCTTACGCCCGCAATCCATTTCTACCTTGGCAACAAAAGGTTCCAGGACTATCTATAACGTATCCAAGGAAACTGCAGGTGCAGGGGCACCATTTGCTGCCTCTGGCAATGTATGGGGAAGAAAGGTCACATACTGACTCCATAAACGCCCACTGACAGCCCTCAGGGACCAAGTGAAACATACATAAGAGTCCACACCTTCCATGCTGCACTGACCGGGGGGGAGGGGGGGTAACCCAGGGGACTCACCACCCAGAAGGAGACCGCTCAGCACCGCTGCCTGCCTTGTATACACAGCGTGTGTGATGAAAAAGCTGTGAGGAGAAAGATCTGCGCTGTTCAGAAGCCAGTGCTAGAGGCCAAACCCACTCCAAAGTGGCCACGAGATGCCTCAGATAAATAAGGGCGCGGACCACAAGAAAATGGCGGCCCGCAATACCGACCTGCGCCATAGCGCGGCTACAAAAAAATGGCCGCCAATGGAAGTTTTAACACAGAAAAAAACATACAAAAAATGGCACCAGCGGCGCAATAAAATGGCGCCCGAGGCCAGGGATGTGGACGAGAAGGCCTGCAGAGACTCCCAGGAGACAGACCCCCTCACAGAAAGCGGACCCTGGTGCCCCACAGGGACTCGGAGCCCCCCCCACAGGTACACCCCGGTTGCAGCGGGCCCTAGGGCAGGAGGGGAAAGGGCGACCGAGAGCAGGGAAAGGGAGGACAGGAGAACCCCTTAATCCTGGGAATGCCCAGCTGTTCCATCCTGCCAAGACAGGCAAAACCGTACTTACCCATCCTTGCGAGGACAAGCTGGCACGTCCCTGACAGACCCACAGTGGAGTAGCTGTCGGCCCGGTCCACTGTGAGTGAGGCAACAAGCAGCCCAGTCATATGTGGACCCTGGAGCATGTGCTCACCGGCCACCCCTGGAGCCATGGGGTATGTCGTGGTCAGAACCAAGCACGAAGCAAGGGACTGGCACGCTCGATGGCCGGAACTGGGAAGACTACAAGGATCTATATATCCAGCCTGTCGCCCAGCCGGCAGTTGATAGAAGATATCACGAAAGAAAAAATAAAAATAAAAGAAAAAAGGACTCTGGGCCCAAAGGGAGCCACGTCCTTCTCCTCTGCTAGGCAGAAAAAAACTGAGGCTGCTGACTGCAGGTAGGAGGGTTATGTATGGAGGGACCGCCCCCTGGGTGGGGCTGTTCAACTCTGTTAAAGTTACATGTTTTAAGATAACTAACATGTTCTAGCTAGTCCTCTCCTATGAACAGGAACATAACCACTTTGTCAAGATTTAAGGAGCTGTGCCCGTCCATGGACGATAAGAGAAAACAAATTTAAAAAAAGTTCTAAATTGATTTGCATTTTAATGAGTGAAATAAGTATTTGATCCCTTATCAATCAGCAAGATTTCTGGCTCCCATGTGTCTTCTATACAGGTAACGAGCTGAGATTAGAAGCAACATTCTAAAGAGAGTGCTCCTAATCTCAGCCAGCTGTTACCTAAAAAAGGACACCTGTCCACAGAAGCAATCAAACAGATTCCAATCTCTCCACCATGGCCAAGACCAAAGAGCTGTCCAAGGATGTCAGGGACAAGACTGTAGACCTACACAAGGCTGGAATGGGCTACAAGACCATCGCCAAGCAGCTTGGTGAGAGGGTGACAACAGTTGGTTAGATTATTTGCAATCGGAAGTAACACAAATTAACTGTCAAAGTTCCCCGGTCTGGGGCTCCATGCAAGATCTCACCTCGTGAAGTTTCAATGATCATGAGAACGGTAAGGAATCAGACCAGAACTACACGGGCAAATCTTGTCAATGATCTCAAGGCAGCTGGGACCATAGTCACCAAGAAAACAATTGGTAACACACTATGCCATGAAGGACTGAAATCCTGCAGCGCCCGCAAGGTCCCCCTGCTCAAGAAAGCACATAGGTGTCAGGGCTGGGCTCAGCCCTTCCTTCTCAGAGCAGGCCGCTCAGCTGTCGGTTAATTGCCAGCTCTAATCTTTCCACAGTGACTCACCTGGTGATGATATCCTGCTCATCAGTCCTGCTGGCTTCTTAAGCTGTTTAGTCCAGATCCTCTCTGTCTTCGCATTGGTAAAACACATCCTGTGTACCTGTTAAAGACACGCTTGGCTGACGTCCCTTCTGGTTCCTGATCCTGTTTGCTGTTCCACTACGCCAATTCTCTTGTTTCCCGATTTTCTGGCCTGTCCTGAAGCACGCTGATCTCTGGCTCCCTGACGTCCTGGCTTGTCTGACTATCCGTTCTGTTTACCCAACTCTGGTTATGATTGGACTACGTTTCTCTGTTTACCTTTTATTATTATTGTTAAACAAGTGTTGTATGGAAAAAGAAGAGGCTTGGGTGGACTATATTGGCACCATAGGTAAACTGATGAACAGTCAAAAGTATAAGTTTAAAAGATTTTTATTACAAGAGTATATAAAAAGTAAGTTTTGTTGTCATGTACATATTTATAGGAAAAATTATAGTTTTGTGACAATTATCAAATCATACCATTGCAACCAATGGGAAATCATACAGATATAGTTACATGATATACAGTGCTCAACATGTTTCGCGTTATTGATTCCAAAAAGAATCCGCTTCTTCAGGAGCTGAATACAAGTACTATTTTCAGTAGATATACAACAGAATTGTCAAGTGGAACATATGAACAGTAATGACCGGAATAGTTGATATAACAGGGAGTAATGTAGCCAGGTATGATGTAGAGCAGAGATCCCAGATGCCTATATTTATCAGGTTACCCCAATATAAAGGGATTTATGACGCCCAGGGGGATGGGATGTGTCCTCCAAGCAGCACATCCTGGGCGTCATAAATCCCTTTATATTGGGGTAACATCACCCCAATTACTCCCTGTTATATCAACTATTTTCTGTCATTACTGTTCATATGTTCCAGTGGATCCCATAAATAGCCATTTTTACCAATTTATCTAAATCTACAATTGCTTTGAACAAGATTAAAGACCTCCCTGCATCTAGAGGGGTTCACTACCCAAACTTGTTTTTTGTGTTTTTCTCTTTTTTTTTATCCTATACGCCCATCTATGGGGATGATTTTGGATATGTCCTCCTAGGAGACTACTTCCTCCTGGGTGTCTGTGTCTTTGGTGGGATCCCTTGTCCCTGATGGCGCACCTGGTTTGGTAATCCATCGGTCCACGTCTCGGCCTATTGGTCTGGCTCCCATGTCACGTGACAATTCTGTTGTATATCTACTGAAAATAGTACTTGTATTCAGCTCCTGAAGAAGCGGATTATTTTTGGAATCTCTAATGCGAAACATGTTGAGCACTGTATATCATGTAACTATATCTGTATGATTTCCCATTGGTTGCAATGGTATGATTTGATAATTGTCACAAAACTATCCCTTTTTCTATAAATATGTACATGACAACAAAACTTAATTTTTATATACTCTTGTAATAAGTATCTTTTAAACTTATACTTTTGACTGTTCATCAGTTTACCTATGGTGCCAATATAGTCCACCCAAGCCTCTTCTTTTTCCATACAACAATTGATGGGACGAAGGCACCAACATATATATATTTTTCTGATACTCACAGCACTTTCATTATATTAACCACTTCCCTACTGTGCACGAAAACCCCCTTCCTGGCCAAGCCATTTTTCAGCTTTCAGCGCTGTCACACTTTGAATGACAATTGCGCGATCGTGCGACGTGGCTCCCAAACGAAATTTGCGTCCTTTTTTTCCCCCAAATAGAGCTTTCTTTTGGTGGTATTTGATCACCTCTGCGGTTTTAATTTTTTCCGCTATAAACAAAAGAAGAGCGTCCAGTTTGGAAAAAAAACACTATTTTTTACTTTTTGCTATAATAAATACCCTTTTTTTTTTATTATTAAATTTTCCTCAGTTTAGGCCGATACGTATTCTACATATTTTTGGTAAAAAAAAAAAAAAAAAAAAAAAAATCGCAATAAGCGCGTATTGATTGGTTTGCGCAAAATTTATAGCGTCTACAAAATAGGGGATAGATTTATAGCATTTTTATTTTATTTATTATTTTATTTGTAATGGCGGCGATCTGCGTTTTTTATTGTGACTGCGATATTGCGGCGGACACATCGGACACTTTTGACACATTTTTGGGACCATTCACATTTATACAGCGATCCCTGCTATAAAAATGCATTGATTACTGTATAAATGTGATTGGCAGGGAAGGGGTTAACCACTAGGGGGCGGGAAGTGGTTAAATATGTTCCCTCAATGTGTTCTTACTTTGGGGGGAGGGGACTGACTGGGGGAGGTGACCGATGGTTTTCCCTATGTACAAGGGACACACCATCGGTCCCCTCTCCCTCACAGATCCACTTTCCTGCTCCGTTCCCGGGCAATCGCGGGTGCCCGGTGGCAATCGCGGCCGCCGGGCACGCGCATCGGGGCCTTGTGAACGCGGCCTCCTAGCTCGTTTTAAAGGGAGGATGTCATATGATGTCCTCCCAGAACGAGAGTGTCCTCCGCCCGCCGTCAATTGACAGTGGGCGGGGGACAAGTGGTTAAACAAGTGTGATTTTAACTGCTCTTCTGTCTCGGTCTGATTCATGGTTTCTGACAACAGGCCCATCTGAAGTTTGCTAATGAACATCTGAATGATTCAGAGGAGAACTGGGGGAAAGTCTTGTGGTCAGATGAGACCAAAATCAAGGTCTTTGGCATCAACTCAACTTGCCGTGTTTGGAAAAGGAGGAATGCTGCCTATGACCCCAAAAACACCATTCCCACCGTCAAACATGGAGGTGGAAACCTTATGCTGTGGGGGTGTTTTGCTAAGGGGGCAGGACAAATTCACTGCATTAAAGGGACGAAGGACCAGGCCATGTACCATCAAATCTTGGATGAGAACCTCCTTCCCTTAGCTAGGGTATTAAAAATGGGTCGTGGATGGGTATTCCAGCATGACAATGACTCAAAATACATGGCCAAGGTAACAAAGGAGTGGCTCAAGAAGAATCACATTAAGGTCCTGGGGTCTCCAGACCTTAATCCCATAGAAAATATGTGGCGGGAGCTGAAGGTTCGAGCTTCCAAACATCAGCCTCAAAACCTTAATGACTTGGAGAGGATCTGCAAAGAGGTTTGGGACAAAATTCCTCTTGGGATGTGTGCAAACCTGGTGGCCAACTACAAGAAATGTCAGACCTCTGTGATTGCCAACAAGGGTTTTGCCACCAAGTACTAAGTCATGTTTTGCAAAGGGGTCAAATACTTATTTCACTCATTAACCCCTTCCCGTCTGTGCTATAGCCTGTCTGTGCCGCCTTATCTGTGCCCTTCAGTGCCACCTTATCTGTGCCCATTAGTGCAGCCTATCAGTGCAGCCTCATCAGCGCATATCAATGAAGGAGAAAAATACCTGTTTGCAAAATGTTATAACTATGAAACATGTTTTGTTTGTTCTTTCTAAATTTTCTGCTGATAAAAATTTAATTTGGGTACAGTGTTGCATGACCGTGCAATTGTCATTCAAAGTGCGACAGCGCTGAAAGCTGAAAATTGGCCTGGGCAGGAGCGGGGTTTAAGCGCCCAGTAAGCTAGTGGTTAAAATGCAAATCAATTTATAACTTTTTTGAAATGCGTTTTTCTGTTTTGTTTTTTTTGTTATTCTGTCTCTCACTGTTAAAATAAGCTTACCATTAAAATTATAGACTGATCATTTCTTTGTCAGTGGGCAAATGCACAAAATCAGCAGGGGATCAAATACTTTTTTCCCTCACTGTATTTTGGAGTGTAATTTCACATATACCCATTGCATGTGTGAGCAATTTTTGATTTCAGTGACAACTTTGTGTAAAACATTTTTATTTATTTTGTCCTTTTTCAATCTTTTGTGACAATTTTTTTTATTAATAAATGGGCTCAACATGCCTCTCAGCAAATTTCTTGGGGTGTCTACTTTCCAAAAATGGGTAATTTGGAGGGCTTTTGTACTGCCATGTCATTTTAGCACCTCAAGAAATGAGATGGGCAGTCAAACTAAAAGCTGCGTAAATTCCAGTAAGTGTACCATAGTTTGTAGACACTAGAACCTTTGCGCAAACCAATAAATATACGCTTATAGACACGTGACTGAATACATTTTGGCCTAAATGTATGACTAAAATTTAGTTTATTGGATGTTTTTTTTATAACAAGAGGTAGAAAAATAGGATTTTTTTTGTACTCACCGTAGAATCCTTTTCTGTCATCCATTGACGGACACAGCTCCTTAAATATTGACAAAGTGGTTATGTTCCTGTTCATAGGAGAGGACTAGGCAGAACATGTTAGTTATCTTAAAACATGTAACTTTAACAGAGTGGGCGGTCCCTCCGTACATAACCCTCCACCCTGCAGTCAGCAGCCTCAGTTCGTAGAAAAGCAGTACAAACTAAAAAAGGAGGGGTGGGTGCTGTGTCTGTCCATGGACGACAGAGAAAAAGATTTTACGGTGAGTACAAAAAATTCCTATTTTCTCTTTTCGTCCATGGATGGACACAGCTCCTTAAATCTTGACATGTGGGACGTCCCCAAGCAGTGTCAGAAATAACGAGGGGTGGGAACAGCAATCAAAGGAAGACCTAACTTCACCCCAAACAGAGCTCCTCAACGGAGGAGTTGCAACCTCAAACAGCCGCCTGCAAAACCATGCGGCCAAAGGAAGAATCCAAAGATGCACTCACATTAATCTTAGAGAACTTTGAGAAGGTGTGAACAGACGACCAGGTCGCCTCCTTACACACCTGTGAGACAGATACTTGATGTCGGAAAGCCCAGGAGACACCAATTGCCCTGGTCGAATGCGCTGTGATAGGAAAGGGAGGCGCCCGCCCCTTAAGGGCATATGCCTGGATGGCGGTCTGCCTGATCCACCTAAAAAGGTGGGCGACGAAAACTGCCAGGCCCTACTGTGGACCAGACACAGACATGAACAGTGAGTCAGAACTCCGGAACGGAGCCACAGCAAACAGGTACACCCGTAGGGCACGTACCCCGTCCAAAGTATGTAGCGCAACCTCCAAGGGATGCGAAGGCCGAGGACACAAGGATGAAAGTACAATGTCCTCGTTTAGGTGAAAAGCCAAAACTACCTTAGGAAGGATTGAGGGCTGCGGGCGCAGCACCACTTATCCATATGGAGGACCAAGTAAGGAGACTTGCAAGACAACGCCGCTAATTCAGAACCCCTTCTGACCGATGTAATGGCAACAAGAAAGGCAATTTCCTGAGAAAGCGTTAAGAGAGGAATACTCCCTGGTGTTCCCAAAGGAAGGTCCCAGAAGTACAGAGAGAACCAGATTCAAGTCCCACGGAGGAAGTGATGGCCCAATCAGGGGAATCACATGTCGGACCCCCTGAATAAACATACTTACCAGTGAGTGAGCCGCTAGGGGTCGTTGGAAGAAGACAGCCAAGGCTGAATTCTGCCCCTTAATAGTGCTTAAGGCAAGTTTTTGATCTACACCGCGCTGCAAGAACAGCAGGATCCGAGAAACCGAATATGCCCGTGGGCGCCAAGACATCTCTTCACACATAGAGATGTATGCCTTCCAAGTGCGATGGTAGATCTTCCGGGAAGAATATTTCCGGGCCCTCAACATGGTATAGATTACCAAATCTGACAGACCGAGGTCCCACAGTACCTAGCTTTCAATAGCATGCCGTTAAAGCCAGCTACTTTCGGCCCATCTCAGGATGTGAGCGACCTCCGACGCTGCGGCTGAGCTTCTTGTTCCACCCTGATGGTTGACATAAGCCACCTCCATGGCATAGTCCGACTGGATCCTGACCAGACGCCCTTGAAGCCTCTGCGACCACTTGGAGAGGAACAGTCTAATCGCGCGAAGTTCGAGGACATTGATCGATTGGAGAGATTCTTCCGGAGTCCAGCGGCCCTGGGCCTACCGAACCCCCCAGACCCCCCCCCCCCAACTGGCCAGGCTGGCGTGATCACAGTCCAGTGGATAAGTAAGGAAAGACTTCCCGGACTGAAGTGCCGGGGATGTCAGCCACCAAGTCAGAGAGGCCCTGACTAGGCGACTTACCTGAATCAGATGATCCAGAGACAATGGGGATTTGTCCCATTTGGACAGAATCACTCTCTGCAGAACCCGAGTATGGTATGGGGATACGGTACTGCCTCGAAGGAGGCTACCATGAGGCCCAGGACTCTCATGCAGAAACGGAGAGACGACCAATTGCGGGATGTTAACGACCTCACTGCAGCCTGGAGTGTCTGCAACTTCTCTGGAGGGAGAAGACTCTCGCCTCCTATGAGTCCAAAATCAGCCCCAGGATTTCTAGGCGCTGAATCGGAACTAACACCGCCTTCTGGATGTTCAGTATCCATCCAATTCTTGGAGAGTCTGACTGGCTATAGACACGTCCTCCTCTATTACTGGGCTGGAGGCAGCTCTCAGAAGACGATCATCTAAGCAACCTACGACGGCAATGCCTTGCTGTCTCAGCAAAGCTAGAATCGAGGCGAGCACCTTGGTGAAAACTCTTGGTGCTGACGCTAGGCCAAAGGGAAGAGCAACAAATTGATAGTGGTCCTCGCCGAAAGCACAGAAAACCTCTGATGCCTGTCGCATATGGGGACATGCAACTAGGCGTCCTTGATGTCCAGGGATGCCAGAAAAACCCCCGGATGATTTTGCACCCTCACAAAGGCATTGAGGACTATGAGGTCCAATATTGGACGGACACCGCCGCACCTGAGCAAGTCAGGTACTGCTCCTATCAAGCAGACCTATGAGCCGGAAGGAGAGGAAGATTTGAGGGAAATCACCTTGCAGACCCACTGGTCGGAGAGCAGGGAGGACAACCGAGCTGCAAACTCGTGAAGCCGTCCCCCCACCCTGAGTCGGGCGGGGGCAAAACTTCATGTGGTAGCAAGCTTGTTAGCCGTCTTTTTCGGCTCACGCACCCAGGGACACTCCTGTCCCCCAGCTGGAGCCCTGTCAGTCAGGGAGTATCTGATGAAAATACCGCTTCTGTGCGGAATAGGAGGGCCCCGCTTATGGCGTGGCTCCTTCCCCATAGAGGACAGTGGGAGAAGTGTGCTCTTACCACCAGTGACATCTTTAATAATGTCGTCCAGCGAGGTACAAAAAGGCCTCCCGCCTTGAAGGGCAAATTTGCCAGAGCTTTTTAGGATGCTTGGTCAGCGGACCAGCATTTCACAGGCGGCGCAGTACCACCACAGATACAGAGGCTCTGGAAATCCAGGGAGCCACATCCAGAGTGGCATCACAGCCAGCCTTACGCACTCTGGAGGAAGCTGATGCTCCCCTACTGTCTATTGCTAAATCTTGCCCATTCAGGGAGTGTCTGAGACACCAAAAGCTGCAATGTCGCCACCCAGACCCCAGCATGACGAACATGAAGCAGGTCACCGTTCCAGACCTCCTATCATTAAGGCCTTAAGAAACAGGGGTCCCCTCTACCAGAAAAGTGGTTACCTTATTTAGCCGAGAGACCGGGGTGTCCACGACCGGAGGAGAGGCCCATTCTTTTTTTTAAAAAGGCTCTCCCCAAAAGGATAACGGACCACCATGCGCTGAGGGACCACAAAAGACCTCTGCGGTCGTTCCCATTCCTGATCTATGAACTTATCAAAGAAAGTAACATAGGGAAAAACTGTCACAAAACGGTTAGATTTGTGTGACCCAAAGGAGACAGACTCCTCTGCGGAAGTCCCAGCTGCATATAACAGCCTGAGAGTGTCCCTCACAGCATCAAGAAGTGCACTCACAAGTGCCCTATCTTTCACTCCCCAGAAGATGGCGGGGGGAGGGGGCGCTTTTTTACCCCCCTTACGCCCGCACTCCGCTTCTACCCTGGCAACAAATGGTTCCAGGACTGCCGACAGCGTATCCATGGGAACCGCAGGTGCAGGGGCACCGTTAGCTGCCTCTGGCAATTTAGGGGAAGAAAGGCCAGATACTGACTCCATTAACACCCACTGACAGCCCTCAGGGACCAAGTGAAAAACACTTAAAAAGTCACCCTTCCTTGCTGCACTAACCCAGGGGACTCACCACCCAGAGGGAGACCGCTCTGCACCGCTGCCCGCCTTCCTTGTATACACAGCGTGTGTGAGGAAGAAAACTGAGGAAGAAAACTGTGAGAAGAATGAGCTGTGTGCCGTACAGAAAGCCAGTGCTAGAGGCCAAAACCCACTCCAAAATGGCCGCCAGAAGCCTCAGATAAAAAGGGCGCGGACCACAAGAAAATGGCCGCCCGCAATACCGACCTGTGCCACAGTCGGCCACGACAAAAAGTCAGCCAATGGAAGTTTCAATAGACAAAAATGGCGGCGGCGCAGCAAAAAAATGGCACCCGAGCCCCGGGATGTGGACGAGAAGGCCGTGCAGAGACTTCCCAGGAGACAGACCCCCCCCTCACAGAAAGCGGACCCGGCATCCCACGGTCCCCCACAGGGACCTGGAGCCCCCCCACATGTACACCCCGGTCACAGCGTGCCCTAGGGCAGGAGGGGAAAGAGAGCGGGGAAAGGGAGGACAGGAGAACCCCTAAATCCCGGGAATGCCCAGCTGTTCCATCCTGCTGAGGCAGGAGGAACCGTACTTACCCGTCCTTGCGAGGACATGCTGGCGCGTTCCTGACAGGCTCACAACCGATGGTACGGAGTAGCTGTCGGCCCGGTCCACTTTGAGTGAGACAGTAAGCAGCCCAGTCATATGTGGACCCCGGAGCATAAGCTCACTGGCCACCCCTGGAGCATGTCGTGGCAGAACCTGCGCGTAGCTAAGGACTGGCAAGCTCGATGGCCGGACTGGGAAAACTACAAGGATCTATAATATCCAACCTGTCGCCCAGCCGGCAGTTGATGGAAGAATGCAAAAATAAAATAAATTAAAATTAAAAATTTCTTCAGGACTCTGGGCCCAAAGGGAGCCACGTCCTTCTCCTCTGCTAGGCAGAAAAAAACTAAGGCTGCTGACTGCAGGGTGGAGGGTTATGTACGGAAGGACCACCCCAGGGTGGGACTGTTCAACTCTGTTAAAGTTACATGTTTTAAGATAACTAACATGTTCTGCCTAGTCCTCTCCTATGAACAGGAACATAACCCACAAGATTTAAGGAGCTGTGTCCGTCCATGGACGAAAAGAGAAATATAATTTTTATATAGGGAAAAAAAATAAAAAAAATCGCAGAGGTGATCAAATACCACCAAAATAAAGCTCTATTTTAGGGAAAAAAGGACTCAAATTTAGTTTGGGTGCCTGCGCAATTACTGCCAAATTGGAAAAAGTGCTCATTAACCACTTAAGGACCGCCGCCTGTACATATACGTCAGCAGAATGGCATGGCTGGGCATAAGCACGTCCCCTTTAAGATGCCCAGCCATGGGTCGTGCGCGCGACCCGGTCCTGAGCTCCGTGACCGCGCCCGCGTGTCCTGCGATCGGGTCACAGAGCTGAAGAGAGAGAGTGTAAACAAACCTTTCCCCATTCTTCCTAGTGAGTGTCACTGATCGTCTGTTCCCTGTCATAGGGAACGACGATCAGTGACGTCACACGCCAAGCCTCGCCCCCACACAGTAAGAATCACTCATTAGGTCACACTTAACCCCTTCAGCGCCCCCTACAGGTTAACTCCTTCACTGCCAGTGTCATTTTCACAGTAAAATTGTCGCTCTATTTTTGTTTATAGCGCAAAAAATTAAAAACGCAGAGGTGATCAAATACCACCAAAAGAAAGCTCTATTTGTGGGAAAAATAGGATTTTTTTGTACTCACCGTTAAATCCCTTTCTCTGACGTCCATGGCCTGACACAGCATCTTCAATCTTGACAAAGTGGGTTATGTTCCTGCTCATAGGAGAAGACTAGGCAGAATGTTAGATGTTTTAACATACATTCCATTACCAGAGCTGAACAGCCCCGCCCAGGGGGCGGTCCCTTCGGACATAACCATCCTACCTGCAGCCAGCAGCCTCAGTTCGTATTAAAGCAGTACAAACTCAACAAAGGAGGGGTGGGTGCTGTGTCAGTCCATGGACGTCAGAGAAAAGGATTTTACGGTGAAAAAATCCTATTTTCTCTTACCGTCCATGGACTGACACAGCATCTTCAATCTTGACAAAGTGGGACATCCCAAAGCAGCGTCAAAGAACGAGGGGTGGGAACAGTATCAAGGAAAAAAACAAACTTCACCGCAAACAAGCAGAGCTCCTCAATGGAGGAGGTGCAACATTAAACAGCCGTCTGCAAAACCTTGCGGCCGAAGGAAGCATCAGAAGATGCAGCCACATCAACCTTATAGAACTTTGAAAAGGTATGTGCGGACGACCAGGTCGCCGCCTTGCACACTCGTGCAACAGACGCTTGATGTCGGAAAGACCAGGAAGCACCAATTGTCCTGGTAGAATGTGCCGTAACCGGAAAGGGAGGCGCCCGCCCCGTAAGGGCATAGGCCTGTATGATGGTCTGCCTGATCCACTGTCACGTACCTGACGGTGACGAGCCCGGTTAGCAGAGGGAGGCCTCCCTTACGGCTCCCACCGGCGGCCCCTGGTGATATAACAGGAAGCACGGAGGTGGAAGGGGTACGAGTGCCTGGCAGGATCAAGAACTACCGCAGGTGATCAGGAACCAGCAGGTGAGGAGGCAGGAACCAGGAACTACAGCAGGTGAGTGGACAGGAACCAGGAACTACAGCAGGTGAGTAGACAGGAACCAGGAACTCAGAAGATGACCCGGACCGGGAGGCACAGCAGGTAGACTGGAACCACTGGGCAGCAGCAGATGAACAGGAACCAGCAGATGAGCAGACAGGAACCAGCAGATGAGCAGACAGGAACCAGGAACTGCAGCAGGTGAGTAGACAGGAACCAGGAACTCAGAAGATGACCCAGACCGGGAGGCACAGCAGGTAGACTGGAACCACTGGGCAGCAGCAGGTGAACAGGAACCAGCAGATGAGCGGACAGGAACCAGCAGATGAGCAGACAGGAACCAGCAGATGAGCAGACAGGAACCAGCAGATGAGCAGACAGGAACCAGCAGATGAGCAGACAGGAACCAGGAACTCAGCAGATGACCCGGACCGGGAGGCACAGCAGGTAAACTGGAACCACTAGGCAGCAGCAGGTGAACAGGAACCAGCAGATGAGCAGACAGGAACCAGCAGATGAGCAGACAGGAACCAGCAGATGAGCAGACAGGAACCAGGAACTCAGCAGATGACCCGGACCGGGAGGCACAGCAGGTAAACTGGAACCACTAGGCAGCAGCAGGTGAACAAGAGCCAAGGTCAGGCAGGATCGTCAGACAAGCCGGGGTCGGGTAAACTGGCAGGCAGCGAGGCACAAAAGGATCAGGCAATACCGAAGTCAGAAAACAGGCCGATGGTCAGGTACAGGCAGATAGCAGGAGGGTCACAGGAAGCCGAGTCAGATACAGGTAAACAAGGCAGATCAGGTCACTTGGGATAAACGCTGTAGAGCAGACAGCAGGGACTGTCTGCAAGTGAGGAGTTTAAATAGCCCTTCGGGCGTCACCTGCGGGGGCGGGAACCAGGAAGTCCAGGGCGTCTGTTCCTGACAGGGTTTCCATGACATCCACCGAGAAATGGTGGCAGACGAAACCGCTTGGCCCTGTTTTGGACCAGACACAGACACAAACAGCGAGTCAGACTTCCGAAACGAAGCCGTAGCAGACAGGTACACCCGTAAAGCGCAAACTCTCTGGGATGCGATGGACGAGGACATAAAGACGGAAGAACAATGTCCTCATTAAGGTGAAAGGCCGAGACCACCTTCGGGAGAAAAGGCGGCTGCGGGTGTAGCACCGCCTTATCCTTATGGAGAACCAAGTATGGCGGCTTGCAAGACAAGGCCGCCAATTCAGAAACCCTTCTGACAGAAGTAATGGCTACTAGAAAAGCCACCTTCTGAGATAAAGTTAAGAGAGGAATCTCTCTAATGTTTTCAAAAGTAGGTTCTTGAAGAACCGAGAGCACCAAATTCAAATCCCAAGGAGGAAGAGGTGGTTTAATAGGGGGGAGCACATGTTGGACCCCCTGTATGAAGGTAGTAATCAAAGAATGGCCCGCTAGCGGCCGCTGAAAGAAAATAGCCAAAGCCGAAATCTGACCCTTAATGGTGCTTAAAGCAGGCTTTTGGGTCAAAGCACGCTGTAAAAACAGCAAGATCCTGGGAACGGAATACGTCCGTGGACGCCAATCCAGCTCCGTGCACATAGCGATGTAGGCCCTTCAGGTACGGTGGTATATCTTCCTGGAAGAAGATTTCCGTGCCCTCAGCATGATCGAGATGACCAAATCCGAGAGATCCCGGTCTCTCAGCACCTGGCTTTCAATAGCCATGCCGTTAAAGCCAGGGACTGTTAAGCAGGATGAAGTATGGGACCTTGAGACAGAAGGTCCTCCCGCACAGGCAGTCGCCATGGAACGTCCGCCACTAGGTGCACAAGATCGGCGTACCAAGGACGCCGAGGCCAATCTGGAGCGATGAGGATCACCGGAATCCCCTCGGCCTCCACCCTGCGAAGTAGTCGAGGAAGCAATTTCAGTGGAGGATAGGCATAAATCAACAGATACAGACCCCAGAGGGCCACCAAAGCGTCCAACGTATCCGCCCAGGGATCCCTGGACCTAGCCACGAATCTCGACACCTTGAGATTGAGTCGAGAGGCCAAGAGGTCCACATCCGGCGTGCCCCACCTCCGGCAAAGGAGGTGAAACATTTCCGGATGCAAGGACCATTCCCCCTGGTCTAACATCTGGCGGCTCAGATAGTCCGCCTGCCAGTTGTCTACTCCTGGAATGTAAATTGCCGACAGAGCCGGTACGCTCTTTCCGCCCACCTTAGGATGTGAGTGACCTCGGACGCCGCAGCTGAGCTCCGAGTTCCCCCCTGATGGTTGACATAGGCCACCGCCGTGGTGTTGTCCGATTGGATCCTGACCGAGCGTTCCTGCAGTCTCCTTGACCATGAGGAGAGGCACAGTCTGATTGCCCGGAGTTCCAGGACATTGATCGGCAGACGGGACTCGTCCGGAGTCCAGAGCCCTTGAGCTGAGAGAACTCCCCAGACTCCGCCCCAGCCCGAAAGACTGGCGTCCGTTGTGATCACAGTCCACTGGACAGGAAGGAACGACTTCGAAGGCCCGGGGATCTCAGCCACCACATCAGGGATGCCCTGATCTGGTGACTCACCTGGATCTGTCGATCCAGTGACAATGGAGACTTGTTCCAGCAAGACAGGATCTCCTTTTGTAAGACTCGAGTGTGGAATTGGGCATACGGCACCACCTCGAAGGAAGCCACCATGAGTCCCAGGACCCTCATGCAAAAACAGAGTGACGACCATTTTCGGGACGTCAGCACCCATACCGCAGATTGAAGAGTCTGTAACTTGTCTAAGGGTAGAAATATCCCTCGCCTCCGAGGAGTCCAGGATCAAACCTAGGTACTCCAGACGCTGAGTCGGAACCAGGACAGACTTCTGAATGTTCAGCAGCCAGCCAAATTCTCTGAGGGCCTGACTGGCTATCAACACATTTTCCTCCAAGTCTGAGCCAGAGTCTGCTCTCAGAAGAAGATTGTCCAGAGAGCCCACGATAGCAATGCCTCGCTCTCAGTAAAGCTAGAATCGGGGCAAGCACCTTGGTTAAAACCCGTGGTGCTGACGCCAAACCGAAGGGAAGAGCCACAAACTGATAGTGGTCTGCCTATCGCGAAGCGCAGAAACTTGTGGTGACACGCGCAGATTGGGACATGCAAGTAGGCGTCCTTGATGTCCAAAGATGCCAGAAAATCCCCCGGGTGGAGCGCAGCAATCCCCGACGAATGGATTTCATGCGGAATTTCCGAACCTTCACAAAGGCATTTAGGGCCTTGAGGTCCAGAATTGGACGGACTCCGTCCTTCTTTGGGACCACAAACAGATTTGAATAAAATCCCTGAAACCTCTCCTTTGCCGGAACCGGCACAATCACTCCGTATCTCAGCAAGTCCTGCGCTGCCCCTAACAGGGCATCCCGATGCGCCGGAAGGAGAGAGAAATTTGAGGGAAAGAATCTGTCTGGTGGCCAGGAAATGAACTCTAATCCTGTACCCCAAAGTGACCACCTCGCATACCCACCGGTCGGAGATCCGGGAGGTCCACCGATCTGTGAACCTGCAAAGTCGTCGTCCCACCCCAGAGTCGGGTGGGAGCAAGATTTCAAGGGGTGGTGGGCTTGCTTTCCGGCTTGTTCTGTCCCCCATTCGTACCCTTGTCAGTCCGGGAGAATTTTCCCGCGGGGTCTGACTGACGAAAAAACCTCTTCTGAGTGGGTAAGGAAGGACCCGGGTTTACCAGCCTTAGTAGGCTGAGGAAGAAAGGTGCTCTTACCCCCAGTGACATTTTTAATAATGTCATCCAGGGAGGCACCAAAAAGCCTTCCGCCCTTGAAAGGCAAATCCGTCAGGAGCTTCTTAGAGGCCAGGTCAGCAGACCAGCATTTTAACCAGATTAGGCGACGCAAAACCACCGCAGACACTGAGGCCCTTGAAATTAGGGGGGCAACGTCCATAGTGGCATCGCACACATACACCAGGCCCTGTACCATTTGGTCTGCCAGGGTAATGCATTCCGGAGGAAGATTATGCTCCTGCACAGTCTGGTGCATAATTTTTGCCCATTCCGTGAGCGTCTGAGACAACAGGGTCGCCGATACAAGAGGACGTAGCGCGGATCCCAGCATGGTGAACATGGCTCCGCTCACCACTTCCCACCTCCTATCAGTAGGGTCCTTAAAAGCAGGGGTCCCCTCAACCGGGAGAGTCGTGGCTTTATTTAACCGGGCGACCGGTGGTTCGACCACCTGAGGAGAGGCCCATTTTTTAATCAGGCTCTCCTCAAAGGGGTACCTAACCGCCAGATGCTGCGAGACCGCAAAGGTCTTCTGCGGTTTTTCCCAAACCTGGTCTATGAATCTGTCAAAAAAAAGGTGTATAGGGAAAAACCTTTTGAGAAGGATTAGCTTGAAAAGAACCAAACGAGACTGACTCCACCACGGGCTCCTCAGCCGCAGCATCCAGCTTGAGTGTCCCTCACAGCATCAATGAGTTTACTAACAAGTGTCCTGTCTTGTACTGACCCAGATAAGGAGTCTTCTTCATGAGGAATGTCCTGGTCAAAAATACCCAAAAATTCTGAGCTAGGGTCCTGTGCCTCAGCAAGGCCCATATCTGAATCAGAGCACTCCCCTGGAGATGGTGGGGGGGGGGGGGAGAGGGCGCTTTATAGCTCCCTTGCGCTCGCACGCTGCTTCCATCCTGGCAACAAATGATTCCAAAACTGCCGACAACTGGTCCATAGGGACCGCAGGTGCAGTAGCACTGCCAATTGCTTCTGACATGAATGGGGAAGCAGGTGACACTGACTCCATGATACCACTACCCTCTGAGACTTTGTCAATAAATGAGAGAAAAAGCCCTCCCTCCGACTGCACTGACTGTGGGGGGTTACCCAGGGGACTAACCAACCCGGACAGGACCGATCAGTTCAGCTGCCTGTGTGCCGCTCTCAGCGCGAGTGAACAGTGAGGAGACCGTGAGGAGAATCGTGACGTTCCAGTCAGCGATAGAGGCCAAACCAGCACAAAAGAGTGCGCGACTTCAAGAAAATGGCCGTCGCAATAACAAGTGCGCCACAGCATGGCCACGGCAAGATGGCCGCCAATGCGGTTTACAATGGAATTGAAAGTATAGTAAAAACATGGCGCCGAACGCCGCGCAAGGCCCAGGCTGACACAGAATATACCCCACACCTTAATGCAGACCCCTATGGACCCCCACCGGGACAGAGTGACCCCCAGGCACCCCCACTCAGCGCATCGCCAGAGTAGGTGACAGAGTAGAAAAAAACAAGGGGGAGACAGGGAAAACCCCTTTACCATAGGAAACACACAGTATGTACTCACCTGCTGAGGCAGGGGAAACTGTACTTACCCGTCCAGCTAGGACCCACTGGTGTGTTCCTGACAGGTCTATCACAGTGCAGTACTGAGTAGCTGTCAGCCTGGTCCACCGTGAAAGATACAGCAAAACTGTTCAGTCGCATGTGGACCTTGGAGCAAAAAGCTCACCGGCCACCCCTGGAGCCATGGGGCATGTCGTGGACTGATCTCACGCAGAGCGAGGATCAGCGTGCTCGATGGTCGGACTGGGAAGACTACGAGGATATCAACAACCCAACCTGTTGCCCAGCCGACAGTTGATAGAAGAATCACAAAAATAATAAAAGTAAAAAAAAAGACTGGCTCGGAAGAGAGCTACGTCCTCTCCTCTGCTAGGCAGAAAAAAACTGAGGCTCTGGGTAGGAGGGTTATGTCTGGAGGGACCGCCCCCTGGGTGGGGCTGTTCAGCTCTGGTAAAGGAATGTATGTTAAAACATCTAACATTCTGCCTAGTCTTCTCCTATGAGCAGGAACATAACCCACTTTTTTAAGATTGAAGATGCTGTGTCAGTCCATGGACGGTAAGAGAAAAAAGGAAGTTAATTTTGTTTGGGAGCCATGACCGCGTAATTGTCGATTAAAGCGACGCAGTGCCGAATCGCAAAAAGTGGCCAGGTCTTTAACCAGCCAAAATGGTCCGGGCTGAAGTGTTTAACCACTTCAGCCCCGAAGGATTAGGCTGCTCAATGACCAGAGCACTTTTTACAATTTGGCACTGCGCTGTTTTAACTGGTAATTGCGCAGTCATGCAATGCTGTACCCAAACAAAATTTGCATCCTTTTTTTCCCACAAATAGAGCTTTCTTTTGATGGTATTTGATTGCCTCTGCGATTTTTATTTTTTGTGATATAAACGGAAAAAGACCAAAAGTTTTGAAAAAAATATATATTTTCTACTAAAATCCAATAAACTCAATTTTAGTCATACATTTAGGCCAAATGTATTCAGCCACATGTCTTTGGTAAAAAAAATGTCAATAAGCGTATATTTATTGGTTTGCGCAAAAGTTATAGCGTCTACAAACTAGGGTACATTTTCTGGAATTTACGCAGCTTTTATTTTATGACTGCCCATCTCAATCCATGAAGTGCTAAAATGGCAGGGCAGTACAAACCCCCCCCCCCCAAATTACCCCATTTTGGAAAGTAGACACCCCAAGGAAATTGCTGAGAGGCATGTTGAGCCCATTGAATATTTTATATTTTTGTCACAAGTGATTGAAAAATGACAAACAAAAAATTTACACAAAGTTGTCTCTAAATGATATATTGCTCATACGTGCCATGGTTATATGTGTAAAATACATTCTGCTGCTTCTCCTGAGTATGGGGATACCTCATATGTGACACTTTTTGGGAGCCTAGCTGCGTACAGGACCCCGAAAAACTATCACCACCTTCAGGATTTCTTAGGGCGTAAATTTTTGATTTCACTCCTCACTACCTACCACAGTTTCGAAGGCCATAAAATGCCAAGATAGCACAAACCCCCCCCCCCCCCCCACAAAGTTGTCACTAAATGATATATTGCTCAAACATGCCATAGGCATATGTGAAATTACACCCCAAAATACATTCTGCTGCTTCGCCTGAGTATGTATTTGGGGGTGTATTTCCACATATAACCATGCCATGTTTGAACAATATATCATTTAGTGACAACTTTGTGTAAAAAAAAAAAAAAAGAGAGATTTCCTGAAACTTGTGGCAAAATATCAAATATTCCATGGACACAACATGCCTCTCAGTAAAAACCATGAAGTGTCTTCTTTCCAAAATGGGGTAATTTGTGGGGCTTTTGTGCCATCTTGACATTTCAGGGGCTCAAAAACTGATAGGTAGTGAGGAAGTGAAATCACCATTTTACGCCCTTAGAAAGCCTGAAGGTGGTGATTGGTTTTCGGGGTCCTGTACACGGCTAGGCTCCCAAAAGTCTTACACATGTGGTATCTCCGTACTCAGGAGAAGCAGCAGAATGCATTTTGGGGTGTAATTCCACATATGCCCATGGCATGTCTGGGCAATATATCATTTAGTGACAACTTTGTGCAAAAAAAAAAAAACACTTTCTGACACTTTTTGTCTACATGAAAAATTACTTTGAACCCAGAAAAATGAGATACTTTTTTAAAGCAAAGGCCATACAGAATAAAATGGTGGGTGTTGTAACTTTTTTTTTCACACAGTATTTGCGCAGCGATTTTTCAAATGCAATTTTTGGGGGAGAAAAACATTTATTTTTTATTTTTAATGCACTAAAACACACTATATTGCCCAAATGTTTGATGTAATAAAAAAGATGATCTTATGCCGAGTACATGGATACCAAACACGTCATGCTTTAAAATTGTGCACAAACGTGCAGCGGCGACAAACTAAATACATTTTTAAAAGCCTTTAAAATCCTTTACAGGTTACCACTTTAAATTTAAAGAGGGTGTCTACTGCTAAAATTACTGCCCTCAATCTGACCTTCGTGGTGATACCTCACATGCATGGCAATTGCTGTTTACATATGACACCAGACCGACGTTCGCCTTTGCGCGTGAGCACGGGGAGACAGGGGTGCTTTATTTTTATTATTTATTTTGCTTTTTTGTTTTATTTTTAAACTTTTCCTTTCATTTTTTTTTTTATCATTTTTACGTTTAATTCGTTTTTATTGTTTGACAAAATTTCAAGTTTACAGAGAAAAGACACGGAACCAGGTGCCTGGCCCGCCAAGAGGCAACCTGGGCCAGTAAGAAAGGGGTAAACACATGGTACATCATGTATATGGTATTATACAAGTAACATTTAACTCATGAGAGGAATTGCGTGGCATTACATAGGTCAAACAGTGCCGTCTGAAATCTTAATATCCACTCCGTCCGAACAGGATGCCCCTGTGGCATTCTGCTGCAATCCTGGTGCGGAGGAGTCGGTGTGGAACGGCATGAACACCGTTGCAAACGACACCATTACAACACCAAATAGTGAAGTCTCACAAGTAATAACAGTGTAAGCATAAAGAGAACCGAGCACATACAAAGATTCGGTGTGTACTACTAGGGCTGGCCCCAAAAAGAAATAGAGAAAGATAAAGAAACAAAGGGGGGTCCAGAGTTCAGGAGGGGGGTATGATGTAGAGGGAAGGGTAGAAGGGGGAGGAGGGGGGGTAAGGGGACAGCGAGCTGCGAACCAATGGGAGGGTATTGAATCATGGCAGGGAACCCAACGGATAAGGTCCGGTAAGGCCTCAGGGGGTGGGCCCCAGTAGGAGCCTGTCCTTCAGTTTAACCGAAGTTGAGTATTGTCTCCATATGCTCCAGATAAAGGAGAATTTAGCATATCTGTCAAGAGATTTGGCAAGCATTTCCTCCATTAGCATATTTGCATTCATCTCATTTATCCATTCCACAATCGAGGGAGGGGAAGTGGTTTTCCAGTGTCTAGTAATGAGTTGCCGAGCCGCACTGAGGGAGAATTTAAGGAGGTTGTGTTTTTGGAATTTGATAGTACAAGGTAGAATGGAGAGGAGGGCAATAAAGGGAGAAGGCTGAAGAGGTGTATCATAGAACTCAGAGTAAATTTGAAAAATTTGGGACCAAAATGGTCTAATTACATCACATTCCCACCATATGTGGCTGTACGTACCTGTTGCCGAGTTACATCTCCAGCAGGTGTCCGCAGCTGAGGGGTACATGATCCTAAGGGTGGTCAGCACTCGATACCATCTGGAAATCACCTTATAGTTTTTCTCTTAGGGGTAGCTAGAGATAGACGATTTGTGGGTAAAGAGAAAGGCTTTACCCCACTCTGCCTCAGTAATGTCCCTCCCAAGCTCCTCCGACCAAACTCTAGTGAATTTAGGTAAGGAGTCATGGGTGTGGTCCAGAATCAGTTTGTAGGTCAAGGAAAGGGTATGGTGGGGGGTGTCTGGAAGTGTGCATAGTTGTTCAAAGCTGGTCAGGGGTCGATGAATCTGGTCGGATTCGTGGAGTCTTTTGCAGTGGTAAGTCAGGTGCAAGCGAGTAAGCCAAGTCAAGTGGGAGGACGCAGAGTCATGGTTTGACTCAAAGGTACCCCGAGTGGAGTTAACGAATTGTCGTGCCGTAGGCCAGGAAGCTCTGTCGTAGTCGTCAAATGTGTGAATAGACCTGCTCTCCAGAAGGGCTGGGTTATCAAAAAGTGGGGTGAGTGGGCTTAGGTCAGTAGGTCTCTCTCCTGCGGTACCAAAGCACCAGAGCGTCGCTAGTAAAGGGGAGATAACGTGGAGAGAGATCTATGAGTATGTTCAAAGCCCCATAGGAGAGCCCGGAGATCTAACAGGGACAGATCTTGTTCTACCAGGGTGACAGCTTTGACGAAGGGGCGGGGGAACCACTCCAGGATCCGTGAAAGCACTGCTGAGGAATAATAAAGCTCAAAAACCGGTAGACTCACTCCACCTTTAGTGACGGAAGAACATAAAAGATTATGTTTCAATCTGGGGTGCCTCCTCCGCCACACCAAGCGTATAGCCAATGAGCGCATGGTGCGGGAGAATGCGGACGGGAGGGAAATAGGGAGGGCTTGGAATAGATACAATAATTTGGGGAGTATATCCATTTTTAGGGTGTTCATGCGACCAAACCAAGACACCGGTCCCTCCATCCGGTCCACGGTTAGGCGTCTGATATTAGTGAGCAGTGGGCCAAAGTTCAGAGTATAGACATCCGCCGCGCGTGTCGGTATGGCCGCACCCAAATAAGATATGGACGTCGCCTGCCATTGAAAGGAGAAATTAGTCTTAAAGGGGTTGTAAAGGTTCGTT
This sequence comes from Rana muscosa, assembly GCA_029206835.1. Classification (NCBI taxonomy): domain Eukaryota; kingdom Metazoa; phylum Chordata; class Amphibia; order Anura; family Ranidae; genus Rana; species Rana muscosa. The sequence continues at coordinate 360,207,693 of CM055122.1, forward strand.
TTTTATTTTCTAAATAGGTTCCTTTAAGCTAGTGCATTGTTGGTTCACTTACCTTTTCCTTCGATTTCCCTTCTAAATGATTTTTTTCTTTGTCTGAATTTCTCACTTCCTGTTTCTCCTCAGTAAACTTCACACCATCATCCGAGCGGTGTTTAGACAGCCAGAACAGCTTACTGAGAATGAACAGGAAGTGAGAAATTCAGACAAATAAAACAAAGAAAAAAAAACATTTAGAAGGGAAATCGAAGGAAAAGGTAAGTGAACCAACAATGCACTAGCTTAACCACTTAGCAACCACCTGCCGACAAATAACGTCGACAAGGTGGTTGCTTAACTCTGGGAGGACGTTATATAACGTCCTCCCAGAATCGCGCTCCCGCGCGCCCCCTGGGGCGCGCACACGGGAAACTCCGTGACCGCCGGGTCCAGAAAAAGGTAAGTGAACCAACAATGCACTAGCTTAACCACTTAGCAACCACCTGCCGACAAATAACGTCGACAAGGTGGTTGCTTAACTCTGGGAGGACGTTATATAACGTCCTCCCAGAATCGCGCTCCCGCGCGCCCCCTGGGGCGCGCACACGGGAAACTCCGTGACCGCCGGGTCCAGAAAAAGGTAAGTGAACCAACAATGCACTAGCTTAACCACTTAGCAACCACCTGCCGACAAATAACGTCGACAAGGTGGTTGCTTAACTCTGGGAGGACGTTATATAACATCCTCCCAGAATCCCGCTCCCGCGCGCCCCCTGGCTGATAGCGGCCGTTTACCACGTGATCGCTCCGTCAAATGACGGAGCAATCACTTGTAAACAGACCGGCGTCATGTGATGACGCCGGTTCCTCCCTCCCCTCTCTGTACCGATCAGTACAGTGTGAGAGGGGAGGGGGAGGGAGCGGATGGCAGCAGCAGCTCTGTGGGCTGGATCTGTGACAATTGCAGTCACAGATCCAGCCATCCATCCATCCCTGCTCAGCCATCCCTGGTGCAATACCCTGCCAATACTCTGCAATACACCCTGCCAATACTCTGCAAAATACCCTGCGCAATACTCTGCAAAATACTCTGCAATACCCTGGTGCAATACTCTGCAATACACTGCGCAATACTCTGCAAAATACTCTGCAATACCCTGGTGCAATACTCTGCAATACCCTGGTGCAATACTCTGCAATACCCTGCGCAATACTCTGCAATACCCTGCGCAATACTCTGCAAAATACCCTGGCGCAATACTCTGCAATACCCGGCGCAATACTCTGCAAAACCCGGCGCAATACTCTGCAATACCCGGCGCAATACTCTGCAATACCCGGCGCAATACTCTGCAATACCCGGCGCAATACTCTGCAATACCCGGCGCAATACTCTGCAATACCCGGCGCAATACTCTGCAATACCCGGCGCAATACTCTGCAATACCCGGCGCAATACTCTGCAATACCCTGCGCAATACTCTGCAATACCCTGCCCAATACTCTGCAATACCCTGCGCAATACTCTGCAATACCCTGCGCAATACTCTGCAATACCCTGCGCAATACCCCCTGTGCAATACCCTGCCATACTCCGCAATACTCCGCAATGCCCGGCAATACTCCGCAATGCCCGGCAATACTCCGCAATGCCCGGCAATACTCCGCAATGCCCGGCAATACTCCGCAATGCCCGGCAATACTCCGCAATGCCCGGCAATACTCTGCAATAACCACTTCCCGCCCGCCGGCCGTCATATGACGTCCTTGACTTTGTGCAGAGATATCTGAATAATTGGTGCAGCTACAGGCATCATTCAGATATTAGTTTTTTCAGCCGGCGATTCCCTACACCATAAGAACAATCATAGCGGCTGTTCCGCCGCTTGATCATTCTTACGGGAGGCGAGAGGGGATGTCCCCCCCTCCCGCTGCCCTCCGGTGCTTCTACCGACTCACCGCTACGATCAAAGCCAGGATTGTTGTTTTTTTTTTGTTTTTTTTCAGGCTTCCTATCCTAGAGGTGAGATGTGGGGTCTTATTGACCCCATATCTCACTGTAAAGAGGACCTGTCATGCCATATTCCTATTACAAGGGATGTTTACGTTCCTTGTAATAGGTATAAAAGTGATCAAAAAAAATTTGGGGGCGGAAAAACATGTCAAACTAAAATAAATAAAGTAAAATGAACAATAAATTTTTTTTTTTCTTTTTAAAGCGCCCCTGTCCCCGTGAGCTTGCATACAGAAGCGAACGCATACGTAAGTCCCGCCCACATATGAAAACGGTTTTCAAACCACACGTGAGGTATCTCTGCGAACGTTAGAGCGAGAGCAATCATTTTGGCCCTAGACCTCCTCTGTAACTCAAAACATGTAACCAGTAAAAATATTTAAAGTGTCGCCTATGGGGATTTTTTAAGTAGCGAAGTTTGGCGCCATTCCACGAGCGTGTGTAATTTTTAAGGGTGACATGTTAGGTATCTATTTACTCGGCGTAACTTCATCTTTCACATTATGCAAAAACATTGGGCTAACTTTACTGTTTTTTTTTTTTTAAGAACAAAACATTTTTTTCCGTAAAAAACGCGTTAAAAAAATTTCGGCGCAAATATCGTGCGAGATAAAAAGTTGCAACAACCACCATTATATTCTCTAAGGTCTTTGCTAAAAAAACATATATAATGTTTTGGGGTTCTATGTAATTTTCTAGCAAACAAATGATGATTTTTACATGTAGGAGAGAAATGTCAGAATTGGCCTGGGTGCTCCAGAACGCCTGAAGGCCACGCTGTGTAAAAGTCTCACACATGTGGTATCGCCATACTCGGGAGTAATAGCAGAATGTGTTTTGGGGTGTAATTTGTGGAATGCATATGCTGTGTGTGAGAAATAACCTGCTAATATGACAATTTTGTGAAAAAAAAAAGAGAGAAAAAAAAAATCTTGATTTTGCAAAGAATTGTGGGAAAAAATGACAACTTCAAAAAACTCACAATGCCTCTTTCTGAATACCTTGGAATGTCTTCTTTCCAAAAAGGGGTCATTTGGGGGGTATTTGTACTTTTCTGGCATGTTAGGGTCTCAAGAAATGAGATCGGCCGTCAGTACTTCAGGTGTGATCAATTTTCAGATATTGGCACCATAGCTTGTGGACTCTAAGGCCTGGTTCACACTGGGGCGACAAACGCTCCGACATTGGGAGCTCATGTCGCATGACGTGTGAAAATCAATGTTTCCCTATGGGAGCCGTCTTAACTGGTCCGACACATGTCGGTCCGACTTTGAGAATGCTCCCTGTACTACTTTGGTCCGACTTTGATCCGACTTCAGCCCACTGACTATCATTGAAGTCGGATCAAAGTCGGACCACAGTCTTGCATGGTCCGACTTTGGCATGCGACTTGTGCTGTACTGCTCTTGAGGGGGAACTCCAGGCCAAATTTTAAATAAAAAACCGGCGTGGGTTCCCCCTCCGGGAGCATACCAGGCCCTTGGGTCTGGTCTGGATTTGAACGGGCACCCCTACGCCGAAAAACGGCGTGGGGGGCCCCCAAAATCCAAACCAGACCCTTATCCGAGCACACAACCTGGCAGGCCGCAGGGGAAGAGGGGGGGGGATGAGAGAGCGGCCCCCCTCCCTCCTGAACCGTACCAGGCCGCATGCCCTCAACATGGGGGGTTTGGTGCTCTGGGGCAGGGGGGCGACCTGCGGCCCCCCCCACCCCAGAGCACCCTGCCCCCATGTTGATGAGGACAGGGCCTCTTCCCGACAACCCTGGCCGTTGGTTGTCGGGGTCTGCGGGCTTATCGGAATCCGGGAGCCCCCTTCAATAAGGGGGCCCCCGGATCCCGGCCCCCCACCCTATGTGAATGAGTATGGGGTACATCGTACCCCTACCCATTCACCTGGTGGAAAAAAAATTGCAATAAAAAAACACTACACAGGTTTTTAAAGTAATTTATTACACAGCTCCGGGGGGGTCTTCTTCCGACTACGGCGCTCTTCTTCCGACTTCCGGGGGTCTTTTCCGACTTCGGGGGTCTCCGCGCTCTCCGGTTCTTTCTTCCGCCGGGCCTCCGCTAACTTCTTTTTAGCTCTCTTGCTAACAGAGGCCCGGTCTTCCCGTTGTCTCGTCCGGCTCTCCGTTGTCCTTCTGCCGGCCCGTCTTCTTCCCTTTTCTCCTTCTCGATGTTGACGCGTCGCTTTCTCCCGCTGTAATACTGGCTCTCCGCTCCGCTCCGCATTAATATAGGCTTCTCATGACGTCACAGTCACATGTTCCCATGACGTCACAGTCACATGCTCCGGGGCCATGTGCCCCGGAACATGTGACTGTGACGTCATGAGAAGCCTATATTAATGCGGAGCGGAGCGGAGAGCCAGTATTACAGCGGGAGGAAGCGACGCATCAACATCGAGGAGGAGAAGAGGGAAGAAGACGCCAACGGCGACGGGAAGACCGCGCCCCTCCACTAGCGAAAGAGCTAAAAAGAAGTTAGCGGAGGCCCGGCGGAAGAAAGAACCAGAGAGCGGGAGACGACACCGGAGACCCCCGAAGTCGGAAAAGACCCCCGGAAGTCGAAAGAAGAGCGCCGGAGTCGGAAGAAGACCCCCGGAGCTGTGTAATAAATTACTTTAAAAACCTGTGTAGTGTTTTTTTATTGCAATTTTTTTCCACCAGGTGAATGGGTAGGGGTACGATGTACCCCATACTCATTCACATAGGGTGGGGGGCCGGGATCCGGGGGCCCCCTTATTGAAGGGTGCTCCCGGATTCCGATAAGCCCCCCGCCCGCAGACCCCGACAACCAACGGCCAGGGTTGTCGGGAAGAGGCCCTGTCCTCATCAACATGGGGTCAGGGTGCTCTGGGGTGGGGGGGCCGCAGGTCGCCCCCCTGCCCCAGAGCACCAAACCCCCCATGTTGAGGGCATGCGGCCTGGTACGGTTCAGGAGGGAGGGGGGCCGCTCTCTCGTCCCCCCCTCTTCCCCTGCGGCCTGCCAGGTTGTGTGCTCGGATAAGGGTCTGGTTTGGATTTTGGGGGGACCCCCACGCCGTTTTTTCAGGGTAGGGGCGCCCGTTCAAATCCAGACCAGACCCAAGGGCCTGGTATGCCTCTGGAGGGGAACCCATGCCATTTTTTTAATTTAAAATTTGTCCTGGAGTTCCCCCTCAAGATTCATACCAAACACAGTGCCTGATATTGGCGGGGATCCAAGTCGGATCCCCGTTCATTGAAAGTCGGACATATGTCGGCTTCATGTCGCAGGGCAAAGTCGGATCCAAAGTAGGACAGATGTCGTGTCGCACTAGTGTGAACCCAGCCTAACTTTCACAAAGACCAAATAATATCCACCAATTTGTACTTATTTTTACCAAAGATATGTAGCAGTATAAATTTTGGCCAAAATTTATGAAGAAAAAATTGTAATTTGCAAAATTTTATAACAGAAACGAAAAAAAATCATTTTTTTACAAAATTTTCAGTCTTTTTTCTCTTATAGCGCAAAAAATAAAAAACCCAACAGTGATTAAATACCACCAAAAGAAAGCTCTATTTGTGTGAAAAAAAGGACAAAAAATTCATATGGGTACAGTGTTGTATGACTGAGTAATTGTCATTCAAAATGTGAGAGCACCGAAAGCTGAAAATTGGTCTGGTTATTAAGGGGGTTTAAGTGCCCAGTGGTCAAGTGGTTAAAGGAACCTATTTAGAAAATAAAAAATGAACCTTTACAACCCCTTTAACCACTTAAGCCCCGGACCATTTGGTAGCTAAAGGACCAGAGGTGAATTTAGAATTTTGCACTGCGCTGCTTTAACTGTAAATTGTGCGGACATGCAATGTTGTACCCAAACGAAATTTGCGTCCTTTTCTTCCCACAAATAGAGCTTTCTTTTAATGGTATTTGATTGCCTCTGCGATTTTTCTTTTTTGCGATATAAACGGAAAAAGACCGAAAATTTTGAAAAAAAATGATATTTTCTAGTTTTTGTTATAAGAAAAATCGAATAAACTCAATTTTAGTCATACATTTAGGCCAAAATGTATTCAGCCACATGTCTTTAGTAAAAAAAATGTCAATAAGCGTATATTTATTGGTTTGCGCAAAAGTTATAGCGTTTACAAACTAGGGTACATTTTCTGGAATTTACACAGCTTTCAATTTATGACTGCCTATCTCATTTCTTGAGGTGCTAAAATGGCAGGGCAGTACAAAACCCCCCCAAATGACCCCATTTTAGAAAGTAGACACCCCAAGGAAATTGCTGAGAGGCATGTTGAGCCCATTGAATTTTTTTTTTTTTTTTGTCCCAAGTGATTGAATAATGACAAAAAATAAAAAATAAAAAAAGAAATTACAAAAAGTTGTCACTAAATGATATATTGCTCACACATGCCATGGTTATATGTGGAATTGCACCCCAAAATACATTCTGCTGCTTCTCCTGAGTACGGGGATACCACATGTGTGGGACTTTTTAGGAGCCTAGCCACGTACGGGACCCCGGAAACCAAGCACCGCCTTCAGGATTTCTAAGGGCGCAAATTTTTGATTTCACTCCTCACTACCTATCACAGTTTTGAAGGCCATAAAATGCCAAAATAGCACAAAACCCCCCCAAATGACCCCATTTTGGAAAGTAGACACCCCAAGCTGTTTGCTGAGAGGCATGGTGAGTATTTTACAGCTCTCATTTGTTTTTGAAAATGAAGAAAGAACATTTTTTTTTTCTTTTCTTTTTCGATTTTCAAAACTTTGTGACAAAAAGCGAGATCTGCAAAATACTCACAATACCTCTCAGCAAATAGCTTGGGGTGTCTACTTTCCAAAATGGGGTCATTTGGGGGGGTTTTGTGCCATTTGGGCATTCCATGGCCTCCGAAACTGTGATAGGCAGTGAGAAGTGAAATCAAAAATTGACACCCTTAGAAAGCCTGAAGGCGGTGCTTGGTTTTTGGGGTCCCGTACGCGGCTAGGCTCCCAAAAAGTCTCACACATGTGGTATCCCCGTACTCAGGAGAAGCAACAGAATGTATTTTGGGGTGTAATTCCACATATGCCCATGGCATGTTTGAGCAATATATCATTTAGTGACAACTTTGTGCAAAAAAAAATAAAAAATTTTTTTATTTTTTCCGCAACTTGTGTCAACATATAAAATATTCCATGGACTCGACATGCCTCTCAGTATATAGCTTGGGGTGTCTACTTTCCAAAATGGGGTCATTTGGGGGGGTTTTGAACTGTTCTGGCATTTTATACACAACATTAGGAAGCTTATATCCACTCTTCTAACCACTTGAAGACAAAGCCCTTTTTGACACTTTTTGTTTACATGAAAACATATTTTTTTTTGCAAGAAAATTATGTTGAACCCCCAAACATTATATATATTTTTAAAGCAAAGGCCCTACAGAATAAAATGGTGGGTGTTGCATTTTTTTTTTTCTACACAGTATTTGCGCAGCGATTTTTCAAACGCATTTTTTGGGGAAAAAATACACTTTTTTTAATTTTAATGCACTAAAACACACTATATTGCCCAAATGTTTGATGAAATAAAAAAGATTATCTTAGGCCGAGTACATAGATACCAAACACGACATGCTTTAAAATTTCGCACAAACGCGCATTGGCGACAAACTACATACATTTTTAAAAGCCTTTAAAAGCATTTACAGGTTACCCCGTTAGATTTACAGAGGAGGTCTACTGCTAAAATTACTGCCCTTGATCTGACCTTCGCGGTGATACCTCACATGCATGGTGCAATTGCTGTTTACATATGACGCCAGACCGACGCTTGCGTTCGCCATTGGGCAAGAGCAGGGCAGGACAGGGGTGCTTTTTTTTTTTTTTTTTTATTGTTAATTTTGCTTTTTTATTTTATTTTTAAACTGTTGCTTCCATATTTATTTTTTTTATCACTTTTATTGTTATCTCAGGGAATGTAAATATCCCCTATGATAGCAATAGGTAATGACAGGTACTCTTTTTTGAAAAAACTGGGGTCTATAGGACCCTAGATCTTTCCTCTGCCCTCAAAGCATCTGACCACACCAAGATCGGTGTGATAAAATGCTTTCCCAATTTCCCAATGGCGCTTTTTATATCCGGGGGGGGGGACATTCCCTCCCACTGCTTGTAAAAGCAGTCCAGAGGCTAATTAGCCACTAGGATTGCTTTTACATGAAAGCCGGCCGCTGGCTGAAAAGAATGATACCAAGATGATACCTAAACCTGCAGGCATCATTCTGGTATAAACATTCAAAGTCCAGCAACATACCAGTACGTTGCTGGTCCTTGTTGGACATGTATTGTAATCTTTTTTTTCATGCAGCCTGTTGGCTCAACGAAAAAAAAAGATTGATCGGTGGGTATGCCCACCATTAGAATACCGCCCTTCATCCACCCACTTCTAATGATGGGCATACATGCACCATTTATATATGCCGAAGCATGGGGGCATCTTCTCGCAAAAGTTATGCCGCGTACACATGGTCAGACTTTTCCACGGGCAAGCCTCCATCGGAATTTCGACCGTATGTACGCGGCATTAGGAGCAAAATCACTCCTCCGCCCCTGCTGCCCCAATGCTTCGGCATATATGCTTTTTTTTTTTAACTGTGGTGGTGAAATCACCTCCTACAGCACTGGAGTCGCAGGGATCAGGCCTGTCTCTGCGAACGCTGCAGTTACGTGTGTTGTGTTTTGCAAGTGACAGTGATCGATCGATACTGCACTTGGGTGGCCTGGGCTGGACGGAGGGGCAAAACGCAGGTGCTAGCAGGTATCTGGGCTGATCCCGCTAACACTGCGTTTTTGGGAACCCTAAACTGCTGGGGACGCTAGTATAGATCTGATCAGATCAGATATTGAGCTGATCAGATACTATACCACTAAGGGGGGTGTATGCTTCACGCGTGGGTGTTAGCGCTACTGGCACTAACCTGACGCTGCCTGGGGTGTGACGCAGACCCTCTCTGACGCTTAAACCTAATTGATATCACCCGCCGGGCGATCAGGGGGTTAAACCTTTATTGGGTTATATACGGCGGGTGCCCTGACACTATAAAAAGCAAACTAACTAACCAGCGTCACCCGTAACACTTATATGATGATCACTGGTGAAAGGGTTAACTAGGGGCAATTAGGGGGTTAAAACCTTTATTAGATAATATATGGGGGTACCTGATGCTATAAAAACCTGCGGCGAACCTAAAAAAAATTACTGGCTACCGATCAGCATCACCGACGCTAAGACATCGATCAGAAAAATGATCGCATAGCGACGGCGGTGCTAGGGGGTGAAAGGGTTACCTGGGGGGTGATCAAGGGGGTTAAACCTTTATTAGGTAATATATGGGGGTACCCGACGCTATAAAAACCTGCGGCGAACCTAAAAAAAACTACTGGCTACCGATCAGCATCGCCGACGCTAAGACATCGATCAGAAAAATTATCTCCTAGTGACAGTGGTGATAGGGGGTGAAAGGGTTACCTGGGGGGCGATCAAGGGGGTTAAACCTTTATTAGGTAATATATGGGGGTACCCGACGCTATAAAAACCTGTGGCGAACCTAAAAAAAATTACTGGCTACCGATCAGCATCGCCGACGCTAAGACATCGATCAGAAAAATTATCGCTTAGTGACAGTGGTGATAGGGGGTGAAAGGGTTACCTGGGGGGCGATCAAGGGGGTTAAACCTTTATTAGGTAATATATGGGGGTACCCGACACTATAAAAACCTGCGGCGAACCTAAAAAAAATTACTGGCTACCGATCAGCATCACCGACGCTAAGACATCGATCAGAAAAATGATCGCATAGCGACGGCGGTGCTAGGGGGTGAAAGGGTTATCTGGGGGGTGATCAGGGGGTTAAACCTTTATTAGGGGGGGTTAGGGGGCTACACTGGACCTAAAACTAAATGTAGTGACACTTTTACAGTCACAAATGTCACTGATTGCAGTGATCACTAAATAAATGGTCACTGCAATCAGTGACACTGTGACTGGGGGCTGGGGGGTGATCTGGGGGTGTCTGGGGGGGCCTGGGGGGGCGATTTATGTGCCTATGTGTCCTGGTGTCAGTGTAGTGTTTTGTGTACTAACCTGCATCTTCTCCTGTACGGCGCTCGGTATATGTGAGCGCCGCAGGAGAGATGACATCACTTCCTCCTTCCTGGCAGGCAGGGGAAGCTCTCTCATTCGCCGGGAGCGATCGAGAGGGGGTGGCCGGAATCGAACGGCCGTCCCCTCATGCCGGATCGCTCCCGAAGGTAAAACGACCACCCACTGTAAAGAAGGGGGGTCCGATCGGACCCCCCAACTATACAAAGGCAATCACGTATATGTACGTGATTCTGCCTGTCGGTGCCATTCTGCTGACGTATATTTACAGTGGGCGGTCGTTAAGTGGTTAAGGGAGGAAAGGGTGTGTTGTGGAAGTGAGATGTTAGGGGCTTCTGTTTTGAAGATGTTAAGCTTATAGTTACTATGCCGGCCAAAGCGGTTAATCTCTGCTAGAATGGATGGGATACTAATGTGAGGTTGTGTTACATAAAGCAAGAGGTCATCAGCGTATAGGGAAAGTTTGCAATGTGAGGAGGGGGTCTGAATACCATTTATGTTCGGGTTTGCTCTGATAGCTTGGGCCAAGTGTTCTATGACAAGGGCGAAAAGGAGAGGGGAGAGGGGGCAGCCTTGTCTGGTGCCGTTTGCTATCGTGAATGAACGCGAATGAATACCATTCACCAAGATAGAGGCGGAAGGCATGGAGTACAGGGCCAATGCTACGCGAGAGCATTTTCGGTCTTAGGCCTATTTGGGCAAGGGTGGATTGGAGAAACAGCCAACTGACCCTGTCAAAGGCCTTCTCCGCATCACAGAAGAGGAGACAGGCAGGCACACGATTACGATGAGCATAGGCTATAAGGTGAACAGTTTTAGTGGTGTTGTCCCGTGCCTCACGGCCAGGGACAAAACCCACCTGGTCCCTGTGTACGATATCAGGTAGTAACGGGGAGAGGCGCTTCGACAGGATCTTGGCAATCAATTTCAAATCTATATTTAGTAAGGAAATCGGCCTGTAGTTGGCACATAAGGAAGGATCTTTACCAGGTTTTGGAATCACTATCTGGGCATGGAGTAAGGACGAGGAGGTGGAGAGATTCTCGTTAATGGCGTTAAAGGCATTTGTGAGGAAGGGGGCAAGCTGAGGGGCAAACGTCTTCTAGAAGCGCGAGGAAAACCCATCAGGTCCCGGGCTTTTACCATTTTTGAGTTCCTTGAAGGCTAGTAGGAATTCAGCTTCAGAGAGAGGGGATTCCAGTTCCCCTGCGTCCGAAGTCGGTATGGAGGGAAGGGCGGTTTCCTGAATATAAGACGGCATGTCCTGCCCGGGGCGTGGTCGAAAGGGGCCGAGGCGAGCGAGAGGTTTTGGGGGGATAGGTTATATAAACTGGAATAGTATTTACGAAATTCATCGGCTATGGCCGAGTTGGCAAGTAGTTTACCTTCGGAGGAGGAGTGAATAAAGGGAAAATTACAGCAAGGGCCAAGGCCTGTTGAAGATTACGTAACTGACTTTCGTGTTTGGAGCGCAGATACCCAATGGAATCACTCTGCACTTCGTCACCAGTTCCGTCTAGGACTTTCTGACACCGTAAAAGATGAACTTGCCAGAGTGGGAATACCCGCGTCCCTGGAAGATCTGATAAATTTAACTATTCAGATCGATCGGCGGTTTCGAGAAAGGCAATCGGAAAAATCTAAAAGGAACTCTTTCTGTGGTTTCAAGGCCAGCCGCCCCTGCTCCTCTACCTGTTCCTTCCCCCAGAAGGAGGGAACAGCATAAGGCACCTCACAGCAGTTTTCGTAGTTTACCTCTTTCTCCTGCTGAACGTCTACGTCGAGTCCAAGGCAGTCTGTGTCTCTTCTGCGGGGAGGTTGGCCACTTCATACGAACTTGTCCGGCAGAGACCTGCAGGGTCTCTTCCCGTCAGCCTCTTGTGATGCATCTCCCTGGGAAGGATCAGTCACATGTCTCTCTTCCCATCAAGCTTCAGCTCCCCGAAAAGACGGTTTCAGTACTTGCAATCATAGACTCTGGGGCCTGCAGCTGTTTTGTGGACTCTGCATTTGCTTCTCTTCAGCAGCTGCCCTTGGGTAACAAGAGGCAAGGGTTCCATGTCCATCTGGCTGACGGCTCCGGTATTAAATCAGGCCCGGTTACTCAAGGGACCTTGCCCATTCTCTGCCAGACTTCTTCAGGCCATAGCGAACTCCTCCGTTTGGATGTCATAGCTTCTCCCATGTTTCCCGTTATCCTCGGCATTCCATGGTTGAAGGCACACAACCCTCACGTTGACTGGCTTACCGGAGATATCTCCGGGTTTGCTGAGGTTGTAGGGTATGGGCCAAGTGTCTGCCACACTTGTTGGCTTGGGAGTAATGGGCGAATTGCCCCTTATCCCTTGCCACCAGAGAACGTTCTGAAAAAATTGCAGGAGGTCTCGCCTGGCATTAACCAGATCAAGGTGGGTCTTGGTGTCAGGGGATTGTTTGTGGGACTCCTCCAATGAAGCTATTAAAGCCAGAAGTCTGGTTACGTCCGCCGTACGAGCGGGCTTAAGCCTAGAGCCGTGCTGGATGAACTTGCCCCTAAGGACACATTTAAGGGCCTCCCACTTTGTAAGAGGGTTAGTGTCGTCATGGGCGTGATCGGTAAAGTGCTGTATGGCCTGGAGGATGTCCTGGGCACAAACAGTATCCGAGAGTAGGTTGTCATTGAGCCTCCAAGAGGATCTGGCCTTGGAGGTAGGGAATTATATAACAAGGGGGCGCTAGTGAATGTATAAATTACAACTGATATATAAACAATCACATATGGAATGCTAAATCAAATATTAAATATAAGTACATGAATTAACAATGATAAAAACATCAACTATTGATGTGACTTGAAAAGTGAAACAAATCAGATGTGATCTCAGCAAATGAAACCAATATAATATAAAAAACATCCAGTGAGTGAATCGTGACTAATCCATAATAAAGTCCATAAAAAGTGTTCCAGTATGTTCTTTGAAGTGAACCTTCACCAATACAAATACAACACCCAAAGTGCTATGGATGGATGGCCGCTTACCCCAAGATGTTGACCCTTTTAACTAAAAAAGGGTCAGATATCGCTTATCGCAAGATGCCACTTGCTAGTAAAAGGATTGAGATCCCAAGTCCATTCGACTCCCCAGGGTAAATTCGATTGGAATATGCAGATGAAACGAATAATACCAAAAATAGTGTAATCCCATTTATTAAAATATAAATCAATAATAGAAAAGGCCAAATGGCTGCTTACATTACGTGGTGCCTTAACCCGGCACTGAGGCTGAAAGGCATGTAGAATCCAATTCGTTCCGTCCGTCCGTGTGGAGAGCTGGCGTGCGTTCCACCTGCTACAGCGGCTAACCAACGAGGACCGGAAGTAAGGTAAAAAACGTGACCAAGTACCGCCTCGACGTACGTTTCGTTAAATCGTCATCAGGAAGCGTACTGGGTCACTGAATGGGCGGACTTTTATAAGCCTGTCAATCAAGACAGGCTGAAAAACTAATTGTATCAGCCTCAGTGCCGAATCATGGGCACCAACGCGGAACATAATACATCAACAGTACATTTAAAAACAAATTAAATTTAAATTATATGACAGGAATATTAGAATATACAGCATATATCCTAAAACATAATTAATTATTTAATAAAAAACCGGGAAGATGAAGCAATTAATAAATACTAAAAAATAAAGAGTGTTTAATAAAAATAAATAATTGTTAACAAGTATTTAACTTTAATTTAAAATGGACTGCCAGAGGGAAAAATTAATCATTTGTTAAAAAACAATTTAGATCTAGATCTATGTTGAGTCCCTGTGGCTGCATCGTCTGTAGGCGATACAGCCATTGGGTCTCATTTTGAGAAATAGCTTTTTTCAAATCTGTGCCTCTCCAATGGGTCACCGCTCTGTCAATCCCATAGAATGTAAGCAGGCGAGGATCTCTGGCATGACACCGGTCAAAGTGCCGTGACACACTATGATTCGGGAATCCTTTGGAAATATTGGTGACATGCTCATTGATTCTAACCCTTAATTCTCGTGTTGTACGTCCCACATACTGTAGGGAACATGGACATTCCAGAACGTATGTGACGTACTTGGAATAACACGTAATTAAGGGTTTGACCTGGAATTCTTGTTTTGTAACAGAGGACCGAAACTTGGTGATTTTTTTACCATATCGGGTGGTTGTGCGACAGGATTTACACCTTGTACAATAATGGAAACCAGAGCCATCCAAAAAAGTCAAGGGTTTTGATGGGGGGTCAGGGACATTGGGTGCTATCATGTTTCTTAACCCTGGTGCTCGTCTATAGATAAATTTGGGTTTTGAGGGAAGTACATTAACCAAATCTCTATCCTTAAGGAGTATAGGCCAAAATTTCTGAAAGGTACGCTCAATTGTTTTGTACTGCCTATGAAAGCCAGATACAAAAGCCAAATCTCCTTGGAAGGGAGGCTTTTTCTTGGAGGTCAAGAGTGTCTCTCTATCCATAATGGCCACTTGATGCTGAGCTTTTTGAAGTACATGAGGAGAGTAACCTTTTTCCATAAACTTTTAGACGAGCACCAGGGTTAAGAAACATGATAGCACCCAATGTCCCTGACCCCCCATCAAAACCCTTGACTTTTTTGGATGGCTCTGGTTTCCATTATTGTACAAGGTGTAAATCCTGTCGCACAACCACCCGATATGGTAAAAAAATCACCAAGTTTCGGTCCTCTGTTACAAAACAAGAATTCCAGGTCAAACCCTTAATTACGTGTTATTCCAAGTACGTCACATACGTTCTGGAATGTCCATGTTCCCTACAGTATGTGGGACGTACAACACGAGAATTAAGGGTTAGAATCAATGAGCATGTCACCAATATTTCCAAAGGATTCCCGAATCATAGTGTGTCACGGCACTTTGACCGGTGTCATGCCAGAGATCCTCGCCTGCTTACATTCTATGGGATTGACAGAGCGGTGACCCATTGGAGAGGCACAGATTTGAAAAAAGCTATTTCTCAAAATGAGACCCAATGGCTGTATCGCCTACAGACGATGCAGCCACAGGGACTCAACATAGATCTAGATCTAAATTGTTTTTTAACAAATGATTAATTTTTCCCTCTGGCAGTCCATTTTAAATTAAAGTTAAATACTTGTTAACAATTATTTATTTTTATTAAACACTCTTTATTTTTTAGTATTTATTAATTGCTTCATCTTCCCGGTTTTTTATTAAATAATTAATTATGTTTTAGGATATATGCTGTATATTCTAATATTCCTGTCATATAATTTAAATTTAATTTGTTTTTAAATGTACTGTTGATGTATTATGTTCCGCGTTGGTGCCCATGATTCGGCACTGAGGCAGATACAATTAGTTTTTCAGCCTGTCTTGATTGACAGGCTTATAAAAGTCCGCCCATTCAGTGACCCAGTACGCTTCCTGATGACGATTTAACGAAACGTACGTCGAGGCGGTACTTGGTCACGTTTTTTACCTTACTTCCGGTCCTCGTTGGTTAGCCGCTGTAGCAGGTGGAACGCACGCCAGCTCTCCACACGGACGGACGGAACGAATTGGCTTCTACATGCCTTTCAGCCTCAGTGCCGGGTTAAGGCACCACGTAATGTAAGCAGCCTTTTGGCCTTTTCTATTATTGATTTATATTTTAATAAATGGGATTACACTATTTTTGGTATTATTCGTTTCATCTGCATATTCCAATCGAATTTACCCTGGGGAGTCGAATGGACTTGGGATCTCAATCCTTTTACTAGCAAGTGGCATCTTGCGATAAGCGATATCTGACCCTTTTTTAGTTAAAAGGGTCAACATCTTGGGGTAAGCGGCCATCCATCCATAGCACTTTGGGTGTTGTATTTGTATTGGTGAAGGTTCACTTCAAAGAACATACTGGAACACTTTTTATGGACTTTATTATGGATTAGTCACGATTCACTCACTGGATGTTTTTTATATTATATTGGTTTCATTTGCTGAGATCACATCTGATTTGTTTCACTTTTCAAGTCACATCAATAGTTGATGTTTTTATCATTGTTAATTCATGTACTTTTATTTAATATTTGATTTAGCATTCCATATGTGATTGTTTATATATAAGTTGTAATTTATACATTCACTAGCGCCCCCTTGTTATATAATTCCACATTGCACTTTATGGGTATCCATTAAGTTTTTTAGGGGTGCAGCTTAATTAGCATATATATATATTTTTTTAATTGGCACGAGTTTTTTTTTACTTATTATTCACTTGGAGGTAGGGACCTTACCCAAACTCAAGTGTATGGGTGCGTGGTCTGAGCAGAGGGTGAGGCCAATCGAGGTGTTAGGGGAACAGTCCAGTAGGGATTGGGAGATGAATAGGTAGTCCAGTCTGCTGTAAGATGAGTGTGCCGGGGAGAAATATGTATAGTCCTTTGTGGTAGGGTGTAACACCCTCCAGACATCCACCAGGGCCAAGTCAGATAGAGCGGTTTTCATTTTGGTCAAAGAAGTTGGGGAGAGCGAGGACTTACCGGTCAAGGAATCAAGGCGGGGTATCAGAGCTGCGTTGAGGTCACCTCCCAGGATCATGTTGGTAGTACTAAATCTTTTCAGACGTGCGGTCACCGTGGAGAGGAACTGCGGTCGGTCCTGGTTTGGAGAGTAGACGTTACAGTGTAGATTACATTCAAATACGACAATTTAAGAAAGACATATCTCCCTGCAGGATCTACGAGAGTATCAAGCACGTCAGGGGTGAAAGAGGCGTGAAAGGCAACAGATACACCTTTAGATTTTGCGGAAGGGTTGGTACTATGGAACCAGGTAGGGTACGGTTTATGAAGAAGCTGTGGGATGGCGTCGGATCGGAAATGGGTTTCCTGGAGGAGGAGGATTTGGGTCCGTGGCTTATGGAAGTGGTATAGGATTTGTCTCCTCTTCTCCGTGACGTTAAGGCCCCTGCAATTCAGGGAAGAGATTTTCAAGGAGTTAGGCGCTGCCATGGGGGGAGCAAAAATATTGTAGGAGTAGGTCTTAACCAGATCCGAGCTCGCTGTCGCCAGGAAAGGAGTAGGGAGGGAAGGGGGGGGGGGTGTAGGGTCGTTCACAAAAGAAACACAGGAAAGGAGCGGACCAGAAAATGAGGGGAAAGAAAGAAAGAGGAGAGCTAGAAAAAGGGCCTCAACGGCCAAACTAGTAACGTTGCAAGCAACATGTCAGCGGAGTCCTAATAGGAAGCTGTAAACCTAAGAGGGGGCTCGCAGATAGCGGACAGAGGTGCCCGCACACACCGGGCAGCTAAATTAGACATTTAAACACAACAATGAATTAAGCGGCTCAGGGCCCCCAACGGCTGCGGTAGTTAGAACACTCATGTACATCCGTCTGGGAAAACGAGTCCCGGGCAGACAACAAGATCGCTTGACAGCCCCAAGGGTCCTGCACCAGGCTTCCAAACAAAAAAATAACAAATCACTTTAGGTGGGGGGGGGGGGGGGGATCAACGTGGTGTTGAAGGACAGGCATTGCTTATGGGGGAGGGAGATAGTTCACAGGGGGTCAACGTTCAGGGGGGACAACCCTATGCAAAAAAAAAAAAAAAGGAAAAATGTCCCCTGTGAGCAGGAGGTAAAACTCAAGTTAGTAGGAGAGCGCCCCAACAAAACTGTAACCTGAGAATGCCCGGACAGAGAAAAAAGAAAAATTTGCACCAGGTGCTGGTAGCTGAGAATCATCCGAAATTCGACTTGGAGGCTTCTGATCTGGAACGCCTGGGTTTCTTGGACTGCTTCTGCCAGCCGGGGGCGACCGAGAATCCAGGGGTGACAGCATGAAGAGGCCAGTCAGGTAGAGAAATTTGAGGCAGTTCAAAGGTCCCAAGGAATTTGGGGAGATCGCAGAGTGTGCGAAACACTGCTGATTTCCCTTCATGTGAGGCGAAGAGATGGAAGGGGAAGCCCCAGCGATATTTGATATTTATATCTGTTTAGCGTTTAAAGCTCCAGTGAGGGGCTTCAATGCCCGGTGCATGTCCAGGGTCAGCTTGGAGACGTCCGGGAGCAAGGATACTTGGGACTCGTTCAAATAAATGGCTTCCTGCTTGCGTGGCGCCTGTAAGATGGCGTCTTTAATCGCATAGAAGTGGACCCTGCAGATGACATCTCTGGGGTGTTCCAGATTAGGATTCTTAGGGCCCTAGGCCCTATGGACACAATCAAGTTCCAGGGTTTTTTTTTTCTCTTTCTGGAGCAGATCGTTAAACATAGCGATGACAGCAGGGGCCAGGTCTTTAGTTTCCACTGGCTTAGGGAGACTGCAGATGTTATTGCGTCTGGCCCTGTTCTCCTGGTCGTCCTGATGGTACATGAGGTGTTGTATTTGCAAGGTTTGTTCATTCAAAATGGCATCGTGATTGTATGGCAGAGACAGTCTCTTCAACACTGCGTTCCACCTCCTCCAGCCTGCCAGTGACATCCCTGCGCAGCTCAGCAATCTCTTGCTTATAGGAACGTTCAAGCCTCTGCACGCAGGCCTCAAAATCATGTCTGGTAGGGAGGGCTTTAATATAGGCTTCCATGTCCCAAGCACCATAGGAGCGGCGTGAGGCAGGGGAATGGCAGGCAGACCACGTGGAGCCGTTGTCCGAGTCAGGGGGAGAGCTGGCTTGCATCCTGGATCTTGTGTGCGGTGTGGCGTGCTGGGAAGCCGCTCCATGAGAGGCTGCGTGTGTCCCCAAGGAGCGGGTAGACGCAATCTTGGATGAGGGGGGGGCCGCGCTGCTCCGGCGCCAGCTTCTTGAAGAAAAACCTGTCTATGTCCCCCACTTTGCTCGGATCAAGGGTAAGACGGTTCTCTCCCCCACCTTTACTCCCCATTACCGACCTGTATTGAAAGGCTCTGGTGGCCGCGATGAGTCTGGTGTGTGCGGGAGCTCCTGAAGGAAGCTTCTCACTCCTCCATGCGCTAAGCCACGCCCCCCTTTTTTAATAATTTTTAGTGTTATTTCAGGGAATGTAAATATTCCCTATGATAGCAATAGGCAATGACAGGTACTCTATTTAAAAAAAAATGGGGTCTATTAGACCCTAGATCTCTCCTCTGCCCTCAAAGCATCTAACCACACCAAGATCGGTGTGATAAAATGCTTTCCCAATTTACCAATGGCGCTGTTTATATCCGGCGAAACCTAAGTCATGAAATGCTTGTAGCTTCTGGTTTCTTAGGCCATAGAGATGATTGGAGCCATTCTGGTCTCTGATCAGCTCTATGGTCAGTTGGGGGAACCACCGGCTGCATTATCAGGTTCCCTGTTGGGACAGGAGAGCCCAAGAAAACCATGGAAGATGGTGGGAGGGGGGATGTTCCCTCCCACTGCTTGTAAAAGCAGTCTAGAGGCTAATTAGCCACTAGGATTGCTTTTACAAAAAAGCCGACCGCTGGCTGAAAAGAATGATACCATAATAATACCTAAACCTGCAGGCATCATTCTGGTATAACCACTCAAAGTCCAGCAACATACCAGTACGTTGCTGGTCCTTGTTGGGCGTATATTGTCTTTTTTTTTTATGCAGCCTGTGGGCAGCATGAAAAAAAGAGGTTGATCGATGGGTATGCCCACCATTAGAATATCGCCCTTCATCCACCCACTTCTAATGATGGACATACATGCACCATTTTTCTTTTTTAACCGTGGTGGTGAAATCACCTCCTAGAGCGCTGTAGTCGCTGATTTTCGTATCGTGAGAGCAAACGCTGTTGCTGTCAAGATAAATCGGTGCTGCAGCTGAATTGCGTACCTGAAAAGCAAACAATGGTAAAAAAAATAGGATTTTTATAACAGCTTACCTGTAAAATTATTTTCTTGGAGTACATCACGGGACACAGAGCAACCATAGTAATTACTATGTGGGTTATACGCCACCTATAGGTGAATGGACACTGGTACACTCAAAAGACAGGGAGTCCCCCTCTATATAATCCCTCCCATACAGGAAGTACCTCAGTTTTTGTAGCAAAGCAATGTATATATTCCAATAAGAGGGGAGGGACCTCTGTGTCCCGTGATGTACTCCAAGAAAAGGATTTTACAGGTAAGCTGTTATAAAAATCCTATTTTCTTTATCGTACATCACGGGACACAGAGCAACCATAGTAATTACTATGTGGGATGTCCCAAAGGAATGCCTTCTGACAAGAGGGAGACACAAATCAAAGCAGGCCGCCATCAGATGTGAGGACCTATACTGCTGCCTGCAGTACACTGCACCCAAAAGCGGCATCATCTTGCCATCTTACATCGACCTGATAAAATTTTGTGAATGTATGCACTGACGACCAAGTTGCGGCCTTGCAAATCTGAGTCATAGAGGCTTGGTGATGCACTGCCCATGAAGCACTGACTGCCCTGGTAGAGTGTGCTTTAACTTGAAAAGGCGTAACCCTTCTTTTCAAACCATAAGCCTGAATAATAACCTGACAAAACCATTTTGAAATAGTTGAATTCGACGCTGCCTGCCCTTTCCTGGGGCCATCTGGCAGCACAAACAAAACATCAGTTTTCCATATCTGAGCTGTCGCCTTCAGATAGGCCTTAACTGCTCTCACTACATCGTGAGAGGGTAACAATTTTTCCCCCGCAGAACGAGGTTCTGGAAAAAAGGAAGGCAAGGCAACATCTTGATTCAGATGAAAACCTGACACTACCTTAGGCAGAAAGGTTGGGTGAGGACGCAACACCACCTTGTCCTTATGAATAATTAAGTATGGCTCTTTACAAGAAAAAGCTGCCAATTCTGATACCCTTCTTGCAAAGGTTACCGCAACTAAGAACACCAATTTCCTTGTCAAAATAACCAAGGGAATATTGTGCATCGGCTCAAAGGGCTGTCTTTGTAGAATTGAAAAAACTAGATTCAAATCCCATGGGCACAAGGGTGTCCTAACTGGCAGAGTTATACGTGTTACCCCTTGTATAAAGGCCCTAGTCAAAGAATGCGAAAAAAGCTGCCTTTGAAAAAACAATGGCAAGGTCGAGATCTGACCCTTGATCGTACTCAAGGCCAACTTCATTTCTACCCCCAACTGTAGAAAGGCAAAAATTCTACTTATGACATACTTCCGAGGATGCCATCTTTTGGCTTCACACCAGGAAACCAGACCCTTTAATAAATGGTCCTAGAGGCCGGCTTCGTTGCATTAATCATGGTAGTTACCACTGAACCTGAAAGCCCCCAACTCCTAAGAATGTGGGCTTCATTAGCCAAACCGTTAAATTTAGCGATTGCAAGGCAGGACGGAATACCAGGTCTTTGCGAAAGCAGGTCTGGAAGAGATGGAAAAGTCCATGGAATCCCTACTGCAATCTTTACGATCTCTGCATACCAGGATCTTCTGGGCCATGCCGGGGCTACTAGAATTACTGGCTTCCCTTCCTCTTCTGCGAAGAAACCGCGGTAGCAGCTGAACGGGAGGGGACGACGACTAATAAATCAGTGAAAACTGCTCCCTCAGGGTCACTAACGCATCTGTCCCGTATGCGAGTGGATTCCTTGTTCTTGACACAAAGCTGTCCAACTTCTTGTTAAACCTGGACGCCAATAGATCCATGTCCGGGGTACCCCATGTTTGGCATATGGGCAGAAAAATGTCGGGATGTAGAGACCATTCTCCCGGGAATAGTTGTTGACGGCTCAAGAAATACGCCTGCCAATTCTCCACCCCCGGAATGAAGACTGCAGATAGGCAAGGTACATGCTCCACATCCAGGCCATTAGAGCCAGACGTGCCGCCCGAATCTCTAGGATGTTGATAGGCAAGGTCTTCTTGGACTCTGACCACTTCCCTAGGACAGTGATCTCTTCAAGAGGCTGGCATCCGTTGTTACTACCTTCCAGGTAACCGGTATGAAGGATTTTCCCTTCTGCAAATTTTTGGTTATCAACCAACTGAGACTCTGGGGCACCCTTGGGGCCAGATACATTGGGCAATCCAAGGCTTGGGTCTTTTTGTTCCAAGCAGATAGAATACTGTTTTGCAATAGTCTTCAATGAGACTGGGCATAGGGAACTGCTTTGAATGAAGCCACATCTTCCCTAGAAACCTCACGCAAAGGCAAATGGAAGGACCCTTCCTTGCCCTGACCACCTGGACCAGCTCTCTTATAGCGTTGACCTATGTCTGAGGCAAAAACACCTTTCTTTAGGCTGTGTCTATAACCAGACCTAAATACTCCAGTCTCCTCACTGGTCACAAGGATGACTTCTTTAGGTTGATAATCCAACCCAGGTGTTCCAGATACTTGACCGTGCTGGAAACACTCTGGTCTAACCATGCCACAGACTGATCTACCAGCAACAGGTCATCTAGATATGCCATTATTGCTATACCCTGGGCTCTTAGTCTTGCCAAAAGCGGGGCCAGATCCTTTGTAAACACCCGGTGGTTAACCCGAAGGGCAAAACCATGCACTGAAAGTGGCGCTGTTCTACCGCAAAATGCAGAAACTTCTGGTGAGCGGGAAAAATTGGCACATGCAGATGAGCATCTTTGATGTCTATTGACGCTAGAAATTCTCCTCCCCACAAGGTGGATATGATCGACTGGATTGATTCCATGCGAAAAGAGCGGATGTTTAGGAACCGATTTAGATCTTTGAGATCTAGAATGGGTCTGACATCTCCATTCAGTTTTGGCACCGTGAAGAGATTTAAATAAAACCCCATGTCCTGCTCTTCTGAGGGGGTCTCTATGATTACACCCTGAGACATCAATCGATCTAGCGCCAGAAATAAAGACCTCCTTTTCACTGGGTCTTTGGGGACGATCGATCTTAGAAAACGAAACGGTGGAAACTTTTTAAACTCTAGTTTGTAGCCTAGGGCTACCATAGAGATGACCCATCTGTCTTGGATCTCTTCTTGCCAAGCCCCTAAAAACCACAGAAGTCTTCCCCCCACTCGATCGAGCGGGGGCGCCCCTTCATAAGGAGGCCTTGGGACTCTGCTTTGTAGGCTTCTGCCCCCAGGGCTTCTTCTGGCCTTGTGCTTGGCCCTGAGGCATACCCTTTGACCCTGATGGCGGAGGCTGTCGCCCCTGGTACCGGAGAGGAAGCACGTTTGAATGAAGGACGCCTACTTCTTCTCTTAAATGGTAGAAGGGTACTCTTACCACTTGAAATTTTTTGGATGTATTTAGCCAAATCTTCCCCGAACAACCGTTCCCCATGAAAGGGAAAACCAGCCAATAGCTTTTTACATGACAACTCAGCTGACCAATGCTTTAGCCACAGAATTCTACGCATACGTACTAACAGGAGAGCAAGGCGTGACGCCTGATGAATAGTCTTTGATAGCGTCAACCACAAATCATAAAGCCCTTGGTAGCTCAGCTAAATCCCGGGCCTCTTCTCCTCGAGCAAGTACACCTCTGATAACCTGCTTAACCTGGTCCTTTAGGGATTGACAAATGCCTATTGCTGCTACTGCAGGTTGTGCTACTGCACCGGCTACAGCAAATGAGGCCCTAAGCAAAGATTCCAGTTTTTTATCGGCTGGATCCTTAAAAACCTGGACATTGTCCACTGGACAAGTTAAACTCCTATTCACAGAGGAGATAGCAGCGTCTACTGCTGGCAAACTCCACTTTTTAGTGAACTTTTCTTCCATATGGTAAAGTAGAGAAAATCTTTTAGGAGGAAGAAAATGCACATATTAGCTGCTCCAGCAAAGGGTGTACAGGGAAAGCATGTGAACCCTGTGGAGGCCTTAGAGAACCCAGAGAGGAAATGGGGCTTCAGCCGCTTTTGCTGGGGGCAACTTATATCCAGAACGGACCAATTCCGTAAGGGATTGAACTAGCAATCTTTGGGATTGCGAGGCTGAGAAAGGTTCTTCTGAGACTGAATCCTCACAGGAGGAGACATCTGCATGCTCTTCTTCCCGATCCCCCAAAGGTAATTCAACATCCTCTGCCCACTCCTGTTTCAATACTGGAAGGTCAGGGGGAGGAGAAGGGGACCTGTTGCGTTTTCTCCCAGCCTGGGAGGAAGATGCGAGCATATCAGCTATCTTCCCTTCTAAAAAAAGCTAATGCTGAAGCCAAATCGTCCTTAGTGATGTATGCAGAGGCTGAAATGTTGGAAGAAGCTACAACGCCTGAGAGTCTAGATGGCTCAGACTGTCCAGTTGCTTCAGGTCTTTCAGGGGAGGATGGTACTGTGGAAGCATGACTAGGATCCTCAGACCCCGACCGCGGCGCCCTTGCTCTCCGATCCTCAGACCCTGACCGCGGTGCCCTTGCGCCCCCCCTGCTGTATTCCCATCTCTCCTTCAGGAAGACATAGTCCTAAGCACAAAAAAGCAGAGGTACAAACACAATGCATCTACTGCTGAGCCCTAGTCCAGCAATGAATATTATGCCGCTATAATTGCTCAGCCTGATGCTAAGTAGACGTGCCTTAAGAATGCCTGTATCCAACACCCATACAGCTTACATGCCCTTGTATGCTCTGTCTCCCTTCCGTCAGCCACCAGACTCTTTCCAGAGTGAAACACTTTAAAGGCAGTAAGCCTTGCTCATGCTCCGTGCATGCCGGCCGCGCTAAGCCACGCCCCCCGCGTCATAGGAACGCCTCCTTTCTTTTTAAAGGGGCTAATTCCTGCATGCACGCATAGACAATGGTCCCATGATCGGGATGGCTTGGGGGGGGCTCCTACCAGGGGGATGCCGAGCGCCCAGAGGCGTGTGATCCCCACACCCCTATTGGTGGCTGTGAGAGAGTGGAGCAAGGAGCAACGCTGTCCACAAAAGCGTTGCTGACACTGAGCACAATACTGGGGAAGCATGGTAATGTTAAACACCCAGGTATGTTACACTTTACACCCTCTAGTGGTAAAAAACAGGCAAGACATTGTCTACTCAAAAGAAGTCCATAAGTGAACCATATAAGCTCCCTAGGATCTTAACTTACCATTCCCGCCACATGATGCTGACAGACAGACCCAATATTCACCCATCATGGCGGGCCATGTCATGACAGACCTTCAAGGACCGGGCCCCCCTTGTATATGGGGTCCACTCCCTTGGACCTGCATAGCACCCTGCCAGAGCAACCTTTGGTTTAGTATATGTGACCAAGGTGCTGGATCCCAGGGTCCAGCCCTCAAAAAGAGGAGCATTACAGGCAGGAAACCTCATTCTTCTTCCTTGAGGCTCGGGTACCATCCATATTGGCCCTTTTTGGCACTTTGAATGGATCTGACTGCATAGGCCCTTGATCCTGTCGAAGATCTCTTTGCACAGCTTATTCTTAGCACCTCATTAACTGTGACTGTGAAAAACCTTAGACACTGGCGAAAAAACTGAGGTATTTCCTGTATGGGAGGGGTTATATAGAGGGGGACTTCCTTTCTTTCGAGTGTACCAGTGTCCATTCACCTATAGGTGGCGTATAACCCACATAGTAATTACTATGGTTGCTCTGTGTCCCGTGATGTACGATAAAGAAAAAACATTAACTCAATAAAACAACAATCTGTGCAAAAAAAAGGATTAAAAAATTTATGCCGAAGCATGGGGGCAATTCGCCCCTAATGTTAGGGGCAAATCGCCCCTCTACCCCTGCCCCCATGCTCCGGCATATATGCTTCTTTTTTTTTTTAACTGTAGTGGTGAAATCACCTCCTACAGCGCTGGAGTCGCTGATTTATGTATAGTGAAAGCAAACGCTGTTGCTGTCAAGATAAATAAATCAGTTCTGCAGCTGAATGGCATACCTGAAAATAAAATAATGGTTAACAATCAAACCTAGTAAACAGTAAAGTATAAAATAATTACATACCTGAAAAGCAAACATGATAAAACATAGTAACAATAAAACATTGCAGTTAAAAAAAACAGAGCAGAATAGAGAGAGAACAGAGAAAGAATAAAACGACAACTATTTTTGCCTTTTTTTTTTTCAACTTTTTTTTTAACACTTTTATTTGTAACTGTAACGGTTGTGCAGGTTGTAAC
The DNA here is from genome assembly GCA_029206835.1 of Rana muscosa. Taxonomy (NCBI): domain Eukaryota; kingdom Metazoa; phylum Chordata; class Amphibia; order Anura; family Ranidae; genus Rana; species Rana muscosa. The sequence continues at coordinate 360,233,823 of CM055122.1, forward strand.
GGTTATGCAGGTTGTAACGGTTGTGCAGGTTGTAACGGTTGTGCAGGTTGTAACGGTTGTGCAGGTTGTAACGGTTGTGCAGGTTGTAACGGTTGTGCAGGTTGTAACGGTTGTGCAGGTTGTAACGGTTGTGCAGGTTGTAACGGTTGTGCGGGTTCCAGATTTGGGTCTCTAAAAATGCAATGGCATCTTTGGAGACCCTTTGTAAGTGTGTCCTATTCTGTGCAGTGCTGTACCCTACGCTAATACTCCACTAGTGTGTGGCAGCGTTCAAAACATTCACCAATGCAAAGACCAGGATGGTCAGGACAGGAGGGACAATAATAGCGAGTGTCACGCCTAAATCCGCGCTTCCTACAGACACGACATCTTCTTTGGGGTGATCCATTGGTAGGGGTACCAGGGAGGACATACGGAAAATGCCTCTCATGCAACCGGCTCACTGCATTTACATTGAGAAGTTGGGCCACAGCACCATCTGGAAACAGAAGGGCTGTGATGATCTCTTCCTGGAATTTAAGAAAGGATCCAGTTCTCCCTGAAGATTTGTATAGCACATAAGCGTTCAGCAGAGCCAATTGGAATAAGTATACAGACACTTTTTTGTACCAGCGCCTGGCCTTACGGGCAATTAAGTACGGCGCCAACAACTGGTCGTTGAGGTCCCCCCCTACCATATTACGGTTATATTCGTGGACACAGGGGGGTTTCTCTACAACGCCAGTCGCCGTAGGAATTTGGATCGTCGTGTCTGTGTGAAGGGAGGACAGAATGAAAACATTCTTATTATCCCTCCACTTCACAGAGAACAAATCATTACACTTTGTCTCTCTCCCCCAGCCTAAGACGGGGAATCTACAAGCCGCTGGGTTAAGACCCGGCGATTAGATCGCACGGTGCCACATGTGCCAATTCCATGATCAAACAAGTGACTAAAAAGTGGCACGCTCGTGTAATAATTGTCCACGTACAAGTGATACCCCTTTCCGAATAAGGGTGACACCAAGTCCCACACAATTTTACCAGCGCTCCCTATGTAGTCTGGGCAGTTCTTCGGTTCTACGTAACTATCTCTTCCCTCGTAAACCATAAAACTATATGTATAGCCTGTGGCCCTGCCACAGAGCTTATACATCTTGACCCCATGTCTGGCACGCTTACTGGGAAGATACTGTTTGAATGACAAGTGGCCAGAAAACTTAATCAGGGACTCATCAACGCAGACAACTTGAATGGGAGTAAACAAGGCTGCAAACTGCTGGTTGAAGTGGTTTACAAGGGGCCGAATTTTGTAGAGCCGATAGTATCCATGGTCACCCCGAGGACGACAGAGTTCATTGTCATTGAAATGCATGAACCGCAAGATCTGCTTGTATCGTGTCATGGAGGCAGAGAACACAGGCATAAGGTGAATTGTTTCAGTGGACCAATATGACCGCAACTCACCCTTTTTAACTATGCCCATGAGGAGGGATAGGCCCAGGAAGGTCTTAAATTCGGAAACCGTAATAGGTTTACAATATCTGGCAAAAGTCAAATGGGTACTAGCGGCGATGATCTGACCAGCATTCAAATTGCTTTGGTCCACAATAGATCTATAGAGATCTTCCATGAAAAACAGCGAGTAAAAATCATGTTTCTACCTGAATTCCAGGTTGGCGAGTGAATGGGAGAAGTACGGGTGCTGCAGAAGTATAGAACTGATCAGATCAGATATTGATCCGTTCAGACACTATACTACTAAGGGAGGTGTATGGTGCGTGCGTGTATGTTAGCGCTACTGGCACTAATCTGACGCTAAAAACTGATATCACCCGTCGGGCGATCAGGGGGTTAAACCTTTATTTAGGTAAAATACAGTGGGTGCCCTGATGCTAAAAAATAATAATTAACGAACTAGCGTTACCCATGACACCAATACAGTGATCACTGGTGATGGGGGGGGGGTCAAGGAGTTAAACCTTTATTAGGGGGGGGGGGTTAGTGGGGTAACTTAAAGCTACCTGGGCCTCCCACGAACTGCCCAAACGCTGATTAGTGTCTCTTATGACACCAGTACAGTGATCAGTGAAAAATCTGAAAACTGCACTAGGTGACAGTGACAAGGGGGTGATCGGGGAGTGAAATGTGTACCTACGTGTACTGGTGTTAGTGCAACTCACATTAAGATGTTATCTCTCCTCTCTCTGTAACGAAAAGGATTCCACGAGGAGAGATTTGCACTTACAAAGTCAGGGGAATTTTTCATTCGCCAGAACCGATCAGCAGGTCCAGGCCATAAATCATTAGCCTGAACATAAAGATGGATCAGTTCTGGGCCGAATCAGATGGTAACGTTGAGAACAGGATTTCGCGCAGCCGTCCACTTGTGCTGCAGTATATGTACGCAAAACGGTCGGCAAGCGGGTAAATCCTTCCGGGGCTGAAGTGGTTAATAACCTTAGACAATTCAGTATGACTCAATAATCACTACTCTCTGAATCCGGTCTTATAACCATTTTTCTATCCATTTACAAACTGATTTTTCTAAGCCTGTAGATTTTAACCACTTCCCGAGCACGCTATAGCCGAATGACGTCTACAGTGCAGTCGGCCGGTTCTGAGAGGGCATCAAATGATGTCTTCCCATGATCACGCCCGCCACAGTACGCTCTGTGATCCAGGCATCCTCGGGACAAAGCTGATCACAGTTCAGGGTAAAAGGCTAATCACAGCGGCCATTTACCACATGGTCAGCTGTGACGGATCACCTGTGAGTACCCCTGTGAGTGCCGGTGTATGTGAATACCTGCGAGTACCTGTGTGCTGCGTGCACCCGTGTACTGTTTAGTAGTGTCAGGAAGCTAGTGGTTAGTTAATTGGACAGAGCATTATACCCAATCCCCATTAAATTAGTGGGTATGATAACCATCCGGTATGGAGATGCGACTCCGTGTACATCTTGCGGCATGTATTCGTTCTTTGATCATGCGATCGAGGGCGAATACTGCTGTGCAAAATGTAAGCACTTTGTTTCCCTGGAAAAGCCCAGGATCTGAATCTAGGGGAGCAATTGTTAACACTGAGAAGACTCTCCTAACTTAAGGAGAGTTGGGATTGTACCCAGCAGGTGCCGGCTAGGGCCAGCACAGAGGCGGGTGGAGACAAAGAGTTGCAAGCACCAGAGCAGAGTAGATGGGTGACAGTCAGGAAGGGGGAAGTGTCAAATAGGCCGATCCTGGGCTGGAAAATCCCAATAAGTATGCCCCGTTGCGTGATAGTGCGAAAACCAGTCAGGGATCAGCATTGCTGGAGCAGAGTGAAGCCCCTAGCTGCCAGGAGAATAACTCCTCCAGTGAGGGCGGGGGTAAAGCCAAGGGAAAGGAAAGACAGATTTTGGTGGTAGGAGACTCAATTCTCAGAAGGACAAAGAGGGCAATCTGTCACAAAGACCTGAAGCGCCAAGCTGTATGTTGTCTACCGGGCGCTCGGGTTTGGCACATCATGGATCTGGTGGACAGATTACTGGGAGGGGCTGGGGAAGACTCGGCTGTCATGGTGCACGTTGGCACCAATGACAGTCAGAGGAAGATGGAGTGTCCTATAAAAAGATTTTGGGGACTTAGGAGCTAAATTGAGGATAAGGACCTCCAAGGTAGTATTTTTAGAAATACTACCGGTACCTCGAGCCACACCAGAGAGGCAGCGGGAGATTAAGGAAGAAAACAAGTGGTTGAGGAGCTGGTGAAGAAAAGAGGGGTTTGGGTTCCTGCAGAACTGGGCCGACTTCTCTTTACCCGAGGTAAGTATAGTAACAAGTCCTATTTGCAACCTCAGAACACCCAATAAGGAGATAGTATGCGTCCGGACAAAACTACGTGGCTTGTTCTCTAATGCCAGGAGTCTGGCGGGCAAGATGGGAGAACTAGAGCTGCTGTTGTACGAGGAGGGTTTAGTTTTTGTGGCAATTTCAGAGACTTGGTTCAACAGCTCTCATGATTGGCAGGCAACCATTCAAGGGTATTTCCTATATCACAGAGATAGGGAGGGTAAAAAAGAGGGAGGAGTATTGCCTGTATGTAAAAAATAATGTAAAGTGAATGTGAAGGACGACATCACTAATGGAGCAAGGGAGGAGGTGGAATCCTTATGGGTAGAGGAGGAAACCAAGGGGAAAGTAATACTGGGAGTATGGAAAAATACAATATTTGTATGGACCAATCAGAGGTCTGGATCATACATATAAATAATAAAACCGTCTAATAACAATAATACTAAAAATAAAATAAAATCCGTCCCAGATTGTCCAAGAAATAGTGTAGCAGCGCTCTTGTCATAAATGACAAGCTTCTTTAAGTGTCTCTATACACATAAAGGTATGAATAATAGCAGATGAAGAACTGCAGACAGCCTGATCCTTATTAGTGCAGCGATACAGGGAATTTCATGGGTCAGATGGTAAATGCACCAACAAGAAACAAAGCATTACTAGACATACTGATTACTAAAAAAATACAGATCTAATCACAGATGTGAAAATAAGGGGCAATTTAGGAAACAGCGATCACAGGTCAATTAGTTTCAGTATATATCACACAAATAGGAAACATAAGGGGAATACACAGATACTGAATTTCAAAAGAGCCAACTTCCCTAAACTGCGCTCTTTGCTAGAAGATATTAAATGGGATAAAATCCTAGGAACAAAGAACACAGAGGAAAAATGGGAGTGCTTTAAGAGCATATTAAAGGGGTTGTAACGGTTCGTTTTTTATTTTCTAAATAGGTTCCTTTAAGCTAGTGCATTGTTGGTTCACTTACCTTTTCCTTCGATTTCCCTTCTAAATGTTTTTTTTCTTTGACTGAATTTCAAACACATGTAGCCCCACTCTTCCTATACAAATGTGCAAAGTTTGTTGTCCGGGGGACCTATGGCCGGGGAGCACCGATTTTTCAAAGCCGGGTACCCCTTCCATAGACTCCCATGTTAAACGGTCATTTCTCTGGTTACTTTGGGGACCCGGTACCGGCCGGTCGTAGGTCCCCTGGACCCGAAACTTGGCACACATTTCTCCTCTACAGGTGTGCAAAGTTTGTTGTCTGGGAGACCTATGGCCGGGGAGCACCGATTTTTCAAACCCAGGCACCCCTTCCATAGACTCCCATGTTAAATGTCAGTCTAGTCATGGACACAGTGAAGCATGGGCACAGTTAGGCATGGTCACAGTGAGGCATGCACATGGACACAGTATGGCATGCAGATGGACACCCTAGGCTTATACTCGAGTCAATAAGTTTAACCATTTTTTTGTGGTAAAATTAGGTGCCTCGGCTTATATTCGGGTCGGCTTATATTCGAGTATATACGGTAAATAGCAAGAGAGGGAGGTCAGATCATATTGGCCTCCTTAAAGAATGATGAAGGGAATCTGGTTACTAAGAATGGAAAGATGGCAAACGTTTTGAATTTATTCTTCTCCTCAGTCTTCATGAAGGAAACGGGGGGGATTCAGTAACCAGGACTGCAATGTTTATCCTCATGACACGTCACAGGAAGCACCCTCATGGTTAACAGAGGATAGAATTAGGAATAAATTCTACAGGTTGCATGTTTTGAGTTATAGAGGAGGTCTAGGTCTACAATTATCGCTCTCGCTCTAACGATCGCGGCAATACCTCACGTGTGGTTTGAACACTGTTTTCATATGCGGGCGCTACTCACGTATGCGTTCGCTTCTGCGCACGAGCTCTTAGGAACAGGGCGCTTTAAAAAAAAAAATTGTTCTTATTTATTTTTACTTATTTGTACACCGTTTAAAAAAAATAATTGGGTCACTTTTATTCCTATTACAAGGAATGTAAACATCCCTTGTAATAGAAAAAAGCATGACAGGTCCTCCTAAATATGAGATCTGGGGTCAAAAAGACCTCAGATCTCATATTTACACTAAAATGCAATAAAAAACAAAAAAACATTTTGTCATTTGAAAAAAATGGCAAAAAAAATGGCCCTTTAAGAGCTATGGGCGGAAGTGAAGTTTTGACGTCGCTTCCGCCCTGCTATGGTATGGAGACGGGTGGGGGCCATCTTGCCCTCACTCGTATCCATACCCAGCAGGAGACAGGACCCGATCGCCTCCGCCGCTACCAACGGCTCCGGTAACCGGCGGAGGGCACAGGAGAGCGGCGGGAGGGGGGAATCCGCCGCAGAGACCACCATTATCGTAAACCGGACCGCCGCCTGAAGAGATGGATACCGGGGTTATAGCAGCAGCTGCTGCCATAACCGAGATATCCCTCTTCAAAGTGCCAACATATATAGTCGTGCGGCGGTTCGGAAGTGGTTAAAGAACTCAGTCAAGTAATTATAGTGAAAAATGTTGAAGCAGCGCTAAATGTCAAAGTGCAAAATGCTTAAAGTGAAACGTGCTATAAATGTGCTATAAATGTGCTATAAATAGTCCAATAACACAATAAATGTAAAAATTACTAATACATGTGCATAAAAAAGCAATAATCATGTAAAAAAAAAAATTGTATCCAAAAAATTAATGTGTCCCAAAAAATAGTGTATAATAGAAAGTTGACACAAAGGGTAATGATCTCCAAAAAAAGACGAAAATTTCCAGCAAACAAGAATAGGAGAGAGGGAGAAGAACAGGCGTGGGAGTCCAGCTTTTCACATCAGCACTAAAGATGATGCTCTCCAACTCTGGAGAGGAGAGGGAGGCGGGGACACAGCCTGCAGTGTGGGACGGACTGCTGCCTGATAAGCCATGGAGTAAGAGAAAAACTCCAGGAAGTTACGGTTGGAAGTTGTGGAAAGGCTGCAGCGACCCCTGCTTACTGAATATACACAAGAGTTGGAGAGCATCATCTTTAGTGCTGGAGATTGATCAAGGCTTTATCTGACCCTTTTGGGTCCATCAATAAGGTGGGAGGCTGGTATCATCGGGGGAGGATTGTGAGCATATGCCTGTTATGGTTGATTCCCTATTGATGTGAAAAGCTGGACTCCCACGCCTGTTCTTCTCCATCTCTCCTATTCTTGTTTGCTGGAAATGTTTGTCTTTTTTTGGAGATCATTACCCTTTGTGTGAACTTTCTATTATACACTATTTTTTGGGACACATTAATTTTTGGATACAAATTTTTTTTTACATGATTATTGCTTTTTTATGCACGTGTATTATTAGTCATTTTTACATTTATTGTGTTATTGGACTATTTATAGCACATTTCACTTTAAGCATTTTGCACTTTGACATTTAGCGCTGCTTCAACATTTTTCACTATATTCATTTGTGTTGGTTACACTATAGAAGTTTAGCTGCTGTGTGTCATTCATATATATATTTGCATTTTAGTTTAGGCTTCACCTATTGGTAGGAGCATAGGTATCCTTTTATATCATCAGTCAAGTAATTGCCACACCATTGTTCCTAATTTTTACGAACAGTCTATCGACTGGTATGGTACCAGCTGATTGGAGAAAAGCCAATGTAGCACCAATATTTAAAAAAGGACCACAATATATCCCAGGGAACTACAGACCAGTTAGCCTAACATCAATAGTATGCAAGCTCATGGAGCGGATGATAAGGGATTATATACAAGATTTTAGTAATGTAAACTGTATCAGTATTCAGCATGGATTCATAAAGAATCGTTATTGCCAAACCAATCTTTCTTTTTCGTACATCACGGGACACAGAGCGACATAGTCATTACTAATGGGTTATATAGATACCGTCAGGTGCTGGCACTGGCAACTTCCAAAACCGGAAGTACCCTCCCCTATATAAGCCCCTCCCATCCGGGAGCACCTCAGTTTTTTGCCAGTGTCTAAGGTGTTGGCCAAGAAGAAACATGTGTTTTTCACTGAGCTTGCGTACAGGTTCTTTTGGGCCTCAGTAAGCTATTCCGGATCCGACCAAAAAAGCTTCATAGCTAAACGGTCGGTACCCGGGCCTTGCAGAGAAGAGCAAGGTTTTGCCTGTAATGCTTCTCTTAGGAGAGCTGGACCCTGGGATCCAGAGCTCTGGTCATACCCACGACCAAGATGTTTTCTGTGCAGGGTGCTATACAGGTCCAGGGGAGTGGAATCCTTGGGAACCCGGTCCCTGAAGGTTTGATTACAATGCCTGCCGTGATAGGTGAAGTTTGGGCTTTTGTGGACCAAACAAAGTCCTGCGGCGGGGAACAGGTAAGTGGGGGCCCCCAGGAACTTGGTTCTATTGGGGGACCCCCAAGCCTAATTTGTCTGTCTGTTACCTAATGGTATTCCCGCAAAATTCTGTGCATGCCTGTAACTACTAAAAAAATTTAATAATTTTTAAAGGTGGTCAAGAAAAAAAAAAAAAAAAAAAATTTTTTTTTTATATATATTTAATATATTAGACTGCGGTACCTGTGTTTGTCCACTAGAGGCCGCTGTGGAATGTTTTCTTGTCATGTGGACTAGCTTCTTCTCAGCAGAGCAAAGTCCAGGCAGATGGTGAGTTCTCTTATAGGAAACTGCTTCCTCTGCCATGTTGCAGTGTTTGTCCATCCCCCGGCCTGCGGCAAAGAGGGGCCCTGGCTCCTGTCCCTTGTTACCATATTTGAAATTAGCGCCGAAGGCGCACGTGCCCGCGCGCGTGCACGCGCCTCTATATATAGAGGTGAGCCGGGAAAGGGGGCGGAGCCTGGGGGATGACGCTCTGTGCGCGCCGCAGCGCTTCTGCGCATGTGCGGGCGTCCCAGCAGTTTTAAAAAAACCACAATATTGTAGTGAGCTGGCTATGAAGTACAGAGACAGAGCTGGCAACATTTAAAGGCATACAGCAAGCGGTTGATACAGGCATCCCCTAGAAAGGCACATTAGTAGACACCAACTGTGATATAGCAGCAATTGTGCTAGACTATTCTCAGTAAAAGTGGTGTATTACGGCTGGAATACCTCAGCTTTAGGCTTAGGAATATGCCGTCCAGTAGCTCCGGAACTGAATCTTCCAGGAAGCGAAGGGGGTCTCATCGGGCTCTGAGGATCTTGGGCATACTCCTGCTGCACCAGTCTCCCCTGAAGTTCAGAGGTAAGTGACCGTAGAGACCCCGCAGGGGTACTTGGTACTGTGGCTGTCCTCAGTCACCTGCTCCTGTGTATGTAACAGAGGAGGTTTTTTCCTCAGCTCTGGGAGGATTAGAGAGAGATTGTCAAAATTTATCGCTGCCTCCCTGTCAGGGAAAGCACGCCCGATCTCCGTCTCCTCCTTCAGAGTGCCTGTTAGCAGAGCAACAGTCCCATACAGGGATCGACCTGCCTGAAGGGGATCAGGATAAGGTTGATTCTGTTATAGAGGAATCAACAGTGGGGGAACCTTTTCTCAGCATCTCAAGCTGAAAGATTATGGGTTCAGTCTCTGACTAACATGGTCCGATCAGCATTTAAAAATGCACCTTGCGGAACCATCAACCACTACTGTATCCTCGTTGGGGTCGCTAGAAGCCCCCAGACTGTTTGTTCTTTTCCACTTCACCCTTTACTGAAAGGGCTCATTTACCAGGATTGGGAACGTCCTGAGAAAATATTTATTCCCCCAAGAGATTTCCGGTGGTCTATCCCATGGAGGATAAGTTCATCAAAAAAAAAAAAAAAAAAATGGAAGGTCCCTACAGTGGACGCAGCCATCTCTTGTATGTATAAATCACTGACATGTCCAGTGGATAATGTCCAAATGTTCAAGAACCCAATAGATAAAAGATTGGAGTCCTTATGAAAATCTGCTTGGTGATACAACCAGCAGTAGCAGCTATTGGGGTCTGCTAAGCAGTGAAGGATCAGTTGAAACAGGTCTTGAGGGACTTGACAGATCAGCAGGCTTTGCCCTAGCTGATCTACCTAGAGCCTTAGGCTTTGCGGTTGACGCCATAGAGGATTCAGTCCATCAGGCCTCCCGCCTTACGCTGTCTATAGTACATATGCGTAGGCTCCTATGGCTCAGAAACTGGTCTGCTGAAGCTCCCTGTAAAGAATGGCTGGTTAGCGTCCCATTTCATGGTGAACGCTTATTCAGGGAAAACCTGGACAAATATATCCAGAAAATTTCCAGCGGTAAAAATACGCTCTTGCCGGTTAAAAGCAGAGTTAGAGGTCCCTCTTTAAGAGGCCTGCTTCTCCAGTCCCTGGGGCATCGGCTGTGTAACAGTTCCGACGGCCTCCTCGGTCAAATCCCGGGGGTAAAAAACAGGGACAGTAGCAGGGTAATGAGAAACCCTGGGTCAGGGGAGGTACAAAACCTCCCCCAAAGTTAAATTCATTGAAGCCCCCACTCAGTCGGGTGGGGGGAGGACTCCAGTTGTTCGCAAAGAGACCTGGCGGGACACGATCAAGACAGATAGGTGCTCTCCGCAGTAGGTTTGGGATACAGTTTGGAGTTAAAAGACTCTCCTCCTTCCCATTTTGAGGTCAAACGTGCCAAGGGATCCCCGGAAGAGAGAGTCCCTCCTGTTGGCACTAGAACAACTATTGCTCCAAGGAGTAATTATGGAGGTTCCCCTGGAAGAATGAGGGTTCGGGTTTTACTCAAACCTCTTTACAGTCCCGAAGCAAACGCGGACGGGAGGCCCATATTAATTCTAAAAGGGCTATACAAATTCCTGTATATCAGGACTTTCCGATGGAGTCGATCCGATCGGTGGCCACTGCCCTACAAGGGGAGGATTGGTTAGCCACGATCGACATCAAAGATGCTTATTTGCACATTCCCATCTTTCCAGTCCACCAAAAATTTCTACGCTTTGCAGTAGAAGGGCGCCATTTTCAGTTCAGAGCCTTACCCTTCGGTTTGGCCACAGCACCAAGAGTGTTCACAAAAATTCTGGCCCTTTATTGGCCAATCTAAGAACACAAGGTGTAATGATAATGGCATATCTGGATGACTTGTTGCTGATAGACCACTCAGTGAAAAAACTAGACGTGGTCGTTCACAAGACGATCAAGTATCTGGAATCTCACGGTTGGATTATCAACCGAGACAAGTCAGCCCTAAAAACCAGTCAAAAGTCTGGAATACTTGGGGCTAAGGTTGGATTCAGGCCAGAGAAAAATATTCTTGCCTCGAGGAAAGGTGTTGTCTTTGAAAGATTTGATCCACTTAGTGGGTACAAAAAAGACAGCCGTCCATACGCCTGTATATGAGGCTGCTGGGAAAAATGGTGGCATCATTCGAAGCAGTACCCTACGGCAATTCCATTCAAGGAATTTGCAAGGGGCCATACTGTCAGCCTGGAACAAAAAAGTTCAGGCCCTAGACTTACAATGTCCTTGTCCCCTTCCGTTCGCAAGAGCCTCCGTTGGTGGTGGGTTCCCCAGAATCTGGAAAAAAGGAAATCCTTCAGTCCGATTTCTTGGAAGGTGGTCACTACAGATGCCAGCCTTATAGGCTGGGGAGCAGTACTGGAGCAATAGTCTCTCCAGGGCAGATGGTCGGATGCAGAAAAGGCCCTGCCCATCAATCTCTTAGAGATACGAGCAGCCCGGTATGCCCTAGTAGCATGGACATCCAAACTCCAAGGGTCCCCTGTCAGAATTCAATCAGACAATGCCACAGCAGTGGCATATATCAATCATCAGGGGGGCACCAGGAGTCGTGCAGCCCAGAGGGAAGTAAATTACATCCTGAAATGGGCAGGAAAAATATGTCCCAGCCATATCTGCGGTATTCATTCCAGGAGTGGAGAATTGGAAGGCGGACTTTCTAAGTCGCCAGCAATATAGGCCCAGAGGAAGGGTCCCTTCACCCCGAGGTTTTCTGGACAATATGTCAGCGGTGGGGAACATCGGATGTAGATCTTCTAGCATCCAGATTCAACGCAAAGGGGGATAGGTTTGTCTCTCGGACAAGGGATCCCCTAGCTTGCGGCTCGGATGCCCTAGTGTTCCCTGGGGATCAGTTCAAGCTGATATATGCATTCACACCGCCACAATGGTTACCTCGATTACTCCGCAGAATCAGGGTAGAAAAGAAACCAGTGATTCCGGTGGCTCCAGCGTGGCCCCGAAGAGCGTGGTACGCGGAGATTGTAAAATTTCAGTGGGGAGTCCTTGGACTCTCCCACGTCGTCCGGCTTTCGCAAGGACCGATATACCACCCTTCCTTACCAGCCCTAGGGTTGGCGGCCTGGCTATTGAAGCCCACATTCTAAAAAAGAGAGGGCTCTCTAATGCTGTGGTATCTACCATGATCAATGCCAGGAAGCCGGTATCCAGGCAGATCTACTATAAAATCTGGAAGGCGTACATCGCGTGGTGTGAGGCCAAGAAATGGCATCCACATAAGTACGTAATAGGTAGGATTCTGGACTTCCTACAGTGGGCTGTAGATAGGAAGCTTGCCTTGAGTACTATCAAGGGTCAGATTTCGGCCTTGTCAATATTTTTTCAAAGGCCCTTGGCTTCGCATTCACTAGTCAAAGCCTTTATACAAGGAGTGATGCGTATTAGTCCTCCAGTTAATATTCCCATATGTCCATGGGATCTAAACTTGGTTCTGTCGGTTCTACAGAAACAACCACTTGAACCATTACAGCATATTTCCTTGGTGCTTCTCACCAGGAAATTGATTTTTCTAGTAGCCATTTGTTCGGCTAAAAGAGTATCGGAATTAGCAGCTATGTCCTGTAGGGAGCCATATCTGGTTATCCATAAGGACAGAGTAGTGTTACGTCCTCATCCAGCCTTTCTTCCTAAGGTGGTATCGAGGTTTCATTTGAACCAAGATGTGGTTCTTCCTTTTTTCCCCAAACCTACTTCGGTGGAGGAAAAGTTATTGCATTCTTTGGATGTAGTAAGAGCAGTTAAAGCTTATCTAAAAGCCACTGCTCAGATTCGCAGAACGGATACTTTGTTTATTCTGCCGGAAGGCCCCAGAAAGGGTCAGGCAGCGTCAAAATCTACTTTAGCCAAGTGGATTCGACAGGTCATTATGCAAGCTTATGGCTTGAGAAGGAGACCGCCTCCGTTCAAAGTTAGAGCGCACTCCACGAGAGCAGTTGGAACTTCATGGGCAGTGCATCACCAGGCCTCCCTGGCTCAAATCTGTAAGGCCGCAACGTGGTCTTCAGTTCACACGTTTACTAGGTTCTACCAGGTGGACGTTAGAAGTCAGGAGGATGTCGCCTTTGGGCGCAGTGTGTTGCAGGCCGCAAAAGATCCTCATGTCTGATAGCGCTCAGCTTATATATGGTGTATCCCCCCCCTCATTTGGCATTGCTTTAGGACATCCCATTAGTAATGACTATGTCGCTCTGTGTCCCGTGATGTACGAAAAAGAAAATAGGATTTTTATAACAGCTTACCTGTAAAATCCTTTTCTTGGAGTACATCACGGGACACAGAGCTCCCACCCCTCTTTGGGAACACTTATTGCTTTGCTACAAAACTGAGGTGCTCCCGGATGGGAGGGGCTTATATAGGGGAGGGTACTTCCGGTTTTGGAAGTTGCCAGTGCCAGCACCTGACGGTATCTATATAACCCATTAGTAATGACTATGTCGCTCTGTGTCCCGTGATGTACTCCAAGAAAAGGATTTTACAGGTAAGCTGTTATAAAAATCCTATTATTAACCTGCTATGGGGACATGAGCTGCCATCTAGATAAAGGAAGGCCTGTAGATGTGGTGTATATGGATTTTGCAAAGGCATTCGATACAGTTACCTATAAAAGTTTACTGTACAAACTAAGGTCTGTCAGCATGGACCAAAGGGCGAGTACATGAACTGAAAACTGGCTACAGGGGCAAGTTCAGATGGGGGTGATAAATGGCGAGTATTCTGAATGGTCTGGTGTGGAAAATGGGGTTCCCCAGGGTTCTGTCCTGGGACCAAGCCTATTTAATTTATTCATAAACGATCTGGAGGATGAGACAAACAGCTCAATCTCAATATTTGCAGACGATGCCAAGCAGGGCAATAACGTCTCCGCAGGATGTGGAAACATTCCAAGAAGATCTGAACAAATTAACTACATGGCACAGGAGGTTTAATGTAGAAATATGTAAAATAATGCATTTGGGTGCCAAAAATACAAATGCAATCTACTCGCTAGGGGGAGAACCTCTGGGGGAATCTAAGATGGAAAAGGACCTGGGGATCTTAGTAGAGGACAGGCTCAGCAATGGTATGCAATGCCAGGCTTCTGCAAGCAAAGCCCACAAAATATTGGCATGCATTAAAAAGAGGATTAACTCCAGAGATAAAACAATAATTCTCCCACTCTACAAGACTCTGGTCTGGCAACACCTGGAGTATGCCGTCCAGGTCTGGGCTCCAGTCCTCAGGAAGGATGTGCTGGAACTGGAGAGGGTCCAGAGAAGGGCAACAAAGCTAATTAGGGGAATGGAGGACCTTAGTTATAAGGAAAGATTAAGAGCACTGAACGTAGTCTCTCTGGAGAAGAGACACTTGAGAGGGCATATAATTTCAATGTACAAATACCGTACTGGTGACCCTGCAATAGGGTTAAACTTTTCCGCGCAAGGGAACATAAAAAGACACGTGGTCATTCACTAAAATTAGAAAAAAAGCGTTTTTAACCTTAAATGGCGTAGGGGGTTCTTTACGATAAGAGCACTGGAATTCTCCTCCATGAGCAGTGGTTTCAGCAGGGAGCATAGATAAATTCAAAAAACTATTAGATAGGCACCTAAACGTTCACAAGATACAGGGGTATACAATGTAATATTGACAGAAAAGCACACACACAGGTTGGACTTGATGGACTTGTGCCTTATTTCAACCTCGCCAACGATGTAAACACAAGCCAGTTATCTGAATTTCTGAGGAGAGGACAGCCTGTAACTGGCTTGTGTTAAGGGGACATTTACACTCATAATCAGGGCACTGATTACCAGTTTCCTGATTATCTTTGCAGCCCCAACAGTGGCCATCAGTGCTGCCAATCAGTGGCCATCAGTGCCTCCTCATCAGTGTCACCTATCTGTGCCAGCTATCAGTGCTTTTCAGTGCTACCTATGAGTGCACCCTCATCAGTGCCCACCAGTGCAGCCTCATCAGTGCTCATCGGTGTAGCCTATTAGTGGCCATTAATGCAGCCTCATCAGCGCACATCGGTGAAGGAGAAAAATTACCCGTTTGCAAAACTTACAAATAAACTATGAAAAAATTATTTGTTTTTTTTTCCTCTAAACGTTCAGTCTTTTTTGTGTTGATTTACCAAAAAATAAAAAACTCAGTGGTGATTAAATACCATCAAAAGAAAGCTCTATTTGTGTGAAAAATCGAATAAACTGGGTGCAGTGTAGAATGACTGTGCAAATGTTATTCAAAGTGCGACAGCTGAAAGCTGAAAATTGGCCTGGGCAGGAAGGGGGTAAAAGTGCCCAGTAGGCAAGTGGTTAATTTACAAATTAACCACGTGTGGGGAACTGAGTCAACTGCTTTGGCAAAATCCATGTATACTATGTCCACAGCCTCTCCTTTGTCTAAGTTTTTGCTTACCTGTTTTATAAAAAGAAATCAGATTTGTCTGACAACTTCGGTCTTACATGAATCCATGCTGACTCTTGCCCAATATATTATTTTCTAGAAAAAACTCTTCTATATGGGCCTATATAATAATCTAAAGCAGCATACCAATAATTAGATGTAGTGGCTGTATTTGTTTTATTTTTTTATTTTTTCTCCCCTCTGTCTTCCCCTGCTGATCTGGTCAGTAATACGCTGCCTGTATCCCCACTCTGGATGAAGGAACACACGGGCATCTTTGGACAGCAGCATTGTCAGTCTGGTGGAATGTTAGAAGTACTAGCAAATTGAAATACAATAAAAAAAAAATTCGAAGCTTTACTTCAGCTAATACTTTATAATCAGTTACAGCAGACAATTTTTTCTATTTGGGATAAGGTTTTTACATTAAAAAAAGCTGATCATTTTAGGCAACCCAGTCAGTGGTAAATTGTCTGTTTCATTCTTGTAGCTGCAAAAGAGCTTTTCTGTTGAAAAACAACAGAAATACTGGCTGGATCACCAGCTGCAAATTGAAAAAAAAAAAAAAAAGAAGCAAAGCCCAAAAAAGAAATTAATACAGCCGACACATCTAAGAAGTGGTAAGCTGCAATTTAATAAAGGTTTGGCTTTTGGGTTTATTACTGCTTTAAGCTCTTAAGTATTTTCCCAACTATAAAAGTTAAACTAACCGGTCTGTAGTTACTTGGTAAAGACTTTAATTACTTTTTAAATATAGGCACCACTCTGGCCTTATGCCGATCCAGTGGTACAATGACAGTCATTACAGAGTCTCTAAAAATTTGAAACAATGGCTTAGGCAATCTGGTCCAGGTGTTTTATTTAACTTATTTCTGCCTAAATGTTTCTGGACTATGTCAGTTTTGAGCTCTTATAGATTTGTCAATACTATCCCCACTAACCAACTCAAAAGTATCCAGAGATAAAACGATAATTCTCCCACTCTACAAGACTCTGGTCCGGCCGCATCTAGAGTATGCTGTCCAGTTCTGAGCACCAGTCCTCAGGAAGGATGTACTGGAAATGGAGCGAGTACAAAGAAGGGCAACAAAGCTAATAAAGGGTCTGGAGGATGTTAGTTATGAGGAAAGGTTGCAAGCACTGAACTTATTCTCTCTGGAGAAGAGACGCTTGAAAGGGGATACGATTTCAATTTACAAATACCGTACTGGTGACCACACAATAGGTGTTGGGAAATTTGAACAGGTAGTCCCTCCTACCCCCTCAGACTAGCTTAAAATAATCCAATTGCCACACCCAAAAGATACGGGATCAGTACTGAGAGATTTCTTTTAAACGCAAGAAAACAGACAAGACAGCTTTGCACTCAAAATGAAATCCGTTTATTCTTTGTAGACATTATATAGTCATTATCATAACCCAATCATAAAGAAGGGAGGGGTGAGGAAAGGGTGTGGTTAATACAGTGGGTATACATTTTATCATTTGACAGTAGACATTTTGCCACTCTCAAGATGGCCAACACTCGTCCTGACCCTCTCAAGGTGGCTAACAGTTTCGTTATTAATAAGAATCAATCACGAGTGTTATAGCTCATAGTCACAAGGTTTCACTTTCCTGTACCAATGCCTACCAGACAGCTACCAGACAAGGGCAGTTTAAAAATAAACCAGCACTCTGCAAATTATGCTACTCATTGCAAATTATGCATGCTTTTGCAAAACTGCTGCTCCATACAAAATAAAAATAAAACTTTTTTGCAGAAGGGAGTTTAACAAGACACGTGGCTACTCATTAAAATTTGAGAAAGAGAGGTTTAACCTTAAACTGAGTAGATCGGCAAGGATGTGGAAATCCCTTCCACAGGCGGTGGTATCAGAGGGGAGCATTGATAGTTTCAAAAAACTATTAGATAAGCACCTGAACGACCACAACATACAGGCATATACAATGCAATACTGATTTATAATCACACACATAGGTTGGACTTGATGGACTTTTTTCAACCTCACCTACTATGTAACTAAGTAAAGAGCCTACATGCTCAGACCTGAACTTTTTACTACTAATATATTTGACACATTTAAAGGGTTTGACCTACTTCTTTTATAACCTGTCATTTGTTTTAATTTTTTTGCAGCCTTAATTTCCTTTTTACATATTCTATTATATTCTTTGTAACTTTTAAATTATGATACTGTCTCTCTATTTTTTAAATGCAGTTTTCTCATTATTTATAGCCAACTTAACTTTGGACATGAGTGACAGAGTCCTCGTTAACGTGGGGCAAAAAGGGCAGCTGACCTGGCCCAGTCATTCTTGTCACCTGCCCCTCAAGCCCAGGTTGCCTGCAAATTTGGGCCCCATCAGGGCCAAATCCTCGGTCACTCACACAGCTACTAGTAGCTCATGTCCCATCCCGAGACCCAGTTCCCGCCGACGCTGCCCAGTGTCCCCCCTTTAGATTACTGGTTGCTAGGACACCCTGGCATCTAGAAACCAGTGAGGTATATGCAGAGGATCCAGAATTCAGAGCGGAAGAGGCTGCAACATCCATCTCCAGACCTGCTCCGCCTCCTAGTGCTCCACTTCCTCCAGCTTCCACCCAGCTGAAAGTAATTACAGAAGAACTGAGAGTCTGAGGTGAGAGGGACCCGTGGGCTCTGATTAGGGGAGCCAGAAAGAGAATAATGGACAGAGGATGCTTCTGGAGGACAAAGAGCAGGAGGTAGACAGAGAGGGGAGGAGGAGGCAGCCTGAGCGGAGGAGATGGCTGGCAAGAGCAGCTGAGTGGAGAAAGATACAGCTGGGACTAAGGAGTAGGGACTGGAACATCTCACAGCTGCACTGACAGATCAACCACTGATCAATCCCCACACTACATCCTGCACTGACAGCTCTGTACATTCCTCCACCCTGCGCTAACATACCTGCCTCTTCTGCTTCCCTACACTGACAGATCTGTCCCCACCATCACCCTGCACTGATAGACCTGTCCTGTCCTCCATGCCACCCTGCAGAGAAAACCCTGCACCAACAGCTGTGTCCACCATTCCTGGCCTCACTGACAGCGGGTTGACAGACTAACGATTGCTTTGGTGGATGTCTCCTTGTGCTCTGTGAGCTAAGGAATGGGAGTCTGCTATGCTGGGATTTGTAGTGCCACAGAGTGTCTCCTTTCTCCCCCCCCTTTCTCTCTCTGTCCCCCTCTTTCTCTCTCAAATTCAAATAAGCTTTATTGGCAGGACCAAACACATTTTAGCATTGGCAAAGCAGTTGAGTTTGGATGGGGGGGGGGCTAGGGTAGTTCTAGGGCAGTCTTTCTAGGATTAAGGGGTAATATAAAGGGGGATGGGGGCAAGTCCGTTTAAAGGAATTTTAGGTCCTAGGTTTTTCATGTCCCTCTCAGTCTGTGACATGCTGTAACATATTATGCAGTTTTCACCATTGGATCTTCTTCTCCCAGTAGAATTTGAAGTTTCCTCTTCTCTTCTATAGAATTGAAGTCCAGGATGAGAGCGGAGAGTCTCTGTAAGTGAGTGTCCCTCGCTGATGAGTACTTGGAGCACTGTAGCAGGAAATGGTCCTCTGCCAGCAATGTGACCAGGGGGTCCTGGAAGATGAATCTACTTTCCCTGGGCTTGTAGGTCTGTCTGTGCTGCTCTAATTAGATTTCCAGGCTGTGGGCGCTCACTCTGTACAGGCTAAGGATTTGTCTGTCTGTGAGGACTTGTAGCACTTCCAAGTATGGGGACAGTTTGTAGTCTCTCTGCAGTGACTGGTAAACCATTAGTTTCTTGGAGTTCGTTATTTCATTTCTCCATTCTCCAACATTTTTTTCGTTGGAATCATTTATTATGTTTTTTTATTTGAAATATTGTCGAATTGTCAGGAGTTTGGTATAGACAAGGCACTGATGAGTTTTTGCAGGCCGCACAGCTTGGCTGGTCCTTTTTTGTCAAATGGGCTTAATGGTGGTATGAGTTCGGACTGCTGTTTTGTAAAGTAAAGGAAATCTGCCCAGCTCAGACCAACAGGCACAGTTGGAGGAGCTCCAATAGACTTCAAGGACCCCAAACTTCAATGCCATAAAGAAGGCTTGGGATGATGACGCTAGAAAATATTCTGAGACAGACTCTCACCAGTGGTTTTAGGTGGTACAGTTGTCTCCTGATGGCATAGAAGGCTCTGCATGCCTTGTCTTTTAGGGCCTCTATGGCTGGCATGAAATTTCCTGATTTGTGTACGCCGAGGTATGTGTAGCTGTTAGTTTCATCAAGAGTGCATTTGTTTAACCACTTGCTTACTGGGCACTTAAACCCCCCTCCTGCCCAAACCAATTTTCAGCTTTTAGTGCTCTCACTCTTTGAATGACAATTGCACGGTCATACAACACTGTACCCAAATAAAATTTTTATATATTTTTTTCCACAAATAGAGCTTTTTTTTGGTGGTATTTGATCACCTTTTGGGTTTTTATTTTTTGGTAAAAAAATTAAAAAAATACCAAATTTAAAAATAAATACAAAACCGTTTTATATTTTGCAAACAGATGATTTTTCTCCTTCATTGATGTACGCTGATGAGGCTGCACTGACGGGCACCGATAGGCTGCACTGATGGGCACCCATGGGCTGCATTAATGGGCACCGATAAGGCGGCACTGGTGGGCACTGATAGTTACATAGTTAGTCAGGTTGAAAAAAGACACAAGTCCATCCAGTTCAACCATAAAAAAATTAAATAATAATTAGAGGTCGACCGATATATCTGCTGGCCGATATTTGGGCATTTTTGATAAATCGGCATAGGCCGATTATCAAAATTAGGCCGATATTTTACACTGACCGCCGTTCCTCCAGTCCTTCCTTCTCCACACTCAGCGGCTCTGGCAGCATCAAGCGTCGCGCTGAGTGTGTGAACAGAGAGGATAGAGAGAGAGGAGCTGTCAGCTCGATGACGGGGGTGGGCGGGACCCAGCAGCTATATTACACCAGCCAATGGGATGGTATCTGGGCGGGCTGCTACGTGTATGTGGCCCCGCCCCATTTCTAAAGCAGCCCAATCATTGGCTGGTGTAATTTAGCTGCTAGGTCCCGCCCACCCCCACATTGAGCTCAATTCTGACAGCTCTCTGTCTTTCTTCTCTGTTGTCAGTTTCACAGTTACACTCGGCTTACTGTGAAACCTGCCAGTGTCACCGCCAATCAGTGCCACCAGCCAGTGCCATCTGTCAGCGCCACCACAAATCAGTGCCACCAGCCAGTGCCAATCAGTGCCATCTGTCAGTGCCACCAGCCAGTGCCAATCAGTGCCATCTGTCAGTGCCACCAGCCAGTGCCAACGCAAATCAGTGCCATCTGTCAGTGCCACCAGCCAGTGCCAATCAGTGCCACCAGCCAGTGCCACCCGCCACTGCCAGCCAGTGCCACCTGCCAGTGCCAACAAGTTCCAATTGCCAGTGCCACTGCCAATCAGTGCCATCTGTCCCAAACTAGTGCCATCTGTCAGTTCCAAATCAGTGCCACCTGCTAGTGCCAATCAGTGCCACCTGCTAGTGCCAATCAGTGCCATCTGTCAGTTCCAAACCAGTGCCACCTGCCAATGCCATCTGTCAGTTCCAAACCTGTGCCATCTGTCAGTTCCAAACCCAGTGCCATCTGTCAGTTCCAAACCAGTGCCAATGAGTGCCACCTGCTAGTGCCACCTGCCAGTGCCAATAGTGCCATCTGTAAGTTCCAAACCAGTGCCACCTACCAGTGCCAGCCAGTGCCATCTGTCAGTTCCAAACCAGTGCCATCTGTACTGAGGAAATCAAGTGTGTGCTAGAGTGACAGGAGTAAGCAGGAAGGAGTGGAGTGGGTGAAGTTTTTTTTTAATTTATTTTTATTTATTTATTTTTTTAAAATCGGCCTAAAATATCGGCCACAAAAATCGGCAACATATATCGCCCATCTGCCGCCCCAATTTCTACTAGACGTAAAGAGTGCCCCCTTGTCCTTTGTGTTGACCGTAAAGTGAATAACTCAACACCAAGTTCACTATATGGACCCCTTATATATTTGTACATGTTGATCATATCCCCCCTTAATCTCCTCTTCTCAAGAGTGAATAAATTCAGTTCCTCTAATCTTTCCTCATAGCTGAGCTCCTTCATGCCTCTTATCTGTTGAGACAAAACGTTGGGTAAGCGACGTTCTGACGTCACCGCATCATACGCTAGACCCGAAAGATACGGGCAGCCAGATCAAGGAGCCGGCCGGCTCGGTCGTTTTTACATGCTTTGTTTCATCTTACATCTGTAAGTGTGCTTTTTATTACTTCTTATTAAAAGTCTAAAGGATTTTATGCTATGTGAGCCTTCCTTTCATTTATGTGGCATATCCTGATTGACGACTGTTCATGAGTCATCCAAGCAAGCCTGCTGAGGACACCTCTTATTGGGATTATCTGTTTATGCGCTGACTGATCTCCTGTAATAAGAGATCATGCACTTCTGGTAAGCGGCAGTGTGTCATTAAGGTGGAAGCACTTTTCTATCACCACTCTTTCTGGATGCTGTGGGTACATTTGCACAGTGGAGAACCAATTAAAGTTTTATGGACTATATGCAAATATATACTTGGTTTTCATACATCACATATGGACTGCAAGTTTTGCTTCTGTTTTTTGCACTTTAGGTCTTATTGACCTCTAACATTGAGTTTTATGCTAATTCATTGTTTTCTCAAGTTCACTTTTATATTAGCGCAGCTTTTTTTTTTTTTTCATTTGTTCAGTGTTTGTATAACATTTATAGTTGCTGCTCTTCTCCCCTTTTTCCACTCCCCCTCATTTTGAACAAGCGCAGTTATTTTATTGATATTGTGTGCTCTTATCAGTTTGGTTGCCCTTCTCTGCACTTTCTCCAGTTCCCCAATATCCTTTTTGAGAACGGGGGCTGAAAACTGAACTGCATATTCCAGATGAGGTCTTACTAATGATATCTCTCTCTCTGGAGTCCATACCTCTCTTAATAAAAGAAAGGACTTCCAACTCTCCCCTGAAGCTGGGGTGTCTGCTACAGATCCACTTTGGACTTCTGGAGCGGTCTACAGCTGCGCAATTTTTTGCGCAGATGCATGCGGACGCCGGGCATCTCCCGTCAACTTACTGAATTTGAAAACATCTGCCATCGGGGGGAGCCAGTGCGGCACAGTCTCTCGCTTATCTACTCCTCCTTGATTCGACCAGCGGAAGGGTTCGTTCCCCCGTTCCTCTCTAAGTGGGAAGCGGAACTCGGCATTCAATTCACTGACCCCCAGAGAGAGAAGATTCTCTACTTTGCTCAGAAATCCTCGATAGCCACCAGAGTCCAAGAGACCTGCTACAAAATTATGACCCGATGGTATAGGGTACCCACCACTCTGCACTATTTCTTTCCGCAGGTCTCCAACCTTTGTTGGCATTGTGGCACTGCAGAGGGAACGATGCTGCATGTTTTTTGGGCCTGTCCCACACTCTCTCCTTTTTGGCTCAAGGTGGCTCGCACGATCAACCACCTGACTGGTGTCTCTCTGGAGGGGAACCCCGCGGCCTGCCTGCTCCACCTTACAGAACGACCCATCAAGAAATACAAGGCCTCTCTTACCATTCAGCTACTGAATGCTGCCAAGGCTTGCATACCCCTCTGTTGGAGGTTGGGGAACCCGCCAGCGAAGTCCCTATGGTATTCTAAAGTGAACGAACTAAGAGACATGGAGGATCTTACCGCCACCTTGCACAACAGGGAGGAGACCTTCCGGGAGACCTTGGCAACACTTTATATACACAGACGCTTACCTCCGTGAGGTTGCGCAGTCTGACTAACCCATTGGGCTTGTCCCGCTTCCCAGTCGGGGGGCGCCACCCCTCTTTACTCTACTCTTCTACTTTCTACTCTTATATTCTAAGCCTCCATTTCTCCTCTCCCTTTTCCCCTTTTGGTATTTAACCCCTCTCCTTACCTCTTACCCAATCACGGGCTATCGTGATCAGATACTGTGAATATCCTAAGGTGCAGTACCTATTTTATGTGTCCCGTGCTTGGGCCCATCTGGCCATTGGGTTGTTTCGCATCCCAAACAACTGTTAAAACTTTAAAAAATGTTACTGTATTATGTATTATATAGCTTGGCATATGTTATTATCGGTTCTAGGACGCACAAGTATTTGATAGATTGCCTCCCCGGCTTCGCACACCAACTTTATCCCTATTCCGTACTTTCTTCATGTGCTTTACTTACCGTGTAAAGCCGGGGTGTCTGATATATTTACCTCATTTCCTGACCACGATTGATCTTATTGTCTGATTTTTATTATGTATCTCCGCTATATGTGCTAATTGTTGAACACACTTTCTATTTAAATAAAGAAATTATAAAAAAAAAGAAAGGACTTTGCTCGCTTTGGAAACCGCAGCTTGGCATTGCATGCCATTATTGAGCTTATGATCTATCAAAACCCCCAGATCATTCTCCACTACGGATCCCCCCAGTTGTACTCCCCCTGGTATGTATGATGCATTCATATTCTTAGCCCCCAAGTGCATGGTCGGCTTGTAAATTGGCGACATCCTGTAAGGACGTTATTCCACTGCATAGCTTAGTGTCATCTGCAAAGATAGAAATTTTACTTTTGATCTCAGACCCAATATCACTTATAAAGATATTAAAAAGCAAGGGTCCCAACACTGAACCTTGGGGGTACACTACAGATAACCTTAGACCATTCAGAGTAAGAATCATTAACCACGACTCTCTGTAAATGGATAGAAAACTGGCTAAAAGACAGAATTCAAACGGATATTTCCAAGCCTGTAGACTTTACCTTGCACATGAGCCGCGCGTGGGGAACTGTATCGAACGCTTTTGCAAAATCCAGGTTTGTCTGACAACTTCTGTCTTTCATGAATCCATGCTGTCTGTTGCTTCAAAAATTGTTTTCCAGCAAGAACTCATCTATGTGGTCTTTTATTAATCTCTCCAGTACCTTCCCAACTGTAGAAGTTAAACTAACAGGTCTATAGTTACTTGGTAAAGACTTTGTTCCCTTTTTAAATATAGGCACCACATTGGCCCTGCGCCAATCCAGTGGTACTATTCCTGTCATTAATGAGTCCCTAAAAATTAGATACAATGGCTTAGAAATTACAGAGCTCAATTCTTTTAGGATCCGTGGGTGGATGCCATCTGGTCCAGGTGCTTTATCCACCTTTATTCTGTCTAAATATTTCTGGACCATATCACTTTTGAGCCATTGTGGATTTGGGGCTGTGTCACTACCACCCCCATTTTGGACATGAGCTCCCCCATGCTCCTTTGTATACACAGAGCTGAAGAAAGTATTTAATAAATTAGCCTTCTCTTTGTCCCCAGTCACCCACTCTAGATTATTTTGTAAAGGGCCTACATGCTCAGACTTGACCTTTTAACTATTAATATATTTGAAGAATTTTTTGGGGTTTGTCCTACTATCTTTTGCAATCTGTCGTTCGTTTTGAATTTTAGCATCCTTGATTTCCTTTTTACATATCCTGTTATATTCTTTGTAACATTTAAATGACACTAGTGTTCCCTCATTTTTATATATTTTAAAAGCTCTTTTCTTGTAGTTTATAGCTTTTTTAACTTTGGCCATGAGGTACATAGGTTTTATTTTTAGCCTTTTAAACTTATTGCCCATGGGAATATACTTTACAGTGAATTCACAAACAGTTTTTTTTGAAGGATTCCCATTTCTGTTCTGTGCCGATTGATGCCAATATTCCCTCCCAGTCTAAGTCCTGGAGAGCAGCCCTCATCCTTGGAAAATTTGCTCTCTTGAAATTAAGTGTTTTTATCCTTCCTGTATGTGATTTTTGTGCACAGCTAACATCAAATGAAATCATGTTATGGTCACTGCTACCCAGGTGTTCCTTCATCTGAACATTAGTAATATGCTCTGCATGGTTTGAGATTACCAGGTCCAACAGAGCATCATTCCTAGTTGGGGCCTCAATAAACTGGACCATAAAATTGTCCTGCAAAAGGTTTATAAATGTTTGCCCTTTAACTGTCCCAGCAGTGCCATTACTCCAGTCAATTTCTGGGTAGTTAAAATTCCCCATTATCATCACCGTCTCAGCCCTTGCAGGCCTTTCCATCTGTGAAAGGAGCTGAGTCTCCACCTACTCATTAACATTGGGTGGTCTATAACAAACTCCAATGATTAACTTTGAACTACGCACATCTGTATGCAGTTCCACCCATAATGCTTCAGACTCATCCCACTCTCCATCCACCAGGTCCTCTTTCACACTTGCTTTGAGATCACTTCTCACGTAGAGACAGACCCCTCCACCCTTCCTTTTTACCCTGTCTTTCCGAAAGAGTGCATAGCCAGGAATATTAATAGCCCAGTCATGTGAGGAATGAAGACAAGTTTCAGCAATACCGATTACATCATAGCTCTCCTCATGCACTAGAGCTTCCAACTCACCTATTTTGCTTGGCAGACTTCTGGCATTGGTGAACAAACACTTTAATGCATTAATATATTTTGACCGGTCACATACTATCCTCTTGGGTGTTCCGAGATTGCAACTAGGACTTGCTACTATACTTACCTTAGGTTTGTGTGCTTTGGTTACCCTACCACTAATGCCTCTAATACTACCCTCTGGAATATATTCCACGCTGACTCTCACTATCTCTGGACCCTCCCCCCCCGTCGCCTAGTTTAAAAACCCCTCTAACTTTTTGGCCATCCTTATTCCCAGCTGATCTGCACCCTCCCTCATTTAGGTGCAGTCCGTCCCTTCTATAGTACTGGTTATCGACTGAGAAGTCGGCCCAGTCCTCCAGGAACCCAAACCCCTCCTTACTACACCAGCTCTTCAGCCACTTGTTCATTTCCCTAATCTCCCTCTGCTTTTCTGGTGTGGCTCGATGTACCAGTAGTATTCCTGAGAATACTACCTTGGAGGTCCTGTTCCTCAATTTAGCTCCCATGTCCCTAAAATCGTACTTTAGGACACTCCATCTGCCTCTGACTTTGTCATTGGTGCCAACATGCACCATGACAGCTGGGTCTTCCCCAGCCCCTCCCAGTAATCTGTCCACTAGATCCGTGATGTGCCGAACCCGAGCGCCCGGTAGACAACATACAGTTCGGCGCTTCAGGTCTTTGTTACAGATTGCCCTCTGTGTCCTTCTAAGAATTGAGTCCACTACCACCAGAATCTGTCTTTCCTTTCCCTTCACTTCACTTCCCCCCCACTCTCACTGGAGGAGTTCTTCCCCCGGCAGCTAGGAGAGTTCCTCAGCTCCAGCAGTGCTGGTCCCTGACTGGTTTCACCAATGTCACTCAATGGAGCATACTTATTGGGATGCTCCAGACCTGGATCAGCCTCCCTGGCACTTCCCCCTCTACCCTTCCTGACTGTCACCCATCTACTATTTTCTAGTGCCTGCACCTCTGTCTCCACCCACCTCTGTGCTGGCCCCTGCCATCACCTGCCGGGTACGTTTCCGGCTCTCCTTTAGTGTGGAGGGTCTTCCTAGTGCTGACAGTTGCTTCCCCAGATTCAGAACTTGGGCTTCCAGGGAAACAATGTCCTTACATTTTGCACAGCAGTAATCGCCCTCGATCAGATGATCAAAGAACGCATACCTACCGCAAGATGTACACAGAGTCGCCTCGCCACACCCGCCGGGCATCTTACCTATTAATTTAATGAGGATTAGAGATTATACCCTGTCCAAATTACCTAACAACTAGCTTCCTAACACAACTACTCAGGACAATACACAGGTACTCAACAGGACAATACACAGGTACTCAACAAGGCAATACACAGGTACTCAACAAGACAATACACAGGTACTCAACAAGACAATACACAGGTACTCAACAAGACAATACACAGGTACTCGCAGACCTACGTGCACCCGTAGACCCACGTGCACACGCAGACCAGCGGACCTACGTGCACTCGCAGACCAGCGGACCTACGTGCACTCGCAGACCAGCGGACCTACGTGCACTTGCAGACCAGCGGACCTACGTGCACTCTCAGACCAACGGACCTACGTGCACTCTCAGACCAACGGACCTACGTGCACTCGCAGACCAACGGACCTACGTGCACTCGCAGACCAACGGACCTACGTGCACTCGCAGACCAACGGACTTACGTGCACTCGCAGACCAACGGACCTACGTGCACTCGCAGACCAACGGACCTACGTGCACTTGCAGACCAGCGGACCTACGTGCACTTGCAGACCAGCGGACCTACGTGCACTTGCAGACCAGCGGACCTACGTGCACTTGCAGACCAGCGTGCACTCGCAGACCAACAGACCTACGTGCACTCGCAGACCAGCATGCACTCGCAGACCAACAGACCAGGTGGCACTGGTGGGCACTTAGAGGTGGCACTGATGGGTGGCACTGAAGGGCATTGATAGGTGGCACTAATAGGTGGCACTGATAGCTGGCAGTGATGGGTGGCAATGATGAGGCACTGATTGGCACCACTGGTGGGCATTGATAGGTGGCACTCATGGGCATTGATAGGTGGCACTGTTTTGCACTGGTGGGCACTAGCAGGTGGCACAGATGAGGCGGATGTGCCTCTTCCTCTTCGGGACCAATGTCCCTTGCACAAAAGCCGGTGATCAGCTTTTTATTCTCCAACGTGTCAGCGTGAGGAGAAAAAAAAAAATGATTAGCAAGCTTTTGTTTACATCACGTGATCAGCTGTCATTGGCTGACAGCTGATCACGTGGTAAGGGGCCGATCTGTGATCACCCAAGTCTCAGTGACTCGGTGATCACAGCGTGCGCCCTGCAGGGGGCGCGCAGGGAGCGTACAAAGGGGAGGATGTCTATTGACCGCCACCTAGAAAAGTAGGTCGACGCTGTAGCCATCATTCGGCTATAGCGCGGATCTGAAGGAGTTAATGTAAAGGAAGAGCTCTTTGTTTTGTGTTGTTCCTTTGGAAGACCACGATTTTTATTCTGCTTGAGTTGATAGCTAGTGCCCATGTGGCACTGTATTTCTCCAGCACTTCCAGGTTGTCTTGTAGGCCTCGCTCTGTTGGTAATAGTAGTAGGAGGTCATCTGCATACAGCAGGAACTTCATCTTGGTGTCATGTAAAGTTAGCCCAGGTGCTGGGGAGGATTTTAGAGCTGTAGCCAGTTCATTGATGTAGATGTTGAAGAGGGTTGGGCCTAAGTTATAGCCCTGTCTTTCTCCCTCTCTTTTGATCTCTCTCTCCCCTCTTTCAAACTCGCTCTTTCCCCCCTCTTTCTCTGTCCTACTCCCCTCTCTCTCTCCCCCATTCCTCTCCTCTTGCCCCCTCTTTCTTTCTATATAATTGTCCCCCCCCCCTTTTCTTTCTCTCTCTCCCACCTCTCTCCATCTCCTTACACCCCCCACGCCCCACTTAAAGGGTGCTTTTTATCACCCTTTCAGCACTGAAGCATATTTTATAGCTTCAAGCTTCAGTGAGACAGACATCAACTGTCTAGGCCTTCCTGCACAACCCTCGTCACCCCTACTAAATGGGCTGCCATCCTGGCTGTTGGGGGTAACAGTGACATCTAGGGCTGCCACCTCCACATCTTCACCCAATTTGGCAAATTTGTTTGGGTGCTCAAACAAAACTGGCCTTCATTTTATGTGAGTCCCTACTACTCCCTCTAACTGCATTAACCCATCTTCCTAGCTGATAAACCTGACTTACCCCTCCACAACATCCCCATTAACCGCTTGGCTCAGTTAGAAGGACTCCTTTCACAGTCATTTGTTCCACTCAGTGTTGCAATTTGCTGCTCCAGATCTCTAATATGAGCTTCCAGAAGGGCAACCTGCTCACATATATCGCATCAGTTATAATCCTGGAGCTGCTGCTCCATTATTGTATACATGCAGCAAACTGTGCAAAACATTTAACCTTGACAATATCCATTAATCCCATTTACAATATTAATATTACTTGCAAGAAATTTGGAGTGTTACTTACAGGGTAGATGACTCCTGTTTTTAACTCCTGCTTCATGCACTCAAGATTTTTTTTTAGAGATAACACTTAACTACCTGTAAGGTTGGCCCTAAACAAAAAAGAATGTGTGGACTGTGTGATTTCACATATTGGAACATTATGGACTTATTGCATTTCAGGTTTAGGTTAATATTCCAGGACATCAATTTAAGATCCGCTGCCTCAAAAAAACATACTATATACTCGGGTATAAGCGGACTCGAATATAAGCCGAGGCACCTAATTTTACCACAAAAAAATGGGAAAACGTATTGACTCGAGTATAAGCCTAGGGTGGGAAATGCAGCAGCTACTGTAAGTGAAAAAGAGGGTCAACAATGCCCATCTGCAGCCTCACTGTGCCCATTTGCAGCATCACTTTGCCCATCTGCAGCCTCACTGTGCCTTTGATCTCTCGCTGTGTCATGCAACTGCAGTCGGCAGCCGTCCACTGTAACAAAGCCCCGCCTCCTTGTCGTCCGTGATAGACGGAACTCAGATTCAGTTTCCCAACAGTGTTCAGTCTATCACGGACATGGAGGAGGTGGGGCATTGTTACAGTGGACGGCTGCCTAACAGTTAAGACTGACACAGCAGGAGACCCTCACTCGAGTATAAGCCGAGGGGGGCTTTTTCAGCATAAAAAAATGTGCTGAAAAAGTCGGCTGATACTCGAGTATATACGGTAATAATCACAATAAGTGAGTACTTGGCTAACTTCCTAGCCTATCACATATAGTAGGTGTAAAGGAGCTATTATTATGTTTCCCGTGTATGGGACTGCATTGCCAGACCAGGACTGGGACAGCAACCAAGTAAGACACTGTTATATAACTAAACATAAAACTCCCTGCTGTTTCAATGAAACACAATATACAGACCTAGTGAAGTTGTTACTCCCTAAATTGTGCCAATATACAGTAATAAGCTAGAAATTTATTAAAAGTCTCTAAACAATAGACCAAAAGTGGTGACAGGAGGTTCCAATCCAATCTCTGAGGTACTTAGAGTCTCCAGTAGAAATCACATTTATAAATGTATATTTTGCTTGATGAAAGGATGAGAGATCAAGTATATAAGGATGTCCCTAATGGGGCCACTCTGAGGTAATAGTTTTGGCTAGTGGATAATCATTTGTGTGTGACTGACAAGGTCAGGGATCAGGCTCAGAGACCAGTAGCTCTAGCAGTAGAAAGGCTCCCACTGACCAGCTCTAGCAGTAGAAAGCCTCCCACTGACCAGTTGGATAAGTAGATAAGCAGGTCACCCTGGCAGATGACGCAGACTCACCCAAGGTGCAGGGTCTAAGTACTAACTGGTATTCACCAGAGCCCCTGATGGTGGAGATGTGTTTTGCTGTGTGTTAGTACAAGGTCGCGGTTCTCAGGATCTCCCCACCAGGAGGTGAGTAAGCCAGGCTCTAATAGCAGATATAGCAGGTAAGGATTAAACAAAAGCGCATTCAGTTAACAGGCAAAAGGTAACAAGTGGTTGAAGGATAGGATCAAGAGGAATAAGCCAAAGGTCGATAACGAATGGTTGCAGGTTGGGATCAAGAGGAATCATAGCCAAGGAACAAGCTAAAGGTCAGTAACGACTGACAGTGGATAAAGAGAGCTGCAGGTACACAAAGGCGCACCATTATCAGCTGGAGAGAGCTCAATAATCTGGCAACAGGAAGTGCAAACCATGGCTTGAATAGAAAGTTCACAGTTCACTTGAAACAGGGCACAACGCAAGATTATCCAAGGAATCAGACAGGATGTTGTCCTGCATTTCAAGTGGCTCAGCAAAAAAAAAAACACTGGATCCAGCATAGGTCCTGGGTTCAGATCCCAGCCCTGACAGGGCCTTGCTAGCAAGATGGGTAACAGCTGGCTAAATATTTGTGGTGGAGATGATTAAAGTAAACGTCAGCTCCTGTCAAGTGCGTCAAGCCTGATTTACATCCTAGCCATGGCCCTGGCAGTGCTGCATTTAATTGATGTGTCTGCTTCTCTCCACTTTATTGACATCTTGTAGCCTCACTGTAGTACACAATTTATGGAGTAAAAGCATGCCCAGGAAGTGAAGGCTATGAGCCAGCTCCAATGACAGCATACAGAACACACACAGTCATGGACAACAAACACAGAGTACATGCAGTCACAACACACAGCTGACCACAGACACCTGCTCAACTTACAGCACACGGGCAGAACAGGCATGCAGTCAGAGAGCACTAGGTCGCGACAAACATGTCTCACCCAGCCATAGTACAAAGACTACTTTTCATAGAAGATATAATGCATACTCCCTAGCAGCACACAGGGAGAGTTCACATTCAGCCACACCATAGCACACAATCATTAAGCACTCAATCCAAACACTTTAGGGTTCTCTCTATAGTGTGCCAGTGCTCTTAGCCTCTTCTCAAATTCATACTACTCGCCATCATACCCCAAGCTTCCTTCCTGCACATACTGCCTACAATCGTAGCCTTTGCAATTCTCTCATTCAACATGCTGCCCAATTCATTGCCCTCCTGTGCTCCAATCTTGCATATACTGCACGCTGTCATACACTACCTTCTCATGTAGCTCCTGAAAATACAGGATGCAGTCATACCCTCTGCAGTCATCTCCTACACATACTATATCCCTGTCATACCTTCTGGAATCCTTTGCTGCACATACTACTCATTTTCAGATCCTCCAGCACTCCTCATGCACATATTCCCCAGTGCCATATCTTCCACACTCCTCCCCTGCATATACTGCTTGATTTCATAGCATTAGCATTTACTCTTGTACATAATACCCACTATTTTACCATCCACATTCCTCTCCTGCACAGACGGTCCCCTCTCATACCCTCCATACTACTGCACATATTGCGCGGTCATACCCTTCACATTTTCTTTATATAAAATCACCTCTTTCCATGTTATTCCTGTCTGATTGAGTGAAAGTGTTGTCAGATTTTCAAAGGCATTTGTTAATAAAGATGGATGAGATGGAAGGTAAAATCTGTTTTCACTGTAAAAGTAAACAGAAAAATATAATTAGCATAAGCTTCAAAGTACAAGTGCATAGTCAATGTCAGAAGGAGTAAGCGTATTGGTATTGTTCTGCTTCACTTAAATCCCAAAGTTCAGTAAGTTCCAAGCAAAGCACAATTATTGTTTGTCACTGTATGAGGCTAGATGCGCACTACTGGAACCACCATTGCTACTTTAGGCACTAAAAGTATATAGTTGACATACTTTATTAGTCAATGGACCGTCACCTATTTCAGACTTTTAAAGTGACAGCTATGTGGCAATGCCAGGATCCAGTCATAGTCAAAGCTACAAGGCCCTGATGATGTAAAAACATTATACGTAACAATCCTCTAGCCTAAATAATATATTTATTTTAAGTATTCACATAACACCAACATATTAAACAGTGCTCAAGGTGTACAAAGATTTATTTATAATATATCATTACTATTAACACCTCCCATGGAGATTTGCACCCAAAGACTTGTTCACGTCTGTGGCAGTCTCTATCGCACCTCTGAAAGTGTTTTGTGTTGGATCACTTTTTAGAGGAAGGTAGAGCAGTGACTGCCAAGCATTCAGGGGGCAATAATAGGATTTTTATAACAGCTTACGTGTAAAATCCTTTTCTTGGAGTACATCACGGGACACAGAGCAGCCCTATTAATTACTATGTGGGTTATACGCCACCTATAGGTGAATGGACACTGGTACACTCAAGACCGGAAGTCCCCCCTATATAACCCCTCCCATACAGGGACAACCTCAGTTGTTGTAGCAAAGCAATATATATATATATATATATATATATATATATATATATATATATATATATATATATCCCACTAAGAGGGGAGGGACCTCTGTGTCCCCTGATGTACTCCAAGAAAAGGATTTTACAGGTAAGCTGTTATAAAAATCCTATTTTCTTTATCGTACATTACGGGACACAGAGCAGCCATATTAATTACTATGTGGAATGTCCCAAAGCAATGCCATCTGAGGGGGAGACAGACACAATAAAGGCAGGCCGCCATCAGACGTGAGGACCTATACTGCTGCCTGCAGTACACTGCGCCCAAAGGCTGTATCCTCTTGCCATCTTACATCCACCTGATAGAATTTTGTGAATATATGCACTGACGACCAAGTTGCAGCCTTGGAAATCGGAGTCATATAAGCCTGGTAATGCACTGCCCAAGAAGCACTGACTGCCCTGGTAGAGTGCGCCTTAACTTGAAACGGTGGAACCTTTCTTTTCAAGCCATAAGCCTGAATAATAACCTGAAAAATCCATTTTGAAATAGTCGATTTTGACGCTGCCTGCCTCTTCCTGGGGCCATCTGGCAGCACAAACAAAACATCAGTTTTCCGTATCTGAGCTGTCGCCTTCAGATAGGCTTTTACTGCTCTCACTACATCGAGAGTGTGTAACAAACTTTCTTCCGCAGAACGAGGTTCTGGAAAAAAAGGAAGGTAGGGCAACATCTTGATTTAGATGAAAACCTGACACTACCTTAGGCAGAAAAGTTAGGTGAGGACGCAACACCACCTTATCCTTATGAACAACTAAGTAACAAGAGAAAGCTGCCAATTCTGATACCCTTCTTTCGGAAGTTACCGCAACTAAGAACACTTATTTCCTTGTCAAAAGAACCAAGGAAATATTGCGCATCGCAGTGTCGGCCCGTCCATAGGGGGCGCATGGGCGCATGGGCGCCCCCCCCCCCCCCCTCAAAGCCAGTAAAAAACAACAAAAAAAATTAAAATTTGGCCCTTTAAGAAAAAAAAAGGTCCTTTAAGTGCACTATGTTCAGGGCGGGCGCCGGGCACAGTGCTCTATTGAAGCGTCATGCCACTGCAAGCAGGCAAGACGCTTCATTTGCAGGTTTTTTTTAAGCTCTGTGGCGCGCTTGAGAGCGCCTCTCCAAGCTCATTGGGTCCTTCTGCTCCGTCATGTGTGCACCGCAGTAGGAAATGGGCGATGCTTTCCCTGGGTGGCCGTGGCACTTTCAGTTTCGGCTCCAGGAGTGAGACGAGATTGCGGAGAGCAGATACAGCTAAGGCGGGTAGGTGAAGAGCTGAGCCGGAGTGCAGGGGAACCAGAGCAGCAGGTGAGTGACTGAGTGCTGGGATCGGAGGTGAGCTCTCTCACGGTTTCTCCCCTCCCGGCAACAAGCTTCCCATCCCCCAGTCCTCACACTCCTCTGCTTGTTACAGAGTCAGTGACTGCTCCACCCGGAGTGTACTGTGTGTGTCCTGCCGTGAGCCTGGCTCCCCCTCCCCCTCCTCTGTTCACTTTTCTCAGCTGCTGCAGAACTTCATGGAGGGGGAGGGTGGGGCTGCTGAGTGTTGTGGTGCAGGGAAGTGACTGGCAGCTGCCCCCCCTTCCTGCATCCTAAAACGGCCCCCCCTTCCCTGCCTCTCCACCCTAAACAATAACCCCCCCTCCCTGCCTCTCCACCCTAAACAATAACCCCCCTTCCTGCCTCTCCACCCTAAACAATAACCCCCCCTTCCTGCCTCTCCACCCTAAACAATAACCCCCCTCCCTGCCTCTCCACCCTAAACAATAACCCCCCTCCCTGCCTCTCCACCCTAAACAATAACCCCCCCTCCCTGCCTCTCCACCCTAAACAATAAACCCCCCTCCCTGCCTCTCCACCCTAAACAATAACCCCCCTCCCTGCCTCTCCACCCTAAACAATAACCCCCCCTCCCTGCCTCTCCACCCTAAACAATAAACCCCCCTCCCTGCCTCTCCACCCTAAACAAACCCCCCTCCCTGCCTCTCCACCCTAAACAATAACCCCCCCTCCCTGCCTCTCCACCCTAAACAATAACCCCCCCTCCCTGCCTCTCCACCCTAAACAATAACCCCCCCTCCCTGCCTCTCCACCCTAAACAATAACCCCCCCTCCCTGCCTCTCCACCCCTATACAATAACCTTTCCTTATAACTAATATCCTCCAGACCAGTGGCGGCCCGTCCATAGGGGGCACATGGGCGCCGCCCCCCCCCCCCCTTAAAGCCAGTAACAAAAAAAAAAAAATTGGGCCCTTTAAGAAAAAAAAAGGTCCTTTTAGTGCACTATGTTCAGGGCGGGCGCCGGGCACAGTGCTCTATTGAAGCGTCATGCCAATGCAATGCAGGCAAGATGCTTCATTTGCAGGTTTTTTTTAAGCTCCGTGACGCGCTGGAGAGCGCCTCTCCACTCTCATTGGTCCTTCTGCTTCGTCATGTCTGCACCGCAGTAGGAAATGGGCGGTGCTTTTCCCGGGTGGCCGTGGCACTTTCGGTTTCGGCTCCAGGAGTGAGACACGATTGCGGAGAGCGGATACAGCTGCGGCGGGTGGGTGAAGAGCTGAGCTTGAGTGCAGGAGAACCAGAGCAGCAGGTGAGTGACTGAGTGCTGGGATCGGAGGTGAGCTCTGTCATTGTCTCTCCCCTCCCGACAACAAGCTTCCCATCCCCCAGTCCTCACACTCCTCTGCTTGTTACAGAGTCAGTGACTGCTCCACCCGGAGTGTACTGTGTGCGTCCTGCCGTGAGCCTGGCTCCCCCTCCCCCCACCTCTGTTCACTTTTCTCAGCTGCTGCAGAACTTCATGGAGGGGGAGGGTGGGGCTGCTGAGTGTTGTGGCGCAGTGAAGTGACTGGCAGCTGCCCCCCTTCCTGCATCCTAAAACGGCCCCCCCTTCCCTGCCTCTCCACCCTAAACAATAACCTCTCCACCCTAAACAATAACCCCCCTTCCTGCCTCTTCACCCTAAACAATAACCCCCCCTCCCTGCCTCTCCACCCTAAACAATAACCCCCCTCCCTACCTCTCCACCCCAAACAATAACCCCCCTCCCTGCCTCTCCACCCTAAACAATAACCCCCCCTCCCTGCCTCTCCACCCCAAATAACAACTCCCCCTCCCTGCCTCTCCACCCCAAACAATAACCCCCCCTTCCTGCCTCTCCACCCTAAACAATAACCCCCCTCCCTGCCTCTCCACCCTAAACAATAACCCCCCTTCCCTGCCTCTCCACCCTAAACAATAACACCCCCTCCCTGCCTCTCCACCCTAAACAATAACCCCCCCTTCCTGCCTCTCTACCCTAAACAATAACCCCCCCTTCCTGCCTCTCCACCCCAAACAATAACCCCATTGTATAGTGTTCTCTGTGTATAGTGCGCGCTCTGTGTATAGTGTGTGCTCGCTCTGTGTATAATATACAATGTATGCTCTGTGTATAATATACGAGTTCTTTGTGTATAGTGTGTCCGGGTATTGGGAGCCGTGACAGCCGAGGATGGGCAGGTATGAACCTGGAAGGGTTTGCACCCCCCCAAATTTTTTTAGCACCAGCCGCCACTGGCGCATCGGCTCAAAAGGCTGTCTTTGTAAAACTGACAGAACCAGATTTAAATCCCATGGGCACGAGGGAGTCCTAACCGGCAGAGCTATATGTGTTACCCCTTGTATGAAGGCTCGGACCAAAGAATGCGAAGCAAGCGGCCTTTGAAAAAACACTGACAAGGCCGAAATCTGACCCTTGATTGTACTCAAGGCCAGCTTCATTTCTACCCCCAACTGTAGGAAGGCAAGAAATCTACCTATGACATACTTTTGACGACGCCATCTTTTGGTTTGACACCAAGAAATATAGGCCTTCCAGGCCCTATAATAAATGGTCCTGGAAGCCGGCTTCCTTGCATTAAACAGGGTAGTTACTACTGAACCTGAAAGCCCCTGATTCTTTAAAACGTGGGCTTCAATAGCCAAACCATTAAATTTAGCGATTGTAAGGCAAAATAAAACACCGGCCTATGCGACAGCAGGTCCGGACGACATGGAAGAGTCAATGGACTCCATACTGTCATCCTTACAATCTCTGCATACCAGGATCTTCTGGGCCATACCGGGGCTACTAGAAGCACTGGCTTCCGTTCCTCTTTGAGCAGCTGAACTGGGGGGGGGGGGAACGCATAAATCAGTGAAAACTGATCCCACTGGGTCACTAACGCATCTGTCCCGTATGCAAGTGGATCCCTTGTCCTTGACACAAAGCTGTCCAACTTTCTGTTGAACCTGGATGCCAAAAGATCTATGTCAGGGGTACCCCATCTTTGGCATATGGCCAGAAAAATGTTGGGATGTAGAGCCCAGTCTCCCCTGGAATATTTGTTGACGGTTCAAGAAATCCGCCTGCCAATTCTCCACCCCTGGAATGGACACTGCAGATAGACAAGGAACATGCATCTCTGCCCAAGCCAGAATATGATTCACCTCCTTCTGGGCTGCACGGCTTCTGGTGCCCCCCTGGTGATTTGATATAGGCCACTGCCGTGGCATTGTCGGATTGTATCCTGACGGGACAACCTCGCAAACCTGAACGTCCAGGCTATTAGAGCTAGACATGCCGCCCGAATCTCTAGGATGTTGACGGGCAAGGTCTTCACTCGGACTCTGACCACTTTCCTTGGACAGTGGATACTTCCAGGACTGCATCCCAGCCCAAGAGGCTGGCATCTGTTGTTACCTTCCAGGTAACTGGCATGCAAGATTTCCCCTTCTTCAAGTTTACGGTTATCAACCACCAAATGAGACTCTGACATACCCTTGCGGCCAGACACATTGGGTAATCCAAGGCTTAGGTCTCTTTGTTCCAGGCAGACAGAATACCGTTTTGCAACAGTCTTGAATGAAACTGGGCATAGGAAACCGCTTTGAATGAAGAAACCATCTTCTCTAGCAACCTCATGCAAAGGCGAATGGAGGGACCCTTCCTTGCCCTGACCACCTGGATCAGCTCTCTTACAGCATTGACTTTTGTCTAAGGCAAAACACCCTTCTTTGGGCTGTGTCTATAACCAGGCCTAAATACTCCGGCCTCCTTACCAGACGCAAGAATGAATTTTCTAGGTTGAGAATCCAACCCAGGTGTTCCAGATACTTGACTGTGCTGGACACCCCCTGGTTTAACCGTGACACTGACTGATCTACCAGCAACAGGTCATCCAGGTATGCCATTACTGCTATACCATGGACCCTTAGTCTCACCAAAGGCGGGGTCAGAACCTTTGTAAACACTTGGCGAGCAGTTGCTAACCCCTAAGGTAAGGCCACGAACTGAAAGTGGTGGGGTTCTACCGAAAAACGCAGAAACTTCTGGTGAGCGGGAAAGATTGGCACATGCAGATATGCATCTTTGATGTCTATTGTCGATAGAAATTCTCCTCCCCGCAGGGTGGATACGACTGGCCGGATTGACTCCATGTGAAAGGAGCAGATGTTTAGGAACCGATTCATATCTTTGAGATCTAGAATGGGTCTGACATCTCCATTCGGTTTTGGTACTGTGAAGAGATTTGATTAATATCATCTACTGAATGACCACACTCACTGAAACTGTAAGGCAAGGGTTTAGCTAATGATTACAGCCCTATTCACTTGAATGTGTTGCATATGGCAGCAGTACTGCCTGCTGAACGTGACATAGAACCTAACTTTTGATATGGCAGCTGCATGGATCCAGTGCTCGAAGCAACATTACAGGCCCGTCATAGTTTGGGTCCAGATACAGTTCCCAAAGTATTATTGAGGTTGCACGGATCTGGATGCACTGCTTCTATTGTTTAATAGTAAGATGCAATTAAGAGGTTGACTGAAGAATTGATTGAGGAATTCCAAGTAATAAGAACTAGTTAAAGTGGTTGTAAACTCTCTACAACCACTTTTACCTACAGGTAAGCCTATATTAAGGCTTACCTGTAGGTGCTGGAAAGATCTCCTAAACCTCCACAGTTTAGGAGATATTTCCAATAAAGCTGTGCGCTGATGTCTTTGGCGCATGCGCACTTTAGAAAGGGCACGATCGTGCCGTTTCTAAAGGGGTC
This sequence comes from Rana muscosa, assembly GCA_029206835.1. NCBI lineage: Eukaryota > Metazoa > Chordata > Amphibia > Anura > Ranidae > Rana > Rana muscosa. The sequence continues at coordinate 360,273,246 of CM055122.1, forward strand.
ATGCCGTGACTGGCAGCTCCCGCGTGCATGCGCGTGAGTGACATCATGCGACTCCGGCCAGTCACAGAGCTGGAGTTTGCGGCCCCAGAAGGAAGAGGGATGAAGATGGGCGCTTCCTGCCAGTGGGGAAAGCAGTGACATCGTAGGCTTCGGTTTCAGGTAAGTGACACATAATGGGCTACTATGCGATGCATAGCAGCCCATTATGCTTTACCTTTTGCAGGGAAATAAAGAGGAGGTAAAACCCATAAGGGTTCACTTCCTCTTTAAAGTGAAAAGTATCCGCTAAATAAATCTCTTCCCCTCCCAATTTCTGCACCGCATGCGTAGATATGCTGCTGGTCTCTTCCAAGAATTTGGGACTGAGCTAAACACTACAGTGCCTTGAAAAAGTATTCATACCCCTTGAAATTCTACACATTTTGCCATGTTACAACCAAAAACATCAATGTATTTTATTGGGATTGTATGTTATAGACCAATACAAAGTGACACATACGTGAAGTGGAAGGAAAATGATAAATGGTTTTCCAAATTGTTTTCCAAATAAATATGTGAAAAGTGTGGCGTGCATTTGTATTCAGCCCCCCCCCCCTGGGTCAATACTTTGTAGAACCACCTTTCGCTGCAAGTCTTTTTGGGAACGTCTAACAGTTTTGCACTTCTTGTTTGCAAAATAGCTCAAGCTGTCAGATTGGATGGAGTGTCTGTGAACAGCAATTTTCAAGTCTTGCCACAGATTCTCAATTGGACCATTCTAACACATGAATATACTTTGATATAAACCATTCCATTGTAGCTCTGGCTGTATGTTTAGGGTCGTTGTCCTGCTGGAAGGTAAACCTCTGCCCCAGTCTCAAGCCTTTTGCAGGCTCCAACAGGTTTTCTTCCAAGATTGCCCTGTATTTGGCTCCATCCATCTTCCCATCAACTCTGACCAGCTTTCACTGTCACTGCTAAAGAAAAGCATCCCCACAACATGATGCTGCCACCACCAGGTTTCACGGTGGGCATGGTGTGTTCAGGGTGATACGCAGTGTTAGTTTTCTGCCACACATTTTTGCTTTTAGGCCAAAAAATAGGATTTTTGTACTCACCGTAAAATCCTTTTTCTGAATTTCATTGACGGACACAGCACTTTAGTCTTGACCTTAGGGTTATATCGCCACCTTTAGGAGAGGACAAGGCAGAACATGTTAAAAACAGCAAACTTGCACAGTACAGGGGGCAGTCCTACTGGCTATAACCCCTCACACTGCATCCAGCAGCTAAGTTCATCAAAAAGCAGTACAAACATAAAAAGGAGGGGTGGGTGCTGTGTCCGTCAATGAACTTCAGAGAAAAGGATTTTACGGCGAGTACAAAAATCCTATTTTCTCTTTCGTTCATTGACAGACACAGCACTTTAGTCTTGACCTTAGGGACGTCCCCAAGCAGTTTAAAAAAAACGAGGGGTGAGAACAGCAAGCAAACAACCTCCACCCAAAACAAGCATAGCTCCTCAACGGAGGAGTTGCAACCTTAAACAGCCGATTGCTGAACCTTGCAGCCAAAGGAAGCATCCACAGATGCACTCACATCAACCTTGTAAAATTTAGTGAAAGTGTGAACGGACGACCATGTCGCCGCCTTACACACCTGGGAAACGGACACCTGATGTCGGAAAGCCCAGGAGGCACCAATTGCCCTGGTCGAATGCGCCGTGACAGGAAAGGGAGGTGCCTGCTCTTTTAGGGCATAAGCCTGAATCACGATCTGTCTGATCCACCGAGAAATGGTGGCCGACGAGACCGCCAGGCCCTTCTTTGGACCAACCACCGACACAAACAGTGAGTCTGACCTCCGAAACGGAGCCGTAGCAGACAGATACACCCGCAGAGCTCGGACCACATCCAAGGAATGCAAAGCAACCTCTTTGGGATGCGACGGCCGAGGACACAAGGATGGCAGCACAATGTCCTTATTCAGATTAAAAGCCGAAACAACCTTAGGAAGAAACGAAGGCAGCGGGCGTAGCACCGTCTTATCCTTGTGGAGGATTAAGTAGAGAGACTTGCAAGACAAGGCCGCCAACTCAGAAACCCTCCTAGCAGAGGTAATAGCCACCAGAAAGGCTACTTTCTGAGAGAGTCAACAGGGGAATCTCTCTAATGTTTTCAAACAGTGGTTTCTGAAGTACCGAGAGCACCAGATTCAAATCCCACAGAGGCAGCGGTGGTCGAACTGGAGGGGCCACATGTCGAACCCCTTGTACAAACGTACTCACCAGTGAATGAGCCGCCAAAGGTCATTGAAAGAGGACAGCCAAGGCTGATATCTGTCCCTTATTGGTGCTTAAGGTAAGGTTTTGATCCACTCCACGCTGTAAAAACAGCAGGATCCTGGAAACCGAATATGTACGCGGACGCCATCCCATCTCCTCACACATAGAGATGTAGTCCTTTCATGTGCTATGATAAATCTTCGAGAAGAAGACTTCCGCGCCCTCAGCATGGTGGATATTACCGAATGTCATGACCTTGCAGTAATATTTTCATGACCTGTCTGTCTCTTACCTGGTTTGTGTATCAGCCTAAGGGCTTGCTCTCTCACACCTGCATGGTTAAGTAATCTTCCCTCAGTGTGGCTCCACCCTAGCCTCAACAGGAACCACTATTTAACACTGTGTTCTCCAAGCCTGCCTTGCCATGCAATATTGTGTGTTTGGTTTCCTGTTTCCTGCTTGCCGTGTGCTCTAAGTTTGTCTCTGTTACAGATCTTGGCGTGTTCCCGACCAACCCCACCTGCTTGTGACCCTGACCTTTGGCGCGTTTCTCGACCATCCCTGCCTTCTTGTGACCCTTGACCTTTGGCTTGTTCACCGTTTATCCTTGTCTGCTAGTCACCCCGACCTGTAGCTTCCTCCTATAGGCTACCGTGAGCTGGGAGACCCTGAGGGCCGTGACCTGGAGTCAGCTGCAATGTAGTCCATCCTCACCACTAGAGGCTCTGGTGAACACCTGCTGGCTCTTAGATTCTGTGCCCTGGGGAATCTTATGTTCTAGCTCCCAGTGGTATCCTAGTTGGTGCCCCAGTGGACCTGCCTTCCTGTACCACCCAGAGTTCCATCCGCAGCAGTCAGCCATAGGGTCCACTATCATAGCGGTGCACTCCTGACCCCAACGGTGTGCATCTGTCACCTGGCCTCAGGTGACCTCACACCAAATCAGACAGGCCTCGGTCCTTCAGAACCTGACTTTCAACAGCCATGCCGTTAAAGCCAGCGACTGTAAAGCAGGATGAAGTATAGGACCTTGGGACAGAAGGTCCTCTCGCATCGGCAGTCGCCAAGGAACACCTGCCACCAATCGTACTAAGTCGGCGTACCAGGGGCGCTGAGGCCAATCTGGGGCAATTAGATTCATCAGAATCTCCTCGGTCTCCATTCTGCGAAGCAGACGAGGAAGAAGTTTTAGTGGGGGGGAAGGCATAGATTAGCTGATACTGTCCCCACAGAGCCACCAACGCTTCTGTCGCGTCCGCCCAAGGATCTTTTGACCTGGCCACAAACCTCAATACCTTCCAATTGAGACGGGAAGCCAGGAGATCCACGTCTGGCGTGCCCCATCTCAGGCAAAGGAGTCTAAATACCTCTGGATTTAGCGACCATTCTCCTTGGTCCAGCATCTGATGACTTAAGTAGTCCGCTTGGCAGTTTTCTACACTCAGAATGTACACGGCTGATAGGGCCGGCACGCGCCGCTCTGCCCACCGCAGGATATGAGCGACCTCCAATGCTGCAGCCGAGCTCCTTGTTCCTCCTTGATGGCTGACATACGCCACCGCCTGCAGCCTCTGTGACCATGTGGAGAGGCACCGTTGAGTCGGCACCAACACCAACTTCTGGAGGTTCAGTACCCAACCAAACTCCCGAAGAGTCTGACTGGCGATTGCCACATCCTCCTTTAATTCTGAGTTGGAAGCTGCTCTCAGAAGGAGGTCGTCCAGGTAGCCCACAATAGCGATCCCTCGCTGCCTCAGCAAAGCCAGAATCGGGGCGAGCACCTTGGTGAAAACTCATGGTGCCGATGCCAGGCCAAAAGGGAGAGCTACGAATTGGTAGTGATAGTCCCCAACTGCAAACTACAGAAACCTCTGATGCCTGACGTATATGGGGACATGCAAGTATGCGTCCTTGATGTCCAAGGACGCCAGAAAATCCCCCGGATGGAGGGCAGCAACCACAGAGCGAACTGATTCCATCCTGAACCTTTGTACTTTTACTAAGCAGTTGAGGGCCTTGAGATCCAGGATTGGACGGACCCCGTCTTTTTTGGGACTACAAACAGATTGGAGTAGAATCCCTGAAACCTTTCCAGCGACGGCACAGGTACTATGACCCCGCGCATCAGCAGGTCCTGCACTGCCCCAAACAAGGCATCCCGACGAGCCGGAAGATGAAGGTTGGAGGGAAAAAATCTGTTTGGTGGGCAAGAAACTATCTTGTACCCTGATGAAACCACTTCGCAAACCCACTGGTCAGAAAGCAGAGAGGTCCATCGAGCTGAAAACTCTCGAAAGCGACCCCCCCACCCGAGAGTCGGGTGGGGACAAACCTTCATGCTGTCACACATTTGCTCGCAGGCTTGTTTGGCTTGCGAAACCAATGACGCTTTTGTCCCTCAGCGGGCACCTTGTCGGCCTGGGAATGCTTACCTGCGGGCCCGAGCGGACGAAAAAAACGCTTCTGAGCAGAGAATGAGGGGTAACGGGCCACCAGGCGTTTTGGGATATAAAGTTATGAAAATAAGTTAGGTAGGAAAACACCTTAGCAGTGCGGGCTGGCTTGTGGGACCCAAAAGGGACCGACACCTCAGTAGATGCCCCCGCCGCATCCTCCATTTTTAGGGTATCCCGCACTGCGGTGATAAGTGCTCCAAAAAGCGCCCTTTCCTGCGCTGACCCAGACATCATCCTCACTGTCCGAATGGTCCTGGTCCGCATCCTCTGACACGTCAGAACAGGGGTCGTTTGCCACAGCAAGGCCCGAGTCTGAATCAGAGCTGTCCCCAGAAGATGGTGGTGGGAGGGGGGAGTTTTTTACCCCCCCTTGCGCCCGCACACCGCTTCCACCCTGGCAACAAAGGACTCCAGGACCGCCGACAAAGCGTCCATAGGCACCACAGGTGCAGGGGAACCGGTTGCCACCACAGGCATGTCTGGGGAAGAAGCGCCATGCTGACCCACACTCGCCTGACACCCATTAGGGACCCAAGGCAAGGTACACAAAAGTCCACCCTCCTAGCTGCCACAGAGGGGCCCCCCAGAGGACTCACCACCCTGACCCAGGCACTGCGCAGCGCTGCCGTCCACTCTCTCCTGTGTCTGAGGTGTTCTATGCTGTTCTCGCCGTTCAGAAAAACATTCCCAGCGCTAGAGGTCAAAAAACAAGCTGGGCTACAAGAAAATGGCCCCCGGCCGCCTCAGTAAAAACGAGCACGGGCTACAAGAAAATGGCCGCCGGGCTCCGCCAAAATGGCCTCCGGCCGCTTGAGGTAAAAAAACGGCTGCGACCACGCTGACCCTCCACGCAGAGGCAACCCACATGAACAGACTGAGAACCCCCCACTATGGAGAGCGGACACCCAGCGCAGGCCCCAGCCAGGACTCGGAGTCCCCCCGGAAGACCCCCGGTCAGGTACACAGCAGGCCCAAGCATGGGGAGGAGGGAAAGGACAGGGAGAGAAGAAAAGGAGTGTGAAAGACCCCCTAGTCGACCCCCAAGGGAATGCCCAGCTGCTCCATCCTGCCGAAGACAGGTGGAACCATACTTATCCCTCCTGTGAGGACTGCTGGGCGCATTCCACGGACAGACCCATCACCCGAGTGGTATGGGGTGGCTGTCGGCCACGGCACACTGACTCGGACAGCAGTAGCCCGGTCATATGTGTGCCCCGGAGCATGTAGCTCACCGGCCACCCCTGAAGCAGACGGGGCATGCTGTGGCCGACCCAGCGCATAGCTAAAGGTCTGCTCACGCTCGATGGCCGGGCTAGGGAGACTACCAGGATCTATATTATCCAGCCTGTCACCCAGCCTGGCTGTTGATAGTAGATCTCTGGATCAAAAAAGTAGAAAAAAAGCAAAAAAATCTCCAGGACCAATGGTCCCCTCCGGGAGCCAGGTCCTTCTCCTATGCTAGGCAGAAAAAAACTGAGCTGCTGGATGCAGTGTGAGGGGTTATAGCCAGAAGGACCGCCACCTGGGCGGTACTGTGCAAGTTTGCTGTTTTTACCATGTTCTGCCTAGTCCTCTCCTGAAGGTGGCGATATAACCCTAAGGTCAAGACTAAAGTGCTGTGTCCGTCAACGAACGACAGAGAAAGTAAAATTTTGGTCTCATCTGACCAGAGCACTTTCTTCCACATGCTTGCTGGGTCTCTCACATGGCTTATCATAAACTGCAAATGGGACTTCTTATGACTTTCTTTCAACAATGGCCTTCTTGCCACTCTTATATTAAGGCCAGATTTGTGGAGTGCACAACTAATAGTTGTCCTGTGGGCTTATTATTGGCTGCTTCTCTGATTAATGCTCTCCTTGTCCGGCCTGTCCGTTCAGGTGGAAGGCCATGTCTTGGTAAGTTTGCAGTTGCGCCATACGCTTTTCATTTTCGGATAATGGATTGAACAGTGCTCCGTGAAATGTTCAAAGCTTGGGACATTTTTTTATAACCTAACCCAGCTTCAAACTTCTCCACAACTTTATCCCTGACCTGTCTGGTGTGTTCCTTGGTCTTCATGATGCCGTTTGTTCACTTAGGTTCTCTAACAAACCTCTAAGAGCTTTACAGAACAGCTGTATTTATACAGAGATTAAATTACATATAGGTGGACTTTATTTACTAATTAGGTAACTTCTGAAGGCAATTGGTTCCACTAGATTTGAGTTAGGGGTATCAGAGTAAAGGGGGCTGAATATACAAATGCACGCTACACTTTACATATATTCAGATAAAAAATTAATAGACTAATAAAAGAGAACATGAGAAAAACAGCTTTTGCTGCAATACGCAACTCACTAGATGTCCTCAGTCTGATAAGCAGCATCATTCAACCCAATTCATCTGAGCCCAGGTTGGTCTGGACTCACTCCTAGCCTGTGACCGTGAAAGAATAAAGCAGCACAGTGGGGAGCTAATCACTTTGTCACTCCGCTCTTTCCTCCTGTCAGCATACTTCTTGTCAGCACGTGACCTGATTGGTTCATTGTGCTTCTCCTTCTTTTCACACTCCAGCCCCGCTGTACAGGGACTGCAAAATGTTCATACCAGGTCAAATGTACGTACTTTCACTGCTTCTGTTTAAAAATTACATTTAATTATGTATAAGTGATTACTGAGCTGCATTTGTTTGTTTCTTTTTTTATCTGCCTTGACAGACAGCATGGAAACTTCTTTATAACGGAAAAGAGGTCCATCCATCACTTACAGGACACTAGAAGAAAAATGTAGTTCTCATGAAGTGGGGTAGGGTTATACGGGTACACCCAAGGAGAGGGAAGCATCCAAAAGCTTTGCTAGTGTCCAATCACCTAAAAATAGCAGTTTATAATCCAGGATTTATGAATATCCAGCCTGTGTCCTGTATTATGAGAATATATATATTTTTTTTTAGTGGGGTTCAGATTTGGCTCTGAACTTTAGTAATGTTCGACAAACTTGCCTTGATCCAAACCCAGTTACATTTGGCTCATCCCTACAGGCATCCAGATCCTTCCACACCATTTATTTACCAGGTGCACGCCCCTTATTAAGCATGCAGATTAAAGCTTCATGTACACTACAGCGCTTAACCCTTTCACTGCCAGGTCTATATGCCGTACAAACCTACAGAAGTGCCTGCAGGTGGCCAGGTCCGTACGGCCCTCAGTTCTCCCTCTCCTATAAGCTCATGGTTACTTCAATGACCATAAACTTTTATCAGAATTGTTCTGTCCCCAGCCACTCCACCTCCTAAATTTCACCTAAAACTGCTCCCCCACTCTCCTCTTCTATTTTCTTCTTTCACCCCAGCATTGATTACTCCCCCCCCCTCCACAACCGATCCGACCCTTGCAAACTGGATTCCCTGCAGCTACCATCATAAGTCGGCATCCCTCCTCTGCTGCCCAGGTGCTGCATGGGATCAAGGTAGAATAAATAGCAAATACAAATATTTGCTATTTATCAACACAATACAGGTTAAGCTTTTATATTTAGTAGGAATTATATATATATATATATATATATATGTATAGGGTATATTAGATGGCACATTACCAGCCATGACTGCTCAACACTGGGAAGCTCATAGCAGACGGTAAATATCAGCTATAGCCACCTGTCTTTCACCCATTATTTGTTCTAACACACCTATTGTCTGCTAGAAAACTACTGTGGGGATGTGTTTATACTTGTAATAATGTGTATTGTACTTTGTGAGCTCAATGCCGGCAAGTCTGACCTGGAATAAGATCTCCGAGTGTCCAGGTGGCTAGTTGTTTAATCAACCTAATGTTTCTAGTTTATGTTGGTTGTTGTTTAGCTATGGTAACTATATTCCTGTGTACAGTTTGTATTGTTAGGGTAATATGATCAGGAAGGGGATGTCCACCTGTGGTGTAGATATTCTTTGTGAGTTTGTTCAATAAACGTTCCAGTTTCATACAAGCTATTTGTTGGCTAGTCTTGTATGGTCAGCTACAATATCTGGTATCTAAGTTCAGACTGGAGGAAGCGGTATACTGACGGAAGCACCCAAGCTGGGTGCTGGAACAGTTCCCTCACAGAGAGCTTTAGTCCACATGACCCCTTCACAAACAATCCCTAAACACATTACTAATTTTTCTGATTTACTGGTTTGTAAGGTGAAGCTGTCCAGGTGGAATGAGTTTAGTACAAAACCTTCAAATCACTAGAGCAAAAAATGACTCGCTTATCCCTACTAACCATGCAGAACACGTATATGAAACTTTTCACTCTTAATAAAACATTAACATACAAACTAATTTTCAGTACATGTCCTTCAGAACACGTTTTCTCTAAGCAGGTAAAAAAAAAAATACATACCTGAGATCAAGGGTATTCAGTTTCTTGAGCTGACAGGCAATGTCTGCTACATTTTCCCATGAAGCCAGAAGATTTTTTGACAAATTTAACACAGAAATATCTGATAGTTATTAAGTTAAGAAAAACAGCCAATCAATAAATCAAGTAATATGTAAAAAACGAAATGATACAAAACAGATTTCAAAAAGCTATGATAAGAGATATGCACTAAATAATATTGAGGTTAAAGTGCTTCTAAAGGCTAAACATTTTTTACCTTGAAAGAGAAGTATGGGGTTCGGGGTTTTTGCAGATTTATACTTGCCTAGGTGGATGCAGCATTGGTCCGATGCTGCATCTGTCCCCCATTGCCTCCAAAACTGAGAACCGAGCGATCTAACACAGCAGATCGCTTGGTTCTCACAGCTCCCCAAGCAGAGAGCTGCTTACTATCAGTCACCGTTCTTGGATCTGCCTCCTCCTTACTCACTGGGCTGTGGAGGGGGTGGGAACAGCTGGATCAGGATCTCAGCAGCTCACCTAGAGGCTGAACCTGATGCTGGTCCAGGCATGTGGGCGGATCCCAACCACAGTGTCGCAATCTTGCCAAAGCCTGGACCGGCTCTGTGATGTCAGCAGAACGCGGACTTCAGCCCGCTGAAAACGGGTCACAGAAGTGTAGAAAGAACTGCACTCCTGTGATCCACAGGAGAAGTACAGCCAAATGAGCTTTGACTGTACTTCTTCTTTAATGTAATTCCATTGCACAGTGCAAGTACATATAAACAAGTTTGTCGTTTTATTTTTATTTTGAGTTTGCAATCACTTTTAGTAGTATAGCGCTTACCACCCTCTCCTCCTTGTCTTTGGCTCCTCGCAGGAGGAAAGGGCACACCCAGCTCTATATGCCCGTACCCTCCTGTGTGAAGAGGTTGAGCGGTGTTGTGATGGGTCTCCACAGCCAGATTCTCCAGAGAATGGTTCATATCTCTATAGTCAATAAAGACAAGTCTCTATTTCCCCCAATGAATTCAATGTCCACACCAGCTGTAACTCGAACGTAGAGTTTATTTCTCTTAAACGACAGTCTCTGATAGGAAAGGTTGGAGAGAGAACAGGACAGCATAAGGTGTGGGAGAGGTCCAGGCACAAACGTAATACACTTCACTGTTTGGCTTCTCAAGCAGACTTAGCCCATTTGGATAGTCTCCCTAGGTAGGGACTAGCAGCCAAAATGGTACTCGAACTAACCGCACAATCGCTACACAAACTGGTGCACTTGGTCTCTGCCACAGACCTGGCGAACTTGGTTTTCAAAGCTTGGCCTCGTTGTAAGGAGAAGACATCCTTCCAGAGAGTTACCGGGCCACTTCCTTCACTGTGACTTCTCACCAGTCCCTCGGAACGGTCTTTCCCGGGCCTCCTCGTCTAAGATGCGGGTCCCCTCGCAAGGCGGCACCCTGAGATTCCTCGATCCTTGATGGGCCCCAGCCAAAGGTGCATGGCCCAAGGCATTTAGTTGCCGCCCCAGGGCTAAAGGTGCAAGGGACTGATTCACCGACCCTGGGAGTAGGACTCCCGACGACCGACCGACCCTGAACAGCCAGCGTCTGCCCCTTTTATATCCTCTCCCAGCATACACAGCAGGCCGACTACTCCCACTGTATGGTTGCCGAGAGGGGACACACAAGGCACAGCACTGTATCAGCGGTTCAACCCTGGCCCACTATGGCAGCGCCACCTGCAGGCTAGAGGGAACAGTACACCGATACTCTTCCTGCAGACAAAAATGGTTGATAATGTCCTAACAATTTAGGTGTTTGAGCATAACTACCACTCAAACACTACCCCTAAATTGAGTACCCCGCTACAGTAGGAACAATAGATAAAGATGTTTTACTTATCAGTAAAATCGGTTTCTTGGAGTACAGTATGGTACACAGAAACCTTAGTCCTTAACCATGGGTAAAATGCTGCAGAAACATCTCTTATATGACCCCTCCAACTCCCAGCTAGCCTCAGTATTGTAGCAAGCAAGAGAGGTCAAAAGAACAGAGGAGTAGGATCTGTATCCTGTACTGTACTTCAAGAACCATATTTTACTGGTAAATCAAAATCCCAGTTTTCTTATTAGTACAGTACAAGACAGGGGGTCTATAGCCTTTAACCATAGGACATCCAAAACCATTCAAAAAGAATGTCTGGGCAACAAGAAAACACCAACTGGTCCACATACTGTAATACACAAGCGCAGTAGCTTTAGATGTGGTCTGAGGACTGGAACATACCACGCTGCAACATACCACTGAAGATTTTAAAGTCTGCACTCCTTGGTGAACAAAGCATAGAAGCGCCAGCACCCTGGGGCAGATTTAAGGGGTGCAAGCCCTGAACTTAAGGTGGCAGATGTCTTTACACTCCACCCAGGATTCAAGCGATGAGGCCTCTCCGTAGGAAAGAGGTATGCTTCTTTAAGTAGTCTGAAACCTAGGCACTAGCAAAAAAACTAAAGCTAAGCTAAGAGTGGGAGGGGTTATTAAAAGAATGTCCCTGAAGCTTTCTTTTTGCCAAAATTCAGTCAATTAATGGTAGCTGCATATAATTGATGGTTAAAGATCCTATGCCCTGTACTGTATTTACATAGAAACAGCTGATTTTTTTCTAATAAAAAACAATGTTTGCGTGTGTACAAGGACCAGAAATAATTCAAGAATGCATATTATAATCCTATATTAAATAATAGTCCCAAAAATACACTCCACACCCTATACAACTTGCCTCCCCCCTCACCTTCTTCTCCCAGTCCAACAGGTGACTAAGCTGATGGTTCATCATGTTACCCAGCAAAAAGCCATAGACCAAGTAAGAAAAGCAGCTTTACAGTGACAGCACTCCTTGGTAATTTCAGCAAAAGCAGGCTTCGTGGCCACGAAACAGGCTGAATTACATCCAGTGTTGTTTATAGCAACACCCTTCAAAGCCACACAAAGGAAACTGATTTAGTTAACCACTTGCACCTTTACTTCGATTGCTCTCTGTCTTGCTGCTCCCAGCTTTACCTGTCAAAGGAGCACTGGGGAATCTAGATACGGTAAACAACTAAAAGGTGGCAGGAGCCCAAAGCCAATCCCCTGCATTCCTTTGGCTGCCTTGTGCACCCATGTCACAACTTTCTGCTCCAGAGTGTAGGACAGCAGAGTGATATATATCAGGGCCTCTGTCTCCTGGCACCTATTGTCTGTCACCTCTCGCAAACATACTACAATGTCATACTCTTCACATTCCTCTCCTATGCAAAGTCACCAGTGTCATATACTTATCTGTTATTATACCAGTCCAGCTCCCCCGATGCTGCTCCGACTGCCAACTGTCTGACCCTCTGCAGTCCTCCACTGATATTGTCTGTTGTCATTCCCATCACTCTTCTTTAACAGCACCCTGAAATCCTTATGAACTCTTCTGCACATACCGGCCACAGTCCTACTCTTCATATTGATCTCTCCCACATACTTCCCACTTGCATACCCTCCAAACTCATCTGATGCACACCCACTAAATTATTTGATCTTTTTCCATTTTTTGTTGTTGTTGTGGTTTCTTACAAAATTGCCAACCTTGCCAGTTCTGAAATAGGTACATTTTTATAATTATAATAATAAAAAGATATAAGGCTTGTGGGTAAGGAACAACCAGTTCCTGAACTAAGGTGTGTTGGACTGGGTGTAGTGTACATGGCATCACCTTTGCAGAAGATCACTAAAACAATGTTAAAAGGATACTTGGACATGAGTGAAGGATCTCTAATTTCTGTCCAGCATTACTGACTTCATATCCTCGCAATGAAATATCAGACAATGTGTTTAACTGGCTGAAATTAATAGAAAAATAATCATACAGCTTCAACTTACATAAACATTCACATAAAGGAAACACAATAAGCAAAAGCAACTTTACCAAAGTATAAAAATGTGTGTACCAGTGAAAAGCATTTTTTTTTTTTTTTTTTACGTGAAATCTTGTTTTTACGGTCTTATCCTCATTACATCATGGAAAAATCTAGTGTAGTGCAGCCTGCAGTTATATCATATATATGTTTTTTTTTTTTAAAGTCAGCAGCTACAAATACTGCAGCTGCTGACTTTTAAAACATGGACACTTACCTGTCCAGGGCACCCGCGATGTCGGCACCCGAAGCCAATCCATCGCTCGGGCTCTTGTGTGCTGCCGCCGCCATTTTCGCTAAGGGAATCAGGAAGTGAAGCCTTGCCTTCCTGGTTCCCTACTGCGCATGCGCGACTCGCGCTGTACAATTTCACTGGTCCCTGCTGTCGTCTGGGACCTGTGTGTCTCCCAGAAGACAGCGGGGGACTGAAGCAAGTGGCGTAGATACCCGAGCCACCCGCGGGAAGTGAGAGCAAATACCTGTATTACACAGGTATCTGCTCCCCCCTCCCCCTTAAAGGTGCCAAATGTGACACCTGAGGGGGGAGGGTTCTGAAAAGCGGAAGTTCCATTTTTGGGTGGAACTCCGCTTTAATCACTTAAGCCCCAGACCATTTTGGCTGTTTAAGGACCAGGCCACTTTTTGGGATTCGGCACTGCGTCGCTTTAACTGACAATTGCGCGGTCGTGCAACATGACTCCCAAACCAAATTAACGCCTTTTTTTTAACCACAAGTAGAGCTTTCTTTTGGTGGTATTTGATCACCTCTGCGGTTTTTATTTTTTGCGCTATAAACAAAAATAGAGCGTAAATTTTTTAAAAAATTCAATGTTTTACTTTTTGCTATAATAAATATCCCCAAAAATATATATAATTTATTTTTCCCTCAGTTTAGGCCGATATGTATTCTTCTACATATTTTTGGTAAAAAAAATAAATCGCAATAAGCGTTTATTGATTGGTTTGCGCGAAAGTTATAGCGTCTACAAAATAGGGGATGGTCTTATGGCATTTTTATACATTTTTTTTTTACTAGTTATGGCGGCGATCAGCGTTTTTTATCGTGACTGCGACATTATGGCGGACACATCGGACACTTTTGACACTATTTTGAGTCCATTGTCATTTTTACAGCGAAAAGTGCTATAAAAATGCACTGATTACTGTGAAAATGACACTGGCAGTGAAGAGGTCAACCTGTAGGGGGTGCTGAAGTGGTTAAGTGTTTTCTAGGGAGTGATTACTACTGTTAGTGGGCGTGACTTGTCGTGTGACGTCACTGATCATCGTTCCCTATGACAGGGAACAGACGATCAGTGGCAGTCACACTAGGAAGAACGGGGAAAGGTTTGTTTACACTTACCTCTCCCCGTTCTTCAGCTCTGTGACCTGATCGCGGGACACCGGCGGCGATCGGGTCCCACGGGCGCGGTCACGGAGCACAGGACCAGGTCGCGAGCGCTGGCGCGCTCGCGACCCATGGCTGGGTTCTTAAAAGCGATGTACAGGTACGTGCTTATGCCCAGCCGTGCCATTCTGCCAACGTATATCAGCGTGAAGGCGTCCTTAAGCGGTTAAGGACCGAGCCTCTTTCTGAGATTTGTTGTTTACAAGTTAAAAATAGGATTTTTGTACTCACCGTAAAATCCTTTTCTCGGAGTTCATGGATGGACACATCTTTAATCTTGACAAAGTGGGTATTAGTCTTCATTCAGGAGTGACTAGGCAGAAAGAGTTAACAACGTCAGAGCTGAACAGACCCGCCTAGGGGGCGGTCCTATTGACTATATCCCCTCAGCCTCCACTAAGCAGATCAGTTCGTCAAAAGCAGTACAAACTTAAAAAGGAGGTAGGGGTGCTGTGTCCATTCATGAACTCAGAGAAAAGGATTTTACGGTGAGTACAAAAATCCTATTTTCTCTTTCGTTCATGGACGGACACAGCTTTAATCTTGACAAAGTGGGACGTCCCAAAGCAGTGTCAAAAACGAGGGGTGGGAACAGCATTAAAACAACTTCACCCCAAAACAAAACAGAGCTCCTCAACGGAGGAGTTGCAACTAAACAGCCGCCTGCAAATCCTTGCGGCCGAAAGAAGCATCCGAAGATGCACACTCCTCAACTTGTAAAGTTTAGTGAAAGTGTGAACGGATGACCAGGTCGCCGCCTTACACACCTGGGAAACAGACGCTTGATGTCAGAAATCCCAAGAGGCACCTCTTGCCCTGGTCAAATGCGCCAGGAAAGGGAGGCGCCCGACCCTTTATGGTGTAAGCCTAATCACGATCTGTCGGATCCACCTCGGAATGGTGGCCGACGAGACCGCTAAGAGGACACAAGGATGGCAGTACAATGTCTTCCTTGAGATGGAAGATCGAAACGACCCTAGGAAGAAAAGAAGGCTGCGGACGCAGCACCACCTTATCCTTGTGGAAGATCAGATAGGGAGCCTTGCATGACAAGGCTGCCAGCTCAGAAACTCGTCTTAACTGACATAACAGCCACCAAAAGGACCACTTTCAGAGATAGTGTCAACAAGGAAATCTCCCTGATGTTCTCAAACGGTGGTTTCTGAGGCACCTAGAGGCCATGCGTTAAAGCCATTGACTAAGCAGGATAGCATATGGGACCCTGCGACAGCAGGTCCTCTCGTATCGGTAGACGCCAAAAGGACGTCTGCTACACAAACCCCACGGAGGTAGTAGAGGGTGGACCGGAGGGGCCGCCTGCCGAACCCCCTGTACAAAACGTTCTCACTAGAGAGTGAGCCACCAGGGGTCATTTGAAAAAGACAGCCAGACAGATATCTGCCCCTTAATTGTACCTAAAGCAAAGATTTTGGCCCGCCCCACGCTGTAAGAACAGCAGGACTCTGGAACCAAATAAGTACGCGGATGCCACCTCATTTCCTCACAAATGGATATGTAGGTCTTCCAAGTGCGATGGTAAATCTTCCTAGAGGATAATTTCCGAGCACTCCTCATGGTAGAGATCACCGAGTCTGACAGGCCCCGGGTCTCTTAGCACCTGGCTCTCAATAGCCTTGCGGTTAAGCCAGTGACTGTAAAAACAGGATGGCGTATGGGACCTTGCAACAGCAGGTCCTTTCTTAGCGATAGACGCCAAGAGGCGTCTGCTACCAGACGCACTAGATCGGCGTACCAAGGACGCCGAGGCCAACCCAGAGCAAATGGGATTATTGGAATCCTCTCTGCCTCCAGTTTGCGAAGCAGATGAGGAAGTAGCTTCAGAGGAGGAAAGACATAGATTAGCCGGTACTGACTCCACGGTGCCACCAACGCATCTGTCGCGTCTGCCTATGGGTCTCTTGACCTGGCCACAAACCTCAATACCTTGCGATTGAGTCGAGAAGCCAGGAGATCTACGTCTGGCGTGCCCCCCCTCTGGCAAAGGAGCTGAAATGCCTCTGGGTGTAGAGACCATTCTCCTTGGTCCAGCATCTGGCGACTCAGGTAGTCCGCCTGCCAGTTTCCCACACCCGCAATGTATACGGCCGACAGGGCTGGTACGCTCCTTTCTGCCCACCTTAGGAGGTGAGCGACCTCCGATGCTGCAGCTGAGCTGCTTGTTCCACTTTGTTGATTGACATACGCCACCACTGTGGCGTTTGTCCGACTGGATTCTGACTGGACGCCCCTGTAGCCTTTGAGACCATGTGGAGAGGCAAAGCCAGATCGTCCGGAGTTCCAGGCCAATGATCGGCAAGTGGGATTCCTCCGGAGTCCAGTGACCATGGTCGACAGAGCCCCCCAGACTCCCCTCCAACCGGTAAGGCTGGTGTACGTCGTGACCACCATCCAGTAAAAAAAGAAGGTACGACTTTCCAGACAGAAGTGCCAGTGATGTCGGCCACCAAACTAGGGAGGTTCTGACTAGGTGGCTCACCCGGATTTTTACAATCCAGGGATGAAGGGCACTTGTCCCTTCTGGACAGAATTACCTTCTGTAACACTCGCGTGTGAAATAGCGCATATGGTACCGCCTCGAAGGAGGCTACCATGAGGCCCAGGACTCGCCTGCAAAAGCGGCATGACGACCATCCTGGGGATGCCAACTGCCGCACCGCAGCCCGAAGGGTCTGCAACTTTCCCATAGGGAGAAAAACTTTGCCTCTGAGGAGTCCAAAATCAACCCCAGATACACTAGGAGTTGAGTCGGTATCAATACTGACTTCTGAGTGTTCAGCACCCAACCAAAGTATCGGAGGGTCGGACAGGTTATTGACATGCTCACCTCTAATTCTGAGCTTGAGGTGGCCCTCAGAAGAATATCGTCCAAGTAGCCCACGATAGCGATGCCACGCTTTCTTGGTTGGGCCAGAATCAGGGCTAGCACCTTGGTGAACACCCTCGGTGCCGATGCCAGGCCAAAGGGGAGAGCCACCAATTGGTAGTGGTCTTCCCCGGCCGCAGGGCGCAGACATCTCTGATGCCTGGTGCATATGGGGACATGCAAGTATCCGTCCTTGATGTTCAAAGATGCCGGAAAATCCCCCGGATGGAAGGCAGCGACAACAGAGCGGACCAACTCCCTCTGGAATCTTTGTACATTCACAAAGCAATTGAGGACCCTGAGATTCAAGATTGGACGAACCTGCTTTTTTAGTAGTACTAACAGATTTGAGTAGAACCCCTAAACCCGTTCCTGTACTGAAACAGGAATGACCACCCTGCCTATCAGCAGGTCTTGAACCGCCCCACATAGGGCTTCCCCACGAGACGGTTTAGAGGGAAAAAAATCTGTTTGGTAGGCAAGCGAGGTTGGGCTTGCGAAACCAGGGACGCTTCAGTCCCTCAGCAGGCGCTTTATCGGCCTGGGATCTTTTTTTACTTCCGCACTAGGCGGACGAAAGAACTGCTTGTGCACGGTGAAGGAGGGCCCTTTGCCTATGGCGTGGCTCCTTACCCTTTTTGGATTGCGGGAGCAGCATGCTCTTACCTCCTGTGGTATCTTTAATGATGTCATCCAGAGAGGCTCCAAAAAGTCTGTTGCCCTTAAAGGGCAGATCCAACAAGACCTTTTTGGAAGATTGGTCCGCAGACCATCACTTTAGCCAGGCCAGGCGGCGTAACACCACCGCATAAACCGAGGCTCTGGACAGCAAGGGGATAGTATCCATGTCTGACTCGCAGACAAACTTAAGGCCCTGTACCAACTGGTCGGCCAAAGCTACCTCGTCCGGAGGTGCCTCCCGTGTTTTTAACCCCTGGAGTAGCATCTTTGCCCACTCAGTAAGTGTCTGAGACACCAAAGCCCCAGCCATTGCTGGACGCACCGCTGAGACCACTACTGTTTATAGGTTGCGAGCGATTGTCCGCAGGGTCCCTGAAGACAGGAGCCCCTTCCACTGGAATCTTGGTTACTTTGTCAAGTCTTGACACAGGGAGGTCCACTATCGGGGGAGAGGTCCATTCTTTCAGGAAACTCTTTTCAAAGGGGTAATGGACCTCCAAATTTTTGGGGGCCAAAAAAACCTTCAGTGGTTTTCCCCCACTCCTTGTACAAATGTTCATCAAGATAAGACATACATGGGGTGTGGCTTGGACTCCACCGAGATGGCGGTGTGATCCCTGAGCTCGGGCAAACAGCGGGATAAAACAGCGGCTCACAGCGACTTAAGGCACCGAGAACACCTTCTCAACTAGCGATCTGATCCCTAAACACCCGGGCATCATGACGAGGAAGCGTCAGGCGGAACACCGTGTCAGGACCTGGGCTTGAACCTGGGACCTCGTCTGTGTCTGGCGTTTACTCTTCCCACTGAGCTATCTGGGATGCTGGACAGCTCCCTGCCTGATCTGCTGGACTAACCTATCTGATCCAATGGACAACCCTGCCTTGAGTCTTGATTACTGATGAACCTTGAACTCCTTGCTCCTCCCATGAACTTCCTATATAAGCCTTGTCTCAGCACTTCCTCTTTGCCAGGTTATTGTGCCTTCCCTGCCAGTGCCTTGCTGTTGGTTTTCCTGTTGCCATCTGTACCTACAACCACTCGTGATTGACCTTTGGCTTGTTCCTGGACTTCTCTACTGCCTGATCCCAATCTGCAACTACCCGTGTTTGACCCTCGGCCTGTTCTTTGACCACGTTGCTGTTTCATCCTTGTCTGTTTATCCGCTATTGGACCCCGGCTTGCTCACACCCTGGTGGGGCAAACTTGAGGACTGCGAACTGGTACTAGCTTGCAGCCAAATCCATCTCCACCACCCGGAGCTCTGGGGAAAACCAGCTAGTACTTAGACTCCGCACCTCAGGTGAGCCTGTGTCATCTACCAGAAGTGACTGCCTGTATGCCTGTCCTGCCACTGCTATTGCAATTGGTCTTCAAGCCCGACGCCTGATCGTGACACACCGCCCGAAGAAACTAACAGACTATTACTCCTTGCCGCCGGCGCCTCGTGGACAAGATGGCGCTTCTCCTTTCTCCGTAGCGGAGCGTGGCTACTCACTCAACGGCAAGGGACCTAAAAACAGACAGGCTCATGTCTCTGGAGAGAGGACCCAGGCAGCCCAGGCTTCCTCATCCGTCAGCGACAGTCCAGCTAAAACCAGGTTTAGAACGGAGGACCCAGAGCTGCAGCACTGTGAGGTAAGATCCAACACAGACTCACAGGAGGACACTAGGGAGCTTCCAGACTCCATAGTCTCCTTCCCCACGCTGCACCAGCCTGTGATGGACACTACACTTAAGGACATGCTGATCTTCCCTACGTAGCACCATCCACAGTGACATGATGGCATGCATGAGAAAATTTAACACTGAGCTAGCTGCGTGGGAGATAGAGTTGATCACATAGAAGTAAAGATGGGGGAATACGCCACTACCATTAACGATCTAGTTGATGCGAATGATACGGCAGAAGAGGAGCAGACATGGATTAAAGCAAAATTAGCAGATTTAGAGGACAAGTCCAGGAGAAATAATGTCAAAATAAGAGGCATTCCAGAAACGATTCAATCTTCTGACCTGTGCTCCTATGCAACTGCCATGCTTTCCACACTTATGCCTGATCTCCCCACTATTGAACTCTCTATAGACAGGATCCACAGGCTGCCTAAACCCTCATTCATACCAGAAACTGCTCCCAGAGATGTTTTATTTCGGATGCATTTCTACCAAACAAAAGAGAGACTAAGGACAATCACCCGCAAGGGTGAACACTGTGACACTGCATATGCCACTCTCCAATTCTATGCAGATTTATCTCAATACACCCTGCAACTCCGTAAAAATTTAAATACCATTACCAAAGCCTTAAGAAACCACAAGGTTGATTACAGGTGGGGATACCCCACAAAACTTTTGGTCACTAAGGATGGTACTATACATGCAATTACTTCACCGTCAAAAGGCTTCAGACTACTCCAAAAATGGAAGATCTTACCTAACGAACAAGGTGAACCTTCTAGAGCAGACAACAATGGCAGAATTTCCCCGGAGTGGAAACAAGTTGGCAACAAGTCTTGATATGTAAAACGTTTAATTTTCTACCTTAGTGCCTATGATCGCTGCCCTCTCATAGGGCCCCGCATAATGGAGCTTCCCCCACATTGAAAGCTCCCACCTACTGATGCAGAAATGTTCTGCAACAGGGTTATGACAACCCTCCTTTTATGTTCCAGTTTATGTTCTTTTAATTTTGTTTACCAGTTTTACTCACAGGAACTGCACCAACATATACTACCAGGACCGGTCACCTTTCAACGCCTTTTCCAGCAAGATCACTTCAGCAGTACCACAAAGACTCTTGAACATGGACACTTGAGGCCCCCCTCTAGGAAAAGACCTGCCGTGGGCTCTAGCTGTAAGTACTTTCAATCCTTGTTACACACAGCACCACTTGATACCTACCATGCCAGTTAAAATACTTTCAATCAATGCCCACGGTCTGAATCACCCTGCCAAGAGAGCATCCCTCTGGAGGGAAGCGGATGCCTCCCATTGCGATATACTCTGTGTGCAAGAGACCCACTTTCATTTAAAAGCACCACCTAGATGTATCCACAAGTCTTTCCAGCACTATTTTTTCTCCAGTATGGAGGCCAAGAGAAGAGGGGTCATGATAGCGATTAAAGATACAATTTCATTTAAACTTATCTCAGAACATGCTGACCCTCAGGGTAGATTCCTGATCCTTATATGTGAACTCAACAACGCTCGCTATACTGTGGTGACAGTATATGTCCCAAATAAACGCCAGATTCACTACCTCAACAGACACCTGGGCAAAGTGAAAAAACTACAGCAGGGCTCCCTAGTGATTTGTGGGGACTTCAACATTGTGCCTGATCCGAATCTGGACTCTACCACTACACCATCGAAAAGGACTCCCTCACTGAGGAATTTTATGCGATCTCATGACCTATATGATGCTTGGCGGTGTACACACGCTAATGAGAAAGATTATTCTTTTTTTTCCCACAGGCACTGTTCTTATTCGAGGATTGATCTGTTTCTGCTAGACAAGTGGTTACTTCAGAAAGTATCTAACAAAAATTGGACCCATAGCTTGGTCAGACCACGCCCCTATCATCCTCTCGTTGCAGGATTCTTATCCTGCCTCCACAGCCTATATTTGGCACGCCAATTCTCATATTATCCAAAACCCCAATACCAAGGCTATCTTGACAGACCGCTTGTCTGAGTACTTCCAGATCAACTCCTCTTCTACTGATAATGACTTTCTATTGTGGAATGCTCATAAGGCATACGTAAGAGGTATCTTTATCCAACTGGGAGCTAGGCTTAAGAGACAGAGGCAGCAGCAATTGACTACTTTAATGTCAGAGATTAATACTTTTGAAGACTTAAACAAACAGACCCCTACCCCCCTCATTAGCACGAAATTAACATCATTGAGACATGACCTAAGACTACTCCTGCTCCAAAATTTTGAGAGCTCAGAAAAGAAGCTGAGAATGTCATTCTATTCTACTAGCAACAAAGCAGGAAAAGCGTTAGCTCGACGTATCCAAGGACAACGCTTTAAAACTAAAATGCCATACCTTCTCCATCCCAAGACCAAGAAGACAGTGTACGACCCCCAGGGTATAGCTGACACATTTAGTGACTATTATAGCTCACTATATAACTTAAATTTAGACAACTCTACCAACCAGCCTTCTCGATCTGAGATAGAGGGGTTTTTAGCAGGCATCAATTTACCAACCCTAACTGAAACTCAACTTCAGACCCTGAATGCCCCATTTTCTCTATCTGAGGTGCTCCAAGCCATTAAAACTCTTCCGAGTAACAAGTCCCCTGGTCCGGACGGCCTCATAGGTGACTATTACAAGACCTTCCAATCCATTCTAGGACTGTACCTACTCAGGGTTTTTGACTCTGCGGCTGCCTCCTTTCCGCCTGAAATGCTTTAGTGGTCACGATCCCAAAATCAGGGAAGATGCCAGATGCACCCAAAAACTTCAGACCGATCTCACTGTTAAACAACGACCTCAAAATTTATGCCAAAATGCTAGCACTAAGGTTACTCAATATTCTTCCAACCCTGATTGATCCAGATCAATCAGGGTTCACTAAGGGCAGACAAGCATCTGACGCCACAAGACGCTTGATCGATATCACTCACATTGCACGTCAAGCTCGAACGCCTTCTCTGCTCCTGGCTTTGGATGCGGAGAAGGCTTTCGACAGGGTGCACTGGTTATACCTGCAACGAACATTGGAAAAATTTGGGTTCAATGGCCATCTGCTGTCTGCAGTATTATCTCTATACACGACACCTTCTGCTAGAGTATATATGTCTGGTATGCCATCTAAATCCTTTGCGATTACAAATGGCACGAGACAGGGATGCCCAGTCTCCCCTCATTTTTAATCTCCTAATGGAACCGCTGGCTGCAAAAA
Organism: Rana muscosa; assembly: GCA_029206835.1. Classification (NCBI taxonomy): domain Eukaryota; kingdom Metazoa; phylum Chordata; class Amphibia; order Anura; family Ranidae; genus Rana; species Rana muscosa. Next base: position 360,296,146 of record CM055122.1, read on the forward strand.
TCAGACAAACGCCAGATATACAGGGTTTTACAATTAACGACAAGAAACATGTCGTCAGCCTCTTTGCTGATGACGTGATTCTAATGCTCACTGATCCAGTATCTTCCTTAGAGAAAGTATCGCTTGTACTCAATGATTACAGCAAAATTTCCTACTATAAAGTGAATGAAGCAAAATCCTATGTCCTTAACTTAGGAGTACCACTTCATGACAAAATATCTCTTCAATCTAAATTCCCATACATATGGACGGACTATGCAATAGAATATCTGGGGATTCAGCTCTCGTCCCATCCAGAACAGTTATTTAAGGCTAACTATTTACCCCTAGAGGGGAAAGTGAAAGGAGGATTGGAAAAGCTAAGCAAACACATATTGTCATGGACAGGAAGACTAGCTGCGTTTAAAATGCAGACATTACCCCAAATTTTATATATATTCAGGACAGTCCCTATACCGATCCCAAAAAAATTTGTTTACACATTACAAAGATTACTCTCTAAATTTTTATGGCAAGATAAGAAGGCGAGGAGTGCATTTTCTAAACTGAGCAAACTAAAGAGGGTGGGTGGCGCCAGTGTGCCAGTTTTCTCTGATTATCACATGGCTGCGACGCTAGCACAGACTAGAGGCTAGTTTCCAAACCAACCTACGCCTTTATGGGTTCATCTAGAACGGTCCATCATACCCGGCTGTAACTTAGAAGAGTATTTACTTACTTACCCTTCTATTAAAACAAAAACTAGAAACCTATCTCTTCCCATGATTGCCACCTTAGATTCATGGAAGCATTTGGTGCGGACCAAATCTGCCTCGACACCTACCATAGCTCTTGAAATACCTATATCAGCAGTATCATTACTTACACCCGACCTTAATTTGAATAAATGGATCTCGGGAGGACTTAAATGGGTCTCAGATCTGTTAGTAGATAATACAGTGAAATCATTTACACAAACTCAGCTGGAGTATAATCTCCCATCCTCTGAGTTTTTTACCTACATTAGAATGGCCTCCCTTCTCAAAAGTGGTTTCCACCGCTCATACAAACTGTTTTGGAAGATACACTCGTATTTCACCTCGTTGGTCGGTCGCAAGGGTGGCATATCGCTATTCTATGACTTCCTAAACGAAAAGTCTATATTCCAGAAATCAAACTCATTTCTGGCCTGGGAGAGGGAGCTGGAAGCTTCTTACTCAGACGAACAATGGAAGAGAGCCTTACAGTACACGCACTCAGCTACTAAATGTGCTAATCTCTGGGAATATCTCATAAAGTCACTCTAAGATGGTATCTTACGCCATACAGGGTCGCTAAATTCAACCCTAACTCGTCTCCTCTGTGTTGGAGGCACTGCTCCCAAACAGGCACACTGTTGCATATTTTGTGGTCATGTGGGAAACTAGCCAAATTTTGGAACGGCACATTCTCAATTCTTCAAAAGGTATCAGGCTTACATATAGTTCCATCCCCGTCACTTGCCATATTACACTTAGGCATAGAAGACATACCTCCCCCCTTTAGGAAATTTACCATCCACTTGTTATTAGCTGCCAAACTGGTATTACTTAGACGCTGGAGAACCCCTGAAGCACATAGTGTAGAGGAGGTTGTACGAACACTGTCCACTCATTATACCTATGAGAGTATGTTAGCTACGATTGAAGGCAAATATGCAGAGTTTTGCTCTCTATGACTTCCATGGTCCGACTGGTACAAAGCCTATAGAGCCCTACAAAACCAACAAAACTGATAGTGGTATTTTAGTATGATGACTGTATTAAGTATGGTCCCAACTTATAGTAAAGTGTAGGTTCCACAGTTTTCCTTGTTTCTGTTTGACCTTTATCAAAGTTTACAGAACCCTACCTATTTTCCCTCTTTCCTTTGATTATTGTCTCATTAGACTGAAAATATGTACACATTTCTTTGCGCAAGGTAAAGTACAGACGTGTTGTTTGAACATGAGTTTCTGATATGCGGATTAGAAATTCTATACCACGTTGGAAAGGTTTAGCTCACTCAGATCACAGTGTGTTACCGAAGGGGTGATCTGGCAAATTTACTACCTAATGTGCTGTTTAATGATTATTGGCAATATTATGTCTGTACACATGCAAGCTGTAGATGTTCATGTCTGAATATCTCCTCTCTCCTACACATGTATTACGTTATTCTCATGTGTTGTCTATATCTTTTTGGTTGTATCTCTTAAAATCTAAATAAAATGTATTGATAAAAAAAAAAAAAAAAAAGATAAGACATACACGTTAACACTTTGGCAGTGCGGGCCGGCTTACGGAACCCAAATGGAACCGCCGTCTCTGCTGCTTCTGCAGAATTCTCCAACTTCAGCGTATCCCGCACTGCGGTGATAAGATCAGATACAAAGACTTTTCGTGTGCTGACCCGGACCTGGAGTCATCCTCACTGTCCGACCGGCCACGGTCCGTGGCCTCTGATGCATCAGAATCAGGGCCATGATCCACAGCTGGGCCTGGCTCTGCATCAGAATTATCCCCAGAAGATGGCGGGGGGAGGGGGCGCTTCCTACCCCCCGTGCTGCTTTCACCTTGGCAACAAAAGCCTCCAGGATCGCCGACATAGCGTCCACTGATATACCGGTTGCCAACTCAGGTGTTTCAGGGGAAAAAACGTCATGCTGACCCACGCGCCTGATACCCACAGGGACTTCAGGCAAGGTATCAACAGCCCACCCTCCTAGCTGCTACAGAGATGCGGGGTCCCCCAGAGGACTTACCACCCTTAGAACGGTCACCGTTACTGCTGCCGTCTGCTCCCGCCTGGGATGCTCTTTCCACAGCTGCCTGTGTCTGTCTGACCCTCCGTCAGCGTGTGTCTGTATATTTCGTGCCGGTAAAATGCACCCTAGAGGCCAGAGACTTCCACAAAATGGACACCGCGCGGCCGTGCTGAAGAACGGCGTGGACCACAAAAAAATGCCCGCCGAGCGGTAGATAGAGACCAAAACGGGCGCGGACCACAAGAAAATGGCCACAGAGCGGCAAATAAAGCCAAGCTGGCACAGACCACAAAAAAATGGCCGCCGACCGCATGGAGGGAGAAACACACAGGTAGGCAAAAACTGACATTTCTAAAGACAGCCCACTAGCACCCCAGGAGCAGACATACAGCGCAGTTCCCGCTCCAGATGGAGCCCCCCAGGTGAACCCCCAGCCCCCAGTAGCCAGCCTAGCTCGCAGAGTCCAGGAAGGAGGGAAGGGAGGGTGAGAGGAAGGAAAGGGTAAAACCACTTGCTTGATTTTTCAAGGAATATCCAGCTATGTCCTCCTGCCAAAGCAGGGGACTGCTACTTACCCTTCCTGCATGGATTAAGCTGGAAACATCCCAGACAGACCATATTCCACGCGGTTACAGAGGTGACTGTCAGCCCGGCATGCTGTGATTCAGCCATAGAGACCGGTCATATGCATGCCCTGGCGCGAGAAGCTCACCGGCCACCCGTGGAGCGACGGGCATGTCATGGAAATCCCAGCGCATAGCTAGGGTCGGCACACGCTCGATGGCCGAAACTGGGGAGACTACAAAGATCTGGGATCCAGCCTGTCACCCAGTCGGCAGTTTGATCAAGGATCGCAGGAACAAAAAACCTATGGGCCCGAAGGGATCCATGTCCTTCTCCTATGCTAGGCAGAAAATAACTTATCTGCTTAGTGCAGGCTGAGGGGATATAGCCAGTATGACCGCCTCCTAGAACCCCCAAACATTATACATTTTTTTTCTAACACCCTAGAGAATAAAATGGCGGTCGTTGCAATACTTTGTCACACCGTATTTTCGCAGCAGTCTTACAAGCGCACTTTTTTGGGAAAAAATACGACATCAGTAATGTTAGCACAATTTTTTTTTTAGATTGCATGAGTTACATAGGGGGTCTAGGGCTAGAATTATTGCTCTCGCTCTACTGATCGCGGCGATACCTCACATGTGTGGTTTGAACACCGTTTTCATATGCAGGCACTGCTCATGTATGCTATGTAGGGGCCCACCAGGGAGAGAATACAGAAAAAATACTCCACCAGGAGTACCAATACTCTACCTGCTGATTGTTGACTATATGCTGTGTTTTCAGTGAATTCAGCTGCTTGCTATACTGCATGGACCTGCTTCACTTGCTGCCATCCTGCTGCTTTACATATTCTCTGCCCCTTTTTGTGCCTGCTTTTTTGCTGCTATATGTGAATTGTTTCATAATGTGTGATACACCTGCCTAGTGACTGCCTCATATACTTATCAACTGGCTGAAGTGATTTTCTTCCTTCATACTGCAGGTTGTTACCATTCTCATCCCTAGTCAGATCGCACAGCCATATATAACTGCATCTCATTATTCCCTTGGAACTGGTCAAGCCCCACTGACTGACCCTATTGCCTTCAGGGTAACTATCTGGACCCTTTCCAGATGGTCATCCTGCCAGCACTATTTGCATGCATGCATTCCTATTCAGCTGACTGTGTTTTAATGATAACGTTATCATTTTAAATTTATTGTGGGTGTTGGTGAAAGACATTTTTTGAGCATCATTTAATTTTGTATTTTTTCTCATATAAGCGGCGTGGTCCACCTGTGGCTTCTTTATCCTGGGGGAGTATTTTTTCTGTATTCTCTCCCTGGTGGGTCCCTACATATCTGTTTGGCCACAGAGACCGCACCTTGATTGGTGAGTCTGAAATTAATGCTACACTGTACGCTTGATCCCTCATGAGCACAGTGCCTTTGTACTTAGTGAGCAGAGAACCCATCTTTTCTTTTTTTTTCTTTCTGCTCACATATGCGTTTGTTTCTGCATGCGAGCCCGGCGGGACGGGCGCGTTTAAATTTTTTATATTATTATTTATTTTACCTTTTATTTTTAACACTGTTCTTTTTTTTAAAAATGGTGTCACTTATATTCCTATTACAAGGAATGTAAACATCCCTTGTAATAGAATAAAGCATGACAGGTCCTCTTAAATATGAGATTTGGGGTCAAAAAGACCTCAGATGTCATATTTACATTTACATGCCCTGCTATGGTATAAAGACGGGTGGGGGCCATCTTCACTTCACTCGTCTCTATACCCAGCCACAGGAAGGACCCAATCGCCTCCGCTGCAGAGACCACCATTATCGGAATCCGGACCGCCGGCTGAAGATGAGGATACCTGGGTTATGGCAGCTAGCTGCTGCCATAACAGAGATATCCCTCTTGAAACTGCCGACGTATATAGTCGTGCAACGATCCGGAAGTGGTTAATCTTAATTTTCCAGCTAACTACTCTATCCTCAGTAGCTCCCAATTATTTTTCAGTATCTCAGATCTCAGTGTATATTCTTTTCCATTCAATTTTTTATCAGGATTATGAAATTACAAGGTCACAAAATTACATATAGACACTCAAATCTCAAGGGTGGTACCAATTCAACAAAGGTATTATATATAGTACAATTACATGACATAGCTATGATTGCCACACTATATATTATAGATTGTTGTACCCAGAGAGATATGGTCTGACCTTGTATAACGCAATTGAATAATAAACCGAGAATTATTATTTCAACCAAAACAATTACCACTACAACTACGACTATAACTATACCTCACTTGCTGCTTTTAGGGTCTATGTTTCCCTATTCCCTGTTGACGTGCTTCGGCAACTTCAAAGAATATTGGGTAAATTATAGGTTTTAATCCAAATTTCCCACTTGCGTTTGAAGGTGTCACTATTGCCATGGATAATGGCATATGAGTGCTCATAAGTACAATGTAAAGTTACCCTCGAAATAACTTCAACAAGAGTGAGAGCCACGTCTTTTTTCCATTGACATAGTATGGTCAATCTGGCAGATATTAATATATGTATAACTACTGTTTTGTAGTCGGATGTAAAGTTGTTCATAGATAGTCCTAATAGTGCCATTGCCGGTGAGGGGCGGGTAATGGTCCCTGTAATTTACAAGATCAGTTTGAAGACAGATCTCTAAAAGCTGGTTACTGATCTACAATACCAAAGTATGTGTAGTAGGTTTCCAGATTGTCTGCAATTACGCCAGCAATCTGGGGAGTGTTCTTTATAAATTTGATAACCAGGCAGGCGTCAGGTACCACCTATAGAGAATTTTGTAAATATTTTCCCAGTAAGATACACAACGAGAAGCACCTAGGTTACATTTAAATGCTTGACTCCATTCTAACTCTGAAAATTATATACCTAGTTCTTGTTCCTGTTTCTTTATAGTAGGTGTTTGTGCTATTGGAATTTTGGCCTGCAATAGAGAGTAAAGAAGGGATATACCTTTTAGTTGAGGAGTGTCTGTGTGATAGTCCCATATGCGTTTATCTAATGATACAGTGCCCGAGGTTAGCCTATGCTTAAAATGTTGTATCTGGTACATCTTGAACCTGTCTCTACATTTGATAGTTTCTGGGATTTCTTTTAGTGTGGAGTATCCGGAGTCTAACCATGATTTAACTGAAAAATCTGGAATTAGGAATTCAAAAGATTGGAGTGGTATATCATCTAGGGGTATATGAGTGTGTGCTTTGCTACTTTCTAGAAGACCTTTCTAAGCCGCGAGAGATGCAGAGATAGATAGGTGATCAGGTATATAGATTGGTTTATTGGTGGCTGCTGCTATCAATAGTGCTTGTAGGTTATTACTATTTATCATAGCTTGCTCCAGTAAGACCCACTGCTTTAATGGGGATGGGTCAAACCACGCTTTTAGCTGGTCTAGAAGTGTCGCCCTATAGTAGTCTGAGTACTGGAACTCCCAGTCCTCCAATAGATCTATGTTTTACAAGGGTAGAGAAGGAAACTCTTGCTCTCTTTCCCTTCCAAATAAAGGATCTAAGAGAGGCAATTAGTTTTTTAAAGAAATAGTCTGGTAAGGGAATTGGTACCATCCTGAAAAGGTAAAGAATCTTTGGCAAAATAACCATTTTGCAAGTTGCTATCCTCCCTAACTAGGGATGAGTTTCGAGTTCGAGTCAAACTCATGCTTGACTCGAACATCGTCTGTTCAGTCGTTCGCCGAATTTCGAACAATATGGGCCGTTTGCGCCAAATTTGAGTGGCGCGTCACGGCCCATAATTCACTGTGGCAATGCAGTGCATTGCTTGCCGCATGCTTGGCCAATCACAGTGCCGTAAGCAAAGAGAGCCATAATTGGCCAAAGGCAGTGTGCTTTTGGCCAATCATGGCTCAGGGATTAGGTACACGCCCCACACTATATAAGGTCGCCCGCGCGTCAGCCTTGTGTAGTGTGTTCCGGCTGAGAGAGTGTCATTTCATTTGAGTTAGATAGAGCAGGCAGGCGAGTCAGTTAGTGACAGTGTATGGAGGATATATTTTTATATATATATATATATACACACACACACACACTCTGTATTCAGTTTAGCTAGATCCGTTCCTGTTCTACTGTTGCTAAGCTAATCTACTACAGACAGTGTAACGTACCTTAGGTGTGAGCCTGACGTGCGGAGAGGGACCTCCCGTACAACCCCGGCTCGGAGACCAATGGAGTGGGGACAGTGGTGGTAAGAGCACGGTGAGGTAAAGGTGCCTGTCTGATCCTCACTGCTTGGAGTGGTGGAGCCGAGTGGAGACTGGAATGGCTGGTTCCGGAAGCAGCGGATGCAGGTCAGCAGGTGCAGCTTGCAGAGCAGAGGATGCAGGTCAGCAGGTGCCGGTTTGCAGGGCAGGGATGCAGGTGCAGGTTTGCAGGTCAACAGGTGCAGGTTTGCAGAGCAGGGATGCAGGTCAGCAGGTGCAGGTTTGCAGAGCAGGGATGCAGGTCAGCAGGTGCAGGTTTGCATTGCAAAGGATGCAGGTCAGCGTGTGCAGCTTGCAGAGCAGAGGATGCAGGTAAGCTGGTGCAGGTTTGCAGAGTCAGACAAGCCGGGTCATACACATCAAGGTAAACATCACAAGTGGCAGGCAGAGAGTAGTCAAAGTCCAGGCCGAATCTTGGCAACAGGCAGACTGGCAGATAGCTGAGCAGGGTCAAACGAGCCGAGGTCAGGACTGGAGACAGAAGCGTGGTCAGGAAGCCGGGTCAAACACAGGAACAGGATACAAGCCCAGAATCAGGAACTCAGGGAACAGAAGCAGATCAAACCGCAAGGGGCAACATCTCTGGAATGTCTTTTATAGGAAGTACATGGGAGGAGCAAGGGGTTCAGAGTTCAACAGTAATCAGACACCAAGCAGAGTAGTCTAATGGATCAGATAGGTTATCCAGCAGATCAGGCAGGGAACTGTCCAGCATCTCAGATAGCTCCGCTGGAAGAGTCAATGCCAGACACAGAAGAGGTCCCAGGTTCAAGCTCAGCACGTCCCTGACAGACAGGAAGGTAGTTGATTGTGAAAGCTGCAGTATATCACCCAGTAATACTGTATTCAGTTTAGCTACACTGCAGACTGTTCCTCCTCATTCTGAACTACTGTTGCTAAGAGACCACAGGCAGGCAGTTGATTGATTAACCTGCAGTATATCACTTAGTAATACTGTATTCAGTTTAACTACACTGCAGTCTGTTTCTCCTCATTCTGAACTACTGTTGCTAAGAGACCACAGGCAGGTAGTTGATTGATTAAGCTGCAGTATATCACTCAGTAATACTGTATTCAGTTTAGCTACACTGCAGACTGTTCCTCCTGGACTACTGTTGCTAAGATACTACAGCCAGGCAGTTGATTTAGCTAGCTGCAGTATAATCAGTATATACATATACATCCCAGCTTTGTGCAGCTACATCTCACTGCAGCCCATTTTTTGTATACGTATTCCAATACATCAAAGACAGTATGTCTGGAAGGCCAGTAGGAGAGGCAGACAGTCACAGGCCAATAAAAGAGGGCAAGCAGGCTTTGTGTCTAGAGGCAACAGTGCTGGTCGCGGACACGGGGCATACTCATCAGCATGTGGCCGTGGGACACGCTTGTCCTTTTTTTCGGCAGCTGGCCGTGTTGAGCTGCAACATGGCGAAGACCTGGTAGATTGGATGACCAAGCCTCCTCTTCCTCTCTCACCCAGGAATGCCTTTAATAGATGGAGTATCCCTGATGGCAATAGCAAAAGGTTCCATTAATAACGTGAAAATCAGGGGGGACAGGGGGCACCCCTGTCTAGTGCCATTTGTAATATTAAAGGCATCAGAGAGTACAGAGGAAATAAAAACTTGAGCCGAAGAGAATAGGTCCATTGAATCCAAATTTGTTTATAGTAGCTTGTAAATACCCCCAATGTAACCTATCGAAAGCCTTTTCTGCATCTAGGGCTAGGAAGGCAGTGGGAAGTTTACGACTTTCAGCTAAGCAAATCAAGTTTATAATTCTGCGGGTGCCATCAGGTGCTTGACGCCCTTTCACAAAACCTACTTGGTCGGAGGCTATTAACGTTGGTGTAACTTCAGCGATTCTATTGGCAATAATCTTTGCGTATATCTTGAGATCTGTATTAAGAAGGAATATTGGCCTAAAATTTTGTGGAGTAGTGGGTTCCTTCCCCGGTTTAGGCAGCGTAACAATTATGGCCCTTGAGCATTTCTGTGGGCAGTGTTCCTGAAGATAGCGTTGTATTGAAGACTTCTAGTAAATGGGGGACTAGGGTTTCAGAAAAGGTTTGGGAATATTCTGCTGATAGCCCGTCGGGCCCTGGGGATTTATTTAATGCCATCTTTTGTATGAATTTTTTAATTTCCTCAAAGGAAATCGGAGCATTGAGAGTTTTCAGCATCTTGGGAGTAAGAGCAGGTAGGTTAATGTCATCTAAAAATTTAGTAATGTTTTCCGTAAAGGGTTGGGGGGTATATGGGTCAGAATTTAAATCATAAAGATTACTATAATAGTTTTTAAAGGAGTTTGCTATGTCTTTGGGGTGACAAAGTTGTGTGCCTGTTCAATTAGGTGGGTTATTTTCGTTTTAATATATTTTGCTTTGATTTGTTGAGGTAGTAATTTTCCTGCTTTGTTTCCAGAAGAATAATGGGAAGCTTTCATACATTTAAGGCATTTTTCATGGTCGTATACTAGTTGTTGTTTAACCACTTCAGCCCCGGAAGAATTTACCCCCTTCCTGACCAGAGCACTTTTTGCGATACGGCACTGCGTCGCTTTAACTGCCAATTGCGCGGTCGTGCGACGTTTCACCCAAACAAAATTTGACGTCCTTTTTTCCCCACAAATAGAGCTTTCTTTTGGTGGTATTTGATCACCTCTGCAGTTTTTATTTTTTGCGCTATAAACAAAAAAAGAGCGTCAGTTTTGAAAAAAAAGCAATATGTTTTACTTTTTGCTATACTAAATATCCCCCACAAATATATGAAAAAACTAAATTTCTTTCTCAGTTTAGGCCGATATGTATTCTTCTACATATTTTTGGTAAAAAAAATCCCCCAAAAATCGCAATAAGCGTATATTGATTGGTTTGCGCAAAAGTTATAGCGTCTACAAAATAGGGGATAGATTTATAGCATTTTTTTAATAATTTGTTTTATTAGTAATGGCGGCGATCTGCGATTTTTATCATGACTGCGACATTATGGCGGACACATCGGACACTTTTGTCACTATTTTGGGACCATCGTCAGTTATACAACGATCAGTGCTATACAAATGCACTGATTACTGTGTAAATGACACTGGCAGGGAAGGGTTTAAACACTAGGGGCGATCAAGGTGTTAAGTGTGTCATAGGGAGTGATTCTAACTGTGGGGGGATGGGCTACCACTGACATGACAGCGATCACTGCTCCCGATGACAGGGAGCAGTAGATCCCTGTCATGTCACTAGGCAGAACAGGGAAATGCCTTGTTTACATAGGCATCTCCCCGTTCTGCAGCTCCGTGTCACGATCGTGGGATACCAGCGGACATCGAGTTTGCGGGTCCTGCGGTCACGGAGCACGCGGCGGGCGAGCACGCTCCCACTAAGCCGCGATTTAAAGGGGACGTACCTGTACAACCATTTGCGCAGCCGTGCCATTGTGCCGACGTATATTGTCATTCACTGGTCGGGAAGCAGTTAAGTTCCATTCTACATTTCTGCAATTCCTCTATTAAGTATTGGGATATAGGATTTTTAGTTTTATGTTTCCAGCTGGTTAATTTTAGCTAGGAGGGATTGGGTTGCCTGCATCCTTTGTCTCCTTTCCCTTGATGCTATTTGCAATAGAAGACCTCTGATGTAAGCCTTTTGGGCGCACCAAGTATTAAAGGCCGAGGAATCGCCTGTGACATTAGAGCGGAAAAATTCCTTTAGTTGTTTTCTCTCGTGATTAATATAATTAAAAATACGTGTGTTATTCTGCCAAAGACTCGTAGGGGCCACATTGTATTGCTCCTCAAGTTCAAATGTTATGGGAGTGTGGTCCGACCACGTGATGACATCTATATTAGCTGCTTTAATCTTATAAAGGGACGACAAATCTGTAAGTATTAGATCTATTCTAGAATAGGATCTATGAGGGTTAGAATAGCATGTGAAATCTTTTTTGTCTGGCTGGAGGCATCTCCAGACATCATATAAGGATTCCTTGTATATAGTAGATTTCAGAGTCGATTTGTGTCTGGATTTGGAGGAAGAACAATCTAATTTAGTATCAATCCTTGAGTTACAGTCTCCAAGAAGGAGCAGGTTTCCTTTGCTTATAGACTTAACCTTTTTAAGAAGTTTTCTCAAAAAGGTTATTTGCCCTTGGTTAGGAACGTACACAGATACAATAGTATATACCACATTATTCAAAGTACAGACCAAAATAATATACCATCCTTTAGGGTCTTTGATGATGTCCTGTAGAGAGAAAGCAACTGTGTTTTTTATTGCTATTAGGACTCCATTATGTTTGGTTTTCGCATTAGCGAAAAACATGTGCGGATACAGTTTATGGGAACATTTAGGCGCTTTAGTCGCAGAAAAGTTTGATTCCTGGATGCATAGTACATCGCCTTTCATTTTTTGGGCTTCTGACCACATAAGCTTTTGTTTAAAAGGACTATTCAGGCCCTTAAGATTAGGAGAGATAAACTTAATGGTCATCATAAATCTTTGCAGGGAGGCAAGTATTGAGATCACGGGAATATGATTATATGATTCTGGACCACTGGTATGGAAATGCCGCCATCTATTGATAAGTAAGTGTCTATACAGCAAGTGGAAGGTCGGACGATAAGATGAAGACAAAATACCTGTTTGGGAGTAGGTGAAATCGGTTGGATGATAGTACAAACAGTCACTCATCCTAGTACAGCAAGCAAGGACAAAAAAAACAAGAAAAACTGAGAAAAAATAAAAGTAAGAAAGAGTCCGGTGACAGCCCCGGAATCCAGGAGCAGTAAGGACTGCTAATCATCTGAGGGGCATTAAACTTACACCAACATGGTGAAAGAAGAAGCATACTTGGGGTTAGGTAGGATTTCAGGCTCTAAGGACCGCGCTATGCAGAAAAGTGCGAGGTATTTAAACAAACTTTCTGACCGTGCTTTATGACCATGCTTTATGACCATTCATTTCTGTGTTTAGTTGGTGCATGTCTTTCTTCTGGTGGAGCTTCAGCTGGGAGAATTTTCCATTCTTTGAGAAATCTGAGACCCGATTCTAATGAGAATATGTTGTCCGTTTTGTCTAGATAGGACACTGTTAACTTTGATGGGGTCCCCCATCTATAGGTGATGTGATGGTTTGGAACTTTTTCCTGTGTTGTTTAGTGGCCTGGGATAGATCTGTGTACAGCGCAATGCCTGCAAATTGCCCACGTAATTGGGGGTTCTTTCTCATTACCCGCATGGGCTTCCTCTTTGATGTGATAATAATGTAGTCTGGCTAGCACATCTCTCGGTACCGTGTCTGGGAGAAATGACGGTTTGGGCAGTCTATGCCCTTGATCAATTATCAGTTCCATATCATTGGCAGCAGGTACAAGAGTGTGCAACAACGGTCGCAAATAACCTTTTAAGTCAGTTGTAGAGATGGATTTGGGGATCTTCAGCAATCTTCCATATCCGCTAATTTTGCAGCCATCTTTTGTATATCACTCTGTTGATCCTTGTATCAACCAGGTTATTATGGCCAGAGAATGCATCCTCCGATTTGTGTTGTGTATGCGACATTCTTTGTTGCAAATCATGTACCAAGGCATTGATGGGTTTCTTTTTTTTCAATAATTCAGATTTTATTTGAATTTTTTTTTTTACATATAACATTCATAACATTTAAACAGGACATATTACAATCCATATTCTCACATAAGTTATGGAGAAACGCCTCTGCCGTTTTAACCCTTTCCCCTTATCCCCGACCCCCAAAATGAAACCCCCCCATATTTATAATATGTAAATATAATGTGCTCAGACGACTCGGTCTGATTATTGTACTCTCCGTATTACATTAAGTGTATGAATTTATTGTCTGCTTACTTTAGTGTATGAGGTGACCCTTACCTCCATTCTCCCTACCCATATCAATTCCCAATCGAATTCCTGCGTACGGGGAGGAGGGGGAGGTGGTGGAGGCTACTCCCTCCACATTCATCACATAACTTTTACTCCACTACATAATCTTAAAAAAGTTGCAGTTTATCCTATATATGCAACGTCGTGTCTCCCTTTGGAGGATCAAGGGATATTATCCTGTCTACACCTCTTGTCTCATGTTTTTTAACCTCTTTCTATTTCTGGGGCATAATATTTCCATCCTGTCCATATTTTCCAGTATTCCTCCTGTTGATTTCTTATCTTGAACACCCACCTTTCTGCTTCCATTATTAACTCTACTTCCTTTTTCCATTCTGCAAGGGTGGGACATATTACCTGCTTCCAGTACTTAGGTATTCATTTCTTGGCTGCATTTAGGAAATGTGGTGTTACACTTTTTTTATATGATTTTATTGAACCAGTGGTTCCGTGGAACAAGAGATGCAAAAGGTTTTGACTCTATAGGTCGGTGATGGCGAAACTTGGCACCCCGGATGTTTTGGAACTGCAATTCCCATGATGCTCATGCACTCTGCAGTGTAGTTGAGCATTATGGGAAATGTAGTTCCAAAACATCTGGGGTGCCAAGGTTCGCCATCACTGCTATAGGTATACTAGATATCTTCTTAATCCACTGTATCACCTCATCCCAAAATCCTCTTATCTTTGGGCAGGACCACCAAATGTGAAGGAAAGTACCTCGCTCTTTACATCCCCTCCAGCAGTGACTATCTGCTGTCGGGTATATCTGTGCTAGTCGCATCGGTGTTCGGTACCATCTAGTCATAAATTTATATGACATCTCTTGGATAGATGAGCATATGGTAGATGAATATGTTGCTTCTATGAATTTATTTTTTTGTGGTGATGTGAATGTATGACCCAGTTCTTTTTCCCATTCTTGGATAAAGTATGGGGTTGTGATGTTTTGTCCATGCAAGACCAATTTATACATTTGAGACAACATGTGCTGGGATTTTGTCCTCCTCACACACATAGTCTCAAACGTCGTCATTGAGTCCCGTGTCCTTATCTGGGGTTCTAGTTTTTTAAAGAAATTACTGATTTGGTTATATCTCCACCCTGCCATCGCCATGTCTCCTTGTGCTGCTATCAATTCTAACTAAGGCATTAAATAAGCCTCATGGGGCATACCTTGAGCACATTGTGTTCCCATTCGATTCCCATGGGCCCAACGCTCCCCTTTCCTCCCCCGGGGGGAACCAAGGATACCCTCCCAATGGGGCCAGTGGTGATGTCTTGGGTGCCATGGGTACGGTGTTCAAGATATATATCAATCTGGGTAGTACATTCATTTTCAGGGTGTTGATCCTGCCAAACCAGGATAGTGTATGGCCCCTCCATCTATGTATATCCTCTATTATCTCTGTAACTAGGGCCCCATAATTAAGTTCATACATCAGTTTAGTATCTGCTGTTATGTGTACTCCCAGGTTTTCCTTTAAAAAGGGGTATGTTTTCCGTAAATATTTAATTGAAGGTGATAGTATATGGCTAGGTAAATTATCGATTTCTCTTTATAATAGTTTTCAGCATATTTACCATATCAATGTGTAAGGAGTTTCTCAGGGATATTAGCATCTCTTTTATATTTGCCATTGTCACTGGTTGGGAGGAGGAGGAGAATTGCTCTAGATATGTCTGGGTGGAATGCTCTGCAGCACTATCCTCTATGAACCCTCTTCCTGTAGATCTCCCTTTTCTTTTTTAAATTTAGCTGGACTACGAGTGGAAGGACTGGAGGGGGAGAGAATTCAGTGTTCCCTGCTTTGGAGCGGCTAATAATCGTACATACCGAGGTGAAGGATTTGCTGGAATCAGAGTCTATTCCTTCTGCATCTGTGGGCCGCATGGTCGGGTCGGCGCCATCTTGGTACACCCATCCGCCCGTAGGTAAGAAGAAATCAGTTAATTTCTGCGGAACCGAGCGCTGAGGGTTCAGTTTTCGGGCAGCGCCGGGTGCAGCACCTTCTATGGAGGCCATGGCTGTAAGCAGAGCGTACCTCCGTCGCTTCGATCTGTAGCTATGCGGTTGCTTGGAGCGGGAGCTCAGCTAACAAGCAGCCGTCTCTCATGCCGGCCGGACACGCCCTCCTCAGTGTATATTCTAAGCTCTCCTTCAGCTACAGCAAGCAAGTCAGTCTTATAGGAGGAGTAGTAATTATCCCGATTTAACCACTTCGGCTCCAGAAGATGTGACCAGGCCATTTTTTGCTACACCACACTGCGCTACCTTAACCACTTGCCAACCAGCCGCCGTCATTATACTGCGGCAGGTTGGCACGGCTGCACGAATCGCCGTAGGTGTACGTCGGCCGCTTTAAGATCGACGCCAGAGCCGATGCGCGTGGCCAGCGGCCGCAATCTCTCCTCTGAGAGTCAGAACAGGGATCTGTCAATGTAAAGACAGATCCCCATTCTAACAGGGGAGTAGAGAGAGAGATCTGCTGTTCCTAGTGATCAGGAACAGCGTTCTCTCCCCTTCTTTAGTCAGTACACTGCCCCCACAGTTAGAATCGCCTCCCTAGGGACCACGTAACCCCTTGATCGCCCCCTAGTGTTAACCCCTTCCCTGCCAGTGACATTTATACAGTAATCAGTGGCTATTTTTAGCTCTGATCGCTGTATAAATGTCACTGGTCCTAAAAAAGTGTCCGATCTGTCCGCCTCAATGTCCCGCTAAATATCGCAGATCACCACCTACTCTTCATATTCTCGTGGGGTATCTATCCTGATTAGCAAACGTGTACCGTGTGTGATACACGATGTTCATCTGGACCCCCAGGGAAAGTTCGTTATGGTTGTTCTGAGTGTATATACCCAAAAGTATGTCATAGTGAATGTTTATTTGCCTCCCCCTGGTCAGGTACAGGCTCTGTACACTCTCTACGAGAGGTTGGCTCCGCATTGCCCAGCGCAGGTTCTGTTCATGGGAGACTGTAACCACCTCCCTACTGTGCACGAAAACCCCCTTCCTGCCCAAGCCATTTTTCAGCTTTCAGCGCTGTCACACTTTGAATGACAATTGCGCGGTCGTGCGACGTGGCTCCCAAACGAAATTTGCGTCCTTTTTTTCCCACAAATAGAGCTTTCTTTTGGTGGTATTTGATCACCTCTGCGGTTTTTATTTTTTGCGCTATAAACAAAAGAAGAGCGTCCAGTTTGGGAAAAAAACACTATTTTTTAATTTTTGCTATAATAAATACCCATTTTTTTTTTTTTAATAAAATTTTCCTCAGTTTAGGCCGATACGTATTCTTCTACATATTTTTGGTAAAAAAAAAAATCGCAATAAGCGCGTATTGATTGGTTTGCGCAAAAGTTATAGCGTGTACAAAATAGGGGATAGATTTATAGCATTTTTATTTTTTTATTTTTTTATTAGTAATGGCGGCGATCTGCGATTTTTTTATTGTGACTGCGATATTGCGGCGGACACATCGGACACTTTTGACACATTTTTGGGACCATTCACGTTTATACAGCGATCCCTGCTATAAAAATGCATTGATTACTGTATAAATGTGATTGGCAGGGAAGGGGTTAACCACTAGGGGGCGGGAAGGGGTTAAATATGTTCCCTCAATGTGTTCTTACTGTGGGGGGAGGGGACTGACTGGGGGAGGTGACCGATGGTTGTCCCTATGTACAAGGGACACACCATCGGTCCCCTCTCCCTCACAGGACGTGGATCTCTGTGTTTACACACAGAGACCCACTTTCCTGCTCGTTTCCCGGGCAATCGCGGGTGCCCGGCGGCAATCGCGGCCGCCGGGCACGCGCACCGGGGCCTCGTGAACGCGGCGGGCGCACGCGCGCGCCGCTGGCTTCAAGCGCGCGCCTCCTAGCTCGTTTTAAAGGGAGGACGTCATATGACGTCCTCCCAGAACGAGAGTATCCTCCGCCCGCCGTCAATTGACAGTGGGCGGTGGACAAGTGGTTAATGCTACGCTGTCCCGTGACCTGGACATGCCTTCCCCCCAATCCAATTTTAACTCTGATCTCGGAACGTGGGCTCAGGCCACGGAGTTCCAGGAGGCATGGAGGTGGCTTCACCCCCAAGATAGAACGTATTCTTGTTTTTCGGCCACATTTAGAACCTCCTCTCGCATTGATCTAGCTTTTGCTAATTCCACCATGCTGGCTAACGTTTAGGAGGCATGTTATCTCCCCTCTGGCCTCTCTGATCATCACCCCCTTAAATTGACCATTAGGACCACCAGGTCGCGGAACAATGCCCTTTGGAGGTTGCAACCCCATTGGATCAATAACGAGGCTGTCCATGACAGAGTCCTTTCCCCCCTGGGGGAGTATTGGGTGCACAATGCGGGGTCGGCTTCTCTGGAGACGACCTGGGACGCCTCCAAGGCTCACAGCAGGGGTCAGTATATCTCGGCTGTGGCGGCGGTAAAGGCGGAACTGGGAGATGGGGTATCTGACCTGCAGCGTAGGGTGGATGAGGCGATGAATCAGTATTCAGCCTCACCGACGGTGTCCAATTTTGAACACCTGTCATCGCTTAGGCGAGAACTACATCTCTATGTTACAGATGCCACTAGTCTTGGTATACAGGGTAGCAGACAGGCATACTTTGAACATGGTGACAAAAATAGCAAGCTGCTGGCGATGCTAGCGCAGCAGGACAGGCCCTCAGCGGTTATATCGGAGATCCTCACGGCAGATGGCGCTTTAGCCACCTCTCAGGAGGATATTCTGTCTACATTCAATACTTTCTACACTTCTCTTTATGTCTCTTCACTTCCTGACGGGTTTGATCCTGCGCCTATGACCTCCATGCTGGACACATTGGCCCTGGGGTGGCTCTCTGACACGGAGAGGCAACTCCTTGTCTCGGAGATCACCCCGGAAGAAGTCACACTGGCCATTAAATCTTTTCCGGCAGGTAAAACCCCAGGGCCGGACGGCCTGCCTATTGAGTACTATAGGGCCCACGCAGAATTGCTCGCCCCTAAACTAGCTCAGATGTTTCAAGCTTGCTTGAATCAAGACTCCTTGCCACCCTCTATGAGAGAAGCCCATGTGGTACTTATTCCTAAGCCTAATAGAGACCCTAAGTTATGCGCCTCATACAGGCCAATTGCACTTCTCAACTGTGACCTTAAAATTTTGACCAAGTTACTGGCCATTAGACTCAACGTAGTGATAAAGTCCCTGATTGACCCCGACCAAACGGGCTTCATGCCCGGTAGATCTACAGACATTAATATACGCAGATTATTCACTAATATTCATGCCCCCCATACTAACCAGGGTACTAGAACCATTGCCACCTTGGATATAGAGAAGGCATTCGACACGGTGGAATGGGTCTATCTGTGGGAGGTGCTTAGACGAATGGGGTTCCCGTTAAAATTTATAGGCTGGATACGCACACTTTACACTGGCCCCACGGCACGCATTAAGCTGAATGGCTCTTTGTCTCCTCCGTTCTCCCTGCAGAGGGGCACCAGACAGGGATGCCCTCTCTCCCCGGCTCTGTTCGCCCTGGCCGTGGAGCCTATTGCTGAGGCCCTTAGGACCTCGGCCGAGGTCCGTGGTCTTCGGGTGGGCTGGCTGGAGAAGAGAGTGGCTTTATACGCGGACGATATGCTCCTGTTCCTGAATGACGCTGGTGACTCTCTGCGGGGCGCACTTGGTATCATGGATACCTTCGCCGCCTTCACGGGGCTGAGGGTGAACTGGCACAAGTCGCAATTGTTCCCAGTGGATGCGGGGGCCCGGTCCTCCTCGCCCTCCTCTCTCCCGCTTCAGTGGGTTGAGCAGTTCACCTACTTAGGAATTGTTATCTCAAAGGAGACTGGGGATTTTGTGCGGCTAAATCTCGACCCTGTCCTGGTGACCATTAAAGCCAAATTTAAGGCGTGGAGTAACCTCCCCCTTTCTCTCATTGGACGTATTAACCTGATTAAAATGAAAGTCCTTCCTAAACTCACGTATATTTTTCGGAATTCCCCTCACTGGCTGACTAAAGTCTTCTTTAATTCCCTCAGGCAACTCTTCCTCTCCTTTATTTGGGGGGGCAGGCCACCTAGATTCAAATATTCCACCTTGACCAGGCCTGTGGACAGTGGCGGCTTGGCTCTCCCTGATTGTTACAAGTACTATTTGGCCACTCAGCTTGTGACCGCCCACTGGTGGCTGAGACCGGACCTGACCAATTCTGTGACGGTACTGGAGGCAGCCGTAGTGGGGTCCCTGGAGGCACTGCTATTCAGGGGGCAAAAACGCCCCACAATCTCACCCCTTCCATGCGTACCACTATGCGGGCATGGAGGGCGGGTGAGGCACTAAGGGCACCCCAGCCGAACTCTTGGTCTCCTCACACCCCCCTGTGGCTGAATCCCAACCTGTCACAATTCCACACTATCCCCGATCCGCAGGCCTGGGCCAAGTACAAAATACTGACCCTCAAACATATCATCACCAACGGAGATCTCACTCCCTTTCACACTTTATGTGCTAAATTCAACGTACCTGACCGAGCCCGCTTTAGATATCTCCAAATTGCACATGCCTTCAGGTGCCAATTTCTGGGCAGGCCAGTCGAACTGGCGTACTCAGAGTTGGAATCTACTATCCGGGTGAAAGACCTGGAAAAACCCGCGTCTCAGATTTATGGATCCCTGCTGGTTGCTGCTATCCCCGAGCTGTCTTCCCTCCGCAGGAAATGGGTGGAGGACATACCGGGGCTGGACGCGGACGACTGGAGGGAGGTTTGGGATTATCCCTTCTCCCCTCTGATCTCAGCAAGGGACAAATTAGTCCAATATAAAATTGTCCACAGGGCTCACTACACACCTCACAGGCTGCACCAGATGTCACCGGAGCATTCTCCGGAGTGCTGGCGCTGCTCCTACCGGCCAGGGGGTTTCTTCCATATTTTCTGGGCTTGCCCAGCAATTGTACAGTATTGGAGTGAAGTGATACGGGTGATCAATAAGGCCACCGGGACTTGCGTCCCATGCGAGCCCATACACTGTTTGCTAGGACTGGTTGACCAACTGCCAATACTCAGAGCCAGAAAAACACTCATATCCCTGTTGTTGTATTATGCGCGCAAAGCCATTACAATGAATTGGAAACAACCGTCTCCCCCTTCTGTTAAATTTTGGAAAAACTTAATTAATGCCAGTTTGCCCCTATATAGAGCCACGTACTTGTCTAGAGGTTGTCCGCACAAATTTGAAAAGGTATGGAACTGTTGGTTAGATGACAGAAGCACGGCAAGTGATACAGTGACCACGGTCTAGACTTATATTGTATCTTCAAAATATCGATTTATTAACCCAAAAAATGTCTTCAGGCTACCTTCCTCTAACAATAACACTTTGAAGCATGATGTATATTGAATGAACCCTCTCCCCAAGCTTGGGGTTGTAGTATAGACTAAGTTAAGTTTTTTGTTATTTGTCGCCCTGTGACGGTCTGATGCCGAAACAGGGTAATGGCCCCTGCGTGGGCAGCTGTTGTGCCTAGATGTGGGCAAATTGTGTGTATGTTTTATAAAAACTCAATAAAAAAGATTTAAAAAAAAAAAAATATCGCAGATCACCGCCATTACTAGTAAAAAAAATAATTATAAAAATGCCATAAATCAATCCTCCCCTATCTTGTAGACGCTCTAATTTTTGCGCAAACCAATCAATATACGTTTATTACAATTTTTTTAACCAAAAATATGTAGAAGAATACATATTGGCCTAAACTGATGAAGAAAATCTTTTTTTTTTATATTTATGATAACAAAAAGCAAAAAAGTAGTTTTTTTCTAAATTGTTGCTTTTTTGTTTATAGCGCAAAAAATAAAAACCGCAGAGGTGATCAAATACCACCAAAAGAAACCTCTATCTGTGGGGGGAAAAGACATAAATTCTGTTTGGGTACAACGTCGCATGACCACGTAATTGTCAGTTAAATTGATGCAGTGCCGTATCGCAAAAAAATGGCCTGGTCATTAAGGGGACAAATCCTTCCGGTCCTTAAGTGGTTAACTGGTAATTATGCGGCCATGCAATGCTGTAACCAAACAAATGTAAAAAAAAAAATTTCACACAAGCAGAGCTTTTTTTTGGTGGTATTTGATCACCACTGGTTTTTTTAAAAAAAATTTGCGATATAAACAAAAAGACAGAAAAAAAAAAAATGTAACAAAACACATCCAATAAAAAATAAATAAAATAAAATGTAATTCCTTCATAAATGTTGGCCAAAATGTATTCTTCTACATCTACATTGGTAAAACAAATTTATAAAAAGTGTATATTAAATGGTTTGCATGAAAGCTACAGCATCTACAAAGTATATATACTGGAATAATTTTTTTTATACTACCAATGGTGGCGATCAGTGACTTATAAGTGGACTGCGATAGTGCGGCGGACAATCTGATACTTACTGTATGCTGAGGCGAACTAACTGTCACTGACATTAATAGTGATATTAAAGTAGAACTATAGGCAAAACTTTATTTTTCTCATTTTGGATAGAGCAAGGTTATTTTTTCGCCATCTGTGTCCCATCGTGGAGATTTCCCTTCGCTTCCTCTCTCATAGAAAAATAGGAAGTGAGAGGAAATGACTACAAATTAAAGGAATTCCTTGGGGACCCCCAGGTCACCAGAACTAGTGTCCCCATTTGAAAATCCCCCCTCTATTACTTTTCTGGGGACAACCCAAAAATGCAGATTTTCTTTTACTTTCATTTTAAATGATAATGGTAAACAGAACAAATAGAGAGGGTGAATCTCCCAAAGTAGGGCACAGAAAGCAATAAAAACGGACAAGCATTCTAATCCCTCTCCACCCTATTCAAAACAAAACAAAAAAATTGCCTTTAGTTATACTTTAATACAGTCATCAGAAATAATACTATACACTGGCTGGAAAGGAGGTACCATCTAGGGAAGGCATGTCCAAAGTCCGGCCCGCGTTTCGGTTTGATGTGGCCCCCACTTGGGATTTACATATACATTCTAATGTGGCCCCCCAAGTATATCTGTGTGTTATTTATTTTCTTGGATTCATCTTCAGCATGACAAATCCCGAGCGCCGCTCTCATTGTTAGGATGGGCGTGTACACAAGTGTATTTGCCAGAGCCGCTGTGACATTTCCCCGATCACAGTACCTGTGATTGGCTCTGCGTGCTGTCAGCTTCATAGCGGCTCTGGCAAATAGACTTGTCAACACGCCCAGCTACACGCCCCGCTCATCCTAACAAAGAGCGGCGCTCGGGATTTGTCATGCTGAAGATGAATCCAAAAAAAATTAAAAATAAAATAACACACGGATGTACTTGGGGGGGCCACATTAGAATGTATATGTAAATAAATGCCCCGCTCATCCTAACAATGAGAGCGGCGCTCGGCACGCAGAGGCAGGGATTTTGGAAAATGTCACAGTGCCTGTGATTGGCGGTGGCGCTGTCATCTTCCTTGCGGGCTCGGCACATCTACTTGTGAACACGCCCGACCTTCCTTCCAGTCAGTGAGAGGGCTGGATGGCTGAAGGAGACTTCACTACAAAAATACACAAAAGTAAATGAAACACCCAAGCTCATCTTTAGTGAGAGGCACTAGCTGGCTGGCTACAGAAGGAAAGAATATTATTTTAAAAAAAGTACATAAAACACCCAAGCTCATAATTTGCATTTCATTTAAAGCCCCTTTCACACTGGGGCGGGAGGTGCGCTGACGGTATAGCGCCGCTATACCGTCGGAATTGCGGTGGTATTCGGCCGCTAGCGGTGCAGTTTTAACCCCCATTAGCGGTCGAAAAAGGGTTAAAACCACCCACAATGCGCATTGCCGGCGGTATAGCCGCGGTTTCCCATTGTTTTCAATGGGAAGGAGCGGTGGAGGAGCGGTAAACACACCGCTCCTCTCACCGATCCAAAGATGCTGCTAGCAGGACTTTTGGAGCGGTCCTGCTAGCGCACCGCTCCAGTGTGAACGCCCTCGGGCTTTCACATTGGAGAAACAGCAGCCGCTGTTTAGGGTCGGTTTGCAGGCGCTATTTTTAGCGCAATAGCGCCTGCAAACCGCCCCAGTGTGAAAGGGGTCGTAATGGTTCAAAGAAAGTCAGATAAAATGGTCGGCCCTCACGCATGTTCACCTCATGAAATCTGGCCCTCTTTGAAAAAAGTTTGGACACCCCTGATCTAGGGCAATCAAGGGGTTAAATGTATGCCTAACTATATGTAATATGCATAAGGTGTGCTGCTTTTACTAATAGATCTCTAATTTTCAGGATGAGTAACAGAGATGGCTCCCTGTGTACAAAGCTCTTGAATGTCAACACAGAGCTCTGGGCTGTGGTTGTACACCTACCGAACACACCATAGCTGAATGACAGCTACAGCACGGCTGGCTAGTTCTGGGAGGGCATACATTGACGTGATGCTAAACTAACTTTCCTGTGTGCCCCCTGGGGCGCGCACACGGAAGTGTCTGCGATTGCCGGGTCCTCGGGACCCAGTGCATCACGGATCGGGGTAAAGGGCCAATTACAGCGGTACAGTGTGTTAGGAGAGGAGGGAGCCAGTGCAGCAGCATAAGTGGGCTGGATCTGGAGTACCCACAGTGCGGATTTGTGCCTCATCCTGGCCCATCCATGCCACATCAGTGCTCATCCATGCGCCATCCGTGCACATCCATGCCACATCAGTGCTCATCCATGCCACATCAATGCTCATCCACACCTCATAAGTGCTCACTTTTGCGTCATCATTGCTCATCTATGCTCCATCAGTGCTCATTCATGCTCATCCATGCCACATCAGTGCTCATCCATGCCTCATCTGTGCTCATCCGTGCTCATCCGTGCCACATCAATCCTCATCCATACCTCATCCATGCCATATCAGTGCTCATTCATGCCTCATCTGAGCACATCCATGCCCCATCAGTGCTCATCTATGCCACATGTGTGCTCATCCATGCCACATCCATGCCACATGTGTGCTCATCCATGCCACATCCATGCCACATGTGTGCTCATCCATGCCACATCAGTGCTTACCCATGCCACCAGTGCTCATTCGTGTCATATCCATGCCACATCAGTGATCATCCATGCCACATCAGTGATCATCCATGCCACATCAGTGATCATCCATGCCACATCAGTGCCACATTAGTGCTCATCCATGCCTCATTCATACTACATCAGAGCTCATCTTTTTTAAATCATAGCACAAAAAAATAAAAAACCCAGTGGCGATTAAATACAACCAAAAGAAAACTTTGTGTGAAAAAAAAGGACACAAATTTCATATGGGTACAGTGTTGCATGACTAATTGTCACTCAAAGTGTGAGAGCGCTAAAAACAAAAAATTGGTCTGGTTAGGATAGGGGCAAAAGTGCCCAATGGGCAAGTGGTTAAAGTGCATCTACAATGAAAACGAGATTACGCCAATTTAACCACTTGTCCCCCGCCCACTGTCAATTGACGGCGGGCGGAGGATACTCTCGTTCTGGGAGGACTTCATATGACGTCCTCCCTTTAAAAAGAGCTAGGAAGCGCGCGCTTGAAGCCAGCGGCGCGTTCACGAGGCCCCGGTGCGCGTGCCCGGCGGCCGCGATTGCCGCCGGGCACCCGCGATTGCCCGGGAAACGAGCAGGAAAGTGGGTCTCTGTGTGTAAACACAGAGATCCACGTCCTGTGAGGGAGAGGGGACCGATGGTGTGTCCCTTGTACATAGGGACAACCATCGGTCACCTCCCCCAGTCAGTCCCCTCCCCCCACAGTAAGAACACATTGAGGGAACATATTTAACCCCTTCCCGCCCCCTAGTGGTTAACCCCTTCCCTGCCAATCACATTTATACAGTAATCAATGCATTTTTATAGCAGGGATCGCTGTATAAACGTGAATGGTCCCAAAAATGTGTCAAAAGTGTCCGATGTGTCCGCCGCAATATCCCAGTCACAATAAAAAATCGCAGATCGCCGCCATTACTAATAAAAAAATAAAAAAATAAAAATGCTATAAATCTATCCCCTATTTTGTACACGCTATAACTTTTGCGCAAACCAATCAATACGCGCTTATTGCGATTTTTTTTTTTACCAAAAATATGTAGTAGAATACGTATCGGCCTAAACTGAGGAAAATTTTATTTAAAAAAAAAAAATGGGTATTTATTATAGCAAAAATTAAAAAATAGTGTTTTTTTTCCAAACTGGACGCTCTTCTTTTGTTTATAGCGCAAAAAATAAAAACCGCAGAGGTGATCAAATACCACCAAAAGAAAGCTCTATTTGTGGGAAAAAAAGGACGCAAATTTCGTTTGGGAGCCACGTTGCACGACCGCGCAATTGTCATTCAAAGTGTGACAGCGCTGAAAGCTGAAAAATGGCTTGGGCAGGAAGGGGGTTTTCGTGCACAGTAGGGAGGTGGTTAACCTGCATGGGATGTGTGCCAAGAAAAAGCCTTTGATTTCCAAAAACTATTAAGCCCTGTACACACGATCGGATAACCTATGGATTTTCGTCCGATGGATTTGTCCATCGGAAATCCGATGAAACTGTTTTTCATCAGTCTTGCCCACACACCATCAGTCCAAAAACCGACCGTTCCAAACGCGGTGACGTAAAACACTCCGATAAGCCGAGAAAAATGAACTTTAATGCTTCTGAGCATGCGTCGACTTGATTCTGAGCATGCGTGGGTTTTTGATCCGATGGACTTGCCCATAGACGATCAGAGTTTTCGATCGGTTTTTTATCCATCGGAAAAATTTAAAACATGTTCTATTTTTTAAAACCGATGGAAAAAAGACCGATGGGTCCCATACACGATCGGTTGGTCTGATGAAAACCATCCATCGGACGGTTTTCATCAGTCAAACCGATCGTGTGTACAGGGCTTCAGAGTATGACTACAACTTGCCATTGAAAATACAGATAAAGACCATCTCTTCTGGAACAATGTCGTCACAGATTAGCAGCTTGCCACAGATCAATAGGCATGCTAGAACATGCAGTTACGGTACATAGCTTTAACTTGCAAGGCTCTAAGGTTATCTATTATCCCACAAAACTGATTATTCACATGTTGCCGATTTGATTAGCTACACGCCAATCCCAGCCAAGTCATCCCCCTTTCTATTTAAACCACATTCATTCCCTCAGGCATGGCCAATAGTGTCTCTAGCATCCTTGACTTTCTTAGTGACCCTAAGATTTCTAATGTTTCTGTAGCCAGATCCCCTCCAGATCCCCCCTTTGCCCAGTGAATTCACAAGTGTCTTCCAGAGCCCTCCAGTGTGATCTCCATACCCTCAGTGTTGTCTCCATGTGCTTTCCGGGGTGGTCTCTCAGCTGGAAACTTATAAGAATTGACACGGAAATACCTGAATTTAGCTCTGATTGCTGGGTCATTACCAAAATGTTTAGATCTTCAGAATATCTACTCGCTATCGGCACCTGTGTCTGCAGTCCGCTTCAGTGTCTACCTGTGTATTCCTAGTCTGTTTTCTGCTCTGTATCCCCAAGCATTTTTGCCTGTTCCTATTTGTATCTTCATTACTATTTCTTCTTAGTTGTCATGTGTGCCTTGGACACTGCTACCCAGTTCCAGTGCCTCTGTTTTCTTGCATCCTGCCAGCTTGGGCAGTACTACCTACTGACCTGTAATCCTAACATCTCAAAGATTTATACCCACATTCACAGTAGTTGCTTGCTCAGGCACAACCTGTGAATCGGCTGCAGGGCAACCCATCTCCACCCTCAGGAGCTCTGAAGAAGACAAGGTAGTTTTCTAGAATCTGCACCTTCGGCTATATGTGCAACCACAATGGGTTCTCCATTCTCAGTACCAATAGGTATGCCCCTGTCCTAGACACCTCAAGTAACCCCAACTATGTTGTGTGGACTTGCATTCTCTGTGACTCGAGTGCACCTCTATGTTCTTCATAAATTTGGTTACCCCTGTTTTCCTGTAAGCTCAACATTCCACTGCTGTCTCCCTGTGAGCCTGCAGGAAACAGATCCTGGTATAGAGCACCAGGAAAAAAAAGGTTACTATAGTAACAAACGGACCATACCAGAGTGAATCTAAAAAAATCAGATTTATTGATTGACAAAATATGGCACAATGTAAAATATAAGCCAAAAGGATGATGACACAGCTTCACAACAGCAAAGGTTTCCACATCTATACAGTACTGAGTACATAGAGTGTAGACACCAAACACAAAACATGATAGCATGGACACACATGAAAAAGAAACGTCCGGACACCTTATAGCAACACACAGGCAGGATGTCTGGCAAAATATTTGCCTAGTTATAGAAATAAAAGTGGGAAATTCCTGTAAGAAAAGACAACATGTCTGTGTGTGGCCCCAGGAAAGAAAAGAAAAACCAGCTGGTGGATGCTAAATAGCAATGGCTGAGATTGGCTAAGATAGGGACGGTACTGTAAGGGAGGTGAATTACAAAATGGAATATGTGGCAGGGGAACCAATATGTCCTTAAGTGCTAGAAGGCAAGTACATATGGAGTGACGGCCCCATTATAACAGTACTATTGCTGAAAAGTCTGGGAGTGTACAGTCTGTTAATCCAGATCCGGTTGCTCAGATATAGTATACTGTGGGCTATACTTAGCAGCTGAAGATATAGTTCCTCTGAGAGAAAAAAAAAAAGACCTGCTAACTGTACTGGGGTGTATGTCCTGGATAGACTAGAACCCCAGTAATACAATACAGGCAGGTTAAAGTACGTTTGGCCTCGGTGGTAAAAGTTCTACATGTTTATATGAAATCAGACCAGTGTAGGGAGCGTCCAGTCACTAGTGACCATAAATATGTTTGTGGGGAATATTTTACAGTTCCTGTACTGCAGATGCACGCTGATAACGGTCTCTCTGTTTCCTGATGCAAGAGTAGCGCTTGGCAGTGTCACAGGTAGAAATGTGAGCCAAATCACCATCTCCAGAGTGCCGTGCAGCGCCTCCCTTTCGTCTTCCGTATCCCTCACTCAGCTGGCTTTCCCGTTTACCCAAGGACAAAATATAGGCAGACAGTACATTTACAATACAACACAATACAAGGGGAGTCAGAGAGCCCTGCTCATTAGAGTTTAAGCATGGCAGACACTGCAAGTTTTTTTTCGTTCAGTCCTGAGGGGCCCAGGAGGAGCTCTCTGTACTAACTATGCAATGATAGTACAGTGATGTCCCCGCTGAGCTATTGTGTTCTGACAGGGGGGGCTCCCCCCCCACCCGCCAGAGCACACCGGTCAGCGCTTGTAGCCATTGGCTGCCAGAGCTGATCGAGTGCTGATCAGATGCTGGTTTTCCAGCATGCCCGTTAGACAGAAGTCGCGGTTTGGCCAGCTCCTGTCAGACAGGCTGATGTACACACGGGCCAAAAATGTCAGCTGGTTTATGTGGAACCGGCCGATATTCGGTCCGTGTGTACAAGGCTTTACAACCTAACAGGGAGGGCTGAAGAGAATGGTTTGGTTGGTATTCTGGGACAAGGTTAGCACTGTAGCTATAATAAATACATTTGCATTTACTGAAAACACAGTAATGAATTAGAAAAAAAGGCATACCTTTGTTCTTCTTGAATAGATTCAAATCCAACAAGTTCCACATGTTTTTTTCCAACCACCATTTTTTCATTCCATTCATCATTTGTGCCATATCGCTTAATTAATGCAGTTAGGAAACTGACACCAAAATTAGCTTTTTTTGGCCTAATAAAAGAGCCTCCTGTAGGATGCCTAAAATATTTAAAGCAGACAAACAAGGCATTTTAGGTGGTAAATTATAAGCAATATTTTAAAGTTATCATATTGGGGATTAAACCATTAGTCATACAGAGAGAAAAAAACTACTACTGGGTTTCCTACAAGTAAGGTAGATGGAGAAATACCAGGACATTGTATTCTGACACCAGGACTCTCCTCTGTCAGAATACACCGATTAGAGCTGCGCGATTCTGGCCAAAATGAGAATCCAATTTTTTTTGCTTAGCATAAAGATCACGATTCTCTTACGATACTCGCGGCGTAAACTCTTTCACATTATACAAAAAAAATTTGGGCCAACTTTAGTTAGTTTTAGTTATTTTTTTTTAAAATTCATTAAAGTAATTTTTTCCCCAAAAAATTACATTTGAAAGACCGCTGTGTGACATAAAATATTGCAACAACCACAATTTTATTCTCTAGGGTCTCTACTAAAAAAATAGGATTTTTATAACAGCTTACCTGTAAAATCCTTTTCTTGGAGTACATCACGGGACACAGAGCGACATAGTCATTACTAATGGGTTATATAGATACCTTCAGGTGCTGGCACTGGCAACTTCCAAAACCGGAAGTACCCTCCCCTATATAAGCCCCTCCCATCCGGGAGCACCTCAGTTTTGTAGCAAAGCAATAAGTGTCCCTAAAGAGGGGTGGGAGCTCTGTGTCCCGTGATGTACTCCAAGAAAAGGATTTTACAGGTAAGCTGTTATAAAAATCCTATTTTCTTTCTCGTACATCACGGGACACAGAGCGACATAGTCATTACTAATGGGATGTCCTAAAGCAATGCCCAACGAGGGGGGGGATACCCCATACATAAGCTGAGCGCTATCAGACATGAGGATCTTTTGCGGCCTGCAACACACTGCGCCCAAAGGCGACATCCTCCTGACTTCTAACGTCCACCTGGTAGAACCTAGTAAACGTGTGTACTGAAGACCATGTTGCGGCCTTACAGATTTGAGCCAGGGAGGCCTGGTGATGCGCTGCCCATAAAGTTCCAACTGCTCTCGTGGAGTGCGCTCTAACTTTGAACGGAGGCGGTCTCCTTCTTAAGCCATAGGCTTGCATAATGACCTGTTGAATCCACTTGGCTAAAGTAGATTTTGACGCTGCCTGACCCTTTCTGGGGCCTTCCGGCAGAATAAACAAAGTATCCGTTCTGCGAATCTGAGCAGCGGCTTTTAGATAAGCTTTAACTGCTCTTACTACATCCAAAGAATGCAATAACTTTTCCTCTACCGAAGTAGGTTTGGGGAAAAAAGAAGGAAGAACCACATCTTGGTTCAAATGAAACCTCGATACCACCTTAGGAAGAAAGGCTGGATGAGGACGTAACACTACTCTGTCCTTATGGATAACCAGATATGGCTCCTTACAGGACATAGCTGCTAATTCCGACACTCTTTTAGCCAAACAAATGGCTACTAGAAAAATCAATTTCCTGGTGAGAACCAAAGAAATATGCTGTAATGGTTCAAATGGTTGTTTCTGTAGAACCGACAGAACCAAGTTTAGATCCCATGGACATATGGGAATATTAACCGGAGGACTAATACGCATCACTCCTTGTATAAAGGCTTTGACTAGTGAATGCGAAGCCAAGGGCCTTTGAAAAAATATTGACAAGGCCGAAATCTGACCCTTGATAGTACTCAAGGCAAGCTTCCTATCTACAGCCCATTGTAGGAAGTCCAGAATCCTACCTATTACGTATTTACGTGGATGCCATTTCTTGGCCTTACACCAGGCGATGTACGCCTTCCAGATTCTATAGTAGATCTGCCTGGATACCGGCTTCCTGGCATTGATCATGGTAGATACCACAGAATTAGAGAGCCCTCTCTTTTTTAGAATGTGGGCTTCAATAGCCAGGCCGTCAAACCTAGGGCTGGTAAGGAAGGGTGGTATATCGGTCCTTGCGAAGCAGGTCTGGACGACGTGGGAGAGTCCAAGGACTCCCCACTGACATTTTACAATCTCCGCGTACCACGCTCTTCGGGGCCACGCTGGAGCCACCAGAATCACTGGTTTCTTTTCTACCCTGATTCTGCGGAGTAATCGAGGTAACCATTGTGGCGGTGTGAATGCATATATCAGCTTGAACTGATCCCAAGGGAACACTAGGGCATCCGAGCCGCAAGCTAGGGGATCCCTTGTCCGAGAGACAAACCTGTCCACCTTTGCGTTGAATCTGGATGCTAGAAGATCTACATCCGATGTTCCCCACCGCTGACATATTGTCCAGAAAACCTCGGGGTGAAGGGACCCTTCCTCTGGGCATAATTGCTGGCGACTTAGAAAGTCTGCCTTCCAATTCTCCACTCCTGGAATGAATACCGCAGATATGGCTGGGACATATCTTTCTGCCCATTTCAGGATGTAATTTACTTCCCTCTGGGCTGCACGACTCCTGGTGCCCCCCTGATGATTGATATATGCCACTGCTGTGGCATTGTCTGATTGAATTCTGACAGGGGACCCTTGGAGTTTGGATTTCCATGCTACTAGGGCATACCGGGCTGCTCGTATCTCTAAGAGATTGATGGGCAGGGCCTTTTCTGCATCCGACCATCTGCCCTGGAGAGACTATTGCTCCAGTACTGCTCCCCAGCCTATAAGGCTGGCATCAGTAGTGACCACCTTCCAAGAAATCGGACTGAAGGATTTCCCTTTTTCCAGATTCTGGGGAACCAACCACCAACGGAGGCTCTTGCGAACGGAAGGGGACAAGGACATTGTAAGTCTAGGGCCTGAACTTTTTTGTTCCAGGCTGACAGTATGGCCCCTTGCAAATTCCTTGAATGGAATTGACCGTAGGGTACTGCTTCGAATGATGCCACCATTTTTCCCAGCAGCCTCATGCACAGGCGTATGGACGGCTGTCTTTTTTGTACCCACTAAGTGGATCAAATCTTTCAAAGACAACACCTTTCCTCGAGGCAAGAATATTTTTCTCTGGCCTGAATCCAACCTTAGCCCCAAGTATTCCAGACTTTTGACTGGTTTTTAGGGCTGACTTGTCTCGGTTGATAATCCAACCGTGAGATTCCAGACACTTGATTGTCTTGTGAACGACCACGTCTAGTTTTTTCACTGAGTGGTCTATCAGCAACAAGTCATCTAGATATGCCATTATCATTACACCTTGTGTTCTTAGATTGGCCAATAAAGGGCCAGAATTTTTGTAAACACTCGTGGTGCTGTGGCCAAACCGAAGGGTAAGGCTCTGAACTGAAAATGGCGCCCTTCTACTGCAAAGCGTAGAAATTTTTGGTGGACTGGAAAGATGGGAATGTGCAAATAAGCATCTTTGATGTCGATCGCGGCTAACCAATCCTCCCCTTGTAGGGCAGTAGCCACCGATCGGATCGACTCCATCGGAAAGTCCTGATATACAGGAATTTGTATAGCCCTTTTAGAATTAATATGGGCCTCCCGTCCGCGTTTGCTTCGGGACTGTAAAGAGGTTTGAGTAAAACCCGAACCCTCATTCTTCCAGGGGAACCTCCATAATTACTCCTTGGAGCAATAGTTGTTCTAGTGCCAACAGGAGGGACTCTCTCTTCCGGGGATCCCTTGGCACGTTTTACCTCAAAAATGGGAAGGAGGAGAGTCTTTTAACTCCAAACTGTATCCCAAACATACTGCGGAGAGCACCTATCTGTCTTGATCGTGTCTCGCCAGGTCTCTTGCGAACAACTGGAGTCCTCCCCCCACCCGACTGAGTGGGGGCAACCCTTCAATGAATTTAACTTTGGGGGAGGTTTTGTACCTCCCCTGACCCAGGGTTTCTCATTACCCTGCTATTGTCCCTGTTTTTTACCCCCGGGAATTGACCGAGGAGGCCGTCGGAACTGTTACACAGCCGATGCCCCAGGGACTGGAGAAGCAGGCCTCTTAAAGAGGGACCTCTAACTCTGTTTTTAACCGGCAAGAGCGTATTTTTACCGCTGGAAATTTTCTGGATATATTTGTCCAGGTTTTCCCTGAATAAGCGTTCACCATGAAATGGGACGCTAACCAGCCATTCTTTACAGGGAGCTTCAGCAGACCAGTTTTTGAGCCATAGAAGCCTACGCATATGTACTATAGACAGCGTAAGGCGGGAGGCCTGATGGACTGAATCCTTTATGGCGTCAACCGCAAATCCTAAGGCTCTAGGTAGATCAGCTAAGGCAAGGCCTGCTGATCTGTCAAGTCCCTCAAGACCTGTTTCAACTGATCCTTCACTGCTTAGCAGACCTCACTGCTGGTTGTGTCACCAAGCTTGCTGTAGAAAGAAGCAGACTTTCATAAGGACTCCAATCTTTTATCTATTGGGTTCTTGAACATTTGGACATTATCCACTGGACATGTCAGTGATTTATACATACAAGAGATGGCTGCGTCCACTGTAGGGACCTTCGATTTTTTTTTTTTCTTTTGATGAACTTATCCTCCATGGGATAGACCACCGGAAATCTCTTGGGGGAATAAATATTTTCTCAGGACGTTCCCAATCCTGGTAAATGAGCCCTTTCAGTAAAGGGTGAAGTGGAAAAGAACAGACAGTCTGGGGGCTTCTAGCGACCCCCAACGAGGACACAGTAGTGGTTGATGGTTCCGCAAGGTGCATTTTTAAATGCTGATCGGACCATGTTAGTCAGAGACTGAACCCATAATCTTTCAGCTTGAGATGCTGAGAAAAGGTTCCCCCACTGTTGATTCCTCTATAACAGAATCAACCTTATCCTGATCCCCTTCAGGCAGGTCGATCCCTGTATGGGACTGTTGCTCTGCTAACAGGCACTCTGAAGGAGGAGACGGAGATCGGGCGTGCTTTCCCTGACAGGGAGGCAGCGATCAATGTTGACAATCTCTCTCTAATCCTCCCAGAGCTGAGGAAAAAACCTCCTCTGTTACATACACAGGAGCAGGTGAACTGAGGACAGCCACAGTACCAAGTACCCCTGCGGGGTCTCTACGGTCACTTACCTCTGAACTTCAGGGGAGACTGGTGCAGCAGAAGCATGCCCAAGATCCTCAGAGCCCGATGAGACCCCCTTCGCTTCCTGGAAGATTCAGTTCCGGAGCTTCTGGACGGCATATTCCTAAGCCTAAAGCTGAGGTATTCCAGCCGCAATACACCACTTTTACTGAGAATAGTCTAGCACAATTTGCTGCTATATCACAGTTGGTGTCTACTAAAGTGCCTTTCTAGGGGATGCCTGCATCAACCGCCTCTGTGTGCCTTTAGACTGTTGCTAGCTCTGTCTGTGCACTTCAATAGCCAGCTATAATGTGCTTTAAAACACGCTGGACGCCCACACATGCGCAGTAGCGCCGCGGCGCACACCTGAGCGTCATCCACCCGCTCCGCCCCTTTTTCCAGATCGCCTCTATATATAGAGGCGCGTGCACGCGCGCGGGCACGTGCGCCTTCGGCGCCTTTTTTGAAAACAATAAGGAGCTAGATGGGAGCCAGGGTCCCTTTGCCGCAGGGCCCGGGGATGGATGAGCGCAGCAACAGGGCAGAGGAGACAGCTTCCCAGCAGAGAACATACCAACTGCCTGGATTTGATTCTGGAAGAAAAAAATCCACATTACAAGAAAAAGAACCATAGCGGCCTCTAGTGTCTAACACAGGTACCGCGGTCTTACATTTTTTTTTTTCTTGCCTACTATTAAAATGTTTACATTTTCTCAGTAGTAACAGGCATACACAGAATATTAGCGGGAATACCTTAGGTAACAGGCAGAAAGACAAAATAGGCTTGGGGGTCCCTCAATAGAACCAAGTTCCCGAGGGCCCCCACTTACCTTTTCCTTGCCGCAGGACTCTGTTTGGTCCACAGAAGCCCAAACTTCACCTATCACGGCAGGCATTGTAATCAAACCTTCAGGGACCGGGTTCCCAAGGATTCCACTCCCCTGGACCTGTATAGCACCCTGCACAGAAAACATCTTGGTCGTGGGTATGACCAGAGCTCTGGATCCCAGGGTCCAGCCCTCCTAAGAGAGGCATTACAGGCAAAACCTTGCTCTTCTCTTGCAAGGCCCGGGTACCGACCGTTTAGCTATGAAGCTTTTTTTGGTCGGATCCGGAATAGCTTACTGAGGCCCAAAAGAACCTGTACGCAAGCTCAGTGAAAAACACATGTTACTTCTTGGCCAACACCTTAGACACTGGCAAAAAACTGAGGTGCTCCCGGATGGGAGGGGCTTATATAGGGGAGGGTACTTCCGGTTTTGGAAGTTGCCAGTGCCAGCACCTGAAGGTATCTATATAACCCATTAGTAATGACTATGTCACTCTGTGTCCCGTGATGTACGAGAAAGAAATGTATATATAATGTTTTGGGGTTCTAAGTAATTTTCTAGCCAAAAAAATTATTTTAACTTGAAAACAACAACTGTCAGTAAAAGGTTTAGTGTTTAAGTGGTTAAACGTTCCTAATTTACATACAGAAGTCTATTCCTTTGATGTAAAAGACAAATTGATACAATGTTTAGACTTAACATTCCACTGATAAAGAATGTTCTAAAATTTGTCAGACTGTCCAGACTTTTACTTTTGATGGTAGAAAGCAGAGAGAAAATTCTCTGCATACCAAAGATCGGGAAACAGTTTGTCAAGATCGCAACGGGGAAAAAAATAGCGATAACGATTCTTGACGATTTTAATCGTGCAGCTCTAACACTGATGAGGGGCTACAGCTGCAGAATGACAAACATTTTCCAACATTCCTGTTCAGCAGAAGTTCATCTATGAGATGTAAAACTTCTGGAAATGTTCGTTTTTTCCTGGAAAAAAATGAAATGTTCAGGAAAAATTGCAAAAAATAAGATAAAAATTCAGTGTGGAGTAGTTTTACATACTGAAAGTTATTTTGTTACACCAGGAATGTGAAATGCCCTGTATATAAAAGTATTATGCTTGAAATAAAAGTACAGTTTATTCAGTAAATAAACTAAACTTGCTCTTAGCAGAAATTGCACTGTGGAATGGTTCCCAAAAGAAAAAAAAAATTACCTGACCATACTATAGGTGGCCATTATGCTATGGTGTTGGAGAACATTAATAGGAATAATTTGAAGGATAAAAGATAAACAAATTTGTCAGACAAATTTACCCTCTTATCTGCCAATTAAGGCCTGAGAGGACAGAAACTATCATCTACTGCAGTGTTTCTCAACCTTTTTCCAGTCGGGGCACCCTTAAAAAGTATTTTCGGTCTTGAGGCACACCAGTCCAAGGCTTGGTTCACGTTACTGTATGTCGCGGAACATGGCCAAAATCACTCTCGTTCCTGACACAGACAAATGCTCTGATCTTTAGGGGTGCCATTAATTCTTAAAGGAGAAGTATGGGATAGGTTAAATAACTAGTACATATTACATTAGTCACATATCAGCTAATCTTTTTTCCTACCGCTTAGTTTTTACGGCATGTGCACATAAACTTTCCTTCAGCTGGCAAAAACAGTCCATTTTCAGTTTGAAAAGTTCTCAGGGGATGTAAACATCTCCACCAACACACCCCCCGCCTCTGTCTCCCCTCCTCTAAGAGACGTGGCTGTGCTGTGAACGAGCACGTTGGTCACATGGTTCTTTCTGTTTCCATAGTAATAGGAACTCACATAGGAAATAGAAGCTGACTGCTTGGCCAGATCGAATGTGCCTCTAATCTACTGCTGAGAATATGAGATAACACTTTCAAGGACTTCTCAGGAATCTTGAGAGCTCCCTCCTTCCCGCCCCCCTCCTTCCTTCTGTGGACACTAGTTGCTCTGCTGCTCTTATCCGGTCACTTCACACACACACACACACACACACACACACACACAGGCACTCAGAGCTCTTCCTCCTCACATACACAGTGTACACACAGAGATACAGCTTAGACCTGCTCATTGCTTACACAGACAATGCCTTGATATTCACACTGTGTATACTGCTTTCATAGCATGTTACATGTTACACACAGAATATGGGTGTAGCCTGTAACATGTTATGAAAGGTAAATTTTCCTATTACTAAGGGATGTGCGTTACATGGAAACAAAAACCAGCACATCCCTGTTGACAGGACAGAGCTCTGCATTCTTTACATTCACAGAGCTCTGCCTTGTCACCCTCTTTGCCGATCAGTGGGTGCCAGAGGTCAATAATTGGCCCAGAACCTTCTGATCAGCCGGCGAGGTAGCAACACACATGCGTGGCCCCCACCTGGAAGTGCTGGGTCGCGTATCCAGTACGTGATCTAGCATGGGAGAGCCGCTTTGTTGCCGTACTCCTATATGAGACGGTCACAAAGCAGTTAGGGCACTTTCACGCCAAGCCGTGCCGGGCATCAGTGGTAAAGCGCCGCTATTTTTAGCCCCACTTTACTAGTGGCCGCTTTTTAACCCTCGCTGGTGGCCGAAAAGGGGTTAAAAGTGCCCGCAAAGCGCCGCTGCGCTTTGGCGGCACTGCCCATTGATTTTAAAGCGCCTCAAAAGATTCTGCTTGCAGGACTTTTTTTTTACGTGTTCTGCCAATGCACCACTCCAGTGTGAAAGCACTCAGGCTTTCACATTGGAGTGACAAGAGAGTCGCTTTACAGGCTCTATTTTTAGCGCTATAGTGCCTGTAAAGCGCCTCAGTGTGAAAGGGGTCCTAACCACTTCAGCCCCGGACCATTTGGGGTGGTCAAAGACCAGGCCACTTTTTGCGACTCGGCACTGCATTGCTTTAACGGACAATTGCGCGGTCGTGCGACATGGCTGCCAAACAAAATTGACGTCCTTTTTTTCCCACAAATAGAGCTTTCTTTTGGTGGTATTTGATCACCTCTGCGGTTTTTATTTTTTGCGCTAGAAACAGAAATAGAGCAACAATTTTGAAAAAAATTCAATATTTTACTTTTTGCTATAATAAATATCCCCAAAAAATAAATAATTATTTTTTTTTTGCCTCAGTTTAGGTCGATACGTATTTTTGTACATATCTTTGGTAAAAAAAATAATCGCAATAAGCGTCTATTGATTGGTCTGCGCAAAAGTTATAGTGTTTACAAAATAGGGGATAGTTTTATCGCATTTTTATAAAAAAAAAATTTTACTAGTAATGGCGGCGATCAGTGTTTTTTTCCTGACTGCGACATTATGGCGGACACATCGGATACTTCGGACACATTTTTGGGACCATTGTCATTTTCACACGGATCAGTGCTATAAAAAATGCACTGGTTACTGTGAAAATGACACTGGCAGTGAAGGGGTTAACCACTAGGTGGCGCTGTAGGGGTTAAGTGTTCCCTGCATAGTGTTTCTTACTGTAGGGGGGATGGGCTCTGTGTCACATGACACTGATCACCGCTCCGAGTACACGGAGCCGAGATCAGTGTCATTCACTAGTCAGAGCGGGGAGATGCTTGTTTACACAAGCATCTCCCCGCTCTATACCTAAGTGAGACGATCACGGGGATCCCTATGGCGATCGAGTCTGCGGTACCCGCGGTCCGACTAACGGGGAAGGCGGCAGGTCCGCCGGCAGCGCGCGCGACCACATGGCAGACATTTAAAGGGCCACGCACAGGTACGTGATTATACCTGTCCGTGCCATTCTGCCGACGTATATATACAGTGGGCGGTCCTTAAGCAGTTAAAGTAACATATGGCACCTTCCTATACGCGGAGATAAAATGCAACATGTTTGCATTTTTTCATAACCTCAGGCTGCATTTTAGTGCAAAAAGGGCAAATATTAAAAACCAATCACAGCTGATCATCGCGTGAACCAGAAAGTGCCGGTCAACGGCATTTCTCGGTTTGCGCTGACAGGGAGAGCCGATCGGCGTCGCTCCTTGTTAGAGGGGGGGGGGTCTGTGCTGATAATCAGCACATTGATCATCAGCACAGCCCCCTCAAATGTACAAATCACCTGCAAACCAGTGCCCAGCAGTGCCCCAATAATAAAACTCTGCAACTGCCCACCACAGTGCCAATCCCTGCCCACCACAGTGCCAATCACTGCCCAGCAGTAACACCTGTCAGTACCTCATTATCAGTGCTGCCCATCAGTGCCACCTGTCAGTGCCAATCAGTACCGCCCATCACAGCCGCCTGTCAGTGCCCATCAGTGCTGCATATCAGTGCTGCCTATTGGTGCCCATCAGAGCTGCATATCTATTGGTGCCCATGCAGTGTAGACTTGTGCACAACGGAAAAATTTGTTTAGTTTCGGTTCGTTTCTTTTCGGTCCTGTTGATTCGTAATCGTTCGTAATTTTGCTAGACGGATTTTTCGTGTTCAGACTAATTCGTATTTTCGCAAGCGACATTTTTCGTTGAATCGGAATGATTCGTATTAATGTAAGCCTTATTTTTTGTTGATTTATGATTCGTACTTTCGGTAGAGTACATTGTTTTTCGTTGATTCTGGACACAACTCCTACTTTCGTAACTTTTTTTGGCTTCGTTGATTCGTAATTTTCCGTGTCTCTCTCACAACGACGCTGCCTATTATGCCTAATGTGCTTCGAATGGATTTGTACTTCTCTAAATACATAGCGGTTATTTGTAATGATTCGAAATCTCGTATTTTACTTTAGTTTTTTACATGCGGCTATAGCCTCCGCCCCTGTACACCATTTTGAGAGGGAGTTCAGCACGGTGAGGGAGAAGCAAAGAGCAGAGTGTTATTGTGCTTCGAATGGATTCGTACATTCGTAACTTTTTTCATAACGAATTATGCCGAAGACATTCGGGCATTCGCTATTTGCGATATAATTTATTTCGGATTCGGTTTTATTCGTAATTGCTTTGTTCGGAAATTCGAATGCTTCCGAATGTCCGAAAGTTGCTAAATTCGGACGAATTTCGATTCGTTACGAAACTAACTGCACAAGCCTAATGCAGTGCAAGGGCCGGTTCACACTGCTGCGTGGTGCAAAATCGCATGCGATTTTCACCGCACTGCAGTGCAAATCACATGCGATGCAATTTCAGCCATACAGATAGTATGGCTAAAATCGCATCGCATTTGGACTAAACTCGCAAATGACCCTTTTTTTGGTTCACACCAGAATCGGATCAAATGGGTGTTCACACCTATGCAATCCGATTCATGTCCGAACTGACAGTTCGCCCTGTGATATGCGAGCTGAAATGGGGTGTCATTAACATTGTATTGACACTCCCCAGCAGTTCGCATATGGCAGTGTGAACTGCCGTGCGAGTCGGGTGCGATGCGGGAACCCGCAGTGGATTTGCAGGGTTTCCGCATCGCACTAGTGTGAACCCAGCCTAATACAGCAATACAAATGTAAGGGGGATGTAATCCTGCAATACTCTATTTACAATGAAGGAAACATTATTGCTATAAGGGTATTAGGTATACACTAATTATGGGGGATCTGTCCATATGTCTGAGTAGCTCTGTATGATGGAGATGTGAATGGAAGGTTTCATTGTCTCATAAAAATAGCTTGATTCACAAGGTTGGCTCTGATTTCATTTCACTATACCAGTAATGCATGGAATTCCTGTGTGCTGTAAATTCCAAAAGTGTAATCTTCTTTAAAAATATATTCTTTTCACTCTGATAGATAGAAATATATTGTGTAGATTCTCATACACGGCACTATCAGTGACTTCTTCCTTACAGCCACTGAAGGGCTGTTCTCTCCTGGATTCCTCTGACGAACGGAACAGGCTGAAGAGGAGAAGGGAGGGGGAGGAGGGAGGAGTGAGAAGGGAGGGGGGAGCAGCTATGCTCTGTGAAGTCTCGGGGATGAGCAGAGAGAAAAGAGAGGACATCAATCAAGCAAAATGACAGGAAAGGGGGTGGATCAAGACTTCATATCCAGGCCATTGTCGGGATGATGCTGTATGAAAGTCTGTAGAACCTCCCACAGGTATTTAGCTAAATTTTAACAGAATGGGGGCACTTCTGAGAGGGCTGGAAAGGTTTATAGATATTAGCAGCTCACATACAATAGATGTAAGCAAAAAAAAAGAAACCCATACTTCTCTTTTAATGGTACCTCACACATTGTAAAATGTGGGGTGCTTTAGGTGCAGTGCAATTAAAATAAAATGGTCAGGAACTTTTTCCCCTGGATTTGTTGTGGTTAGGGAAGTCCATTGAAATTAATGGGCTGCCCTAGACGCTGCATGCAGCCACACAGATGTGAACCAAGGGCTTGTTTACATGTCAGGTTCGAGGCGCCGTAAAACCACATGGTTGAGCTGTTTTTACCACCCCCAGCTTCTCCCCCTTTAGCTGTAGAGGCAGCAGTTGGGGGTGTACACATGCTGTGGCTGCAGCTGGAGGTATACCGAGGGTGCATGGGGCTGCACTGCAACTACCCCGCAACTGTGTGCATTGCATGGTTGCGATGTAGTGATGATGCATTTATGGGCTTAAACCAGGTGGTGACGAGGCAACATATTGCCTCTTTACCGCCTGTCAAATGCCACTGAAAAGCGATCAGTGCATGGATTGCTTTTCAGCGGAGCAGCAGTCCTCACAAACAAGCCCTACAAAAGCAGTTCTGATGGTACAAGAATGGGGGGGGGGGGGGGGCGGGAGTCAGGATTAAAAGTAACATACACACACACACACACAGACACATGCATACAGACACACACACAGACACATGCCCACGCGCACACACATACAGACACATGCGCACACACATACAGACACATGCGCACACACACATACAGACACATGCGCACACATGTACAAACACACACATGTACATGTACACACACACACACAGACAGACACTCAGATGCGCACACACAGACACATGTATAAAGCCCTTTTAAAACGAATGTAGCTTCTAACAAAGTTTCTTTCCAGTTTCCTCATTCAGCCGGGTACTGCACTCTAGGAGGAAGCAGAGAGCACAGCACACTCCCCTGCACTTTACTTTCACTTTTGAGGCTGACGGAGCTTCTCATAGTGCCGATGTATAGTTTTGGCAGGGGATCGGGAGATCGGGCTCATCTGACAGCCCTTCTCTCCCCTGATCCCGGGGCACACCTGAGAACCTCTAACGGCACACCAGGTTGCCGCAACACACTGGTTGAGAAAGGCTGATCTACTTTATTACAACAATCACCCAACTGTAGGAGGTACCAACTGAAGCCCACAAGCAAACTTAACTAGAGCCTTTACCTTGCAGTGCCCCCTAGTGGCAGAAATGCATTATTCTCTTGTTTAAATAGCTGCATTGAGAAGTACAGTGTTACTTGAATTGAATTCCAGGATTTGCTTGTCTTAAGCTGAGAGAACTTGCAATAATTTAAGACTATTCAAAACATTTTTTCCCAACTTTTCAGTTGTTCTCCAGGCCTTACCATCTCTAGGCCAGTTAAAAGGTAAAATAAATTTAAACTTGTAACAATGTTATATCCCCAATCCTTCTAGGTTTTAAATGTGGGTAAAGACTGATAAAAATTGAAGGAAGTCCGAGGAGACACAATGTTGTTAAAGTGTAACTAAAAGGACAACTTTTTTTGAGTTTTGGATAGAGTAGAGAAGGACTAGAACCCCTGCCAGTTTTTATTGCTGTCTGTGCCCCCGTTAGGGAGATTCATCCCCATTGTTGTTAAAGTGCAATTTGTTTTTTTTAAAGTGGTTCTAAAGGCAGAAGGTTTTTTACCTAATGCTTCCCATGCATTAAAGGTAAAAAAAAAAAAACTTCGGAGTGCAGCAAAACCCCCCCCCCCCCACACCACACACACACACATTCTTTTCTGAGCCCCATCTCAATCCACCAACGTGCATGAGAGAAGCGGCTCTCCCAGGTCTTTCTCTCTTCAGCGGCTCACACAGCAGCATGAATCAGAACCACAGCCAGTCAGCCAATGAGGAGAAAGCGGAGGGTGGAGCCAAGCCACACTGTGTGTGTGAATGGACAATGTTTATTCACATGAGCGTGGCTCGGGGGCGAGCCTGATCAAGTGCCCCCACAGCAAGAGGTTTGCTATTGGGGGCAATTGGCAGGGGGAAGAATCGGGCTGCTTTGTGTAAAACCATTGCATAGAGCAGGTATGTATAACATTTTTGTTATTTTAAAAAAAAAAGACAACCTTTACAATCACTTTAAAGTGGATGTAAACCCGATTGATGAAATTTGAGCTGGGCACATATATCTGCAGTGTTTTCTTCTCTCTATAAAGCACTATGTCCCATGGCTTTCCCCTGCTCCGTTCTTCCGTTATGAGCATGATAACTTCTGACAAGTTCAGTCAACTGTGATAAAACCAGTCTGCAATTTGTGTCAGGGTGGGTGCTATAAATAGTGTGGATGGTAAGTGCAGCACTAGTGAATAGCCTCATTGTAAGCTGTGGCTAAAAAGTGTTGGTAAAATGTGCACAATCTATATTATCTGTGAACCCTTGAAAAAGGGAAAATAACTAAACGCAATAATAACAATGTGCTAGTGTTGAAAAATATTGTCCAAGAACGCATCACAAAAAAATGCAGTAATCAGTGAAAACAATACATCAAGTAAATAAAGTGATTTTTATTTATTTTTTACCCTTCAGCATGAATCGCGTACAAGACTCCTTCAAGCAACTTTCAAGAGATCAAAGCAGCGCTCCTTTCATTATTCAGGTAAGTATTTTATATAAAACACAACAGTTTAGAAGAACAACATTCAGAAAAGACATCTCCCACCACCTCATCTCAACCTCCACCTCCCAAAATTACAAAAACTATCTGCCTTCTCCACTCCCAACACTTTCCTGTCATATAGCAAAACACAGTACAACTCGCTTAACACCCTTTACATTCTTCTTCAGACACGAAAAAACTTCCTTTCCTGTAACCACATCTTGCCTCCCAAACCACTTCTTTCACAATTGCAGACAAAATCGACCCCCTCCCCCTTACATCAGATCCACCACCGACCAAACCATATAGGCATAACTCAGGTGTGACATCCTTCACTTCCAAAACATTTTTCACAAAACCCACCAACCTGCCCCATACCTTTTTCACAAAATTGCATCAAAAAAAGACATGTTTCCATACCACCACATTCTTCCCTTACACACCTCTCACTCCTTACCAAAACACTTGCTTTCAGAAAAAACATTGTTAACAGACATTCGTAAAAGGACATCTAAACAATTTATTTTTGCTTGTTAGTCACCCCTTCGGTCTTTAAACTCCTCCAGCACACTTCTGTTTGTTTTGTCTTTAGGTCGGCAATGTTCGTAACCACCTCCTCCTTCCTTAACCATTTAACCAAAAGGGCTTTATTCATTGCACCCTCACCCAAGTCCTTCAGGCCATACTCATCATACCACTTCTTTATTTTGGTATAGTAGGGAGGGGGCACTAGGGCCACCGGTCTTGTCAAATCCCGAACCCCCACCCCCACCCCA
Organism: Rana muscosa; assembly: GCA_029206835.1. Taxonomy (NCBI): domain Eukaryota; kingdom Metazoa; phylum Chordata; class Amphibia; order Anura; family Ranidae; genus Rana; species Rana muscosa. Next base: position 360,340,826 of record CM055122.1, read on the forward strand.
CCACAAACCATCCCATCAAATATCGCATAAAGCACATTGCCCTTCCTCCACCTGTAAAAACTCCACCTGTAAAAACTTTATAATGTAATAGCCAGGAGTGCATCCCTAAAAAGGACTCGCTACTCTCTCCATTTTGGATCCCCAGAAAAACAGAAATAGAAGTCTGGTAAATTTCTGCACCCATCTTTTGTTGAAGGGAAAAATCACCCCAAAATAAAGCAGCAGGGGGAGACAAACTGCTTTGGCAATTAAAGTCTTTCCTGAAAATGTTAACCTCCGTAATTTCCATAGATCCAGCTTTTTGGATAATTTTCCAAAACATTTTTCCGCATTAATCTGATTTTGTAGGTTCCTTTCAAAATGAACCTCCAGTATGTCAATGGTATCTACTCTCTTGATCCTAGTTGTTGTAAAATCAATAAGTCCACTAAGCAAACAAAAAGCACTTTTGTCCCAGTTAACCCGCATCCCGGCCATACTTCCAAACAACTGTAGCTGTAGTTCCACTCTTGCCAGGTCCCTCTGAGACTTACACAAAAACACTGCATCGTCCATGTAACATAATGATTTCAACTTTTCCCCCCACCTGGGACAAAAAAAACTTCAAAAGCTTTGTCCTGTTGTATGTGCTGTAATAGAGGTTCCATAATACAGATGAATAATACTGGAGACAGAGGGAATCCCTGCCTTACCCCTGATCTTACTTCAAAGGATTTGCCTAGAAAACCATTGACCAGAATCTTACTGCTTACCTCAGCATACAAACACCTCACCATATCCACAAAACCTACAGGAAAGCCCAACTCTCTTAGCACATAGAACATGAATTGATGGGATACCCTGTCATAGGCCTTCTCAAGGTCAATTCCTGCCACTGCCAGTGATAAATTATTATTTTGTGCATAGAAGGCCAAATCTCTAAGGCCACTTTCACACTGAGACGCTTGAAAAACTGCCAGCAAAACACTGAACGGTTTTGAATCGCTTTTCAGGCGCTTTTGAAGCGCTTTCAATTCATTTCAATGGAGAGGGGCGTTTTTTCAGCGCACTGCCCCAGTGTGAAAGCATTCATTGATTTTAATGGAAATAAGTTTTCAGGTGCTTTTTTTAGCATGAAAGCGCCTAAAAAGCGCCTCAGTGTGAAAGTGGTCTAAGGAGCATCAAATTACCAGCAATCCTCCTCCCCGGGATAGCACAAACTTGCCAACTTCCAATGACTCCACCAACCACCTCCTTCATCCTGTCTGTTTATTTAGATCTTAGCAAAGGCCTTATAATCTACATTGAGCAGTGTAATTGGGCGCCAATTTTTTACATCCTTCTCCTCCCCTTTCTTATAAAGTAAGACGATAACCCCTTCCTTCATAGAGGCAGTCAGTCTCTTCTCTGCCATACAGCACCTCATCACTTCTAAGAAATTAGTTTTAAGGATTGTCCAAAATTTCAAATAAAATTCCACAGGGATTCCGTCTCCTCCTGGGGTTTTATTTTTGGCCATGCTTTTCAGAGTCTTCTCGACCTCCAGCTCTTCCACCTCCTCTGCCAAGCAAGTACCTTCCTCCTCCTTTAAACCTCCTGGTAATACGTTGCAGTAGTCCTCCACCTCTCCTATTGCAGCACCGTCTTCACCCCCATACAGGTCCGCATAGAAATTCCTTACAACATCTCTCATCCTCTTTCCTCTCACCTCTTCCTGTCCGTCCATCATCGCCTTCATCACCTTCTTTGGACTAAGGGCCTTCTTGAAGAAAATGCGTGAACATTTCTCATCTTCCTCCATTGTCTGGACTTTTGCATGAAAAACGATCCCTTTTCCTTTAATCCTTTTCCTTCTCTCCTCCCGCGCTTCCCTCAGTTCTTCCTCCACCTCCATCCCCAACCTCTTGCACTGATACAGGAAATGTATCCTTTCCAGCAATCTCCTTCCTGCCTCCCTTCTTTCTCTAGCTTTTTCCGCCCCCACCTTCTTATAAAAAAAGGCCACTTGATTTTTAAGCCAGTCCCACCATACCAACAAATCGTCAAAATCCTCATTTTACTTTCCAGGGTCTGGAAGAAGAAAACAAAACGCCCAGAGATCTCCTCATCGTCCAACAGTAAAATATTCATTTTCCACGTACCTCTCCCCACCTCCACTCCCACCTCCAATTTAAAGGAACAAAAAATTAAAGAATGGTCAGAAAATAACACAGGAGATGCTTTATAAGCTTCCCCCTTTAAAAATTGCAATAGGAAAATAAAATCAAACCTCACCGTCCCCCTATCAGACAGCTAATTAAAGGTTGTGCTTCTCCCCTCCACCTCCAAAGATACGTCATGCATATTAAAGTCTCCTATCATATCATTCAAAAGTCTGGATGAAATGTCCATCCCACCATCCGCACTGGTCCCCTGCCGGTCTTCGTTCCTCCTCACACAATTAAAGTCACCCGCCAGGACTGTTGGAACCCTCCCAGGTAAACATACTTTCAAAGTCTTTAGAAAATTCACTCTTTCCTTTTTTTCAGCTGGAGCGTAACAATTGATCACATGTTGACACAAAAAATCAAGCGTCACAACCTGCAACCATCCAGGGACAAACACTTAATGCGCTACGTTTTTAATATTTGGATTTTTCACCACCACTCCAACCCCCTCACTTCTGGATTTGCATGCACGTGCCCACACAGAAGGACCCCAGGACCAATCAGCTGAAGGGTAACATTACCCCACATTCCTGGAAACATACATCTATACTATACTTATTGACTTTTTCAAACACAGCAACCCTCCTGTCCTTTGCCACAATACTTCTGACATTGATGGACCCTAATGTCAGAGCCATCATGAGAAAAAAAATAATAGGATTTTTATAACAGCTTACCTGTAAAATCCTTTTCTTGGAGTACATCACGGGACACAGAGCTTAGTAATTACTATGTGGGTTATATTCCATCTTCAGGTGCTGGACACTGATGTAATCAATTAGACAGGAAGTTCCCTCCCTATATAACCCCTCCCATACTGGGAGTACCTCAGTTTTGTAGCAAAGCAATAAGTGTCCCAATATCCCCAAACAAGAGGGGCGGGAGCTCTGTGTCCCGTGATGTACTCCAAGAAAAGGATTTTACAGGTAAGCTGTTATAAAAATCCTATTTCTTTATCGTACATCATGGGACACAGAGCTTAGTAATTACTATGTGGGACGTCCCAAAGCAATGCCTACTGAGGGGAGGGAGACACAACTAATGCAGACCGCCTTACATTCACCTGACAGAATTAGTGAACGTATGCACTGGCGACCAAGTTGTGGCCTTGCAATCTGATTCATAAAGGCTTGGTAATGCACTGCGCATGAAGCGCTAACTATCCTGTTAGGGTGCACTCTAAAAGAAACAGGGGAACCCTCTCTTTAACCACAAGCCTGTATAATAATCTGATGAATCAACATTGAAAACGGTTGATTTAGATGCTGCCTGCCCTTTCCTGGAGAAACTGAGCGTAACCATTTAGATAGCTGATTTGAACGCTGCCTGACCATTTCTAGGGTCTTCTGGCAGCACAATCAAAAACATCAGTTTCCGATATCTGAAACCTTTAGATAGATTTTTAACTGCTCTCATCTATATTGAGAGAAAGCAATAACCTTTCCTTCCGCATTACAAGGCTCTGGAAAAAAAGGAAGGCAAGAATATCTTCATTGACATGAAAACTAGATCCTTCTAGGAAATCAGGCCGGGTGAAGATTTGACCATCACCCTATCCTTAAGTATGGCTCTATACAAAGAAAGTTGCCAATACTGAAACTCTCTTGCGGAAGCTAACGCAATCCAGAACACCAATTCCCTTGTTAGGATGAAGGGATATATGGTGCATCGGCCCAAAGTGCTGACCTTGTAAGATGACCAAATTAGACTCACGCCCCCGAGCACAAGGGCGCCCTAACTGGCGGACTTATACGCGTTACCCCTTGTATAAAGGCCCGGGTCAAAGGGTCCAAATCGGATCCTTGATGGAACTTAAGGCTAGCTCCATCTCCTTTCCTAATGTAGGAAGGCAAGAATTTTACCTATGACATACTTCCAGGGATGCTATCCCTTGGTTTCACACCAGGTACATGGGCCTTCCAGATCCTATGATACATGGTCCTGGAGGCCAGCTCTCCTGTATGAATCAAGGTAATTTGCCGCTGATTCTGAAAGCCCCGATCCTCAAGAATGCGGGCTATAACAGCCAGACCATTAATTCCCAAGTTTGCTAGACGGGATGGAATACCCCCTTGTGAAGTAGGTCTGGACACCCTTATGATTCCTGCACAGTAAGGTTGTCTGGGTCATGCCGGAGCTATTAGGCCGGCTTCTGTTCCCCTCAGATGTTGCATAGAAGCCACGGTAGTCGCGGCACTTGGGGGAGAGAACGCATAAACCAGTGACAACTGGTCCCACGAGATCACCAACGCCTCTGTCCCACATGCGAGTGGATCCTTTGTCCTTGACACAAAGCTGTCCAACTTCTTGTTGAACCTGGACGGCAATACGTTTTATGTCCGGGGTACCCTTTCTCTGGTATTTGGCCAGAAAAAAGTCGGGGTGTAGAGGTCATTCTCCCGAGAACAATTGTTGACAGCTCCAGAGAACCGCCTGCCAATTCTCCATTTAATGTAATGAAGATTGTCAATAGGCAAGGCACAAGCTCCTCTGCCCAAGCCAGAACATGGTTCACTTCCCTCTGGCTGTGTGACTTTTAGTGCTTCCTTGGTAAACAAAGTAAATCACTGGTGTGGCATTGTCGGATTGTACCCTGACAGAACAATCCTGCAACCTTAACGCCCAGGCCCTTAAGCCAGATGTGCCATCCGTAGCTCTAGAATGTTGGCGGATAAGGCTCACTTGGAGCTTGACCACTTCCCCTGGGCACTGGTCGCTTCCAGGCCTGGCCTCCATCCCTAGAGGCCAGCCTTCGTAGCCGCCACCTCCCAGGTAACCGGCATGAAGGATCTTTCTTTCTGCCAATCTTTTGGTTAAGAACCACCAACTAAGACTCCAGCGTATCCCTGGAACCAGACCCTTTAGATAATGCTAGGTTAGGATCTACTTGTTCCAGGCTGACAGAATAATGTTTATAGCAGTTTTGAAAGAAACTGAGCATAGGGAACCGCGTTGAATGAAGCCACCATCTTCCCTAGCACCTTAAGCAAAAAGGCAAATGTAAGGAACTCTTCCTTGCCTTGACCACATAGATCAGCCTTCTTATAGCGTTGCCTTTGTCGGAGGCAAAAACCTCTCCTTTTTGGGCTGTGTCCCACACATTCCACGCTTCTTACCGAACGTAAGAATGTACCTGTAGACTGGGATCCTAACTCAGGAGTCCCGGATACTTGACCATGCTGGGCACACTTAGGTCCAGCCATGCTACTGACTGATCTATCAGCAGCAGATTGCCTCGGTATGCCATTACTGCTATACCCTGGGCCTTTAGACCTGCTAGAGGCAGGCACTAGCACCCTGTAAACCCGGGCACGGTGGCTAACCCAAAGACCACCAACGGGAAGAGGTGCTGCTCTCCTGCGAAACGCAGACAACCTCTGCAGTCCCATGTAAATAAACACATATGCAAATGGCTCCCCATATGTGTATGTGGCAAGTGTTAAGCCATATGCCTTTATGGAAGCGTGCGTTCATGGAAGCATGAATTCATACAAATATGTTTTAGGCACAACATAAAAAAGTGTGCGCTGTATACCACACATACATATAGCACCTGTGCTATGGAACAGGCATCTTTCAAGCAAGCCTGCGTTTGTCAACGTGTTATGCAACATGTACCCATGCAGACAGGTATTCCTATGTGAACACAAGGAATCCTGTATAATTAGGGAAACAAATTATCATGCCTCATTATGCAACCATGCAAAATCTAGGTGAACATGCAACTTTAGGCGATCATGTATCCTTATGCGATTCAGCATCTTTTATGCGATCAAACATCTTATGCATTTTAAGCACTACTGTGCGGACATGTACCCTTGTGTGACCAAGGACTCTTGTGTGATCAAGCACTCCTGTGCGATCCAGCATCTTTATGCAATCAAGCATTTTTATGCGACTTTAGGCCTTTCTGTGAAAACAAGCCTCTCTGTGTGATCAAGTATCCTTGGAAAATCAAGGACTCGTGAGATCAGGCAACCTTGTGTGATCCAGCATCTTTATGCAATCAAGCATTTTTATGCGATTTTAGGCAAAACAAGCCTCTCCGTGCGATTTAAGCACTTAATTATAATTAAGCATCCTCATGCGACTATGTAAAAAACATGTAATCCATACAAACAGAAACATATATCTTTATGTGATCAACAATAAACATGTCCTGTTACTTGTCTTTTTACCCCAAATGCATTCTGTACATTCCAAACTCATGTATTTTATGCAAACATGTGGACTGGTAAAGAGGAAGTTATCCTCTGTAGACGTGCGTTTCCGCAATTATGCGATATAGCTGTTGTGCGTTAGCAACGTGCACCACGCTTGGTTAGCCTGAAGCCAGCACCAGGATGAGGATCCTGTGGAGGTTTTCCTAGCAACCTATACTCCTCGACTACAGTTTTTAGGAGGAGAAAAAAAAACAGCTTATGCGGGTGCCCAACCACCAGAATAAACTGTTGCAGCAATGGATGGAGTGGGAAGGTACAAGCAACCTATGGGATTTTATTTTTCAAAAACCCCAAGGAGGAGACGGAGGCTTTAGCCGACTAGGCTAAGTTATATGCAGTATGAATCTCTGTAAAAGACTGCAGCTGCAACTCCAGAGCTCGTGAGGCTTCTGATACCTCCGCCTTGTTAGCCTGCACCTGTTCCCTGTCCTCTGGCGGTGAACTTTCGACCTCAGGACTTTTAATCCATTTGTATGAAGATTTAGAGCAGGGAAAGGGGCACACCCCGGTTTCTGCTTTCTGTGAGGATGCAGCAATAGCAATTAACGTCTTATAGACCAACAATGTAAGCCTTTTGCTTCTTAGGATTTTTAGTCCCAGAGCCCTTAGAACGCATAGTCCCAAGCTCAAAGCCGAGGTACTGGCAGCCAAATTGCACCTATTACTGAGCTATAGTTCAGCGTACAAGCTGCTATATGAGCCAGTCAGGTGTCTAAACTAATGTGCTTTGGGGATGCCTGTATCACCGCTTGTTGTATGCCAAATACATTAATATTATCCTGTCACCAAATCAGCCCCTGCTCCTGTGTCCGTCCTCTTACCAGTGTTTCTCTCAGAGACTGTTCTTTTAAGGCAGAGGACACCCGCACATGCGCAGAAGCGCCCCGGGAACACGGAACGTCAGCACGCCAAGCCCCACCCCTTTGGCGACTCGTTCATATCTTGGAAACCTCTCGCACGAGTGCACTTGTGTGCCGCCGGAAACGTTTCCTCATGGAGAGAAATGGGGAGAGGAGGAGGGAGGTCGGGAACTGCTCCAGCCCGTCGTGGCTGAGCGGCGCCTATACAGGGAGATCCACAGCGCAGCACCAGGATGAGAACTCAGGTCTCCCCCTCAGGTATGACATGGCAACATTTAGCAGATGGCCCCTGGAGCTGTACTTACAAAAAGGGAGCTCCTCCATCTGTGCAGGCATTACTCTTGAAACAAGGTATAGCCCAGTTTAGACTCGCCCTCTAGTACCCAAAAAGGAAGAGAAAATTCTATCAGTCTAAACAGTATATAAAGTTGAAGACAACAGATATACATGTAAAACTTATGTAGGGGGATTTGTTTCATCTCTGTGTATCATCTGAGGCTGTTCACTTCACTGAGTGAAGTGAACGGTTTATGTGACGGTTTACATCTACTTTACATTTTGGATATAGTGGACAGGGACTAGAGGTATAAATACCTTTGTAAAAATGTTCTATACCCCAATCCTTCTAGGTTTTAAATTGAATTAGCTTACATATTGAAACAGAGTTATGTGGGTACAGACTGCTTAAAATTGAAGGAATTAATCGGAGCAACAATGTTGTTAAAGTGTAACTAAAAGTACAACTATTTTTAAAGATTTGGATAGAGTTGAGGGGGACAAGAACCCCTGTCAGCTTTTTTTTGCTGTCTGTGGCCGCATTAGGGAGATTCACTCTCGCTATTTGTCCTGTTTACGGTTATCAAAAGTGAAAGTAAAAGCAAACCCCAAATTTCAGGTTGGCATCAGAAAATTTGGTTTTAAGCAAGGAAAAATTCTGTACATTTTACAAAGCTCTTAAATATGGTTATATATAAGGAGACTGTGACAATAAAGAATGTTAATTGTCCTACAGTAAAGGTTTAAATAAGAACACGAAGTGTATGACTTTTACTTCACGGTAGAACAAACAATAGAATCAACAGGTTAAACCAAACAATATAGAACAATTCATCCAGGAATAACTGTTCAAGTTTTCAATAGAGACCAGTTGAGCCCATATTTAGTTACATTTCCATCTTTATACACTAAGATTTTCTTGTATTCCGCTATTTGATTAACCTAACAGTTTCCATAATACTGGGTTTTCCATTTGTACATTATTGCTGAGCGAGCAGCTAAGAACATCTGCAAAGCTACTGACTGCACTGAGGCATAGAACGCTGACATATTAATACTTAGTATGGCTTGTTCGATATTTGGTTTAGTGAATATTCCAGTCACTTTTGAGATTACTGTAGTTTGACTATCTTGGCCCAGAAGTTGCAAAGGTGTAGGCAAGACCACACCATATGAGTAAGTGTTCCTACCTGGCCACAGCCCCTCCAGCAGAGATTTGAATTACAGTTAGAAAATGGTGCTACAATATGTGGAGTAAAGTGTCATCTCAGGAGGAGCTTCTGTGCTAGTTCTCAGTAATTAGAGCATCAGGAGTACTGGTAGCGGCTTTTAACCACTTCAGCCCCGGAAGAATTGGCTGCCCAATGACCGGGCCATTTTTTGCGATTCGGCACTGTGTCGCTTTAACTGACAATTGCTCGATCTGGTGAAGTTGCACCCAAACAAAATTGACGTCCTTTTTTTCCCACAAATAGAGCTTTCTTTTGGTATTATTTGATCACCTCTGCGGTTGAATTTTTTTGCGCTATAAGCAAAAAAATGCGACAAAAAAAATCAATATTTTTAACTTTTTGCTATAATAAATATCCCCAAAAAATATATAAAAAAACCTAATTTTTTCCGCAGTTTAGGCCGATATGTATTCTTCTACATATTTTTGGTAAAAAAAAAAATATATCGCAATAAGCGTATATTGATTAGTTTGCGCAAAAGTTATAGCGTCTGCAGAATAGGAGATAGTTTTATGGCATTTTTATTATAAATTTTTTTTGTAGTAATGGCGGCGATCAGCGTTTTTTATCATGACTGCGATATTGCGGAGGACAAATAGGACACTTGACAAAATTAGGGACCATTGTCATTTATACAGCGATCAGTGCTATAAAAATACACTGATTACTGTGTAAATAACACTGGCAGGGAAGGGGTTAACCACTAGGGGGCAATGAAGGGGTTAAGTGTGTCCTAGGGAGTGATTCTAACTGTGTGGGGGCTGGGCTACAAGTGACACGACAGTGATCACTGCTCCCGATGACAGGGAGCAGTAGATCACTGTCCTGTCACTAGGCAGAACAGGGAAATGCCTTGTTTACATAGGCATCTCCCCGTTCTGCAGCTCCGTGACATGATCGCGGGACACCGACGGAGCTCGCAGCGCCCGCTAGGCAGCAGGTTCAAAGCAACGTACAGGTACGTTGCTTTGCCTCCCAGTGCGATTCTGCCAACGTAAATGTACGTTAGGCAGTCGGCAAGTGGTTAATTACTCCAATTCACTGGTGGTCGGAAAATACTTTCCCAAATAAATTTTCCTATTTTTTTTTAAGGGAAAGATGTTACATAAGGTGGTTTTAGAATTTAAAGTGTTGTAGATCAAGGTAATACCTTTTCGTTTAGAATCTTGAGTGCTAAAATTTCCAAATCTTTTCTGGAATTTGACAGGATGTGAAATTTAGGTTATGGCATAAAGAAGTGATTTGAATATATGAAAATAGGATTTTTATAACAGCTTACCTGTAAAATCCTTTTCTTGGAGTACATCACGGGACACAGAGCGGCATAGTCATTACTATGTGGGTTATATAGTTTACCTTCAGGTGCTGGCACTGGCAACTTCCAAACCGGAAGTACCCTCCCCTATATAAGCCCCTCCCATCTGGGAGCACCTCAGTTTTGTAGCAAAGCAATAAGTGTCCCCAAAAGAGGGGTGGGAGCTCTGTGTCCCGTGATGTACTCCAAGAAAATGATTTTACAGGTAAGCTGTTATAAAAATCCTATTTTCTTTCTCGTACATCACGGGACACAGAGCGGCATAGTCATTACTATGTGGGATGTCCTAAAGCAATGCCCAATGAGGAGGGGGGTACACCATACATAAGCTGAGCGCCATCAGACATGAGGATCTTTTGCCGCCTGCAACACACTGCGCCCAAAGGCGACATCCTCCTGACTTCTAACGTCCACCTGGTAGAACCTAGTAAACGTGTGTACTGAAGACCATGTTGCGGCCTTACAGATTTGAGCCAGGGAGGCCTGGTGATGCACTGCCCATGAAGTTCCAACTGCTCTCGTGGAGTGCGCCCTAACTTTGAACGGAGGCGGTCTCCTTCTCAAGCCATAGGCTTGCATAATGACCTGTCGAATCCACTTGGCTAAAGTAGATTTTGACGCTGCCTGACCCTTTCTGGGGCCTTCCGGCAGAATAAACAAAGTATCCGTTCTGCGAATCTGAGCAGTGGCTTTTAGATAAGCTTTAACTGCTCTTACTACATCCAAAGAATGTAATAATTTTTCCTCTACTGAACTAGGCTTGGGGAAAAAAGAAGGAAGAACCACATCTTGGTTCAAATGAAACCTCGATACCACCTTAGGAAGAAAGGCTGGATGAGGACGTAACACTACTCTGTCCTTATGGATAACCAGATATGGCTCCCTACAGGACATAGCGGCTAATTCCGACACTCTTTTAGCCGAACAAATGGCTACTAGAAAAATCAATTTCCTGGTGAGAAGAACCAGGGAAATATGCTGTAATGGTTCAAATGGTTGTTTCTGTAGAACCGACAGAACCAGGTTTAAGTCCCATGGACATATGGGAATATTAACCGGAGGGCTAATACGCATCACTCCTTGTATAAAGGCTTTGACTAGTGAATGCGAAGCCAAGGGCCTCTGAAAAAATATTGACAAGGCCGAAATCTGACCCTTGATAGTACTCAAGGCAAGCTTCCTATCTACAGCCCACTGTAGGAAGTCCAGAATCCTATCTATTACGTACTTACGTGGATGCCATTTCTTGGCTTCACACCAGGCGATGTACGCCTTCCAGATTCTATAGTAGATCTGCCTGGATACCGGCTTCCTGGCATTGATCATGGTAGATACCACAGGATTAGAGAGACCTCTCTTTTTTAGAATGTGGGCTTCAATAGCCAGGCCGTCAAACCTAGGGCTGGTAAGGAAGGGTGGTATATCGGTCCTTGCGAAAGCAGGTCCGGACGATGTGGGAGGGTCCAAGGACTCCCCACAGACATTTTTACAATCTCCGCGTACCATGCTCTTCGGGGCCACGCTGGAGCCACCAGAATCACTGGTTTCTTTTCTACCCTGATTCTGCGGAGTAATCGAGGTAACAATTGTGGCGGTGGGAATGCATATATCAGCTTGAACTGATCCCAAGGGAACACTAGGGCATCAGAGCCGCAAGCTAGGGGATTCCCTTGTCCAAGAGACAAACCTGTCCACTTTTGCGTTGAATCTGGATGCTAGCAGATCTACATCCGGTGTTCCCCACCGCTGACATATTGTCCGGAAAACCTCGGGGTGAAGGGACCATTCCCCTGGGCATAATTGTTGGCGACTTAGAAAGTCCGCCTTCCAATTCTCCACTCCTGGAATGAATACCGCAGATATGGCTGGGACATATCTTTCTGCCCATTTCAGGATGCAATTTACTTCCCTCTGGGCTGCACGACTCCTGGTGCCACCCTGATGATTGATATATGCCACTGCCGTGGCATTGTCCGATTGAATTCTGACAGGGGACCCTTGGAGTTTGGATGTCCATGCTACTAGGGCATACCGGGCTGCTCGTATCTCTAAGAGATTGATGGGCAGGGCCTTTTCTGCATCCGACCATCTGCCCTGGAGAGACCATTGCTCCAGTACTGCTCCCCAGCCTATAAGGCTGGCATCTGTAGTGACCACCTTCCAAGAAATCGGACTGAAGGATTTCCCTTTTTCCAGATTCTGGGGAACCAACCACCAACGGAGGCTTTTGCGAACGGAAGGGGACAAGGACATTGGTAAGTCTAGGGCCTGAACTCTTTTGTTCCAGGCTGACAGTATAGCCCTTTGCAAATTCCTCGAATGGAATTGACCGTAGGGTACTGCTTCGAATGATGCCACCATTTTTCCCAGCAGCCTCATGCACTGGCGTATGGATGGCTTTCTTTTTGTACCCACTAGGTGGATCAAATCTCTCAAAGACGACACCTTTTCTTGAGGCAAGAAAAATTTTCTCTGGTCTGAATCCAGCCTTAGCCCCAAGTATTCCAGACTTTTGACTGGTTTTAGGGCTGACTTGTCTCGGTTGATAATCCAACCGTGATATTCCAGATACTCGATTGTCTCGTGAACAACCACTTCTAGTTTTTCCACTGAGTGGTCTATCAGCAACAAGTCGTCTAGATATGCCATTATCGTTACACCTCGTGTTCTTAGATTGGCCAATAATGGGGCCAGAATTTTTGTGAACACTCGTGGTGCTGTGGCCAGACCGAGGGGTAAGGCTCTGAACTGAAAATGGCGCCCTTCTACCGCAAAGCGTAGACATTTTTGGTGGACTGGAAAGATGGGAAGGTGCAAATAAGCATCTTTGATGTCGATCGAGGCTAACCATTCCTCCCCTTGTAGGGCAGTGGCCACCGATCGGATCGACTCCATCCGGAAAGTACTGATATGTAGGAATTTGTTTAGCCCTTTTAGATTTAATATGGGCCTCACGTCCCCGTTTGGCTTCGGGACTGTAAAGAGGTTTGAGTAAAACCCGAACCCCCATTCTTCCAGGGGAACCTCTATAATTACTGCTTGGAGCAATAATTGTTCTAGTGCCAACAGGAGGGATCCTCTCTTCTGGGGATCCCTTGGCACGTTTGACCTTATAAAATGGGAAGGAGGGGAGTCTTTTAACTCCAATTTGTATCCCAGACTTACTGCGGAGAGCACCCATCTGTCTCTGATCGTGTCCCGCCAGGTCTCTGCGAACAACTGAAGTCTTCCCCCCACCCGATTGAGTGGGGGCAACCCTTCATGCATTTGACTTTGGGGGAGGTTTTGTACCTCTCCTGATCCAGGGTTTCTTGTTACCCTGCAATTGTCCCTGATTTTTACCCCCGGGATTTGACCGAGGAGGCCGTCGGAACTGTTTCACAGCCGATGTCCTAGGGACTGGAGAAGCAGGCCTCTTACAAGAGGGACCTCTAACTCTGTTTTTAACCGGCAAAAGTGTACTTTTACCGCTGGAAATTTTCTGGATATATTTGTCCAGGTCTTCCCCGAATAAGCGTTCACCATGAAATGGGAAGCTGACCAGCAATTTTTTACAGGGAGCTTCAGCAGACCAGTTTTTGAGCCACAGAAGCCTGCGCATATGTACTACAGACAGCGTAAGGCGGGAGGCCTGATGGATTGAATCCTTTATAGCGTCAACCGCAAAGCATAAGGCTCTAGGTAGATCAGCTAGGGCAAGAGCCTGCTGATCTGGCAAGTCCCTTAAGACCTGTTTCAACTGATCCTTCACTGCTTGGCAGACCCCAATAGCTGCCACTGCTGGTTGTGTCACCAAGCCTGCTGTAGCAAAAGCAGATTTTAATAAGGACTCCAATTTTTTATCTATTGGGTCCTTGAACATTTGGACATTATCCACTGGACATGTCAGTGATTTATTCACACAAGAGATGGCTGCGTCCACTGTAGGGACCCTCCATTTTTTGATGAACTTATCCTCCATGGGATAGACCACCTGAAATCTCTTGGGAGGAGTAAATATTTTATCAGGATGCTCCCAATCCTGGTAAATGAGCCCTTCCAGTAAAGGATGGATTGGAAAGGAACAAACAGTCTGGGGAGCTTTTAGCGACCCCAACGAGGAGACAGAAGTGGATGATGGCTCCGCAAGGGGCATTTTAAATGCTGATCGGACCATGTTAGTCAGGGACTGAACCCATAATCTTTCAGCATGTGATGCTGAGAATGGCTCTTCCACTGTTGATTCCTCTACAACAGAATCGACCTCATCCTGATCCCCTTCAGGTAGGTCGATCCCTGTATGGGACTGTTGCTCTGCTAACAGGTACTCTGAGGGAGGAGACGGAGATCGAGCGCTCTTTCCCTGTGACAGGGAAGCAGCGATCAATGTTGACAATCTCTCTTCCAGCCCTCCCAGAGCTGAGGAAAAAACCTCCTCTGTTACATACACAGGAGCAGGTGAACTGAGGACAGCCACAGTACCAGGTACTCCTGAGGGTGCTCTACGGTCACTAACCTCTGATTCTTCAGGGGAGATTGGTGCAGCCAAAGCATGCCCAAGATCCTCAGAGCCCGATGGAGACCCCCTATGCTTCCTGGGATTTTTAGTCCCGGAGTTTTTAGACGGCATATTCCTAAGCCCAAAGCTGAGGTATTCCAGCCGAAATACACCACTTACTGACAATAGTCTAGCACAATTGCTGCTATAAAAACAGTTGGTGTCTACTAATGTGCCTTTCTATGGGGATGCCTGCATCAACCGCTTGCTGTATGCCTTTTTTAAATGTTGCCAGCTCTGTCTCTGCACTCCATAGCCAGCTCACAACACATAATTGTGCCTTTTAACATGCTGGGACGCCCGCACATGCGCAGAAGCGCTGCGGCGCGCACAGAGCGTCATCCCCCAAGCTCCGCCCCCTTTCTCAGCTCACCTCTATATATAGAGGCGTGTGCACGCGCACGGGCACGTGCGCCTTTCGGCGCTCTTTTTTGAAAAGGGAAACTAGGGACAGGAGACAGGGCCCTTTGCCGCAGGCCGGGGGATGGACGAGCATTGCAACATGGCAGAGGAAGCAGTTTCCCACAAGAGAACTCACCATCTGCCTGGACTTGCTCTGATGAAAAGAAACCAGTCCACATGACAAGAAACGTTCCACATCGGCCTCTAGTGGATTAACACAGGTACCGCAGTCTATATATATATATATTTTTTTTTTTCTTGACCACTATTAAAAATATTACATTTTTTAGTAGTTACAGGCATGCATAGATATTTAGCGGGAATACCGTTAGGTAACAGGCAGAAAGACATATTAGGCTTGGGGGTCCCCTCAATAGAACCAAGTTCCTGAGGGGCCCCCACTTACCTTTTCCCCGCCGCAGGACTCTGTTTGGTCCACAGAAGCCCAAACTTCACCTATCATGGCAGGCATTGTAATTAAACCTTCAGGGACCGGGTTCCCAAGGATTCCACTCCCCTGGACCTGTATAGCACCCTGCACAGAAAACATCTTGGTCGTGGGTATGACCAGAGCTCTGGATCCCAGGGTCCAGCTCTCCTAAGAGAAGCATTACAGGCAAAACCTTGCTCTTCTCTGCAAGGCCCGGGTACCGACCGTTTAGCTATGAAGCTTTTTTGGTCGGATCCGGAATAGCTTACTGAGGCCCAAAAGAACCTGTACGCAAGCTCAGTGAAAAACACGTTACTTCTTGGCCAACACCTTAGACACTGGCAAAAAACTGAGGTGCTCCTGGATGGGAGGGGCTTATATAGGGGAGGGTACTTCCGGTTTGGAAGTTGCCAGTGCCAGCACCTGAAGGTAAACTATATAACCCACATAGTAATGTCTATGCCGCTCTGTGTCCCGTGATGTACGAGAAAGAAAAGAGTTCTGTCATTGGTAAAAGGAATTTGAGATGTAACTCAGTGAAGGACATCAATTTTTTATTCGAGAATAGGTCTGGTAGGTTGTGAATACCTCTACTCTCCCATGGGCCCAATGAGATGTCTGCAGAATGGATAAAAATCTATATTTTTTATTTAAAAAGCAAAAAAATATATTTATTGAAATCAGATTTTTTTTTATTTTTTTTTAACTATTAGAATTATTATATTTTTTTATTTTAATAAAATGCTTTTGGAGCAAAAATCTATCTAAAGATATTTTTTTTAAAATTAAATTTACATTAATAGTTTAGTTTATTCAGCATGAAATGGAGATTAGTTATGTAGCATGAGGCTGTATATTCTGAAATATTTTCATTTTTGGTAAACGCATTCAAATAAGCGAAGCTCTGCAAGCTGCGATAACATGCACTGCATTGATGCATTCACACAATTTCACAGTTATTATGAGATAAAACAAAGTTCAGGAATATTCCTTTATTCCGTTGTTTTGCAAATATATATAAACTACAAACTGTGTGATTGATTGAAAAGAAATGCATCTGTACCAGGCTCTAAGGGCAAGCAGTAAAAATGAAAGTGAAACATTCTAAGCAGCTTATAAACCCAGTGATCTTTCTGCACATAGCTTGAAGTGATTTATTCCTCCCTTGATGAGCAAAAATTCAGCAGGCCGTAAAAGAGACCCAGTTTGGGAATATTTTAACCACTTGTCCATCGCCCACTGTCAATTGACGGCGGGCGGAGGACACTCTCGTTCTGACAGGACGTCATATGACGTCCTGCCTTTAAAACTAGCTAGGGGGCGCGCGCACGCGCCCGCCGCGTTGCTAGGGACCCGATACGCGTGCCCGGCGGCCGCGTTTGCCGCCGGGCACCCGCAATTGCCCGGGAACCGAGCAGGAAAGTGGATCTGTGTGTGTAAACACACAGATCCACGTCCTGTGAGGGAGAGGAGACCGATGGTGTGTCCCTTGTACATAGGGACAACCATCGGTTACCTCCCCCAGTCAGTCCCCTCCCCCCCACAGTTAGAACACATTGAGGGAACATATTTAAACCCTTCCCGCCCCCTAGTGGTTAACCCCTTCCCTGCCAGTCACATTTATACAGTAATCAATGCATTTTTATAGCAGGAATCGCTGTATAAATGTGAATGGTCCCAAAAATGTGTCAAAAGTGTCCGATGTGTCCGCCGCAATATCGCAGTCACAATAAAAAAATCGCAGATCGCCGCCATTACTAATAAAAAAAAAAATGCTATAAATCTATCCCCTATTTTGTAGACGCTATAACTTTTGCGCAAACCAATCAATACGCGCTTATTGCGATTTTTTTTTTTACCAAAATTATGTAGAAGAATACGTATCGGCCTAAACTGAGGAAAATGTGAAAAAAAAATGGGTATTTATTATAGCAAAAAGTAAAAAATTTGTTTTTTTCCCAAACTGGACGCTCTTCTTTTGTTTATAGCGCAAAAAATAAAAACCGCAGAGGTGATCAAATACCACCAAAACAAAGCTCTATTTGTGGGAAAAAAAGGACGCAAATTTCATTTGGGAGCCACGTCGCACGACCGCGCAATTGTCATTCAAAGTGTGACAGTGCTGAAAGCTGAAAAATGGCTTGGGCAGGAAGGGGGTTTTCGTGCACAGTAAGGAAGTGGTTAATGAAGTTCCTCTACCTATGGGTAAAGCAGGTATGCGTGCAAAATACAAGCAATGAAACAAACAAATGCAAGGCCTGGTGGCTAAAATGAAACATCATCATGAGAAGACGTGCTGTGATGAAAAGACCGTGTTTGAAGTTTTTTTTTATGTGGACCCAGCTGATATATTCAGTTTAAGTTCTTTTGTTTGTTTGTTTTTTCAACTATATTTTGCTTATGCACTTCAGTTACTAAACATTGATGTTAAGAGCCGGTTCACACAGGGGTGTCCTGGGATCCGACTTCAAGTCGTCTCAAGTCGCGCGGTTTAGAAAAGTAATGGAAGGGAATGGAGCCGTCTTAATGTACACTACTGCAGTCGCTCCGACTTCAGAAAAGGTTCCTGTACGACTTCAATCCAACTTCTAGGCGACATGTACCCATTGATTTCAATGGAAGTTGCCTCCAAGTCTGATCCCCTGTCTTAACCGAAGCAACTTTCCAGGAAGTAAAAATAGTTTTCCAGGCAAACCCCTCCCTCCCCCTCCCTCCCACAGAGCTGATTATTGTTTGATTGGCCACTGGAAAGTCGCCTGTCCTGGAGGCAACTTGAAGTTGCCTTGTAAGTTGCCTGGAGTCGCGCTGTGATTCATGCTCAAGTCGTGTCCAAGTTGCCTCCCAAAGTCGCGCTGAAGTCGTGTTACCCCTGTGTGAACCGGCTCTTAAGCAAATACAAGAATATGTAATATAATATTATTGTTAAATAGAATAATTTGAGTAGTTCTAAAAACTATGCGTGATTAGCCTATTAACCTAAAATTGGTTCAGACATTGCTGTTTTACTAACCTGACAGCTTATTATTCTAAATGTGAAACCTTCATTTTGTTTGCAAATATTAAAGATTCTAACTACCAGCAAGAATGAGTCCTTACATTTAACCTGTTCCGGACAAGCCGCCACAGTTATACTGTGGCAGGTTGGCTCCCCCGGGCGAGGCGTAGTAGCTGTATGTCAGGCGCGCGGCCGCCTGAAGTTGCTTCAGAACTGAGCAGTTTCCTGGCCCAGGCCAGTGATTTTTGGCCTGGACCTGGTGATCGGTTCTGGAGAATGGGAGACTGTCCCCTGTCTGTAAGTGTAAACACAGGCAGGGGAAGTAATGCCATCTCCCTCTCTGGAATTATTTTCCCTTCCAGAGAGAGGACATCCAAACATGAGTTGCACCAACACTACACTGACACAGTAGACATAGACACACTTATCACCCCCCGATCGCCGCCCCAGTTAACCCCATCATTCCCTGTCACAGTGTCACCAAGTGCAGTTTTCATATTTTTCTTTGATCACTGTACTGGTGTCATTTGTGACACTATTCAGCATTAGGGTACTTAGTAGTAGGCCCAGATAGGTCTAGGGACCCCTGTAAACCCCCCATAATAAAGGTTTAACCCCTTGATCATCCCCCAGTTAACCCTTTCACCCCCTATCACCAGTGTCACTAATATAGTGTACAGATCTCTTTTCTGATGGCTGTATTTAGGGTCACGGGTGATGCTAGTTAGCCAGTTACCTAGTTACTGTCACCAGGTTTTTATAGCGTCAGGGTACCCGCTATATATTGCTTTATAAAGGTTTAAGCCCCTTATCGCCCGACGGGTGACATCAGTTTTAGCGTCAGTTAGGTTCTGAGTCAGCCCCAGGCAGAGTCAGATTAGTGCCAGTAGCGCTAACACCCACGCATGCACCATATATTTGATCTAATCAGATCTATACTAGTGTCCCCAGTAGTTTATGGGTCCGAAAAACGCAGTGTTAGCGGGATCAGCCCAGATACCTGCTAGCACCTGCATTTAGCCCCTTCGCCCAGCCCAGCCCACCCAAGTGCAGAATCAATCGATCACTGTCACTTACAAAACACATAACTGCAGCGTTCGCAGAGTCAGGCATGATCCCTGCGAACGCTAACAGTATTTTTGGTAGTGTTTGAAGCAGTCGCTGACAATCAAGTGCTCTTTTTTACTGCTTCACTAGTTGAACCAGTAAATTTAGAGGCCACAATATCAAATCAAAGGTACACTAGTGAAGAGGCCTACACGTTTCTGAGCATGACAGATGAGAGTGAAGAAGAAGCGCTCTTCCTGCTGCATTTGCCAATCCGAATTGGGAGCCCACCACTTCTGCAGCACCCGTACTTCCCCCATTTACTGGCCAACCCGGAATTCAGATGGAAACAGTTGATTTTACGTCAGATTTTTATTTGCTGTTTTTCACAGAAGATCTCTATAGATCTATTATGGACCAAAGCAATTTGTATGCTGGTCAATTCATTGCTGCTAATCACCAGTTGGCCCTTGCCAGAGATTTGAAACCTATTACGGTTTCTAAATTTAAGACCTTCCTGGGCCTATCCCTCCTCATGGGCATAACTAAAAACAAAGTGAGTTCTCTGCCTCCATGACCAGGACGCGATATGAGCAGATCCTGCGGTTCATGCATTTTAATGACAATGAACTCTGCCGTTCTCAGGGTGATCCTGGATTTGATCGGCTCTACAAAATTCAGCCCCTCGTAAACCACTTCAACCAACAGTTTGTAGCCTTGTTTACTCCCGATCAAGTTGTCTGCGTTGACGATTCCCTGATTAAATTTTCTGGTCACTTGTCTATCAAACAGTTTCTCCCCAGCAAGTGTTCCCAGATATGGGGTCAAGATGTATAAGCTCTGTGACAGGGCAACAGACTATACATATAGTTTCAAGGTTTACGAGGGAAGAGATAGTCATGTGGAACCAGAGAACTTCCCAGACTACATAGTGAGCGCTGGCACGATCGTGTGAGACTTGGTGTCAGCCTTATTCGGAAAGGGGTACCACTTGTACGTGGACAATTATTACACAAGCGTGCCACTTTTTAGTCACCTTTTTGATTGTGGAATTAGTGCATGTGGCACCGTGCGATCTAATCGCCGGGGCTTCCCCCAATGGTTTGTTGAGTCCCGACTTGAGATGGTGGGAGAGAGCCTGCTTGAGATCTAATAATTTTGGGAAGTGAAGGGATAAATCGGAATGTTTTCGCTCTGTCCTCCCTTCACGCAGATACAACAGTCGAAATTCCAACGGCGACTTGTGTTGTGAATAAACCCCTCTGTGTCTACGAATACAACCTTATCATGAGAGGGGTGGACCTCAACGACCAGATGTTAGCGCCGTACTTAATTGCCCATAAGACCAGACGCTGGTCCAAAAAAAGTGTCTGTATACCAATTTCAATTGGCTCTGCTGAACGCTTATGTGCTATACAAAGTTTCTGGACGAACTGTATCCTTCCTAAAATTCCAGGAAGAGATCATCACAGTCCTTCTGTTTCCAGACGGTGCTGTGGCCCACCTTCCCAACACAAATGCAGTGAGCCTGCTTCATGAGAGGCATTTTCCATATGTATACCCTGGTACCCCTGCCCAAAGAACACCCCAAAGAAGAATTAGGCGTGACTACCGCTTTTTTTGTCCTTCCTGTCCTGACCAACCTGGTCTCTGCATCAGTGACTGTTTAAAATGCTACCACACACTAGTGGAGTATTAGTGTAGGGTACAGCACTACACAGTCCAAGGGCACACTTACACAGGGTCTCGAAAGATGAGATGGCCATCACATTTTGAGAGACCCTATTCTGGAACGTTTACAGTTTATATAAAAGTGCAAAAAAAAGCCAAAAAGTTGTCGTTTTTTTTTTCTTCTCTCACTATTGTTCTCTCTCTTATGTTCGGTCTCTATTGTCCACTCTATTATTCTCTCTCTATTGTTACTGTATTTTATAACTAATGTTTTATTTTTACTGTGTTTTATTGTATTTGCTTTGCAGGTAAAGTATGTCTTAGAGCCGGTTCACACAGGGGCAACACGACTTCCAGCGCGACTTTGGGAGGCAACTTGGACACGACTTGAGCATGAATCACTGAGCATGAATCACAGCGCGATTCCAGGCAACTTACAAGGCAACTTCAAGTTGCCTCCAGGACAGGAGACTTTCCAGTGGCCAATCAAAAAATAATCAGCTCTGTGGGAGGGAGGGGGGAGGGAGGGTTTTGCCTGGAAAACTATTTTTACTAACTGGAAAGTTGCTTCAGTTAAGACAGGGGATCCGACTTGGAGGCAACTTTCATTGAAATCAATGGGTACAAGTCGCCTAGAAGTCGGATTGAAGTCGTACAGGAACCTTTTCCGAAGTCGGAGCGACTGCAGTAGTGTACATTAAGACGGCTCCATTCACTTCCATTACTTTTCTAAACCGGGAGACTTGGGGCGACCTGAAGTCGGATCCCAGGACGCCCCTGTGTGAACCGGCTCTTACTGTTATACTGTAATGTTACTTTGTTTTATTGTTAACCATCATTTGCTTAGCAGGTACGCCATTCAGCTGCAGCACAGGTTTATTTATTAATCTTAAGGGGTTCAAAGTAAACAAAAAGTGTCAGAAAGGGCTTTTGTCTTCAAGTGGTTAGAAGAGTGGGTGATGTGTGACATAAGCTTCTAATGTTGTGCATAAAATGCCAGGACAGTTCAAACCCCCTCCAAATGACCAATTTTTGGAAAGAAGACACCCCAAGCTATTTGCTGATAGGCATGTTGAGTCCATGGAATATTTTATATTTTGCCACAAGTTTCAGGAAAATTTATTTTAATTTTTTTACACAAAGTTGTCACTAAATTATATAATGTTCAAACATGGCATATTTATATGTGGAATTACACCCCAAAATACATTCTGCTGCTTCTCCTGAGTATGGGGATACCACATGTGTTAAACCTTTTGGGAGCCTAGCCGCGTACAGGACCCCAGAATCCAATCACCACTTCAGGCTTTCTAAGGGCATAAAATGGTGATTTTACTCCTCACTACCTATCACAGTTACAGTGCCCCTGAAATGTCAAGATAGCACAACCCCCCCCCCCCCCAAATGACCCCATTTGGAGAGTAGACACCCAAGCTATTTGCTGATAGGCATGTTTTGCAGATATCACTTGTCAAATTTTGAAAATTGAACAAAAAATTTTTTTTTAATTTTCTTTCTTAATTTTCAAAAACAAAATGAGCTGCAAAATACCATGCCTCTTAGCAAATACCTTGGGTGCCTACTTTCCAAAATGGGTTCATTTGGGGGGGGGGGGGGGGTTGTGCTATCTTGATATTTCAGGGTCTCCAAAACTGTGATAGTTAGTGAAGAAGTGAAATAACCATTTTACGCCCTTAGAAAGCCTGAAGGCTGTGATTGTTTTTTGGGGTCCTGTACACAGCTAGGCTCCAAAAACGTCTCACATATGTGGTATCCCCATACTCAGGGGAAGCAGCAGAATGTGTTTTGGGGTTTAATTTCGTATATGACCATGGCATGTTTAAGCAATATATAATTTAGTGAAAACTATTAGATTTTTTTTTTTTTTTTTTTCAATCAAAAAAAAAATTATTCAATGGGCTTAACATGCCTCTCAGTAATTTCCTTGGGGTGTCTACTTTCCAAAATGGGGTTGTGACAAACCCTCTGTCCTCAAACAGATCTAGATCCGCCATCAATGCTTTCTCTGTTTAGAACCAGCACTTATCCCAGACTCTCCAGCCATCCCAGTCACCAGACAGCACCTCAGTGTAAAGTGGCAAAAACAAACTGACTTTATTATCACACATGGACACACAGATATCTCTCTTCAAATCACTTCCCTCCCACCCTTGGAAAACAGGGCGGGTTAAACTGTCCAATGACAATGGCCACACAGGTTAGGTGTGTTCAAACTTCTCAGTACACAGTCTTATCAGCAGGGGGGTTGGAGGAATCCCTCCTCCCTCTTTCCTCACAGCAAGACCCCTTACAAATCCTATAATAGTTGAGGCATCAGACACAATAGACAATAGAATACAGTCACACCCCACCCCATCACAGCAAATAGGCCAACAACATGACACAGCACACATTATATATACATATATACAGCATTGAATCTGGCTAGCACAGATCATAGTGGGGCTCTCCTTCACCCTGTGCCCCTATTAGAGATACAGGCTAATTTACACATAAGAGCCGTCGGGGAAGCTGGACAAGGAGCCTCCAGAACACTCCATGGCAAGCTGAGCCGCACAAACCCCCGACCCAAAGTCACTCCTGTCACACATCTCACCTTCCGGCAGGAGACCCCAGACGGGTTGACTCCGAAGTTAGTCAGTAGTTCCAAACCCCCAATGCCGGTATCTACACAGTACCCCAAATAAATTGTCCCAAAAAGAGCATTACTTACCCAGCCAACCTCTGCATCTCTCCCTGGAGTCCTTTCAGCCGCTGGAGAGAAGACATGTTGACTGGGCTCCTCGTGCCGCTGGGTGGCTTCCCGGCGGGCTTGATTTCGCGGGATGGCCCAGACAAAGTGACACTGGAGGTCAACGACATCATTCCCAAGAAGCACATCTGCAGGTAATCCTCCCATTACTCCGACATCACAGCGCTTGGGCCCCAGTCCATAGTCCAGGGTGACAGTTGCGAGGGGAATGAAGTGCTTGGTGCCGCCTGCCAATCGGATTACTATTCCTGGGCCGAGCTGGAGAGCACCAGGGCTCACTACTTGTGGGTCCACAATAGTAAGGAACGCACCTGAATCTCGGAATCCCATCGCCTTTTGACCGTCCACGGTGACCTCTTGTAGGTGGTTTCCTTGGAGAACTGATGTAGGGGCCTCAGCAGGTTGTAGGCCAAAGACTCCAGGACGGGTGTCCCAGTCGGCAGAAGAGGAACACCAGTCTGGAGGGGGTGGCGGCAGGTCCTGAGGAGCAGGAGCTGGCCTGATAGCGACCAGGCTGCCCACAGCCAAAACAGCGCCGTTCCAAGGTGGGTCTTGCGGTCCACTGTGGGGAAAATCGGGTGGTGTGGTAGCGGGAACCGAGGGGTTGGTGTTGCCTGGGGGTTCATCCGACGATGGGGAGGCATGTAGGGCCCAGAGGTGGGGCTGGACACCTTGGGAACTGGGGTTGCCTCGACGGGAGGCTTCTGCCATTGTGTGTTGATCAAGAGGGCCTCATCCGCTAAGGCTGCAGCTTCCTCTAGGGTGGCAGGTTTTGGCTCCCGCACCCACTGTCTGAGCTCAGGGGGACACTTGAAAAATAATTGTTCCTTCAGGACAGTCTATATGATCCCCTCAGGGGAGGTGGCCTTCTCCCCTTCCAGCCATCGGCGGCATGCTACGGACAGCTTGCGCGCAAACATTTTGAAGGAGGTCTCGGGGACTTGAGGGGTAGTCCGGAACGGAGCCCGATACGCCTCTGGCGATACCTCGTAATAGTCCAGTACTGCCCATTTTAGGTCCTCATAGCTACGTTTCTTGAGAGGGTCCATCATTCGATAAGCCTCAGCGGCCCCCCCTTCCAGCAGTCCTACTACTTGGTGGGTCCAGTCTGCGGGCGGGACCCCCAGTAGTTCGCATTGATGTTCAAAGTCCTGAAATAACCCATCCACGTCCCCTGTATTGTCTTGGTAGGGCTTAAAGTCCTTCCTGGAAACTCTTTGGGTCGCCCATATAGCAGGGAGAGACACAGGGGTGGTGGCTCAGTTTTTTGCAGTCTCCCATCCCGTTTTTTATTTTTGTGCCTTTTCAATGGCTGCAAGCTTTCTTTCGGTGGTGGCATCTTTCCCCAGAATGGCCATCTCTTCCTCATACCAGACAACACAAGGGCTCCTGCTGCCTGGGCTGGGAGGCTCTGCTCTGTCTTCGCTGGGAAGTGCCTGACCCCCATCTGTGGTCGACTGCTCCCGCTGACTGTTTTCCTCCAGAAACTGGACCAGCTGGTCCTTACCCAGTCCCCTATGGTTGAGACCCAACATTCTGTCTCTTTCTTGGAGACTGCTTGCTGTCCAATGGTGATACTCTGATGCCAGATCCATATCTCCACTGGGGTGACTGAAGGCTGCTATCCGATCTTGGATCCAGGTGGAGGTCTTCACAGCCAGGACG
Source organism: Rana muscosa (assembly GCA_029206835.1). NCBI lineage: Eukaryota > Metazoa > Chordata > Amphibia > Anura > Ranidae > Rana > Rana muscosa. Next base: position 360,366,438 of record CM055122.1, read on the forward strand.
CACTGCTGCCACCAGTTGTGACGAACCCCCTGTCCCCAAACAGATCTAAGTCCGCCATCAATGCTTCCTCTGTTCAGAACCAGCGCTTATTCCAGACTCTCCAACCATCCCAGTCACCAGACAGCACCTCAGTGTAGAGTGGCAAAAACAAACTGACTTTATTATCACACATGGACACAGATATCTCTCTTCAAATCACTTCCCTCCCACCCTTGGAAAACAGGGCGGGTTAAAATGTCCAACGACAATGGCCACACAGGTCAGATGTGTTCAAACTTCTCAGTACACAGTCTTATCAGCAGGGGGTTTGAGGAATCCCCCCTCCCTCTTTCCTCACAGCAAGACCCCTTACACATTCCATAATAGTTGAGGCAGACACAATAGACAATAGACTACAGTCACACCCCACACCATCACAGCAAATAGGCCAACAGCATTACACAGCACACATTATATATACAGCATTGAATCTGGCTAGCATAGATCATAGTGGGGTTCTCCTTCACCCTGTGCCCCTATTAAAGATTCAGGGTGATTTAAACATAAGAGGCGTCGGGGAAAGCTGGACAAGGAGCCTCCAGAACTCTCCAGGGCAGAGCCGCACAAACCCCCGACCCAAAGTCACTCCTGTCACAGGGGTCATTTGGGGCGATTTTGTACTGCCCTGCCATTTAAGCACCTCAAGAAATGAGATAGGCACTAAAAGCTGCGTAAATTTCAGAAAATGTACCCTAGTTTGTAGACGCTATAACTTTTGCCCAAACCAAGAAATATACACTTATTGAACATTTTTTTACCAAAGACATGTGGCTGAATACATTTTGGCCTAAATGTATGACTAAAATTTAGTTGATTGGATTTTTTTTTATAACAAAAAGTAGAAAATATAATATTTTTCCATCTATATCGCAATAAATAATAATCGCAGAGGCAATCAAATACCATCAAAAGAAAGCTCCATTTGTGGGAAAAAAAATGATGCAAATTTTGTTTAGGTACAGCATTGCATGACCACGCAATTACCAGTTAAGGCAGCGCAGTGCCAAATAGTAAAAAGTGCTCTGGTCATTAAGGAGCCAATACTTCCGGGGCTGAAGTGGTTAAAGAGAACCTGTCATTTCAGATACATCATGGCAGCGCCTGTTAGCGGGCATCCACTCAACTGCTATTGCCACATCCCTCACCTTGTGTTACTGCCGCATCACCAGCCATCCCATTAAAGTGAATGGAACTGTCAGTGAGTCAAAGGGTCAGAGGAGGTGCTGCTGTGGGACAGAGTTGACAGTTGCTCTTTAAAAATTATGATTTAAATCAAGTTCATTTAAGTCAAGCCTTTTTACTAGTGATTTAAATCATGATTTAAATCGATTGATTTAAATCAAATCCACTCTGGATGTCTGGGATTATCCATTGAAGGGATTCTAAGGGTATGGGGATGTCAGACCATGTTAAATTGGTACCATCAGTTTTCTGCTGGTACGACCAGGCCTGTAATGTGTCTTGTATTTTATGATGATCAATAATTTTCCCTTTAAATGGGGGGGCATAAGCCATAAGTAGTGACAGGGGTGATTTATTACTCATCCAAACCAACTCTAATTGGCATCATGGTTTCAGCAGGGTGCAGCTGTACCAATTTTTGAGTTGGTCTATGTTGATGCCATCGCAAAAGTCGGGCAAATACCCAGCAGTTGGTATAAAGTGACCGACAGTATGCTATCAAAAATGAGTAGAATTTATTGGACATAAGATTTTTGAAAATAGAGGACAAAAAATGTAAATTCAAAACCGCCACTTCCCAAAATCGATTTGGATCTTCACCTTCCTTTAATCCTGCAGTCGGGCTTGGGGGGCACCAAGTAGTGTACCCCTGGGTTGTCTGTGCTTCTTGGGCTCTATATGTGTTGAATTTTGAATTTATAACAACGTTATGTGTGGTGGAGGTTTTGAATTTACATTTTTTGTCCTCTATTTTCAATAATCATATGTCCAATAAATTATACAAATTTTTGACAGCATAATGTCTGGGGTCACTTGATACCAACTGCTGGGTATTTGCCTGACTTTTGCGATATGGTCTTCTTGGTATGTTGATCCACACATGGCTCTGTGGAATTACAGGTCCTCCAGATGATTCCCCTTCATTAGTGTGAGTCATTCTATCTGACTTTAATGTTGATGCTACGTAGTATTCAAACAATACAGGTATTTTCCCATACCTCCTACCAACCTATGTTTTCATTGAATTTGAGGAGAACATCTCACTTTACTACCTGCCCAGATAAAATGTGACATCTGTCTCCGGTGCTGCCATTGGACAACTGTTCTGTCCATCAAAGGAGGTGGGACTTTCTATTAAGCAGGCCGCCGTGTAAACAGAAGATTCTCCTGTAGGTAATCTTTGACGCTCGTTAGTGGATTCCTGGCAATGGTGGCTGCATTCCTGGCAATGGTGGCTGCATTCCTGGCAATGATGGCTGCATTCCTGGCAATGGTGGCTGCATTCCTGGCAATGGTGAGTGCATTCCTGGCAATGGTGAGTGCATTCCTGGCAATGGTGGGTGCATTCCTGGCAATGGTGGGTGCATTCCTGGCAATGGTGAGTGCATTCCTGGCAATGGTGAGTGCATTCCTAGCAATGGTGAGGCTACATTCCTGGCAATGATGGTTTTGCAGATGGGCACTTGTGAGGCTGTAGATGGGCACGGACCCTTATTTTGCTTCACAGTTCTTTATTTAAAATTAAATTATTTTTTTCCTGAAACTTCGCTCTTAAAGTTAAAGTGCGTGTTATACGCCAATAAATACGGTATAACCAAATAATACGCCCAAGCTCATCTCTTTACTCACATACAGCCACAAAGGCAAGAGAATTCTTGTTGGGCAGTGTATTAGTGCTCGAACAAACACACTTAGACGGAATTTTAATGGTTCAAAGATTGTCAGGCAAAATTATAGCAGGTAAACTTTTACAATTAATTTAATATTTTATTAAAATACTACAGAAAGAGATCCTGTCTATACTATCTTTACTCGATTGCTGGAAGACATCTCACTTGGAAGCTGAAGACAGGGGAGCTCAGTGCCCTGCATGACAAGATGTAAAGAGTTATAGTGTTTGGAACCCTAATAAAAAATAAAATAAATTAGATTGTGTTCCTTTAAAGCATGTTATACAGCACAGTGCTGGCGCTGTGTCATTTGGCCCCCTACAGGTGAAACTCGAAAAACTTGAATATTGTGCAAAAGTTCATTTATTTCACTAATGCAACTTAAAAGGTGAAACTAATATATGAGATAGACTCATTACATGCAAAGCAAGATAGTTCAAGCCGTGATTTGTCAAAATTGTGATGATTATGGCTTACAGCTCATGAAAACCCCAAATCCACAATCTCAGAAAAAAAAAATATTGTGAAAAGGTGCAATATTCTAGGCTCAAAGTGTCCCACTCTAATTAGCTAATTAAGCCATAACACCTGCAAAGGGTTCCTGAGCCTTTAACCTCTTCCCGCCCGGTCAATAGCAAATTGACGTCCGGTTAGTGGTTTTGTTATCCTGACTGGACGTCTATTGAAGGTCTGACACCCCGCATCTCCGATCGTGATAAGAAGCCTCTGTCAGAGGCTTCTTACCACGTGATCAGCTGTGACCAATCACAGTTGATCATTGCGTGAACCAGGAAGTGCTGGTAAACGGCATTTCTTGGTTCACGCTGACAGGGAGAGCCGATCAGCACATTAATTATCAGCACAGCCCCCTCCAATGTACAAATAGCCTGCCAACCAGTGCCACAATAAAAAAATATGCATTTGCCTACCACAGTGCCAATCACTGCCCACCACAGTGCCAATCACTGCCCACCACAGTACCAATCACTGCCCACCACAGTACCAATCACTGCCCAGCAAAAACACCTGTCAGTACCTCATCATCAGTGCTGCCCATAAGTGCCACCTGTCAGTGCCAATCAGTACTGCCCGTCGGTGCCCATCACAGCCGCCCGTCAGTGCCCATCACAGCCGCCTGTCAGTGCCCATCACAGCCGCCCGTCAGTGCCCATCACAGCCGCCCGTCAGTGCCCATCAGTGCTGCCCGTCAGTGCCCATCAGTGCTGCCCGTCAGTGCCCATCAGTGCCGCCCGTCAGTGCCCATCAGTGCCGCCCGTCAGTGCCCATCAGTGCCGCCCGTCAGTGCCGCCCGTTAGTGCCCATCAGTGCCGCCTGTCAGTGCCCATCAATTCTACATATCAGTGCCTCCTCAACAATGCCCATCAGTGCCGCCTCATCAGTGCCCGTCAGTGAAGGGGAAAACAAAATTTTATGACAGAAACTAAAAAAAAAACACATTTCTTTTTCAAAATTTTTGGTCTTTTTTAGTTTGTTTAGCAAAAAATAAAAACCGCAGAGGTGATCAAATACCACCAAAAGAAAGCTCTATTTGTGGGAAGAAAGTGATAAAAATTTAGTTTGGGTACAGTGTTGTATGACCGCGCATTTGTCATTCAAAGTGTGATAGCGCTGAAAGCTGAAAATTGTCCTGGGCAGTTAGGGACGTACGTGCCTGGTATTTAAGTGGTTAACCACTTAACAACCCGGCCCATATCCTAATGGCAGCTACATTGTGGTTCGTTAACTCTGTTAGGACGTACATTGATGTCCTCCCAGAATCGCGCACATGCGGGAGTGTCCGTGATCGCCGGGTCCAGAGGACCCCGCGCATCACGGATCACGGTAAATGGCCGCTGATAGCGGCCGTTTACCACGTGAACGCTCCGTCAACCACGGAGCAATCACTTGTAAACAAACCGGCGTCATGTCATGACGCCGGTTCCTCTCTCCCCTCTCTGTACCGATCGGTACAGTGTGAGAGGAGAGGGGGAGAGCGGATGGCAGCAGCGCTGTGGGCTGGATCTGTAGTGCCCACAGCGCTGCTCTGTGACAATTGCAGTCACAGATCCAGCCATCCCTGCATACCCAGTGCTCTGCCATACCCAGCCATACTCAGCCATACCCTGCAATACCCTACAATACCCAGCCATACCCTGAAATACCCAGCCATATGCTGGTTCCTCTCTCCCCTCTCGGTACCAATCAGTACAGTGTGAGAGGAGAGGGGGAGAGAACGGATGGCAGCAGCGCCGTGGGCGAGCCATCCATCCATGCACGCCATTCCTGCATACCCAGTGCTCAGCCATCCCAGCCATACTCTGCAACACCCAGCCACACTCAGCCATACTCTGCGATACCCAGCCATACTCTGCGATACCCAGCCATACTCTGCGATACCCAGCCATACTCTGCGATACCCAGCCATACTCTGCGATACTTGGAGATACCCAGCCATGCTCAGCGATACCCAGCCATGCTCAGCCATACTCGGATGTACGTGGAAGTCTCACACATGTGGTATCGCCGTACTCAGGAGGAGTAGGAGAATCTATTTTGGGGTGTCATTTTTGGTATGTACATGCTATGTGTTAGAAATATTGTATAAATGGACAACTTTGTGTTAAAAAAAAAATGCGTTTTAACCACTTCCCGCCCGCCCGCCGTCATATGACGTCCTTGACTTTGTGTGGGGATATCTGAATGATGCCTGCAGCTACAGGCATCATTCATATATCAGCTTTTTCAGACGGTGATTCCCTACGCCATAAGAATGATCATAGCCGCTGTTACACCACTTGATCGTTCTTACGGGAGGCGAGAGGGGGGGCCTCCCGCAACCCTCCGGTGCTTCTACCGACTCACCGTTACGATTGAAGCCAGGATCGTTTGTTTTTTTGTTTTTATTTCAGGCTTCCCAGCCTAGAGGTGAGATGTCGGGTCTTATTGACCCCATACCTCACTGTAAAAAGGACCTGTCATGCCATATTCCTATTACCAGGGATGTTTACATTCCTGGTTATAGGAATAAAAGTAATCCAAAAAATGTATTTTTGGGAAAAAAGTGTCAAACTAAAATAAAGTAAAAACAACAATTAAAAAAAAACAAAAATTTTTTTAAAGCGCCCCTGTCCCCGTGTGCTCGCATGTAGAAGCGAACGCATATCTAAGTCCCGCCCACATATCGGTGCTCTCGCCTATGGGGATTTTTAAGTAGCGAAGTTTGGCGCCATTCCACGAGCGTGTGCAATTTTAAAGGGTGACAAGTTGGGTATCTATTTACTCGGCGTAACTTCATCTTTGAAAGCAGAAAAGTCTTAACCAAAAATACCTAAATAAGATAAGACAATAGCAGCGCTACAAAATGGTGCTAAAAATATAATAAACAGTAACATATAAACTCAATAACACCATGTGATAAGTGAAATAAAGTCCATAATGTGAAGAAACTGAAAGAGAAAATATTGATGAAAAATATTTTAATTCTGTGCATCTTCCACCAAATCACTGTGCTGTGAAACCTCCCCTCTGAAAAAACGCACTCACCAAATAGATTTGCCTTTCACTCTCGTGTTAGGCTGAATCGCTTTTGTATGATCCCATAGATGGGACTCTCAGCTAGATTACTGTGATGATTCTCAGATTTTCACATGAAAACAAAAAGAAGTGCTCCAATAGTGTAAAATTGTATCACCAGTTTAATTAAAAAAAACACAATCACACTTCATTCATTGAACTCACATGTGAACCATTAAAAACCAGCATTAAAAAATCCACAGCAAACATCAAATGTTAAATTGGCTTTGCGGTGCTAGGCGGCCACGGCGGGCCTGAGGTGTGTGCTTGATGGAAATAAGCTCACCACACTCCAGATTCCCGGCTTCCAGTAGCGGTAAGTAATCTCAAACAGCAGCGGCGTCTCTAGTCAGTGAAGCTGCACAGCTTCACTGACTAGAGACGCCGCTGCTGTTTGAGATTTGCTAAAAAAACATATATAATGTTTTGGGGTTCTATGTAATTTCTAGCAAATAAATGATGATTTTTACATGTAGGAGAGAAATGTCAGAATTGGCCTGGGTGCTCCAGAACGCCTGATGGTGCTCCCTGCATGTTGAGCCTCTCTATGTGGCCACGCTGTGTAAAAGTCTCACATGTGGTATCACCATACTTGGGAGTAATAGCAGAATGTGTTTTGGGGTGTAATTTGTGGTATGCATATGCTGTGTGTAATACGTAACCTGCTAATATGACAATTTTGTGAAAAAAAAAAAAAGAAAAAAAATCTTGATTTTGCAAAGAATTGTGGGAAAAAAATTACAACTTCAAAAAACTCACCATGCCTCTTTCTAAATACCTTGGAATGTCTTCTGTCCAAAAAGGGGTCATTTGGGGGGAATTTGTACTTTTCTGGCATGTTAGGGTCTCAAGAAATGAGATAGACGGTCAGTACTTCAGGTGTGATCAATAGCAATAGCACCATAGCTTGTGGACTCTAACTTTCACAAAGACCAAATAATATACACCAATTTGTACTTATTTTTACCAAAAATACAGTATGTAGCAGTATAAATTTTGGCCAAAATTTATGAAGAAAAATTACTAATTTGCTAAATTTTATAACAGAAACAAAGAAAAATGTATTTTTTTTTTACAGAATTTTCAGTCTTTTTTCTTTTATAGCACAAAAAATAAAAAACCCAACAGTGATTAAATACCACCAAAAGCATGCTCTATTTGTGTGAAAAAAAAGGACAAAAATTTCATATGGGTACAGTGTTGTATGACTGAGTAATTGTCATTCAAAATGTGAGAGCACCGAAAGCTGAAAATTGGTCTGGTTATTAAGGGGGTTTAAGTGCCCAGTGGTCAAGCGATTAAATGGTCTCTCAGTCTGGTTCAGTAGGAATCACAATCATGGGAAAGACTGCTGACCTGACAGTTGTGCAGAAAGCCATCATTGACACCCTCCATAAGGAGGGAAAGCCTCAAAAGGTAATTGCAAATGACGTTGGATGTTCCCAAAGTGCTGTATCAAAGCACATTAATAGAAAGTTATGTGGAAGGGAAAAGTGTGGAAGAAAAAGGTGCACAAGCAGCAGGGATGACCGCAGCCTGGAGAGGATTGTCAGGAAAAGACCATTCAAAAGTGTTGGGGACTTTCACAAGGAGTGGACTGAGGCTGGAGTCAGTGCATCAAGAGCCACCACACACAGACGGATCCTGGACATGGGCGTCAAATGTCGTATTCCTCTTGTCAAGCCACTCCTGAAAAACAAACAACGTCAGAAGCGCCTTACCTGGGATAAAGAAAAACAGACCGGGTCTGTTGCTCAGTGGTCCAAAGTCCTCTTCTGATGAGAGAAAATTTTGCATCTGATTTGGAAACCAAGGACCCAGAGTATGGAGGAAGAATGGAGAGGCACACACTGCAAGATGCTTGAAGTCGAGTGTTTAGTTTCCACAGTCTGTGTTGATTTGGGGAGCCATGTCATCTGCTGGTGTTGGTCCACTGTGCTTCATTAAGTCCAGGGTCAACTCAGCCTTCTACCAGGAGATTTTGGAACACTTCATGCTTCCTTCCACGGACGAGCTCTATGGGGATACTGACTTCATTTTCCAGCAGGACTTGGCACCTGCCCACACTGCCAAAAGCACCAAAACCTGGTTCAATGACCGTGGGATTACTGTGCTGGATTGGCCAGCAAACTCGCCTGACCTGAACTCCATAGAGAATCTATGGGGCATTGCCAAGAGAAAGATGAGAGACATGAGACCGAACAATGCAGAAGAGCTGACGGCCACTATTGAAGCATCCTGGTCTTCCATAACACCTCAGCAGTGCCACAGGCTGATGGCTTCCATACCACGTTGCATTGAGGCAGTAACTGCTGCAAAAGGGGCCCAAATCAAGTACTGAGTACATATGCATGCTTATACATTTCAGAGGTCCGATATTGTTCTATGTACAATCCTTGTTTTATTGATTGCATGTAATATTCAAATTTTCTGAGATTGTGAATTTGGGGTTTTCATGAGCTGTAAGCCATAATAATCGCAATTATGACAAATCATGGCTTGAACTATCTTGCTTTGCATGTAATGTATGTATCTCATAAATTAGTTTCACCTTTTAAGTTGCATTAGTGAAATAAATGAACTTTTGCACGATAATCAAATTTTTCGAGTTTCACCTGTATATCACCTGAAATACCTGGCTGATCTAACAAACTGTACCCTACATACGCCCTTATGTAGAAAATTTGGAACAAGGCTAGGATGATGCAGGGGGTTACGGGTTCACTCGATATAGCCCATCTGGGATAATAATTATTTTACAGAATTAGCGAAGCTGCAATATGGCATCTCACTTATGTCCCACATTTTCTGTGATGGAAAATTAAGGACTTTTTCCGAGCTCCACACAGAATTCAGACTCCCTTTATCCATGCACTTCTATTATTTGCAACTTCAGCGTGCAGTCAGGACCCAAAGGGGAGCGGATCAATGGTCTATGCAGTCTACTCCTGTCTTTAATTACCTATTTACATAGTTAGTCAGGTTGAAAAAAGACAAAGTCCATCCAGTTAAACCATAAAAAATAAATAAAAATAAAATACAAAATATCGTACAATCCCATATACCCAATTCTATACCCACAGTTGATCCAGAGGAAGGCAAAAAACCCCAGCAGAGCATGATCCAATTTGCTAGAGCAGGGGAAAAAATTCCTTCCTGATCCCCCGAGAGGCAATCGGATTTACCCTGGATCCACTTTACCTATAAATGTTTGTACTCAGTTATATTATGTACATTTAGGAAAGTATCCAGGCCTTTCTTAAAGCAATCTACTGAGCTGGCCAGAACCACCTCTGGAGGGAGTCTGTTCCACATTTTCACAGCTCTTACTGTGAAGAAACCTGTCCGTATTTGGAGATGACATTTTTTTTCCTCTAGACGTAAAGAGTGCCCCCTTGTCCTCTGTGTTGACCGTAAAGTGAATAAGTCAACACTAAGTTCACTAGGGCGTGGCCAAGCTATGGTGGAGTGAGGACGTGCGTGCTCTCAGCTCCGCTCACGCCGCAGCATTTTTCAGCTTTCCCCGGGGGATATTAGACGGGGAACTTACCTGAGCATGTCCCAGCGAACGAGTGCGTCCTCCCAGCCTCCGAAGGCAGATCGGGCGGCACAGGGAACGATGGATTCGTTCTGCACGGAGCCGCGGCGGACCGGGAGAACTGACTCCAAGATGGCGACGGAGAGGAAAGGCCCCAAACAGCACGGGGATGCAGCTTCTGGCTCGGCGGCCTCTCTTACTCCATCTGCTCAGCTGGTGAGTGACTCAGCCCCCCCCTGCATCCCCAGGCCCCCCTTCCCCGCAGGGATCAGGCCCGGATCCTATGGACTTGCTGGGTGATGAAAACCTGAAGAGACACATATGGTCTCTCCCTACCAGGGAGGACCTGGAGCGTTTCACTGCAAGGATTGAGAAGGCTTTCACCCAGGACATAGCCCAGCTCAAGACAGACACTGCACACTTGGGGGGCAGGCTGGAGACCTTAGAGCAGCGCTTTGAGGACTCTCTCCCTAGCATAGCTTTACTGCAAGAAACCTGTAATGCACAGAGCCACAAGATGGAGACCTTAATATCCCAATTGGATGATTTTGAGAACCGCAGCAGGCGAGCTAACATACGCATCAGAGGTATGCCGGAAGCCACTGGGCCGCGGGATATAATCCCTTCTTTGGAGGGGGTGTTCAGGGAAATACTGGGACTTCCAGCCACCACTCCGATAGAGATTGATCGGGCTCACAGAGCTCTGAAGCCACCTTCCCAGGACCCTGAATCCCCACGGGACATTATTTGTAAACTTCATAAGTACACTTTAAAGGATCGCATAATGCAGAAAATGAGGAACAAGCCTTATTTTGACTTTGATGGAGCTAAACTTTTCTTCTACCAAGATCTCTCCCGGCGCACTCTTATGCAACGCAGGGCTCTGCGACCCCTGTTGTCAGCTCTTCAGACTGCAGGCCTCTCCTACCGCTGGGGCTTTCCCTTTAGTCTCCAAGTAATTCATGAGGGGCGTCAGGAGTCGCTGCGTACTAAAGATGATCTGCCACACTTCCTCAGGGCCCTGCACCTCGGGGATGTGGACTTTCCGGATTGGAGAGGAGCTCCAGTCTCAACGGCTATCCCTCCCTCGCAGCCCTGGCAAACTGCACCGGGTCGGGGACGCAGGAGGAATAACAGGCGCCGCAACGTCAGCACCTCTTCTGGCCCTGCATCCACCAGAGACTGAGGTGTCCTTGCCCCTTGCTCTTCTATATTAGATGATTCATCTGCACCTTCTTCCTTAACTGGGGTCGACGGACCCTGGGATAGTTTTGTTTCCATTACAGGACCTTTTTGTCTCGTTTTGTTTTGGGTGGTCCTGGCCTCCATAGACTGCACCGTGGGCTGTCGGACTCCCCCCCCCCCTTTTTTTTTTTTTTTTAAGGGGGGTTAGGGGTGGGGTTTTGTTTGGTGCTTTGTAGCCCCCTGTCATCTGCAGAATCACCTCTTCCTGTCTAGGAGATTTGGCTAGGGACATGCACCGAGAGTGCCCCCGGATAGTACTTTGCTGCTTCATAAGAGGCGGCGTGGGGGGAGTGAGGTTCTTATCTCCCTCATGTTGGTCTATGTTCCCCCAGTAGGCCTACCCACAGTGGGTGTTTTCCCTTTAAGGGTTGGTGGGCTGCGACCAGGGGCCTTCCTTGTGGTGGGAGGACACACCTGGTCGGGTTCGCTTCGAGTGTCTTTCTTGGATGGGTTGGCTAGACATGGCTCGCTTAGGCGGGCTATGCCTCCTGACCCGCTTAACAATGTTCTTTTTTTTGTTCTCATGTTGTTGCTTATTGTGCGTCTTTGTGTTGTCTCCCCTACCTGCCCTAATCTTTTCCTCTCTTCTTCCCACTTCCTCCTTTCTTTTTGTCTGAAGTTCTCTCAGGTACTCCTTCCACGGATCTGCTCCTGTTGGGTTCAACGGCTATTCCTTGGCTCTAGCGGACATCCTCGGTCCCCATGGCTTCTGTTAAGGTAGTGTCTTATAATGTTCGGGGTCTTTGCTCTCCACACAAAAGGGGCAGGCTGTGGCTGGAATTGAAAGGCTTGGGGGCGCAGATAGTATTTCTGCAGGAGACCAACTTTACAGTCCAATCCACCCCGAAACTCCAGACTCATTTATTCGACCAATGGTTCCTTAGCGCGTCCACGGTCCCTAAGACCAAGGAAACGGCCATAGCCGTCCACAAGTCCTGCCCCTTCCGCCTTAAAGCACATTTCTCTGATCCTATGGGTAGGTTCATCCTTTTGAAAGGGGAGATAGCTGGGACTCTTTATACCTTTGCTAACGTATATGCCCCTAACGCCAACCAGTTGGCCTTTGTGGATACCGTACTGGATCGCCTTACTGATTTCCGGGAGGGCCGTCTGATCTTGGGGGGGGACTTTAATATCAGCCCAGATCCTTTGTTCGACACTTCTCATAGTCGCTCAGCTCATTCTCATGCGCTCCTAAAAAGGTTTAAGAAAACTATACAATCCCATTTCCTGTTCGATAGCTGGCGGGTGCTCCACCCTTCAGCGAGAGACTATAGCTATTATTCTAGAGTGCATGACATGTACACTCGTATAGACCTCATTTTTGTAGATCAGCACACCCTCGAGCTACTGCAGGCGGCATCCATAGAGAACATAACTATCTCTGACCATGCTGCGATCTCAATCACCTTTGAGGTGTCTCAGGGCGCGCAGCGCCCATGGTCGTGGCGCCTGAACGAGAATCTATTGGATGACACTGTAGTAGTGGCGAAGGTCTCGGAAGTCATGTCGCACTATTTTACGGAAAACACTACGGATGGTGTATGTGAGGGGATGGTCTGGGAGGGCCACAAAGCTGTCATGAGGGGGGAGCTGATTTCACAAGGGGCTAGATGCAAGAGGGCGCGACAAGCAGATTTTCAGAGGATCTTGACCAATCTCCAACAGGCAGAGCTTCGTCATAAGCGTTGTGGGGACCCGGAGGCTTTGGAGAGACTGCTGGAACTTCGGGGACTTTTTTCTCAATACTTGGACCGTAGGGCTTGCAGACAGCTCCGTTACCTTTCTCATAAGTATTATGAGCATGGTAACAAATGCAGTAGGATGCTTGCTAGGGCCCTCAGAAAACGCAGGGCCCAGACTTATATTCACAGACTTCAATCCGCTTCGGGTGGAGTGGTGTGTCAATCCTCCAAGATTGCCTCTCTGTTCCGGGACTACTATGCGAAGCTCTACTCTTTGGATTCGGCTGCTACACCGGAGTCCGCGGCTTCTGGATATAGTGCTGTTAAGGAATATTTGGTAACTTCGGGGCTCCCCTCCTTGTCGGAGGTGCAGCAGGCGGAATTGGAGTCCCCTGTGCAGCCCTCCGACATCGAGGAGATTGTTAAATCCCTGCCGAATGGGAAAAGCCCGGGGCCAGATGGATACTCAAAGGCGTACTACAGTACATTTCTCCCGATTTTAGTCGGCCCCATGTGTAGATATTTTAACTCAATTGCAGGGGGAGACCCGATCCCTCCTGAGGCCTTGCTGGCTCATATATCGGTTCTCCCCAAAGAGGGCAAGGACCCTTCTCTGGCACAGAGTTATAGACCAATATCGCTACTGAACCTGGATGTTAAAATCCTTGCTAAAATATTGGCTAATCGCCTTAAACATCTGGTTCCAAATTTAGTACACCCAGACCAAACAGGGTTTGTCACGGGGCGCGAGGCCCGAGACAACTCGCTGCGAGCTATACACCTGATTCATTGGGCGCGCTCTAATCCAAAACAGTCCCCATACCTGGTCCTCTCAACGGATGCGGAGAAGGCTTTTGACCGGGTTGACTGGTCCTTTCTGCGTGCGGTCCTGGAGTCTGTGGGTCTGGGCCCATTTATGTTGACTTGGATCATGGCCTTCTACGCTACCCAAGTCAGGGTGAATGGCATCCTCTCCTCGCGGTTTCCGATTAAAAATGGTACGAGACAGGGCTGCCCCCTCTCGCCCCTCCTGTTTGCCCTTACCCTGGAGCCTCTGTTGCGCAGGGTGAGGGCCAACCAGGACATTAAGGGATTGACAGTGGGGAGCATGGAGCATAAGCTATCGGCTTATGCAGATGACGTCCTGTTTCATCTCACCGAACCCCTTATCTCGTTGCCGAACCTCATGAAAGAACTCCATGAGTTTGGAGCATTGTCCAATTTTAAAATCAACTACTCAAAGTCTGAGATTCTGCCGATAGTGCTTCCCCTGTCACTCAAAGAGAGCTTGAAAGCAGCGTTCCCTTTCAGGTGGGCTAGGTCCTCCATAAGGTACCTGGGTATCCAGCTGACCGACCGGTTTGAGACCCTGTATCAGGCCAATTATCCCTCCCTATTGACGACCATCAAAACCGACCTATCTCATTGGACTAAAACGGCCTTTACGTGGCTCGGGCGGGTTAACATTGTTAAGATGAATGTGCTCCCCAGGGTCCTTTTCTACTTGCAGATGTTGCAGGTTCCTCTGCCGAGCACCTTCTTCACTTTAATTAATAGCATGCTCATAGATTTTGTGTGGAGTGCAAAGAAGCCTAGAATAGCCATGAGGGTGCTTAAGCGCTCTAAGAGGGCTGGGGGTCTGGGGATCCCAGACATTCGACGGTATTACAGGGCCATTGTCCTACAAAGGATTCTGAACTGGAGGTTCCACACCCGTACTAGACTTTGGGTTCCCCTGGAGAAGAGCATGGCGGGAAGAGATTTGGCCTATGCCCCATGGCTGGCGAAGGAGCATAGGGGGCTGTCTGATTTGTCATCCCCCCTAACGAGACAGGTCCTTAGGGTTTGGGACAGGATTAACACGCTATACTCTTTAGCTCCTCCTGGGTCCCCATTGGCCCCACTAGGGGGCTTTTGTTGGTTCCCCCCGGGGGAGCAGAGAGCTATTTTTAGGAACTGGTTAGATGACCCTAATGCTCCCTGTGGCAAACTTTTGGAGGGTGGGAGACTCCCCCCGTTGGACTTGTTTAGGGCACGCCATGGGACTTTTCCAATGTATTTCTGGCGATACGCGCAGCTTAGCCATTTTTTTGCAACGCAGGCCACCCCTATTCGTACCCCATCTCAACTCTCGCCCTTTGAGCTTCTCTTTGTTGCGGAGGAGCCCATCTCCCACATGATATCCGAGCTCTATCAGCTACTCGGTTCATCCGTGACGGAGACTAAGCCGGCCTACATCAGGGAATGGGAGCGTGATCTGGGGACGGAGTTCAGGGAGGCGCAGCTGGCTCCCCTGTACCGACTAACCCACTCTAGCTCCATAGAGTCTAGAACGCAAGAAACGAATTACAAGTTACTGACAAGGTGGTACAGGGTGCCTGCTGTGCTCTCACGCATATACCCCACTGTATCTGATCGATGCTGGAGAGGCTGTGGCCTCCGTGGCACTTTGATTCATATATGGTGGGAATGCACGAAAATTCAGCCCTTTTGGGAAACAATTCAGCAACAAATCAAGGCCATACTGGATATAGATGTCCCACTTTTGCCCATACATTTCCTTCTCCATGTGCCGTCTGTGTCGACCAGTAGTTACAGGGGATGCGTACTGCCACATCTCCTGAATGCCGCTAGGCGTTTGATCCCTATTTACTGGAAGCGGGCTCATGTTCCGGGGCTCGAGGATTGGTCCAAGAGGGTACGGGAAATTAAGGAAGCTGAAGAATGGGTGGCGAACTGTAGTAGCAAGAATGAGCGCTTTCAGGTCATCTGGGCTGCCTGGTTGCAGCACACTTCAGGTGAGGAGTTGGTTCTATCTAATCTGGATACTGCCCTGTTGGAACTTGCAGAGCCCTCCCTTCGGGGACGGAGGGTTGTAGTGGCGCAGGCCCCGGAGACGGAGTCTGATGATGTGGGAGCCCAGCTAGTGGGATAAGCACTGCCAGCCTTTTCTGGGCTGGCGGAGTCACATGACGCAGGGGGAGCATGCCTGATGGAAGAGGTCCTATTTCCCTATACTTCTTTCTTCTATTCCCCTTTTCTGGCTTTCTTACCCTGCTGTTTCCCGTTTATGTTTGTTTGTCTTGTCTGTGCTTTTATTTTTATTATTAACTCAATATGTGGATCCTCACTTATTTGTTCAGCTCAGGTTGTTTACTGGCTGCAGGGGTCGGCCCCATGCTCGGGTCAACTCTTATTAAGCAGGGGGAGTCTCCTCTCCTTCTGCTTGGGAGGGGAGGCTCCTAGACGAGCAGGGTTCTCCCACCTCTTTGCGTCCAAGGGCCGGTTTTGGCCAGGGGAGGGTTTGATGGAGGCTACTTGAGCCCCCTCTCCCCATATGGGGCACGGGGATGTGGGATCCCCTTGATAAGCTCAGTCCATGACCCCGGTAATTGTTAGCGGACTGGTAAGCAAGTTACGGGGGTGAGGTTCCCCCCGATGGTTTCATTACATTGTCTGGAAAATGGTACCCGTCTCTTTTGATGCCAAGTTATACCTTGTGCACCGTACAGGATTGTATGCTTGATGTGGACCATGTATGCCATAAGTTGCACTTTTGTTTATGTGTATATGTTTTTACTCAATAAATACAGATTATACAAAAAAAAAACAAACACTAAGTTCACTATATGGACCCCTTATATATTTGTACATGTTAATCATATCCCCCCTTATTCTCCTCTTTTCAAGAGTGAATAAATTCAGTTCCTCTAATCTTTCCTCATAGCTGAGCTCCTCCATGCATCTGATCAGTTTGGTTGCCCTTCTCTGCACTTTCTCCAGTTCCCCGATATCCTTTTTGAGAACTGGTGCCCAAAACTGAACTGCATATTCCAGATGAGGTCTTACTAATGATTTGAAGAGGGGCAAAATGATATCTCTCTCTCTCTCTGGAGTCCATACCCCTCTTAATACAAGAAAGGACTTTGCTCGCTTTGGAAACCGCAGCTTGGCATTGCATGCCATTATTGAGCTTATGATCCACCAAAACCCCCAGATCCTTCTCCACCATGGACCCCCCCAGTTGTACTCCCCCTAGTATGTATGATGCATTCATATTCTTAGTCCCCAAGTGCATAACTTTACATTTATCAACATTAAACCTCATCTGCCACATAGTCGCCCAATTAGACAGAGCATTGAGGTCGGCTTGTAATTTGGAGACATCCTGTAAGGACGTTATTCCACTGCATAGCTTGGTGTCATCTGCAAAGACAGAAATTTTACTTTTGATCCCAGACCCAATATCATTTATAAAAGGTATTAAAAAGTAAGGGTCCCAGCACTGAACCTTGGGGTACACCACTGAGAACCTTAGACCATTCAGAGTAAGAATCATTAACCACTACTCTCTGAATTCTGTCTTTTAGCCAGTTTCCTATCCATTTACAAACGGATATTTCCAATCCTGTAGACTTTACCTTACACGAGCCGTGTGTGGGGAACTGTATCGAACGCTTTTGCAAAATCCAAGTATACCACGTCCACAGCCACCCCTCTTTCCAAGGTTTTACTTACCTCTTCATAAAAAGAAATCAGGTTTGTCTGACAACTTCTGTCTTTCATGAATCCATGCTGTCTGTTGCTTAAATAGTTTTTTTCCAGCAAGAACTCATCTATGTGGTCTTTTAATAATCTCTCCAGCATCTTCCCAACTATAGAAGTTAAACTAACAGGTCTATAGTTACTTGGTAAAGACTTTGTTCCCTTTTTAAATATAGGCACCACATTGGCCCTGCACCAATCCAGTGGTACTATTCCTGTCATTAATGAGTCCCTAAAAATTAGATACAATGGCTTTGAAATTACAGAGCTCAATTCTTTTAGGATCCGTGGGTGTATGCCATCTGGTCCAGGTGCTTTATCCACCTTTATTCTGTCTAAATATTTCTGGACCATATCACTTTTGAGCCATTGTGGATTTGGGGCTGTGTCACTACCACCCCCATTATTGACATGAGCTCCCCCATGTTCCATTGTATACACAGAGCTGAAGAAAGTATTTAATAAATTAGCCTTCTCTTTGTCCCCAGTCACCCACTCTAGATTATTTTGTAAAGGGCCTATATGCTAGACTTGACCTTTTTACTATTAATATATTTGAATAATTTTTTGGGGTTGGTCCTACTATCTTTTGCAATCTGTCGTTCGTTTTGAATTTTTGCATTCTTGATTTCCTTTTTACATATCCTGTTATATTCTTTGTAACATTTAATCGACACTAGTGTTCCTTCATTTTTATATTTTTTAAAAGCTCTTTTCTTATTGTTTATAGCCTTTTTAACTTTAACCGTGAGCCACATAGGTTTTATTTTTAGCCTTTTAAACTTATTGCCCATGGGAATATACTTTGCAGTGAGTTCACAAACAGTCTTTTTGAAGAATTCCCATTTCTGTTCTGTGTTAATCAATGCCAATATTCCCTCCCAGTCTAAGTCCTGGAGAGCAGCCCTCATCCTTGGAAAATTTGCTTTATTGAAATTAAGTGTTTTTATCTTTCCTGCATGTATTTCTTGCTTACAGCTAACATCAAATGAAATCATGTTATGGTCACTGCTACCCAGGTGTTCCTTTATCTGAACATTAGTAATACGCTCTGCATGGTTTGAGATTACCAGGTCCAACAGAGCATCATTCCTAGTTGGGGCCTCAATAAACTGGACCACAAAATTTTCCTGCAATAGGTTTATAAATGTTTGCCCTTTAACTGTCCCAGCAGTGCCATTACTCCAGTCAATTTCTGGGTAGTTAAAATCCCCCATTATTATCACCGTCCCAGCCCTTGCAGCCCTTTCCATCTGTGCAAGGAGCTGATAACAAACTCCAATGATTAACTTTGAACTACGCACATCTGTATGCAGTTCCACCCATAATGCTTCAGCCTCATCACACTCTCCATCCACCAGGTCCTCTTTCACACTCGCTTTGAGATCACTTCTCACATAGAGACCCGCACCACATATAAAAGGTTTTTTTATCATGTTGCTACGCCATGCTACTCAATCTCTTCCTCCAGGACTCCCCTCTTAGGGTGGTGTCTCAATAAGAGAAAGATGTTGGGGCCTTTGAGGAGGAACAGTGGGAAGAAGCTCTACAGGCGGTTTCCCCAGTGTGTGATTTAAAAAAAAAAAGCCACTGTGTGCCTTATTCCATAGCGCCGATCGGCGCTCACGTGACCGTCTGGTTCTCCTCTCCTGCTCTCAGGCTGAAATCAGCGGGAGATCTCGGCCCCTCTCACTGTAGCTGTCAGCCTGGGAGATGAGAGAGCCGGGTGGACTCCTGAGTGGCAATCGGCGATATGGAATAAGGTACACAGCGGCTTTTTAAAATAAAATTACATACACTGCATTATCTAACAGAGGGGATTGGTGAGACTTTACAACCACTTAACCACTTAACGACCGCCCACCGCCGATTTACGTCGGCAGAATGGCACCGACAGGCAGAATCACGTAGATCTACGTGATCGCCTTTGTGCAGTTGGGGGGTCCATCCGGACCCCCCTTCACTGCAGTGAGCGGCCGTTAAGTGTTCGGGAGCGATCAGGCATGAGGGGGCGGCCGCTCGATTCCGCCCCCCCCTCGCGATCGCTCCCGGCGAATGAAATTGCTTCCTCCTGCCTGAAATGTAAACACAGGCTGGAGGAAGTGATGTCATCTCCCTCGCCGCGGTCTTTTCGTTCCCGGCGCCGAGGAGAGAAGAAGCAGGTTAGTGCACCAACAGTCCACTGACACGTAGGTACACATAGGCACACAAATCACCCCCCAGATCACCCCCCAGGTCACCCCAAAGCCCCCAATCACAGTGTCACTGATTGCAGTGATCATTTATTTTACTGATCACTGCATTTAGTGTCATCTGTGATTGTAAAAAGTTGCAGGGCAGTTAGGATTAGGCCCCTTTAGGTCCAGGGTAGCCCCCTAACCCCCCCCTAATAAAGGTTTAACCCCTTGATCACCCCCCAGGTAACCCTTTCACCCCCTAACTTCAGCGTCACTAAGCGATTGTTTTTCCGATCGCTGTATTCGTGTCGCTGGTGTTTTAGATAGGCAGTTATTTTTTTTTAGGTTCGCCGCAGGTTTTTATTAGTGTCAGGTACCCCCATATATTATTTTAACCCCCTGATTGCCCCTAGAGTTAACCCTTTCACCAGTGATCGCCGTATAAGCGTCACTGGTGTCACTGGTTAGCCAGTAAGTTATTTAGTTATTTAGGTTACCCGTCAGGTTTTTATATAGTGTCAGGTACCCCCATATTTAACCTAATAAAGGTTTTAACCCCCTGATTGCCCCTAGTTAACCCTTTCACCAGTGATCACCATATAAAGGTTACGGGTGACGCTGGTTGATTAGTTTGCTTTTTATAGCATCAGGGCACCCGCCGTATATAACCCAATAAAGGTTTAACCCCCCTGATCGCCCGGCGGGTGAGATCAATTAGGTTTTAGCGCCAGAGAGGGTCTGCGTCGCCCCAGGCAGTGTTAGGTTAGTGCCAGTAACGCTAACACCCACGCACAAAGCATACACCCCCCTTAGTGGTATAGTATCTGATCAGATCTATACTAGCATCCCCAGTGGTTTAGGGTTCCCAAAAACGCAGTGTTAGCGGGATCAGCCCAGATACCTGCTAGCGCCTGCGTTTAGCCCCTCCGCCCAGCCCAGCCCACCCAAGTGCAGTATCGATCGATCACTGTCACTTACCAAACACAACACACATAACTGCAGCGTTCGCAGAGACAGGCCTGATCCCTGCGATCGCTAACATTTTTTTTGTAGCGTTTGATATATTTGCTGACGACAGTCAGGTGCTTTTTTTCCTGTGAATCTTACTAGTGTACCCCTAAATTTAGAGCCCAAAATGGCAAGACGAAGGTACACTAGTAAAGAGGCCTACGAGATTCTGAGCATGACAGATAGTGAAGAGGAGGTCACGTATCTGTCAGATTCAGGCTCAGAATATCTTCCCGTAGAAGACAGTGACGTCAGCGGCCCCACGTCAGATAGCTCTGACGACGAAGTTGAGGTCCCTGCTAAGGTCAGGTGTACCCGATCCCGATCTTCTGAGGTTGTTGAGGAGCAAGAACCGCAGGTCTCTCGTATCATGGAGCAGAGTAGTACTAGCGCCGCTATTCCTTCTGGTGAACTGGCAAGCACCAGCGGCCTAGTACAGCCTGGACGTACATCCAGCACTGCAGTAACACTTGGTGACGTGGCGAGTCACATAAGTGCAGTTCAAGCTGGCGAGGTGGCAAGCACAAGTAGTGTCCCGCTGCCACCAAGAAGACAAAGGCAGGCCCGTCGTGCCCATACTGCCCTTCCTGCAGAATTCGCCTATCCTGATTGGGTCCCCACCACTTCTGCAGAACCCGTACTTCCCCCATTCACTGCCCAACCCGGTATTCAGGTGGAAACAGCTGATTTTATTCCAATTGATTTTTATTCGCTGTTTTTCACGGAAGATCTCTATAGATCTATTGTGGACCAGAGTAATTTATATGCTGGTCAATTTATCGCCGCTAACCCCCAGTTGCCTAAAATAGCCAGAAATTGGAAACCAATTACGGTTTCCGAATTTAAGACCTTTCTGGGCCTTTCCCTCAACATGGGCACACATAAATTTCCGTCATTGCGTGCTTATTGGTCCACGCACCCAATTGACCACATGCCCGTGTTCTCTGCCTCCATGTCCAGGGCACGATACGAGCAGATTTTGCGGTTCATGCACTTCAACGACAATGAACTTTGTCGTCCACGTGGGGACCCTGAATACGACCGGCTCTATAA
This sequence comes from Rana muscosa, assembly GCA_029206835.1. Taxonomy (NCBI): domain Eukaryota; kingdom Metazoa; phylum Chordata; class Amphibia; order Anura; family Ranidae; genus Rana; species Rana muscosa. The sequence goes on from CM055122.1 coordinate 360,388,153, forward strand.
AGTTCGGCCCCTCATAAACCACTTCAACGAACGTTTTGCAGCCTTGTTTACTCCCGATCAAGTTGTCTGCGTTGATGAGTCCCTGATTAAATTTTCTGGCCGCTTGTCTTTCAAGCAGTACCTTCCCAGCAAGCGTGCCAGATACGGGGTCAAGCTCTACAATTTCTGTGACAGGGCAACAGGCTATGTAGTGAACTTTACGGTTTATGAGGGAAAAGACAGTCAGATTGAGTCGGTCAACTGCCCGGATTACATAGGGAGCGCTGGCAAGATAGTGTGGAACTTGGTGTCACCCTTATTCGGAAAGGGGTACCACTTGTATGTGGACAATTATTACACGAGCGTGCCACTGTTTAGTCACTTGTTTGATCATCAGATTGGAGCATGTGGCACCGTGCGACCTAATCGCCGGGGCTTTCCCCAGCGGCTTGTAGATGCCCGTCTTAGGCTGGGGGAGAGAGCCTGCTTGAAGTGTAATAACTTGCTCGCTATGAAGTGGAGGGACAATAAGAATGTTTTCCTTCTTACCTCCCTTCATGCAGACACGACAGTCCAAATTCGTACGGCGACTGGTGTTGTGGAGAAACCCCTCTGTGTCCACGAATATAACCAAAATATGGGAGGGGTGGACCTCAACGACCAGTTGATGGCGCCGTATCTAATTGACCGTAAGGCGAGACGCTGGTACAAAAAAGTGTCTCTATCATTATTCCAATTGGCTTTGCTGAACGCTCATGTGCTATACAGAGCTTCAGGCGGGACGTTATCTTTTCTAAAATTCCAGAATGAGATAGTCACAGAACTCCTGTATCCAGGCGGTTCTGCACCTCACCATCCCCTACCAAATGCAGTAAGCCGGCTGCATGAGAGGCATTATTCGTATGTCCTCCCGAGTACCCCTACCCAAAGCCACCCCCAAAAAACATGTCGTGTCTGTAGCAAGCGCGGATTTAGGCGTGACACCCGTAGTTTTTGTCCACTCTGTCCTGACAAGCCTGGTCTTTGCCAAGGTGAATGTTTTGAACGCTACCACTCAAAAGTGAAGTTTTAGCATAGGGTACAGCATTTCACAGACAAGGACACACTTACACAGGGTCTCCCAAGATGCCATTACATTTTGAGAGACCCGAACCATTACAGTTGTAAAGTTACAAAAAAAAGTGTAAAAAAGAAAAAAACAAAACGTAAAAAACAAAACACAAAAAAATATAAAAAAAAAAAAAAAAATAGTTGTCGTTTTATTGTTCTCTCTCTCTCTATTTTCTCTCTATTGTTCTGCTCTTTTTTACTGTATTCTATTCTGCAATGTTTTATCATGCTTGCTTTTCAGGTATGTAATTTTTTGTTTTCAGGTGTGCCATTCAACTGCAGCGCGGAATTATTTATCTTGACAGCAACAGCGTTTGCTCCCACGATACATAAAGCCGTGACTCCAGTGCTGTAGGAGGTGATTTCACCACCACAGTTAAAAAAAAGAGCATATATGCCGAAGCATGGGGGCAGCAGGGGCGGAGGAGCGATTTTGCTCCTAATGCCGCGTACATACGGTCGAAATTCTGACGGAGGCCTGCCCGTGGAAAATTCCGACCGTGTGTACGCGGCATAACTTTTTTGCGGGAGGATGCCCCCATGCTTCGGCATATATATATTTTAGGCACAGGTTGCGTTAAAACATTTTTTTATTTTTTACTAGGTTTTGTTTTGGTATTTGCTTTGCAGGTATGGCATGGTAAGGTCTTACTGTTGTACTGTAATGTTACTTTGTTTTAATGTTAACCACCATTTGCTTAGCAGGTACGCCATTCAGTTGCAGCGCAGATCTATTTATCTTGACAGCAACAGCGTTTGCTCCCACGATACATAAAGCCGTGACTCCAACGCTGTAGGAGGTGATTTCACCACCACAGTTAAAAAAAAGAGCATATATGCCGAAGCATGGGGGCAGCAGGGGCGGAGGAGCGATTTTGCTCCTAATGCCGCGTATATACGGTCGAAATTCCAACGGAGGCTTGCCCGTGGAAAAGTCCGACCGTGTGTACGCGGCATAACCTTTTATGCCGCGTACATACGGTCGAAATTCCGACGAAGGCTTGACCGTGTGTACGCGGCATAACTTTTTTGCGGGAGGATGCCCCCATGCTTCGGCATATATGCCCATCATTAGAAGTGGGTGGATGAAGGGAGGTATTCTAATGGTGGGCATACCCACCAATCAATCTCTTTTTTTCGTTCAGCCAATAGGCTGTATGAAAAAAAAGATTACAATACATGTCCAACAAGGACCAGCAACGTACTGGTATGTTGCTGGACTTTGAATGTTTATACCAGAATGATGCCTGCGGGTTTAGGTATCATCTTGGTATCATTCTTTTCAGCCAGCAGCCGGCTTTCATGTAAAAGCAATTCTAGCAGATAATTAGCCTCTAGACTGCTTTTACAAGCAGTGGGAGGGAATGTCCCCCCCCGGATATAAAAAGCGCCATTGGGAAATTGGGAAAGCATTTTATCACACCGATCTTGGTGTGGTCAGATGCTTTGAGGGCAGAGGAAAGATCTAGGGTCTAACCCCCCAATTTTTTTCAAAAAAAGAGTACCTGTCACTACTTATTGCTATCATAGGGGATATTTACATTCCCTGAGATAACGATAAAAATGGTAAAAAAATAAAATATGGAAGGCACAGTTTAAAAATAAAATAAAAAAGCCAAATAAATAATAAAAAAAAAAAAAAAAAAAAAAAAAAAAGCACCGCTGTCCCCCCCTGCTCTTGCGCAAAGGCGAACGCAAGCATCGGTCTAGCGTCATATGTAAACAGCAATTGCATCATGCATGTGAGGTATCACCGCGAAGGTCAGATCGAGGGCAGTCATTTTAGCAGTAGACCTCCTCTGTAAATCTAACGTGGTAACCTGTAAAGGCTTTTAAAAATGAATGTAGTTTGTCACCGCTGCGCGTTTGTGCGCAATTTTAAAGCATGTCGTGTTTGGTATCCATGTACTCGGCCTATGATCATCTTTTTTATTTCATCAAACATTTGGGCAATATAGTGTTTTTTAGTGCATTAAAAATAAAAAAAAGTGTGTTTTTCCCCCAAAAAATGCGTTTGAAAAATCGCTGCGCAAATACTGTGTGGAAAAAAAAAATGCAACACCCACTATTTTAATCTGTAGGGCCTTTGCTTTAAAAAAATATATAATGTTTGGGGGTTCAACATAATTTTCTTGCAAAAAATTTTTTTTTTTCATGTAAACAAAAAGTGTCAGAAAGGGCTTTGTCACCAAGTGGTTAGAAGAGTGGATGATGTGTGACATAAGCTTCCTAATGTTGTGCATAAAATGCCAGGACAGTTCAAAACCCCCCCAAATGACCCCATTTTGTAAAGTAGACACCTCAAGCTATTTGCTGAGAGGCATGTTGAGCCCATTGAATATTTTTTTTTTGTCCCAAGTGATTGAATAATGACCAAAAAAAAAAAATGTACAAAAAGTTGTCACTAAATTATATATTGCTCAAACATGCCATGGGCATATGTGGAATTACACCCCAAAATACATTCTGTTGCTTCTCCTGAGTACGGGGATACCACATGTGTGGGACTTTTTGGGAGCCTAGTCGCGTACGGGACCCCAAAAACCAAGCACCGCCTTCAGGATTTCTATGGGTGTAAATTTTTGATTTCACTCCTCACTGCCTATCACAGTTTCGGAGGCCATGGAATGCCCAGAATGCACAAAACCCCCCCAAATGACCCCATTTTGGAAAGTAGACACCCCAAGCTATTTGCTGAGAGGTATGTTGAGTATTTTGCAGATCTCGCTTTTTGTCACAAAGTTTTGAAAATGTAAAAAAAGAAAAAAAATAAGAAAAAAAAATGTCTTTCTTAATTTTCAAAAACAAATGAGAGCTGTAAAATACTCACCATGCCTCTCAGCAAATAGCTTGGGGTGTCTACTTTCCAAAATGGGGTCATTTGTGGGGGTTTTGGGCTATTTTGACATTTTATGGCCTTCAAAACTGTGATAGGTAGTGAGGAGTGAAATCAAAAATTTATGCCCTTAGAAACCTTGAAGGCGGTGCTTGGTTTTTGGGGTCCCGTACGCGGCTAGGCTCCCAAAAAGTCCCACACATGTGGTATCCCCGTACTCAGGAGAAGCAGCAGAATGTATTTTGGGGTGTAATTTCACATATAACCATGGCATGTGTGAGCAATATATCATTTAGTGACAACTTTTTGTACATTTTTTTTTTCTTTTTGTCATTATTCAATCATTTGGGACAAAAAAAAAATATTCAATGGGCTCAACATGCCTCTCAGCAAATAGCTTGGGGTGTCTACTTTCCAAAATGGGGTCATTTGGCGGGGTTTTGTGCCATCTTGGCATTTTATGGCCTTCAAAACTGTGATAGGTAGTGAGGAGCGAAATCAAAAATTTATGCCCTTAGAAACCTTGAAGGCGGTGCTTGGTTTTTGGGGTCCCGTACGCGGCTAGGCTCCCAAAAAGTCCCACACATGTGGTATCCCCGTACTCAGGAGAAGCAGCAGAATGTATTTTGGGGTGTAATTTCACATATGCCCATGGCATGTGTGAGCAATATATCATTTAGTGACAACTTTGTGCAAAAAAAAGAAAGTTTGTCATATTCCCGCAACTTGTGGCAAAATATAAAATATTCCATGGACTGAACATGCCTCTCAGTAAATAGCTTGGGGTGTCTACTTTCCAAAATGGGGTCATTTGTGCTATTTTGGCATTTTATGGCCTTCGAAACTGTGATAGGTAGTGAGGAGTGAAATCAAAAATTTGCGCCCTTAGAAATCCTGAAGGCGGTGCTTGGTTTCCGGGGTCCCGTACGTGGCTAGGCTCCTAAAAAGTCCCACACATGTGGTATCCCCGTACTCAGGAGAAGCAGCAGAATGTATTTTGGGGTGCAATTCCACATATAACCATGGCATGTGTGAGCAATATATCATTTAGTGACAACTTTTTGTAATTTTTTTTTTTTTTTTTGTCATTATTCAATCACTTGGGACAAAAAAAAAAAAAATATTCAATGGGCTCAACATGCCTCTCAGCAATTTCCTTGGGGTGTCTACTTTCCAAAATGGGGTCATTTGGGGGGGTTTTGTACTGCCCTGCCATTTTAGCACCTCAAGAAATGAGATAGGCAGTCATAAATTTAAAGCTGTGTAAATTTCAGAAAATGTACCCTAGTTTGTAAACGCTATAACTTTTGCGCAAACCAATAAATATACGCTTATTGACATTTTTTTTACTAAAGACATGTGGCTGAATACATTTTGGCCTAAATGTATGACTAAAATTGAGTTTATTTGATTTTTCTTATAACAAAAAGTAGAAAATATCATTTTTTTTCAAAATTTTCGGTCTTTTTCTGTTTATATCGCAAAAAATAAAAAACGCAGAGGCAATCAAATACCATTAAAAGAAAGCTCTATTTGTGGGAAGAAAAGGACGCAAATTTCATTTGGGTACAACATTGCATGTCCGCACAATTTACAGTTAAAGCAGCGCAGTGCCGAATCCCAAAAACAGGCCTGGTCCTAATGGCCCGAAATGGTCCGGGGCTTAAGTGGTTAAAGGAGACCTCACAATAAACTTTGACCAACGTATGACACCAAATTCTGGTGAGTGTTTATATTGGATTTGATGGAGAATTACATTGAGGAAGGAGTTGGTACAGCCTTTGATGCAGAAAACCCCTGCCAACATGTTGTCAGTTGTATTGTCCTCTTTTCACATGACATAACCTAAGGCCTGGTTCAAACTATTGCAGAGCCGCCATGTTTGCAAGGGGACAGCAGCCCATTCAACTGAATGAGCTGCTGTGCCAGCATTTCATGAAGGAAAAAGGTTCCTGCACCATTTCTAAAACGCATGGTGCCTTTGCATCATGTGATTTCCAGGCAATTGCTGCACCTGAAAACGCTCTGAGTTTTTAGATGTGTGGGGTGCCATTAAGAATGAATGTCAGCCCTGTGCATTTTTAAAGAGCAGCACATTATGGCTGTGGGTGGTCCAGGTGCAAGAACAGGTGCGATTCACACACCTGAAACCACCCACAATAGTGTGAACCTATCAAAATAGGACTGGTCTGATAGTTATTCCAGTCTAGCATCACTTAAGCTAGGTTCACACTATTTCGTCCGCTTGCAGGAATCGCACCTGTTCCTGCACCCACAACCAAAAAGAGCTGCTCCTTAAAAAATGCGAGGGGCTGCCATTCATTCCTAATGGCATCCCCACGCATGTGTTTGCAAGTGTGGGAACTGCCGGGATATTGCATGCAATTTTCCTGCTGCTGCATTTTAAAAATTGTGCAGGAACCTTTTTTCCTGCATGAAACGCAGGCACAGCAGTCTATTCAAATGAATGTGCTGCCGTGTCCACACAAACACAGCTTGTAAAGCCGCAATAGTGTGAACCAGGCCTTACAGTTCCACCTCATTCACCCATGCAACTTGCTCCTCTGGCTTAGACTTCATACCCACAAGGATCACCCAATCTTGCACCAAACTTTTTTGCATTTGCAGCTTGTATTGCTCCATTTGACCAAAGATATGATAAAACTGTATTGGAAAACGGGTTTTAATTGATAAGTACCCTGATGTCAACTGGCTAACATAGCAACATCTGATGTTATGAAATATTAATAACATGCTCCAACTATGAGTAGTCCCAACAAAACTTTACAATGTATCTGGTGAAATTTGGCAATTTGGCACATTATTTTCTTAAATATACAAACTATTTTTTAACCTATAGATTTAATCTATAGATTCAATTCTGTTCAGTACACCAAAACATTTTTCTTTTTGATCATTCATGTTTTTCTTTTTACTCCACTGTAATAAGCTTTATTTTGGTAGCCTTACATCATGGGGCCAGTGCATCACATAAAATAGAATCCATCAAGTTTGGTTGAAGCGAAATTCTAGCTTATTTAGTGTTGCTTTTAACCCTATTTACAAACCTTACACCTGGCTGTATGATTTGTAACCTTTTCCATATTATTTATACTGTAACTATCCCTATTCTCTCTCTAGAATAGTCATAACGGAATGGTACACACCAGAGCAACCATGGAAAAAAATATTTATTTTTTTAACTCACCAAAATCCCTTTCTCTGAATTGACCACAGGGGTTATAGTGCCGCCTACAGGAGTAGGACACTAGGCAGAAAAAAAACAGCACTGTATATGGGCAATCCTAGCTGGTATAAACCCCACTCTCTGCTATAGGCAGGTCAGCCACAAGCAGTAAAAGGGAAAAAAAGAACCAATTAAAAGGGTGGGTCTTGTGTCTGTCAAGGGTCTTGTGTCTGAGAAAGAGATTTTGCAGTGATTAACAAAAAAATCCCATTTTCTCTTATGTTCATTGATGGACACAGCTTCTTTTTATTCACGACCAAAGGGAAGTCCCAAAAGCAGTGCCACACAGAGGGGTGGGAACCAGAAGCAAACATGCAACTACCCAAAAAAAAAAAACACAGGGGAAACAAGGATCCAAAAAAACAGCATGGTACAAAACCTTGCAGCCAAAACAAGTATCCGAAGATGAAAAAACATCAATTATGTATAACTTAGTAAAGGTGTGCACAGACAACCAGGTAGCCACGTTTGAAAATTTAGACACAGACACCTGATCAGGGTGGGAAAACAGTCTCCGGGACAGAAGATCTGCTCGCAGAGGCAGCTGCCAGGGCACGTCTGCAAACAGTCACACTTTGTCAGCGTACCAGGGATGATAAGACCAATCGTTAGCCACCAGAATGACTGGAACCCCTTCAGCCCCGATCCAGCGTAGTAGACTGGGGAGAAGCTTGAGAAGAAATGAATACATGGTACTATACTGGCTCCATGTTGTCACCAGAGCGCCTGTTGTATCTGCCCGGGGATCCCTTGCTCTCACCACAAACCCCAATGCCTTCCTTTCAAGACATGGCACCAGATGATCAGGGTGCCGCACGGCAGACAGAATTGGTGAAACATGTTTGAGTGCAGAGACAATGCTCCCTGATCCAGCTTCTGATGACGGAGATTATCTGCCCTGTCAGTTTTCTACATCTGATATGCACACACATGCATGGGGCCTCTAGCGCCACTGCCGAGGAGAAAGGTCCTGGCCAACCGACCCTTTTCCCCAATTGGGGAAGTTTTAGTTCTGCAGAACCCTCATGTGTAACTGTGCAGATGGGACCGCCTCGAGAGTGAACACCATGAGGCCTAGAACCTGCATGCAAAAACCAAAGAAAAATAAAAACCCCTTGCAGAAAAGCAACAACTAAACCACAGAAGTTTTTAGAACTTGTCTACTGGGAGGAACCCCTGGGAGTCAAGAACCAGACCCAAGTACTCTAGTTGCCTGGTTAGGGTCAGAGCAGAATTTGAGGTTCAGAGCCCATCCAAACTCCTTTAGAGTGCATAGGGAAATTGCTACATTGCTTGTCAGTGCAGAATGAGTCTCCATTTAAAGGAAAGGGTTACACAGATAGCTGAGCACTTAAATCCCCTGTTGTCTCAGCAACGTCAAGACCATAGTCGGCACCTTGGTAAACACCCAAGGGAAGTGCCACAAACGGATAAGTGCATCCTCACCCGCAAAGCACCGCAAACACTGATGCCAAGAACAAATGGGAACGTGGAAGCACATTCTTGATGTCTTTGGAAGCCTGGAAGTCCCCCTGAGGTAGGGAGGCCACCACTAAATGGATGGATTCCACCTTGAACACCTGCACCTTCACAGAGCACTTTAAGGCCTGAAGTCCAAAATTGGATGAACTCCTGCCCTAAACCATACACAGGTTGAAGAAAAAAAAAAAGATACCTCTAGGGCCTGGGGGCAGTCATTCTCCGGATCATGCACCACCCCATATTTAGCCTGCAGATGAGACAGGGAGAGACAAAAAAAATGGAAGGCGAGAACTGTCTGGAGGACAAGAATGAAGTGTTATTTAGTAACCAAACAAATCAGATCCAGATCCATTTGCTCAGAAGGCTTAGAAGTGGACGGATCTGAGAACAAACAAAAGCGATCCCACACTGCCATGGAAACTGGTGGGGGCAAACCATCATGCCGAGGAGATCTTATTTGTGGGCTTAGCAGTCTGTGAAACCATGAATGTCTTGCTCCAAATGCGGGAGCCTGGAAGGGCTCTGAACCTTTATCCAAGGAGCCTTTATACAAAAAACACTTGTGTGCTGAGAAACATGAATCCTGCTTGGAACGCAGAAGAAGGGTACCTTTTCCCTCTCATAAGGGTGTGTTGGAGGAGCAAACATGGCTTAAGATCATAGTTCTTGACTTTACAGTCAAAGCTTTCTAGCATATTAGCATCTGCATGACAAAAGGGCTTGTCTCCAGCCCCCCTGGTGTGGCTATGAGCTTCAAAGAGAGGAGAAGAAATAGCTTTGCATTATCTGATTGGACAGGAAGCAAGTGTGGGTGGTTTTGGGTGAGGGGAATGAATGTTAAAAGCACATACCGAAGAGTAAGAGTCCTCTTTGTCCACTTTTGGTTCCTGCCATGCTCATGTGAGCCTTTGGCTCGCTCCCTTCACTATGCAGAACCCAGCTGATGAAACCATGAGTATTAAGTATCTTTCATATTATTATTAGAGTTGTTATAGACTGTATCTGATATCTGTTGAGATATGTTTCCTATTTTTAAAGGAAGTAAATATGACTTGTTTAACGAAGCAACTGGGTCTGTCTTTATAATAACATTGTATCAGCAGGCCTAGCATTCTCTGATAGGTTAGACTAGCAAACAAGGGACTATACAATTAATACATAGATGCAATTATTATAGATTAATGTATATAACATTGCATAGTTTACAATATTTGGCACCCTACAAGAAGGCATGTTGAATGTATTTCAGCATAGAATCTGCAAACACTAATGTATTTTTGTTTTGAGTTTCCTTTTAAGCTAGAAAGAATCAAATAACTTAGGACTGAAGGCCGTCTTTACCATGGATAAAGATTCGCGCAAAATCTGGGGAAATTTTTGACTACTGTATATTTATATGTAACGTTTATGGTATTGCTAATGCAAATTGTTATAGGCCTGTGAGGCTGGGTAAGTGGCATGGCGGGTAGAGGGCTGATTACCCTTGGTTAGAAATTTACAGGATAAACCACACATCTTTGTGGAAAAAGTGGGAGAATTTTTTTTTTTTTTTTTTATAGTTTTAAATTTTTACCCACGTGCTGTTCCTAGAGAAGTTCAATGTGGCCTGCAGTTTAAAAGGAGAGCACAGATGAAGAATGTGCTCTGTAGAACTACAAGTTACAAGCTAGTTTAGCATGATACAAGTTTTTTTTTTTTGCCTTGATTCCTGTGCGTGTGTATGGTAAACAGCTGAGGTAAAGGCTACCTTAAACAGCTTTGTCTGTAGATCTGTGGCTGTTTGTTTGTATGTATTGTCTAAGCAGCTGTTCAAACAGGTTTGGTAATGAATGAAGAATATTGAATGCTAGAAGAGCGATTGTTTTTTTATACGTGAGTTGTAAGAGCTAAAGATAATTGAGTTTGGCTCATTACTCAGTGCAGTGTTGGAACGTTAGTACTAATAGAATTGTGTATTGCTGGATTGTATAGTTGTGAAATGGAACTTGTGTATACGTATGTTAAAAAGTATGCCTCTGCCAGTTATCGTTCATGTACAGATGAACCTCTTAAAAACCAGTCTAATGTACTATGGTCTCAGTGTCAGCAACATAATGCCAGATTATTGGGTAAACGGTTAAAAAAAAAGTGAAGAAAGAAAGATTAGCAAATGAAATTGCAGTGTTGCTCAGAATTAAATTTATATCTGAGCAAATGGGAGAGAAGTGGGAATCAGAGAGGAGACGTCTCTGGGAGGACATAGAGAAAGTCAGTGAAAACCTTCTAAAGATTGCAACAGCCTCCAGTAGTGAGATGGATGAATTGCAGGCAAAAATAGTCAGCTTGTCAGGAAGGAACAGTGAGCTACAAGAGCAGCTTCAGTGGTGCAGCATGGAATGTAAAATGAAGAGCAAACTTGTAGAATCATTGCGAATAAAGTTGTCAGAGATGGAAGAGTTGGTTATATCTTTAGAAAGAAAATTAGCAAATGCAGACTCCCAGCTTCTTACTAAAGAGCAATGTATGGTATCGCTCAATGAGCACAAAGGAACATGCCAATTGGCCAATATCTGCACAGTCAATAAGGAAAAGAGCCGTGATGAAACACAGTCAGATATTGCACCTATAGCTGCAAATCAGAATAACAGTTTGATTACAATCCAAGAGAGACTTACTTTGTGCCAGATTCTGGGTGAATTTAACACCCTGGAATCACCAGTGAGTCTGTCCAATAAATTTGAGGCTCTAGTGCTTAAATTCCATTTGAGTAATGAGGATGCATGCTCTCTTCTAAAAGCATGGCTACCAGGACCTTTGGTAGGCCAGTTATCTGCACGGGTTAATAACTTAGAAGATGCAGAGGTGCAGAGGAAAGAATTGCAGTGTATTGTGGACAGTCGTGATAATGGTATGAGTGATTTACAACAAATGAAATTTAGGAGAGGAGAGGACCCAATATTGTTCTGCAGTGAGTATCTTGCATTGTATACAAAAGTGTTCAACTGTCCTGACTTATTGGAGGATGATGCAAGTTTCATATACTCAATGGCCAATAAGTGTTATGTAAGCTATCCTACTAGACTGGCTCTGAGGAATGCTAGATCCTACCAAAATTTTGTCAATATCCTACGAGACTTCTGCCAAGAGTCCAGTTATAGGGAATACGGGTCAGAGGCAGATGTATCCGTAATAAGCAGAGGTACAGAAAGGCAGAGAGAGTTCAGACGTTCCAAATGGAATAGACAGGCACAGAGATGTAAAGCCTTTAACATTGCTAGCATGGAGCAGGAAACCCCAGAAATACAGGTATCTGCAATGAAAACCCCCACCCAGGATAGGAACAACATAGCACAAAGGCCTGATAGGAAAGATAGCAGCCGGGACAGATCACACAGTTCTCAAGAAGAGATAATAAATGACGGCCCACACCCTAAATACAGCCAGCAACAAGACTGGATGAACATTCCAATGTTTGCCCCCTGGGCTAATCTACCACTCTGGCTTGTATATAGTTGGACGCAAATGGCGTTGACATTTTTTCTGACTAATATGGCAAAGTGTTCCAATACTGCCTGCTTAGTATAGGAAAATATGGCAAATGTTCCCCTAACATTACAATTAATGGGAAAATGCGTGGGGGACTTAAAAAGTCAATTGTTATGATAATTGTGTGTAATAACCGTCTTTGTGTTCCTTTTTCTAGATACCAGGGAAGAAGTTAAACTGGTTTGGATACTAATGTTTGTGTTTTGTTTGCAGATCCTTCAAATTGAAAACAACAGTGGGCAAATTTTGCAGAGCAGGGGTTAGGTTATTGTAAATGCATAATCGATTATTACATGGTACCATTAGCTCATTAATTAGTAATTGTTTGCAAACAATGAAAACAATTAAACAATAGGCAGACAGTAATGGAGTAAAGAGTTACAAATGTTGTGATGAAGTACAGATGTTTTTTTGTTTTTCCCATTAACTAATTCTCTTCCAGATCGAAATGAGCACTTACTCTTCTCATGAGAAAAGTCCATGGATGTCTTTAATTAAAAGTTGAGTGTGTCATTGTTTGATGATGGTTGTCTTGCCATGTTGTTGTGTGTTGATGGCCAGATTTTTAATTTTTATTGATTTGAATTTTTCAACGAAAAAATTTTTACTTATTTTTTAAGTTTTCATTTTTTTTTGCTCATTCATTTTCTTTAATTTTGTCTTTGTAATTTTTTTTTTTAGTATTTTTTTTATTATTAATTATTTTAAATTTTGTAATTTTAATTTTATTTTTTTTCTATTATTTTTTTTTATTATTTTCATTGTTTTTTTTTTTTCCATAAATGATTTTATTGAAAGAAAAGTAAGGTTACATGTACATACAAGACATACAGGCTCATGGACATTTCAAGACTAACCAACGTTAACACAGAGCAATAACCAGTAACTGAAAGAGAGCAAGTAAACCCGTATAAGAGTGCAAGGACCCGCCATAGGCCAATATCAGCAGGCCTATCCGGGGTCATGGTAAAACTTCTGAAATCGGAAACTGCACTGGTTGTATAGGTATTGGGAGCCCCTAGTAAGGCTCCAGGCTATCTTTTGGTCGGTTAATTCGGCATTGGGAAAGACAAATAGAGAAAAATAACAATCATATCGGGGGGGGGGGGGGGGAGTAGACAGAGAAGAGGTTTACATTGACATAGGCGTGGGAAAGGGGTAAAAGGAGAAGAAGAAAGGTAGGTAGAGGGTAGCAGTCAAGAATAGAAAATAGAGAGAAGTGGGGCGAAAAGAGAAGCGTGAGGTGGGGGGTGGTGGGGGCCGCTCTCCGTCCCAGGCCCCTGCACCAGATCAAAACGCAGGAAAGATTACTGCGTGGACTGTTTTTACTTCAAATACTTCAGGACAGCATTCTAGAAGATGGACTTATAGTAATCCGTAGTCCTAAAATGCGTCCAACAAGACCAGGTCAAACTAAACTTCTGTAAGCGGTCATGGGCTGTGTGTATCAATTCCTCCATCTCCTCTATCTTAGCGACTCTGATCAACCATTCTCGAATGGTCGGGATATCCTTTGAACGCCAATGTGTAGGGACGCATAACCTGGCTGCATTAACCATATGCATAGCCAATGATTTTTGGTAATTTCGTTTGGGTAGAGTAGTATGGTGTAGAAGGTATTGAGCAGGAGTGTAGTCTAGAGTGAAAGTGGTGACCCGTTTAATGATGGAGTGGACCTCCCTCCAAAAAGGTTGGAGCAAGGTACACCCCCACCAAATGTGGATCATAGATCCTACCTCTTCTGTACACCTCCAACATGTATCCGGAATAGAGGGTGAGAATTTATGTAGACGAGATGGGGTCCTATACCATTTCGTGATAATTTTATAACCGTTTTCTTGAATCGCAACGTTCATTGAGCCTTTATGCGCAAGAGTGAATATGGATTCCCAGTCATCGTCCTCAAGTGTGATTTGCAGGTCCCTTTCCCAAGAAGCATGTATATTCTGCATCGTGGGAGTACCAGGGACATCCTGTAATAGGGCATAAATGTGTGACACGAGGTGTCGTTGTGGTGCATTGCGTGAACAAAGTACTTCAAATGGTGTAAGTTGTCTATCCCACGTGACCTTCGCATCTTTGGAGGTAAGAAAGTGAGTCAGCTGTCTAAAAGACCAGAAAGGAAAAGTGTTAGTACGTGATTCAGAAGTAAGCTCCTCATAGGTTCGTCTTCGGCCCTTATGAAAGAAATGGCACGCCAGAACCTCCTCGTGTGGCCATTCCGTGTGGAGGAATGAATTAGAATCTCCTGGAGGGAACTCAGGGTTGCCTCTCAGAGGGGTTAGTGGACCCGGTTGTGAGGAGAGGTTAAAGAGAGCGACCGCCTTCCTAAAGGCCGATAGGGAAGGTGCAATGAGCGGGTGTGTCTTGAGGATCAGGGGCCAGCATCGAGGTGACAGCCAAGGTAATGTGGCAATCGGAGTTTGCGTGAGAGAATTTTCTAGCGTCACCCATGCTTTCCTTAGTTTGTGAAGTTTCCAGTCCACCACTCTAGTTAGGTGGCAGGCCAGGTAATATTTATAAAGGTCTGGTAACCCAATCCCACCGGTTGTTTTGGAGCATGTCAACCGTGAGTATTTAATTTGTGGGGCATTATTCTTCCAAATAAAGCTAGTGCATGCTTTTTTATATGCCGCAAAGAATGAGGGGGGTAAGTGAATCAAGATTGTCTGCATTAAATATAACAGGCGGGGGAGAACAACCATCTTAATGAGGGCCGAGCGCCCAAACCAAGAAACGTTAAGGTTGTCCCAATCCTTCAAATTTGCCTGGAGCTTAGAGAGGGCGTGGAGGAAGTTGTGGCTATAAAGATCCGTTATGTTCTTAGTGATCTGGATGCCTAAATAGGTAATGGCTGTCATCTGCCAATGAAAGGGAAAGGCTTCCTGACAATGTGTGACTTCATGAGAGGGAAGGGATACATTTAGGGCATGCGATTTGGAATAATTGATTTTGAGATTTGATAGCTCGCCAAAGTGTTTAATGTCTTTCAAAAGATTGGGTAGCGATATCCGAGGGGATTGCAAGGACAATAGGATATCGTCAGCAAAGGCCGCAACTTTAAATTCTCTGTGGGCAATGGAGATTCCCTTGATATCCGTGTTGGACCTCAGTCTGTTTAGCAGGGGCTCCAGAGTCAAAACAAAGATCAGGGGAGATAACGGGCAGCCCTGACGGGTACCATTGCTAATCGAGAAGGCGTCCGACAGGAGGCCATTAGCCCTCACCCTCGCGGAGGGGTTAGTATAGAGGGCAGTGATACGCGCAAGCATACGTGGAAGGAGGCCTATGCCTTCCAAGACCGCCCGCATGTAATCCCATGACACCCTGTCAAACGCCTTCTCAGCATCAAGGGAGAGGAGGAATCCCTCGGTCTTCGATGAGGCCAGCCAATGCTGCAGGTTTAAAGTGCGGATAGTATTGTCCCTAGCCTCCCTACCCGGGATAAAGCCCACCTGATCAGATGATATGAGGCCAGGGATCAAGGGGAGTAACCTATTTGCTAGCATCTTGGCGTAGATTTTTATATCCACGTTAAGCAGGGAGATCGGCCTATAGTTAGAAACTTGTGTGGTATCTTTCCCATCTTTCGGGATAACTGCTATATGGGCTTCCAGTAATCTGCCTAGGGAAGTGTTGGGGGACGAAAGGGAATTAAATGTGTTTAGCATTTTGGGAGTAAGGTCCTCCTGAAAGCATTTGTAGTACAACAGCGGGAGGCCATCGGGGCCTGGGCTTTTCCCCACCTTCATCTGTTTGATTGCTAAGTGAAGTTCTTCCATGGAGAAAAGGCTCTCCATGGCTTCAGCCTGTTGGGGGGTGATAGGTTTGGGGCAGTAATCCGCCAGGAAGTCCGATATTTGAGAGGAACGCCCGGCCATATTGGTCACCCCTCCCCCATCTTGCGCCAAATTGTACAATTTGGAGTAGAATTTTTCAAAGTGTTTGGTTATTTCTTCGTTTTTTGAAAGGAGTGTACCTTGGCTGTCACGAATATGATGAATCACTGACGAGACCTTATCCGCCTGTATCGTGCGAGCCAACAGTCTCCCACTTTTGTTACCGTGTTCGTAGAACACTTTCTGTCTGAGGACGTATCGCCTTCTAGTGTGCTTCCCCAACTCACCCACCAAATCAGAACGCGCCTGTAAAAGCTCCTGCAGTGTAGCTTGCATGGATGACTGTTTATGGGCTCTTTCCAGGCGGTTTATTTTTTCAATTAAAGATTTAACGTCTTCCTGGTGTCTTTTTTTGGCTATCGTGGCTAAAGAGATTAATTTTCCCCTTAGGACACATTTGTGTGCTTCCCAAAGTGTTATGGGAGAGACATCTGGGGTAGAGTTTTCTTGAAAGTACAATTGAATTCGGGTACGCACTTGTCTAACAATTTCAGGGTCTTTGAATAGCGTTGGATTCAGTCTCCAGGTTTTCGTTGTCTTATGGACGTCAGGAAACGTAAGAGTTACTGTTATAGGGTGGTGGTCTGATAAGAACATTGGCTCTATAGTGGCCTGCGAGAGAAAGGATAGGTCAGTCTGCGAGAGAAAAAAGTAATCTATCCTAGAGTACTTCTGGTGGGGTGGAGAGAAAAAAGTGTAATCTTTATCGGTAGGATACATGGTACGCCATGTGTCATGGAGCTTTAGGTATTGCATTTGGAGTCTAATCTGGCGAAGTGCCCGGTGTGTGAGGATGGATGTGCCAGTAGAGGAGTCTATAGTTGGGTTTAATGGAACATTGAAGTCCCCTCCCAAGAGTGCAATACCCTCCTGGAATGTGGCAAGCAGGTCACAGACTTTCCTAAAGAACGACACTTGGTGCTCGTTTGGGCAGTATACATTGGCTAGTGTGATTGGTTTAGAGGCAAAGGTACCTTTAATAAAAATGTACCTGCCCTCCGGATCGATTATCGAGTCCGACAATCGAAAATCAGCGCGTTTGGATATCAGTATGGAAACTCCCTTCGTCTTGGACTCTGGGTTCGTAGAATGTATTACCTGCTTGTAAATATGGTTCCCCAATTTGGGGATTGCATCAGATCTAAAATGAGTTTCTTGGAGCATAAGAAAGTGAGCATTGTGTTTAGTCAATGCTGACAATACCTGTGTTCTCTTTTCAGGGAGATTTAGGCCTTTGACGTTGAGTGAGAGACATTTCAATGACAGCTGTTGTCTAACTATATTCTCCTTCTGCATGGTGTAATCCAACGGAGAATATAATATTTATGAGCGAAGTCTGATTGCCAGCGCGGTGATCAGGAACCACCGCACTGTCCCTGACAGGAGAGAGGAAAGAAGAGCGGCCCCCACGAAAATGAAGAAAAGAAAGGAGAGGAAAAAAAAAAAAAGGGGGGGGGAAGGGACACGTAGGATCTAGAGAAAGATGGGAGGGAGTAAGTAAGGAAGTCAGGGAGCAGGGGAGGGGGGGGGGGTAAACGCACGGAGAAGAACAACGCACTAACGCTGGGAGGGTCTACAGAGCGTGCGTGATAATACCGGAGGCAGTTAAATATAAATCTAACCGCCTAATGAGGGAAAATCCGGAGTGTCAGCTTCCCGCCAAGTGGGAGGCTGTGGAGGGGTAGAAAGACCAGGACGGGATACTGGAATCCCGCACAACGGTGGACGTAAGGAGATAAAACAGGTGCTTAAAAGACAATGGATGGCGTAATTGAGAATCATGGGATTAAAATACGAAAAGTACAAAAGGGAATCGAGAAGGAGTAAATGAATATTGAGACGTGGAATTCCCCTGCACAGGTTGTTACTTCGGGATATACTGTTGCATAATGATAACAGGGGCGGTCCAAAAGCCTATCCGAGTTATATGATAGACCAGTCTAAACCTATTGTGACCGGAATCTAAACGGACCCCCTACCAAGGGCTTAGGATGGGCAATATTCATCTTTAAACATTATCACACATTTGTGGAGATCGGTGTGTCCCTGAGCCCACAAATATGTAGGCCCCTGAACCCACCGACCAGAACCATAGAAACAGATAAACAAATAAACAAACAGGCATTGAAACATTGCAACGCTGCCCCCCCCGCCCCCCAAGGGGTTCGGACTGTGTGTCAATCCAGTAGGGCCTCAATCTGAAAATCCCTTGTCCAGGTCTAGGACCAGTCTCAGGAGATACCCCAGGGTTGTGTTCAAGGTAAGAGTATACTCTTCCCCTGAGACCCAATGCCATCCCGCTTAAGCATGGGCGTAGTTCAAGTTAGGTCTTATTGTGAAAGAAGTAAATGCCTAGCATGAAGAGCTTATCACAGGCTACAGAATAAGTGCAGGTTCAACCCATAAAAAATCAAAAACGGGAAAGTGGAAGAGTGAACCCGGCCCCACCGTGAAAGACGGTAATCTGGCCTGGCGAATCCCTTAGCAGAATCCTACAACAGGGGTCAATATAAAAGACAATATGTCCAGATTGTAGAGACATTCCTCAAGCTGTCAGGAGCCGAGTCCACCTCCCCAAAATAATCAGCAGGCATAAAAACAAAGCGATCTAAGTAGGCAAAGGCATATCCCTGGCAAACCATGCGTGTGAGCATCTGTTACCTTCTCGGTAGTATACATCACCTAGACCCTGGAAGGAATGGACCCCGAGAAGGCCCCCCGGAGAAACTGTAGGAGCAAATCAGAGTTAGTCATGTCTGGAAGAGAAGAAAAAAAAAGGGGGGGCACCGCGTGTAGAGGCTTGATGTAGAAAGGAGCAGAGTTAAGCATCTTGAAGTCCCCCTCTCGGGGTTCCAGCCGGGTCTGGATGTTGCAGGAGGTTGTCACGGCGGGCATAGCGGTCTCCTGGTGATGTCGGGTCCAATCTGCGGCGTCTGGAGCGTTGTCGCTGAGCTTTTGGTGAGGAGTTGTGCGAGACAGGTTTCCAAGGCTCCGTGGGAAAGTAGAAAGAGTACCAGTCAGGCAGGTCAATCAATGGTATGTCTAGTTGTTCGCAGAATACAGGCAAATCTTCCGGGGTCCGTAAGAAGGCTGTACGGCCCCTGATGGACGCTGAGAGGCAAAACGGGAACTTCCATCTATACTGTATATTGCGGGCCCGCAGTGTATCCAACAGGGGACGCAGAGTGCGCCTATTCTGCAAAGTTATTTGAGAGAGATCTTGGAATAATTTAATGTCTGTGCCATTAAACAAAATTCGGCCTCTATCTCTTGCCTTCCTCACTATCTCCTCTTTGAGTGGAAAATTTACGATACAGCACACAATGTCCCTGGGGGGCTCAGAATCTCGGGGAGGGGGTCTCAGGGCCCGATGCAGTCTTTCCATCTCGATGGGGGAATCAGCCGAGCGACCCAAGAGGTTGTTGAAAATGGAGCAAACCGTTTGTGGTAGTGTAGCCGGGTCTATACCCTCGGGGACCCCCCGAACCCTAACATTATGTCTGCGACCCCTGTTATCTAAATCCTCCACCTGTCTGTGGAGTTCAAACATGTGAGACCGTTGTGAGTCGTAAGTCTTTTGTACTTGCCTGATTGCTACTGCCTGAGTTTGGGTGGTTTCTTCCACCTCGGTGAGGCGGTGGTTCATTGTGTGAACGTCCGACTTC
Source organism: Rana muscosa (assembly GCA_029206835.1). NCBI lineage: Eukaryota > Metazoa > Chordata > Amphibia > Anura > Ranidae > Rana > Rana muscosa. Next base: position 360,407,896 of record CM055122.1, read on the forward strand.
AGATCCGCAATGGCCGTTGTTAGAGTATGTTTGATGTCTAGTGCCACTCTCTGCAGATCTCTTTGGAGGTCTAGTAGGCTCGGGTTAGGGTCTGTGGCTAATCTCAGACCAGCGGTATTTTCAAGCGGGATCAAGGATGAGGCCTGTGAGCTCTGTGAATTCTGCATCTCCCCGTGGTCCCCTGGGGGCCGATTCTTGAACATCTCCGGAATATTGTTGCTCAATTGTGCCCCTGAGTCTTTGAGAGTGCGTGGTGTGGAGGAACTTCTAGTGGATTTCCCCATGATTCAGCTGATTGTGGTGTCTAAAGAAAGCGTTTCACATCCCCGTCATGCAGGAATCCTATCTTCATGCCGCCATCCCGGCCGCCGTCCTAGCAGATCCCCACCTAAATAAGTCTTCTAGCATAGCAGAGCATAGCAGCCCGGTTCTCCCCTCGTGCAGGCGGGGTGTCAGGATTAAGTCTTGATGTTAGTGAAGGGGAGGACGAGGAGGCTGTCTGTAGGCCTGAGGTGTAGCAAGATGGCCGCCGTTCCCCCACTATAAACAGCACTATTGGGTGTCTCCACCAGCCTTCAGAACTCTCCCTCTCCAGCCAGACTGTCCAGGAGAGGTGGGATAGCTGTGGCCAGAGATGTTCCCCGCTCCTCCCGTAGCCGCCTTACCCGAGTCCCGGGGATTCGGAGGGCCCACAGGCCTCAAGATGGCGGCGGATCTCACGTGGATGGGATCAGCTCAAAAAGTTCCTTAAGTGCCCCCGGCACAGACAGGGCCCAGGATGGGAGACAGGGCCCAGGATGGGGGACCGGGCGGGTACCGTGTGTGGGATCTGGCCCCCAGAAACGGATCGTGTCGGCCTCACTGCGCTCTCGCGGGGGTGCAGTCCGCAGGAAAGACCGGGGACTCGAGGCCTCACAAGGCCGCGCGGAGTCGCGGCCACCACAGATGGCTCCGAGAGTCGTCCCCGTCTTCGGGCTGTTCCAGGTAGGAGGATGGGTGGCGGGTGGGGATGGATGGTAGTCTCTCACCTCCAAGGAGAGCTTGGGCCTACAAGATGGCGGCGGCTGCAGAAGCTGGCGGCTACAGATTTCGGGCTTCCCCCATGTCGGATCGCTCCGCGGTAACGGCCCAGGACACTGCGGTGGGGGAAGGTGAACGGGCTGGGATGAGATTGGGACGTGGATGGTCGATTTATCTACCCGGATGGCGGTGGAAGGAGTTCGGGAGTCCCGGAGCGCTCCAGCGGGGCACAGCTTCAGGAAACACTGGGGATCCGAAGGCCCCACTAGGCCGCGCCGGCCACGGCCTCTACGTATGTCCCCGAGGCTCAGATCTTGCTCTGGACTGCTCTGGGTGGGTGGATGGGTGGTAGGGAAGGAAGTGTGCCGGTTTCTTTACCTTGCGGGCTGTTGGAATCTGGTTTCTCAGGAAGGCCGCAGGCCTGCAAGATGGCGGCGGCCTCAGGATCCGCCGATGGCGAAACTCGGGCGTCCTCTGGCCAAATTGCCCCAAAATACTTGTGGTGGTCACTACAGGGGGCTGCGCTGATCATGCAGGAGTGCCCCCAGGCTGTGGATTGTCAATTTTAACCTCAGATGGTGGCGGATTGAGCTCGGGTTACCCGGAGCTTCTCCAGAACACGTCCACCACTGCTCACGTCCAGGCCATGCCCTTCATTGTTTTTTTTAATATTGTTTCATCTATTTTATTTTTGGTTTCGTTCAGGTGGAAAAAATGTTAGGTTTAATCCACCTGAAAAGGGGGTCATTAGCAACTGACTAGGTGGTCATTGACTATGTCCTCAATTAGCAGCTGACTACATTTTGTCTAAGACAAGAGCTGGTAGGAAGCCATTTTAGCTACGGAAGTTTTTTTTTTTTTGTTTGTTGTCTTTTCATTCAGGTGGAAAAAGTTCCAAAGATTTAGGATTTATCCACCTGTAAGGGGAAGTAGTGCATAGATCAGAAAATACAGATAATGCAGTGTTTGTTTGTTTTTGAATGCTTAAAATTTTGAATTTTTGAGAAGCAACGTTCACGTGCATTTTTTATTTTAGATTTTTGCTCGTACCATGGGGATCCATTTTAGAGTGGGTTCATCCTAAAGGAATAATGGTTGTTTTGGTAATTTGTTCAGAAGTCAGGAATACTAAATTCATGTGTTAGTAGATATTATGGATAAGAATTTGATTCTGCTTTTGTTCTTAACTTCCAGAATCTTGGTGGAGCGAGATTGGAGAGGATTCTGGAACAGAGATGAAAGATGTTCATCTGGTTGGCAGTTCGTCTGTTCCACACCACACCGGAAATTTGTTCTTATAAACGTTCAGGAGAGAAAAGATTCAGACTAATACTTGAAATATAAAGTTTCTTTTTCTTATGGACAATTTTTGCGCTGATACTGAATCTGAAGGACTTTGCCCAGCAACGAGACTTGTGAAACATTTTGCCAAAGTCTCTCCTGTCATTTATGAATGCAAACGGACTATGAATACAAATGCAATAGGTTGGAGGTTGGGGAAGGAATATAACCTATCCAATCCTTCAGAACAAGAGATGTAGTATATGTTTTTTTTTCTTTTTTATTATGGGAGGAGGAATTGAAAGAAGGAAATGTTTTTAATGTGTGACATGTATTGACGTAACTGAATTAATATGGTGCAGGTACCTAGGAGGTGGACACTTATGCATAAAGGTGTCTGGTACCAGGTGACACATCAAGGGGGTGAAAACTTCCTCGTAGCGGTGGTGTCTCAATCTTAGCAGTCCTATAGAGAAGCTCTCAGTTAGTGGACATGTGGGACACCAGAACCGGACATGTGGGAGTTACACCTAATTGATGTCTCACCTGAGAGGCTTGAAACCCTGCACAGGAAATGCCAGTGACTACATATAGGAGCATGCTCCTTTGAACAAAGGGAATAAACACTGGCTACCAGGGTACAGTATAACTTCACCACATGACGCTTCAGCATCTCATAGTGGTTGATAAAATAGGATTTTTTACTCACTGTAAAATCCTTTTCTCTGAGTCCATGGACCGACACAACTTCTCTATTGACATAGTGGGTATTATCCGTTAATTAGGAGTGACTAGGCAGAAAACTTGTAAAAAGTGTTGCATCACACCTTCTACAGTACCGCCCAGGGGGTGGACCCTCTGGGTATATCCCCTCAGTCTGCATCTCGCAGATCAGTTTGCCAAAAAGCAGTACAAACTTAAAAGGAGGGGTGGGTGCTGTGTCGGTCCATGGACTCAGAGAAAAGGATTTTACGGTGAGTAAAAAATCCTATTTACTCTTTCGTCTATGGATTGACACAGCTTCTCTATTGACATAGTGGGACGTCCCAAAGCAGTGTCAGAGAAAAAAATGAGGGGTGGTAACAGCAAAATAAACTTCACCCCAAACACAAAACAGCACTCCTCCAACGGAGGAGTTGCAACTCTAAACGGTCGCCTGCAAAACTTTGCGGCCGAAAGAGGCATCCGAAGATGCACCTACATCAACTTTGTAGAATTTTGTGAAAATGTGAGCGGACGACCAAGTCGCCGCTTTACATAATTGGGAAACAGACGCTTGATGTCGGAAAGCCCAAGAGGCACCTATTGCCCTGGTCGAATGCGCCGTGACAGGAATGGGGGACACTAGACCCTTTAAGGCGTAAGACTGGATTACTATCTGTTGGATCCACCTAGAGATGGTGGCCGACGAGACTGCTTGGCCCTTCTTGGGACCAGCCACCGAAACAAACAGTGAGTCTGACTTCCGGAACAGGGAAGTAGCAGATAGGTATACTCTCAAAGCTCGGACAACGTCCAAGGAATGCAACGGATGAGGATGGAAGTACAATGTCTTAGTTGAGATGAAAAGCCGACGACTTTCGGAAGAAAGGAAGGCTGCGGCCGCAGCACCACCTTATCCTTGTGGAAAATCAAATAGGGAGCCTTGCAGGACAAGGCTGCCAGCTCAGAGACTCATCTAACTGACATAACAGCCACCAAAAAGACCACTTTCTGAGAAAGTGTCAACAGGGGAATATCTCTAATATTCTCAAACGGTGCCTTCTGAAGCACCGAGAGGACAAGGTTCAAGTCCCACGGAGGTAGCGGGGGACGGACCGGAGGAGCCACATGTCGAACCCCCTGCACAAATGTACTCACGAGAGAGTGAGTCGCCAGGGGTCGCTGAAAAAAGACAGCCAGGGCAGATATCTGTCCCTTATCGTACTTAAGGCAAACCTTTGGTCCACCCCATGCTGTAAAAACAGCAGGAGTCTGGAAACCAAATAAGTACGTGGATGCCATTTCATTTCCTCACACATGGAGATGTAGGCCTTCCAAGTGCGGTGATAAACCTTCCTAGAGGACGGTTTCCGAGCACATCTCATAGTAGAGTGTAACGGCACCCCAAATATCAAGGGTATTAAACGCCGTTTACGATGTTCCCCTCTCCTGGACACACATCCACTCGCTACCAATCTTCCACAGCCAGGCGACCACTTCCCATATAATTAATCCTTCCAGAGATACGAGACAATGCTCTGTATTTCAAGTTCCAAAACAGGGAACTGCCTTTATTAGAACCAAAATCAAGTCTTATATACAGTAACAGAGGAGGTAACCAGAACATAAATTAACATGAGCTAATTAACTAAATCCTTTAGACAGCCAAGGTGACTCCTAGATATGACCTTTCAGGGTAGACATCCCGTCTCCTCGCTCACCTGCTATACAATACACATTATCATAAGTGTAAACATCACACACTTAGCAGGGTCAATTAGCACAGAGGACAGACAGATGGCTGGAGGTGATGTCTTTAGCATATCCTTAGTGTGAACGTGTGAACGTCCCAACAGTATGAATCAGTCACTCTAATATGGCATATACAGGGTCCCCAGAGTCTGTGTGTCTTGGGGGGACATGGACCTGAATCCAAAGTAACACCCCCTCAAGGGTCCCCAGGCATACAGCTCACAAAGAGCACCGTTCCCCCAAATGCCAGGGCCCATGGTCGCAAGGCAAGAGGCTTGCATTCAGTCCCCTCCAAAAGCCTCTGTCCCGGCTAGGTCTGTCACAAAGAGATTACTGAATCTGATAGGCCCCGGTCTCTCAGTACCTGGTTCTCGACAGCCATGCCGTTAAAGCTAGTGACCATAAAGCAGGATGGATATGGGACCTTGCGATAGCAGGTCCTCCCGTAGTGGTAGACGCCAGGGGACGTATGCTACCAGACGTACTAGATCGGCGTACCAAGGACGCTGAGGCCAATCTGGAGTAATTAGGATCATTGGAATTCCCTCTGCCTCCACTCTGCGGAGCAGAAGAGGAAGAAGCCTTAAAAGAGGGAAGGCATAGATTAGCCGATACTGACACCACAATGCCACCAACGCGTCCGTTGCATCTGCCCATGGGTCCCTTGACCGGGCCACGAACCTCAATACCTTCCGATTGAGTCGGGAAGCCAGAAGATCTACGTCTGGCGTGCCCCATCTTTGGCAGAGGAGCTGGAACACCTCCGGGTGTAAGAACCATTCTCCCTGGTCCAACATTTGGCGACTCAGGTAGCCCATCTGCCAGTTATCCACACCCGGAATGTACACGGCCGTTAGTGCCGGTACGCTCCTCTCTGCCCACTTCGGGATGCAAGCGACCTCCGATGCTGCAGCTGAGCTTCTTGTTCCTACTTGATGATTGACATATGCCACTGCTGTGGCGTTGTCTGACTGGACGCCCTTGCAGCCTCTGAGACCATTTGAAGAGGCACAGCCTGATCGCCCAAATTTCCAGGACATTGATCGGCAGGCGGGATTCCTCTGGGGTCCAGCGACCTTGTGCCAACTGAACCCCCCAACCTGTAAGGCTGGCGTCCGTCGTGATCACTATCCAGTAAACTGGAAGAAATTACTTCCCAGCCAGAAGAGCCGGTGCTGTCAGCCACCATACCAGGGATCTCCTGACTAGGTGGCTTACTCGGATTTGATAATCCAGAGATGATGGACATCTGTTCCATCTGGACAGAACTTCCTTCTGTAACACTCGAGTGTGGTATTGAGCATATGGGACCTACTCAAAGGAGGCTACCATGAGGCCTAACACTCACATGCAAAAACTCAGTGTCGACCAATTCCTGGAAGTCAGCTGCCGTACTGTAGCTCGAAGGGTCTGCAACTTCTCCACAGGGAGGAATACCTTTGCCTCTGAGGAATCCAGAATCAACCCCAGGTACACTAGGCGTTGAGTGGGCACCAATACTGACTTTTGCGTGTGTGACAGGGGTCACTTTGGGCACAGGGTGAGCAAGAAAATAATGGACATTAAGAATATATCTTGGACTACCTAAAATGGGTCTGTAATATTAATCCACCATATTTCCCAGGATATCTGTAAATAACTAGTTACTGTTTGTTGATCCTGAACTCAACAAGTTAATTGAGAGATGCTGATGTGCCACCTCTGCCTGTTGTGATGTAAATGAACCTAGGATGGCTTCTGAGGATCTTTCATTGTGATAATTAACCTGTACTTGTGTGTATTGTAAATTAGTAGACAGACAGTCTGGGGAACATAAAGGTTATGCATAGTCATTTAAGAAGTAAAGGGTTTGCTAATGAACTCTACCAATCATGTCACGCCTTTCAACTATATCATACCCACCTATGACTATGCCTTCCATGGATCTGATGAAACAGCGGATGCTGTGAAACGCGTCATCCCATTGGTCCGTTCAATCTCCACGTCACTCCTGGTCTGACGGCACGCTGCGCTCCACGCTGAAGCGCACGCTGACGGCAACTTCCTGGTTGTCTCCTGGATGTCCCAGCGGTACAGCGGTACAGGGCCTTCTTCATCATCCATAGCCTGGATGCCCTGTCCTCCTCTGCTGACACCATTACCTGCCTTCAGCCTACCTTAATCCTGCCTTCAGCCATCCTCAGCTACTTTCTGATCTGGAACCTAAATCTCCCCTGAGGACTGCTTGAGACGACTCCGGACCACCATTAACCCTCTACATGCCTGTATTTGTCCTGAATTTTGTGAGTAGCCATTTGGCTGTCATTTTATAATTTGCCATTAAAAGCCTCACTTACTGCACTTAGTTTGGCGCACCTTCCTTTCTTCATTATGTTTTACAGAGCCTGCTTCTGCTCATGGTAGCTGCCGCTGGTGTTTGCATCATTAACATTCACTGATTTCTTGGATCTTATACTCTGCCAGAACTCATTTTGCGCCATTTTTTATTTTTTATTTTTTTTGCTAATGAACTCACCTGTTGTCTGCTAAGAGATGTCAGATGTGTATTGGGAGCTCGTTATGTAACCATTGTGTGATGTTGTGGGTGAAGTTGTCCATTTGGACTACAGTATTCGTTTAGTGTATATAAAGGCCTGTGTTTTTCTCAATAAAGGGTCAGACCAGTTGGAAACCTCATACAGAGTGTTTGTCTTGTATTTCTGGAAGAATTATTCCTATGGGTCGGTCACCTGACTGTGGAGTGTCGGTAGCGGATGTGTGTTCGGAGAGGGAATATCCTAAACGGCATTAACCCCTTTCATACTTGGGGTGCCATTACAGCGTGTTTAGTATCCAACCACAGTCTCAAAAAGTCTGACAGGTAATGGACACGCTTACCTCTAATTCTAAACTTAAAGGGGCCTTCAGAAGAAGGTCGTCCAAGTAGCCCATGATAGCGATACCCCGCTGTCTTAGAAGTGCCAGAATCGGAGCGAGCACCTTGGTGAACGTCCTGGGTGCTGAGGCAAGGCCAAACGGGAGGGCCACAAACTGATAGTGGTTCTTCCCGATTGCAAATCGCAGAAACCTCTAGTGTCTGGAGCATATGGGGACATGCAGGTATGCGTCCTTGATGTCCAAGGAGGCCAGAAAGTCCCCCGGATGGAGAGCCGTGACTACAGATCGAACCGACTCCATCCGAAATCTTTGTACTTTCACAAAGAAATTGAGGGCCCTGAGATCCAAGATTGGACGAACCCCATACTTCTTCGGCACAATGAACAGATTTGAGTAAAAACCCTGACCCCGTTCCTGTTCTGGAACTGGAATATCTACTCCGCATTCCAGCAGACCCTGGACCGCCCCATACAGGGCCTCCCTATGGGTCGGTAGTAGCTGGAGATTGGAGGTGACGAATCTGTCCGGTGGACAAGAGAGAAATTCCATCTTGTAGCCTGAGGAGATTACTTCGCAAACCCACCTGTCTGAGACTAGAGCTGTCCACTGAGTCGCGAATTTGCGAAGACGTCCCCCCACCCGAGAGCTGGGTGGGGGCGGACCTTCATGCAGACGCAGATTTGTCCACAGGCTTGTTGGGTCTGCGGGACCAAGGACGCTTTTGTCCTTGGACAGGCGCCTTGTCGGCCTGGGGTCTTTTCCCTGTCGCCCTAGGGGGACGAAAAAAACGCTTGCGTGTAGTAAAGGAGGGCCCTTGCCCTTGGCGTGGCCCCTACCCTTGCTAGTTTCAGGAAGCAAAGTGCTTTTACCTCCTGTGGCATCCTTGATGATGTCATCCATAGAGGCCCCAAAAAGTCTGTCGCCCTTGAAAGGCAGATCCAACAGGGCTTTCTTGGAGGTCTGGTCCGCAGACCAGCCCTTAAGCCAGATCAGGCGGCGTATTGCTACTGCATAAACCGAAGCTTTTGACAGCAGGGGAATAGTATCCATGTCTGACTCGCAGACAAACTTAAGGCCCTGGACCAACTGGTCGGCCAAAGTTATCTCATCAGGAGGAGCATCTTGCTCCTTTAACCCCTGGAGTAACAATTTTGCCCGTTCAGTAAGTGTCTGAGACACTAGGGCCCCCGCCAATACCGGGCAAACTGCCGAGCCTACCACTGAGTATAGGTAGCGAGCGAGTGCCTTAGCCTTCTTATCCACAGGGTCCTTGAAAACAGGAGCCCCTTCTACTGGAATTGTGGTAGCTCTATTAAGTCTGGTCACCGGAGGGTCCACTATCGGGGGAGAGGTCCATTTCTTCAGAAAACTCTCCTCAAAGGGTACGTACTGCAAACCTCTTTGGGGTTGGAAAGACCCTCAGTGGGTTCTCCCATTCCTTGCATAAGAGTTTATCAAAATAAGACACACAAGGGAACACCTTAGCAGTGCGGGCAGGTTTACGAAACCCAAAGGGGACCGGAGTCTCTGCTGCTTCTGCAGTATTTTCCAACTTTAGCGTATCCCAAACTGCAGTAATAAGGTCAGATACCAAAGCCGTCTCACGTACTGACCTGGACTTGGAGTCATCCTCACTGTCCGAACGGTCACGGTCTGCAGTCTCTGATGCTTCAGAATCTGGGCCATGAGCCGTAGCTGGACCTGGTTCTGTCTCATAAATATCCCCAGAAGACTGCAGGGGACGGGGGCGTTTACTACCCCCTGTATTCCCGTGTGCTGCTTCCACCCTGGCAGCAAACTCCTCTAGGATTGCCGACATAGCGTCCATAGGCACCTCAGGGGCACCAGCTGCTAAATCTGGTGTTTCAGGGGAGAAGACATCTGGCTCAGATGCCATGCTGACCACACGCTGACACCCACAGGGCTCCAGGCAAGATATCAATAGGCCACCCTCCAGAGATGCTGGGTCTTCCAGAGGACTCACCACCCTGGATCGGTACCGCTATGCTGCCGTGTGCTGGGCCTGTGATGCTGTCCCAACGCTGCTGTGTCAGTCTGCTTCTTTTATCAGCGCTTCCTGTGTGAAATTTTCACGCCAGTGTAATGCACCCTAGAGGCTGGAGACTCTCGCAAAATGGCTGCCAAATGTCTGTATGGAAGATAATGTAGGCTCTAAGAAAATGGCCGCCGAGCCGAAGATAGAGGCCAAAGCAGCCGTAGACCACAAAAAGATGGCTGCCGAACGGCAATATATACATACAGAGTGGATCATTACAAACATAGCCGCCGATCAGTCGATAGAGGCCAGTGGGTGTGGAACTACAAGAAAATGGCGCCGAAACCACAGGAAGATGGCCGCCGGGCAGTCACTAGGGGCCGAAACCGGCATGGACCACCACAAAATGGCCGCCAACAGCATGGAGGGGGAAGAAGCACACACACAGGTAAGCAGAAATTACATTTTTTTAAATGTTAGTTACAGCCAGCCCCGCTCCAGTGGAACCCCCTAGGTGACCCCCAGCAACCTAGCTAGAAGCCCAGGGAGGAGGGAAGGGCAAGGAGAGTGGGAAGAAAGGGGCCACAACCACTTACTTGGTCTCTCCAGGAATGTTCAGCCAAATCACCCAGCCAAGGCAGGGGAGTTTACTTACCTATCCTGCATGTATCATGCTGAAAGACATTCCAAACAGATCATCGTCCGCGCACGGAAGGTGACTGTTGGCCAGGCATGCTGTGATTGGACCCAAGGGGACGATCATATGTATGCCCTGGAGCGCGACGCTCACCAAACAGGCTGCTGCGACTTGGCCGTAAGGTCAGCCGAAGCTGAGCGGTCCGATGCAGGTCCTGGAGCGTAGGCTCACCGGCCACCCGTGGAGCGACGGGCATGTCGTGGAAAACCCAGCGCGTAGCTAGGGTCGGCACACGCTCAATGGCCGAAACTAGGGAGACTACAAGGATTGCTAGACTCCTTGCTAGACAGAAAAAAACTGATCTGCGAGATGCAGACTGAGGGGATATACCCAGAGGGTCCGCCCCCTGGGCGGTACTGTAGAAGGTGTGATGCAACACTTTTTACAAGTTTTCTGCCTAGTCACTCCTAATTAACGGATAATACCCACTATGTCAATAGAGAAGCTGTGTCAATCCATGGACGAAAGAGTAAAACCTATTACCCTATATGTGCTTTATATACTTCGAATCAAGTGCGGTCAGTATATCAGTGGCTTGCTCCCAGAGATATGCGGAACGCTTATTTCTGAGGAGTAACCCGAAAGAGGAGGGATGCATTCAGCACTATATTGGGGGAATAGGAGCTGGGATGGGTGTTAGTAGGGTGGACATCGATCTATCTCCTAGGGAACAAACTCTCATCCATAGCTTCAGACAGCAGACGGGGCTTTGTTACTCAGAGATATCGGTCCCCCCCCCCCTTTGATAACATTCAACAGAGTCACATAAATATCCAGTGTAAAGTGGCTCAAGATTTTGTCAACCATGGTGAGAGTTGGTAGAGAGTGTGAGAGGGTATGGGACAGATATATGTCATTGGCTCTGGAATGCACACAGGGGCAGGCGGAGTTATCGACCAGCATCAAGCTGATTGTACACTATCTCTACATGAGGGGCAGTGGCCTGATGAGTTAGCATCACCGCTCAGTAAGACTTTGCCAAAACACGGCGCTTACACCAATCTAAAGTGGTGGTGGAATGCCTGGATGGGCTGTACTGGTTTGGATTGTGAAAGGTTTTGTACTGTATGATCTCATATACAGAAGTGCAGACTCGGTCTGTATATTTTGTGGCATCAATGGGCTTACTGACTGGGGATTCTATCTTGTTGCATTTGTGGCTAAGTGACCCACAGGTGATCAGAGAACACGGAAGCTGGGGGCAGGTTGATGTTTCCCTCTGTCAGAAGCATGACCATGATGTCCTTTGCATACCAGGTCAATACACGGTACTCTGTGTTCTGGGTGGAGAGATTATTGCTGGGAAGGAAGCACCTGGGTATTATTTAGGACATAGACGAGTCTGTTTCTTTGTCCTAGAGGATACCGATGTAGCGTTAGTCATGGAACTAGGGTATTTCTTGAACCTAACAATAGGCATGGGTGCATGAGATGCCCTGGGCATGGTCACTGAAATCCAGACACAGGGATGAAATTTTGTGGGTTTTGTTATTGTTTGAGATTTATATGTGTTGTTAGACTCAAAACTTATATAGGAAGCTCTCCCGCTTATCTATGCAAGTTGAGGGACAAATGGACGGTAGGGTCTCTTCGTACAAATTAGAGACTTTGTTGCCAATTTAGCTCCCTGAGGCACCGAAGACAGGCTAAGTTGCGGTAGGAAAGACCACTGTAAGCAAGTCTGCCCAAGCCCGACCTGTATCTACAATAAAGAGTTATAGGAGGTTGGGAGCAGGACGTGTAATTGGATGGATCATATATATGCATATATTATGATAATGGGTTGACTTATGTCATGATATAGCGTGATAAAGGTATGTTCTAGGCTAGTAATATGGGCAAGTAAGGCCCTACTCAAGACTCTGTAGTTGAAAGCTGGTTGATATGCTGCTCTGAGTGTGTGCTGGTGAATGGTGAGTGAATGGACACCCCTTGCCTGTACTGCACCCTGTCCTGAAGATGTCAGAAAGAAGAAGATACAGAAGATACAGAATGGTGACAGGGAAGCTGTCACAGAAGAATGATGCGTCACCCAGTAGCAAAGCGGCACGTGTTGAGAAGCACAGCTCGTTAGGACTGTTATGGACTGTTCCATAGGAGCTGGTTCTGAAGCCTATGTTGAGAGGCACAACACGGTAAAACCATTAAGGGCTGTTCCATAGGTACTGGTCCGGAAACACAGGTTGGAAAGCCACACGCTTTAAGATATTCATGGACTGTTCCATAGGAGCCGTTTCTGAAGCCTACGTTGAGAGGCGCAACACGGTAAAACCATTATGGACTGTTCCATAGGAGCCGTTTTACATGTTGAAAAATGCAACACGTTCCAGAGGTACTGGTTCAGAAACACATGTTGGGCGTTAAGACCATATGGACTGTTTAATGGGAGCCATGTCTAAAGAAGGATGGTATGCGCCCTTTAGGCGCAAAGCGGCATATGTTGAAGGAGCAAACATGGCTTAAGATCATAGTTCTGGACGTTACAGTCAAAGCTTTGTAGCATATTAGCAACTGCATGACAAAAGGGCTTGTCTCCAGCCCCCCTGGTGTGGCTATGAGCTTCAAAGAGAGGAGAAGAAATAGCTTTGCATTATCTGATTGGGCAGGAAGCAAGTGTGGGTGGTTTTGGGTGAGGGGAATGAATGTTAACCACTTCAATACCCAGCCATAGTAATATGACGCCCACAGATGGGATCTCCCATCCTGGGTGGGCGTCATATGACGTCCTGGATTTGAGGGGGGATATCTGAATGATGCCTGCAGCTAGAGGCATCATTCAGATATCCTTTTGTTGTGCTGGCGATTCTGTGCACCATAAGAATGATCATAGCGGTGGTTCCGCCGCTTGATCGTTCTTATAGGCGGAGGGACGGGACACCCCCCATCCGGTGCTTCTCCGGGCTCTCCCGTGCCATCGGGGACCCGGAGAGAATCGTCCGGCGCCAGTGGTGGGTCATGTGACGAGCATAGAGATGACTGGTGACCAGATGGTCACCAGTCATCTCTATGACCGTCGGAGGCCCGGGCGCGATGTGATGACGTCACGCCCGGGTCCTCAGATGTAAACAAAGCCGCCATTGCGGCTAGTAAACATGAGATCAGTGAAATTTTTTTCACTGATCTCATGCTTTCCAGCCTGGAGGAGAGATGTGGGGTCTTATTGACCCCGCATCTCTCAATAAAGAGGACCTGTCACACACATTCCTATTACAAGGGATGTTTATATTCCTTGTAATAGGAATAAAAGTGATCAAAAAAAAAAAAAAGTAAAATAAGTGTAAAACAAAAAAGTTAAATAAAAAAAAGAATAATAATAATAAAAAAAAAAAATTAAAACGCCCCTGTCCCCGGTAGCTCACGATCAGAAGCGAACGCACACGCAAGTCCCGCCCACATATGTAAACGCCGTTCAAACCACATATGTGAGGTATCGCCGTGTGCGTTAGAGCGTGTGCAACAATTCTAGCACTAGACCTCCTCTGTAACTCTAACCTGTAAAAAAATTTAAAGTGTCGCCTATGGAGATTTTTAAGTACCTTAGTTTGGCGCCATTCCATGAGTGTGCGCAATTTTAAAGCGTGACATTTTAGGTATTTATTTACTCGGCGTAACATCATCTTTCATATTTTCCCAAAAAAAATGGGCTAACTTTACCGTTTTGTTATTTTTTAATTCATGAAACCATTTTTTTTCCCAAAAAAAGGCGTTTGAAATATTATTGCGCAAATACCATGCAAGAAAAAAAGTTGCAATGACCGTCATTTTATTCCCTAGGGTGTCTGCTAAAAAATATATATAATGTTTGGGGGTTCTGAGTAATTTCTGAGTAATGATGATTTGTACATGTAGGAGACAAGTGCCAGAATAGGCCCGGTATGGAAGTGGTATAAAAAGCCCTGTATTGAAGTGGTTAAAAGCACATACCGAAGGGTAAGAGTCCTCTTTGTCCACTTTTGGTTCCTGCCATGCTCATGTGAGCCTTTGGCTCGCTCCCTTCACCATGCAGAACCCAGCTGATGAAACCATGAGTATTAAGTATCTTTCATATTATTATTAGAGTTGTTATAGACTGTATCTGATATCTGTTGAGATATGTTTCCTATTTTTAAAGGAAGTAAATATGACTTGTTTTTACTAAGCAACTGTGTCTATCTTTATAATAACATTGTATCAGCAGGCCTAGCATTCTCTGATAGGTTAGACTAGCAAACAAGGGACTATACAATTAATACATAGATGCAATAGTTATAGATTATAGATTAATAAACAGGGTTCATACACATTTTTACCAATCAAATTCCATGACTTTTCCATGACTTCACGTAAATATTCATGCCCTTATGTTTCATGAAATGTCTATGTTAAATAAGAAGAAAATACATGTCACACCCAGCATATTTTTACTAATATAAATTAGGGCTGTTACTGATTACAATTTTTGTGTTCGATTAATCTTTTTTTAATCGATTAAACGACTACCGTATTTATCGGCGTATAACACGCACCCCAAGTTTAGGAGGAAATTTTAGGGAAAAAAACTTTTAGGAGGGAAGTTTAAGGAAAAATAACTTACATTTAAATGCAGCCTTGTCAGTGTCCATTGCAGCCTTGTCACAGTGCAGCCTTGTCAGTGTCCATTGCAGCCTTGCCCCAGAGTCCATTTCAGCCTTGCCCCAGTGTAGCCGTGCAGCCTTGCCCCAATGTCGCCGTGCAGCCTTGCCCCAGTGTCGCCGTGCAGCCTTGCCCCAGTGTCGCCGTGCCGGATTTTAAAATTGGCGCCGAGACTGTGCGGACGCCGCCGAGAACGCAGGGACGCAGGGACTGGGCGGAGCCGCCGCCGAGATACACATAGCCGAGTGTACTCGGCTATACTCGGTTTTTCTCGGCTCCGCTCACAGTCACTCCGAGTCCCGCCCTATGATGGACATAACACAGGTCCAATGGCGGGACTGGGCGTGACTGTGAGCGGAGCCGAGAAAAGCCGAGTATAGCCGAGTACATTCGGCTATGTGTATCTCGCTCCACTCACAGTCAGCGGAGACAGACCAGGGATGTGGGTATCGGCGTATAACACGCACCCACGATTTTCAGGGGAAAAAAGTGCGTGTTATACGCCGATAAATACGGTAATTTTGATTAATTAATTATAACGCACATACAGATCCAACTACTTTTAGCTGATTTCCTTGCATTGCAACTCTGCATTAGTCAGTGGTAAATGTGGTATAAACACTATATACAATCACCCGACACTAGTTAGTTTCCACAATCCATGACTTAACTTCACAGTTCACACAAATAAATTCAAACTGTAGCACTGACGTAAGTACAGTACAAACACCCCCAGTAGTACAGACACCCCCAGTGCAGACCTCCCAGTACAGACACCCCCAGTGCAGACCTCCCAGTACAGACACCCCCAGTAGTACAGAAACCCCCAGTGCAGACACCACCAGTGCAGACCTCCCAGTACAGACACCCCCAGTAGTACAGAAACCCCCAGTGCAGACACCCCCAGTGCAGACCTCCCAGTACAGACACCCCCAGTGCAGACCTCCCAGTACAGACACCCCCAGTGCAGATTTCCCAGTACAGACAACCCCAGTAGTACAGAAACCCCCAGTACAGAAACCCCCAGTACAGACCTCCCAGTACAGACAACCCCCAGTAATGCAGGCAGACACCCCCCAGTAATGCAGGCACCCCCCCCCCTTACAGACCTCAGAACAGCAATACACGGCGTGGTGTGTGTCCCTCGAGTTCCTGCTGACGTCAGCGTGCCGCTAAGCTGCCAATAGGCTGCCGCCGGGTGTACCAAGATGGCCGCGGCTCCGGAGCTAGGCCGAAGCCGCAGCCTTTCCTAATGGCCGAGGCTCCGGAGCACTCCGCGGATCGCGCCGTGAGCCGATCCGAACAGGATGACCTGTTCGGATCACGGATCGCTTACGATCCGTTGCACGACTAGTAGTGACTAAAATATTCCATGACTTTTCCAAAACTTAGTGTGGTTCAGTCATTTTCCAAAACTTTTCCAGGCCTGGAAAGTGCCATGTCAAAATCCCATGACTTTTCCAGGAATTTAATGACCGTACGAACCCTGTATATAACATTGCATAGTTTACAATAGGGTGGCATCAAAACACTCACATCCAGGGAAGGTAAATCAGCCAGGGCCCATGTAGATGCCAGGTCCGTCGAGCACTACAGCCGAAACGGAGAACTTAAAAGCAGCAGAGCTGCTTTCAAAGTAGGCATCATACCTGAGCGTGAGGCTCGTGTATATCCATGTGTACCTGCTCCTGCTGCTCCTGATTCAGACCTCGGCATAAAAGCTCTGACTCTTAGATAGTGAGACACCAGGGCCGTGACCAAACACTGTCGAAGTGCTGAACTCGTGACAAAAAATTAAGAGTGCGCACCTGCTCCGGCTGTAGGACTCATGAGGTAGGCAAGTCCTCCACCAGATGATGGTTGCCAGTTCAAACCAGTGAAGGGAAGATCCACAACTAGGGGAGTGGTTCACTTCTACAAAGAGCTTTCGCAAGGGTTAACTCATGTGACAGCAAACAGTGTCCGCCCCCCCAGACAAGTTCACTTGGCTATAGCACAGCAGCTCCAAGCTCAGGCACAGAGCATGGGTGGGGCGATAGCAAAAACAATGGGGAATGCCCCAGAGTAAAGGGCTCGGCACAGCTCTTTGCTACAGCCCTGCAGTACAAGGGCACCAGGTGCAACATACCCACCCCCAGCAGGTAAAACGAAAAGAGAGCCCTCGGGACACGGGCCAGGATATAGAGACAAACATATTGTTATGCATCCGCTGTTTAATGTATTCTGCACATAGAGCAGGAGTAATACACACTTGAGCAGATTCCCAGAACTATGGCAGGCTCTGGCCCTTGAAAGGTGTTATTCTGATGGACACTCCGCGGGTCCCCGGTCCTGATCTACCGGGCCCATCACAGGCTCCTGTTCAGCTACTCCGGGTGGACTCAGAACTGCGTGCTCTGTTTCAAGCGCTGCCCACGAAAGCTGACATTGCGGCCCTGATTAGTTCCGTGGAGGTGGCTCATAGAAAGGAACTTGGGGAGGTCAGAACGGAGCTGAAAGGTCTATCGACGCGCATAGGGAAAGGGGAGAAGTCCCTACGTGCCCTAGATCGCAGAATCCTGGCTCTGGAAGAACAGCATGAGTCACACATGGAGGCCCTGGTTGACCAGCAGCACCATTTAGAAGACATGGAAAACCGGAGCCGAAGGAATAACTTGCGCCTCCGGGGCCTCCCAGAAGCTGCGGTTGTGGAGGACTTAGCTGACACTGCCCTTGCTATCTTCCGCAGCATCGAGGGAGTGGAGCTGCCGGATAGAGTTGTCCTGGACCGCATACATCGAGCACTAGGCCCTAAGCTGACGGATCCAACGCGACCTAGAGATGTCATCTGCAGACTGCACCACTATGTCCACAGGGAGCAGATTGTCCGCAAGGCCTGGGAAGCAGGAGAACCGGAGTTTGATGGAGCCTCCATCAAGATACTCCCAGATCTCTCCCGAGCGACATTGCACAGGAGAGCCATGCTTAAACCGCTCCTGGAACTGGCTAGGAGACAAGAAGCCACCTACCGCTGGGGATACCCGCTTTCAGTGACCTTCCGAAGGGAGCAGAGAACATTCGTTCTCCGGTCACCGTCATCCCTGCCGGCTCTCTTTGCCTTCCTGGACACAGAGCCGATTGATGTCCCTAACTGGCTGACCCTGCTCCCTAGTTTCCCCCAGCCGTCAATCATTCCCACGCCTGGAGAGAAGAGACCTTCCGCCCAGACCGCAGAGAAGCCGCCGCCGCCCCAGAGCGCCTTCCCCGGAGGGAGCGAGGGATTCGTGATCCTGGGAGCCATGAGTAACCCCCCTCCGCTAACCCCTGCCTCCGATCCACTGCCCCTTATTGACAGATGATAGACCTCGCCGTCCTTCTGCCCACACGCCAGGTTACATTGCCTTGACCAGACGGCGATCACCCGCTGGATGCGGTCTTGCTGAGGATAACACCCGCCAGGTATTGCCCCCACTCCCAACAACACTTTCCTCCGTGTACCCATGAGACCACCTACTGGTCTTAAACATATTGGTGTCCCTGGTTTAAAGGTGCAGATCCCGCCTCACCTAGCCTAGCATCCCCCTGATTTGTTGGGGGGACCTGGATGGTTTCCCCTTCCTGCACTTTCCTAGAGACACCTAGACCTCTTTATTGGAGGATATTTCCACACCTATGGATCAGACAAGGAGATATGGGCTGAAGATCCAATCTCCCTTAGAATACATTCCCCGGAGCTGTGCGGGAAACCTGGGGTGCCGACCCCCCCCTTTCACCTCCCACTCACATTGGCTCTCAGAGGAGGCTGACATTGTATATGGAGTTGGAATACCTTAACCATCCTGGACTGGGATTGTCTCGGGGGGAGGTGGGTGGGGAGATTGCTATGTTCCATTGAGCCCTTTGAGGGAAACTATGTGTTACACTGCTACCTGAGGACCTGACTATGGTGAACTGACAGTAAGGCTGATATGTTTCTAAAAAGTATGCCTGCAAGGGACGGACTTTATCTTCACAGCTTCTGTTGACCCTAGGTTGTCAATAGATGTTGTGGAGTACGAGGGGTGCCGATAGGGGAGAGAGTCATTTATGTGATATATGGGATTTATTTGTAGTGGAGTGGTGGGCGGGTGATCACAGGGTTGCAAGACGTGAAGGTAACGCACCGATTCTGCAAGTGATCGAGAGGGGGGAGGTGGGCGCAGAGGGGGGTTAAGGCTAGCTTCTTACAGGTTTCTGTATTACTACTATGTTTGTATTCTGATGGTTACCGTCCTCATATGAGACTATTCTTGTTCTATTTTTTGATATGTACATGTTATGTCGGGGTAGATGGGAGGACCGGGGGTGCACTTCTCCAGCCTTGTCCTTCCTCTCTCCCAATTAGGTTAGCATTTCCCCGGGGGTTAATTTCAGAACCCTTGAGGGAGTTGTATGCAAATACTGTTCTACACACGGATTTAGGGCATTAGGCCAAAAAATGTATTGTTTGCTCTGAACGCAGGCCATTAAGCCTTGCTCTCTCTGGCACAAGTTAAATCTTAGTGTCTATCTCAATCTATAGCTTTTTTCTACTCATTTCCTCCCCCCACTACTCCTCTACTCCCCTCCTTTCCTTCCTAGATTTTGCCCCCCCCCCTCCACCCCCCCTTTCTAGACCCTACAATGGACGGTGTCAGGGTGATGTCGCTTAACGTGAAGGGCTTAAACACGCCCGAAAAGAGGCGCATGCTCCTCAATGACCTGAAAAGAGATCACACAGACATTGCCTTCATCCAAGAGACTCATTTCAGACAAGACAAGCTCCCGTTTATGAAAAATAGATTTTATCCTACCGTATATCACGCCACCAACCCAGCAGGCAAATCTAGGGGAGTCTCAGTGTTGCTGTCCAGTAAACTACCCTGGAAATGCCAGAGCTCCATGTTAGACCCGATGGGACGATACGTTTTTCTTAAAGGGCTAATTGGGGAACTGCAGGTGACGTTAGCGACAATATACACCCCCAACGAACTACAAGCCACATTCTTGAGGGATACTATGGAGAAATTGCAGGACTTTAGAGAGGGACAACTGATTCTGGGTGGGGACTTTAACACCCCGCTAATTCCCTCGGTAGACACGTCATCCAGTAAATCATCCATCCCACCGAGTCAACTTAAACGGATAGCGAAGACACTACATAGAGCCCAACTAATTGATGTACGGCGATTACAGCACTCGGGAGAGCGAGACTATACGTTTTACTCTCCTGTGCACCGGGTTTACACCCGGATAGACTACTTTCTGATACCCCACACCCAGCTACATGCAGTGAGAGAGACATCGATCGGAAACAGAACGTGGTCAGACCATGCGCCGATATTTATGACTTATAGACTTACTGATGTAACCTCGCCCTGGCACCGCTTCTGGCGTCTCAATGAAAGTCTCCTACAGACCCCAGAGGTGCTGGCTGAGGTGTCCAGAACACTGAATTTGTACTTCCAGGAGAATGACCTGCCAGACTGTGACCCGGGCATCCTATGGGAAGCCCACAAACCAGTTATCAGGGGAATACTGATTAAACATGGAGCCCGGATTAAATGGGAAAGGAACGCACAACTCTCCCAACTGTTACGGAAACTGACAGTGACTGAGGCTAGACATAAACACGCCCCCTCACAATCCTCAGAAGTCGAATTGACATTACTGAGAACACAGATTACCGACTTACTCAGATATAGAGCGAAGGCGGCCCTGCAATTCTGTCGCAAGGTCAGCTATGAGTCGGGAGACAAATGTGGGAAACTGTTGGCAAAAAAGGTCAGAGAACACAAACTTTCCACGTACATTCCCCACATATCCGCGCCGAGTGGTAAAAAAGTGGTCCTGCCGGCGCAAATCACTCAAGAGTTTAAGGACTTCTACTCCCGTTTGTACAATTTGACAGTAGAGACGCCGCGCCAATCAGAGCTAGAGGATTACATTGCATCCTCCCAAATGCCATCCCTACCACAGGAGATCCGAATTGAACTGGACTCTCCCATAACCTTGACGGAACTTGAGCTCGCCATTCGAAATATGAAACCGGGTAAGGCCCCTGGCCCTGACGGGTTCACGTTACAATATTACAAGACGATGCTATCAATACTAAGCCCACGTCTGATCTCACTATACAATGTGGTAGGTGCTGGTGGGACGTTTGCTAGAGATACCCTAGGAGCCCACATTTTGGTGATTCATAAAGAGGGAAAGGACCCGGCGCCATGTGGCAGTTATCGACCCATATCGCTGCTGAATGTAGACCTTAAGCTGTACACAAAAATTCTGGCTGCCCGGCTGGCGCGGCACCTCCAGCAACTTATTCACCTTGACCAAGTGGGCTTCATTCCATCTAGAGAGGCGAGGGATAGCACCACTAAGGTGCTGAATTTACTACACGTCGCACGATCCACAAACACCCCATGTATACTTTTAAACACAGACGCCGAAAAGGCTTTTGATCGGGTCAATTGGTCATTCATGTTTGCGGTACTCAGGCATATTGGTCTGGGGGAGGTGATGCTCAGCCGAATAGCAGGGATTTACTCAAATCCGACAGCCCAAGTGAAGGCGAATGGAGCCCTCTCTGACCCTTTTCCAATACGAAATGGCACGAGACAGGGATGCCCGCTGTCCCCCCCTTCTGTTTGCCCTTTCCCTGGAGCCCTTTCTGGCTAAGATTAGATTAAACCCGGATATACAGGGAATAAGAGTAGGACAGACACAACACAAGATCTCAGCGTACGCTGATGACCTACTGTTTTCATTGACTAACCCGGTAGTTTCTTTACCGAACCTCCTCAGGGAATTTGAGATATATGGGGAGCTCTCTAATTTAAAGATAAACTTTTCAAAGTCGGAAGCGATGGGAGTGGCACTACCCCCACACACTCTCCGAATTATATGCTCAAACTTCCAGTTTAAATGGACGTCGTCCGCATTAAACTACCTGGGGACCAATATCCCGCCAGATCTTTCACGTATATATGAGAGTAATTTCCCCCCTTTACTAGCCAAAACCAGGGTGTTGTTAGAGACTTGGGATAAGGGGCTACATTCATGGTTCGGGAGGAGCAATCTGTTGAAGATGAGTATCTTACCCAAGTTTTTGTACCTATTTCAGGCCTTCCCGATTAAGATACCCCCAGCATATTTCAAACAAGTCCAGGCTCTCTTTACCCGCTTTGTCTGGGCACACAAAAGACCACGCATCCCGCGAACTCAACTCTCTATGCCGAAACACTGTGGGGGCCTCGCACTTCCCGACATCAAGAGATATTATCAGGCAGTTCACCTGAGCAGAGTAGTTGACTGGCGACGCCACTACAAGTCCAAATTGTGGACACAAATAGAACAACATCAAACTGACATTCCTCTAAAGACGGCATTATGGTGCATAGACTCATTACCCTCAGAACTGAAATCACATCCCCTGATAGGCAATACCCTGCGACAATGCTCTCGCACTGTCCTCAAAACCTCCCCATCGGCTACGACATCGCCATTAACCCCGATTTTGGTTAATCCTAGATTCCCCTCGGGGCTGTCATCAAAGCAATTTCAGCAGCTTAGGACTTCCAACCAAGTGACTGCCTCCCAGTTTGTAGTAGGAGATAGATGGCCATTCATATCGGAGTTGATGGATACCACAGGCCCCTTCGGACTCCCATTCTGGAATGCGGCACAGTTGCAACATTTCCTCCAGACCATCCCGAACCCCTGGGGCTATACTAGACCCCTGACTACGTTTGAGGAATATTGCTCAGGCACAGACCCGCTACCACAAACTCTATCCAAGATGTATGCCCTTCTAAATACACCCCAACAACAACCTGACTTGCCCTGCATAGCAAAATGGGAAACTGACCTAGACCGCACGTTTTCCCCAACCCAAAAACAGAACATGATCGGCTTCTCCCTCAAGTCCTCGATCTGCACTAAAATTCAGGAGACCAACTATAAAATTTTGACAAGGTGGTACTTGACACCTAGTCGCCTGCATATTATTTTTCCTGACACGTCTGAACAATGTTGGCGCTGCGGTGAGGACAGAGGCACGATGCTGCACATGTTCTGACAAATTTTTGGACTGAGGTTCGCACCATATCACAACAGTTCACTGCCTTCCAGATTCCAAATGACCCGGCGTTCTTTTTACTCCACTTGTCGACCCTTGCTCCCCAGGTATATAAAAAATCTTTATTGAGACACCTGACGAATGCAGCTAAAGCCTGCATTCCCATGATGTGGAAGCAACAGAACCCACCGACTGTGGTGATGTGGTTGCGGAGGGTAGAGGACATAAGTTGGAAGACCTGATACTTACGGCACAGGATAGACATGAAACCTACAAGGAGACTTGGACCATCTGGAATATGTTTATATATTCGGAAGAGGGAAAGGCTCTCTTTGAGACTTGAATCTCTAACGCATTGTTGGGGACCAGGAATTGGCCAGACCCTAGATCAGGTACACGCTCTCACCCTGAACGCCGTCCCTCCCTCTCCCCACCCACTATTCCTCTCCCCATCCCCTTTTTTTTTTTCTCCCCCATTTTATCTACCTGACGTTTCTCTATCTCTTTCCCCTCATCTTAATAGATACTAATAGTTTTTTCTCCCCTTTTTCTTTTTCTCTTCTTTTCTATAAAAATGTGTTTTAGAATATAGAGTGGCAGGGTACCCACCAATTCAACGTTATTATACGCGCCTGGATAAGGGAGATTGGCAGTTGTTCACGATGAGACTTTCAAGACACATGTTGCAAACAGGGTAAAACATGCTATTCTTACGTCATGTTGATAGGAGGCTGCGACCTTCAATGGTATACATTACTCTGATATGTTGTGGGCCCCGCCCAATTTTTTGGAAAACTTAATAAAAATAATATTTGAAAAAAAAAGAAAGGTGTTATTCTGTGGACCGTTTAACTCAGCTCTGCTCAGCAGGGCATGGGTGACAGAATATAACAAGTTACACTTTACACTTTAGCGCTGATACAAGAGCATGCACGGAACTGTGGTAAGAAAGCACAAATGCCTCAAGTAAAAATGGCCGGTGTGACAGTGTTTCCAAGAGACCGCCCAACCTAGCTTCGCCCCTACACTTCTGCCCATTAAGGCAAGGGTGCCAGGCTACCCGCACATCCTAGTCCAGACGAAGCTAAGCTACCTCTTTAGCAAAATGCGTTGATGTCACAGCAGTCACGTGACGCCAGCTACGGAAACCCCGTTCAAACCAAAGCCGCGGATCTGAACCCAGCGCCCATCCTATCCAATCTACCGCACTTTCTAACATGGCGAGTATCCGGTATACACCGTGAACCCAGCAGACCAGCAGTTCCTGAATTGCAAAGACCTCACTACAGCTGTGCAGCCCATGAGCCTAAACGGTGTACAGTCCCTGACAAAAGTCTTGTCGCTTGTGTACAAATTGACCTTAAGTGCTGCTAAAATATATTTCTAATCAAGATTTTGTTACAAGAAATGGGTCATTTTAATCCCAACAGCTTTTGTAATAATGTTTCAGTGCAAAACGAAACTGACAAAAAGTATTCTAATATTCACAGCTTGGTAAAGCCTATGGAGTCAATTTTTGCCAAGACACAAGTGTTGTCGCCTTGTTATATGAGCTTCACCTGTGACTAATAATGGATCAATTAGGTCTCAGGTGTGTATAAAAAGAACACCAGTACACTAGACCTTCTCAACTGCAACTAGACCTCTGCAAACATGCCTAAGATTCACCCAGGAACTAAAGTGTTGATTATCAAGAGGCTGAAGACCAGATCCACTGCTGATGTGGCAGACACCTTCAATGTGTCTCAGCGTCAAGTTCAGAGGATAAACAAAAGATTTGAAGAGACTGGAGACGTTTTGGACAAGGCCAGGTCAGGCCGACCCTGCAAGACAACTGCTCGAGAGGACCGTTTGTTGGCTCGAAAATCCAAGGCCAGCCCATTTCCACCGCAGCAGAGCTCCACGAGACCTGGTCACCTGAAGTCCCTGTGTCAACCAGAACAGTTTGTCGGATTCTGTCTCGAAATGGCCTCCATGGTCGAATCAGTGCCCATAAGCCAGCACTAAACAAAAGACAATTGAAAAACCGTGTGGCATTTGCCAAGAGCCACAGCCTGCTAAAAGGATGGACTCTGGAGAAGTGGCAGAAGGTGGATTTTTCAGATGAATCTTCTGTTGAATTACACCACAGTCGCCGCAAATATTGCAGGAGCCCAACTGGAACCCGTATGGAGCCGAGATTTACCCAGAGAACAGTGAAGTTTGGTGGAGGCAAAATCATGGTTTGGGGTTACATCCAGTATGGGGGTGTGCGAGGGATCTGCAGGGTGAAAGGCAACATCAATAGTCTAAAATACCAAGAAATCTTAGCAACCTCTTATATTCCCAACCATAAAAAAGGCCAAATTTTGCAGCAGGATGGTGCTCCATCGCATACTTCCATCTCCACATCAAAGTTCCTTAAGGCAAAGAAGATCAAGATGCTCCAGGATTGGCCAGCCTAGTCACCAGACATGAACATCATTGAGCATATGTGGTGTAAGATGAAAGTCGAAGCATGGAAGACGAAACCAAAGAATATTGATGAACTCTGGGAGGCATGCAAGACTGTTTTCTTTGCTATTCCTGATGACTTCATCAATAAATTGTATGAATCCTTGCCAAACCGCATGGATGCTGTCCTTCAAGCTCATGGAAGTCATACAAGATATTAAATTTGGATATCACAGCGCCACTACTTAATTTGCTGACATATTTTTGGATTTTCAGTAAAGTTGTTCAATTTCTGTATAGGCGACAAAACTTTTGTCTTGCCAAAATTTGACCTGTCTGTCTTGATTAAATGATAAATCTTTTTTCAGTGAAACTAATTTATTTCAGTGCATTAAACATCATTTGGGAGGGCTTTAGCTTTTCATAGGAGCTATTTCTAACACCAATTGATTAATTAAAAGTCAGGTTAATAGCAGGAGTTTCTACAAAATAGAGAAGCGACAAGACTTTTGTCAGGGACTGTACACCACGGAGCCCAGATCAATGTAAAGGTCAAGCAAGACGCTGTGATTGCCAGCCATGCAAGATTGGTAATGTATGAATGAGCTTCTCTTTGCAAACTTTTGATTGCGCTTGGTTTCTCATAAGGATTGATCCTACGATACCTGCTGAATTGCATTGAACTTTACATTCCCTGTATGTATACATATGGAAGCAAAACATGTTCCTTTACTGGGGTAATATTGGCACCGGCTATTCAAAGTACTGCGATTAATTCATGTGTTCCATTGAACTTCAAATAGCTAAAGCCAGACTCTTGTTGAGCCAAACCAGTGGAATGACACAGCAGCTATAGAAGTAACACCACTTCTTGGATAAGATACAAATGAATTAAAATGGACTATTACTTGATTATACCTTCCATCACTAATCAGTGACAGACTTTGATTCATAGGCATCCTTTAACTATTTGAAAACCACTTTCAATCATCTTTTCATTTGTTCAGATTTAGGGAAATTTACATATTCTTTGAACCTGATTCCCGGGGTCATTCACAATGAAGTTGTATGTACATATATTTTGTACTGTTTTGATATTTTTTCTGTATATTTGCAATTTTGCAATCAAGCGATTTGTATCGCATTACAACTTCACTCTGAATTGTATGCTGCTGTCCGGACTTTTCTGTGTTTTGTTTTTGATTGTGCACCTGTATTTGTATTTGTCCTGTCCTTGCGGTTTTTTGTCTGTTTTTACATCATGTATTGGGGTCCCTTCCCCTTCTGGAAGGAGATTGTCAATAATATTTTTTTGAAGCTGTCTTAACTATTTATAACTGTATCATAAAACTTGCATTATGCGTTCTTTTTGAAATTAATACATTTTGTATTTTTTTTGGAATCACCATCCAGTCTAAGACCCTCTGTTGCAGAAGTAGACGCTTTTTTTGACCTTGGTCGCAATACCTTGGCCTTTTTTCTTGTATGCATATAATGTTTGGCTATAGCAACAGTACCACATTTTGGTAAGTGGCATCACGATTTGAATTATCATTTCATGGATTGGCTGACTCCACAGAACTTGTTTTTTCTTTCTTTTGTTTCTTTACCGCACAACAACCTCCAGCTCAGAGCCAGAGTGTGGGCGGAAGTGACAGAGGAGAAGGGCAAAACACCATCATCATCAACACCCACCACTAGCCTCCTGGATAGTCCTTAGCCCAATCAGTAAATATTATGCCACTATCCTCGATAACCTCCAGCAGGTGGTGTTGTCCCACTGCAGGCAAATACCTTGATCTAGGTCAACATTTAGGCCGCAGCTTACTCTTTGATCTCTCAATGGTAGCCAATTAATCAGGTATTCTCATTTTCACATTAACAGGAGGTCTGGGACGATGCTCTCCTACCCCCTAACCCATCAGAGTGGGAACGTTTTCACAGGTGCTGAATACTTATTTTCAACTTCCTGTTATAAACATCTGGCAGGGTAAGCATGTTCCACTGTTTTTAAGATGCCCTTTAGCAATGATCAGATGTATTATTGATTACTAGAATGTAGCAAACCAGAAAATGTCTGATATAATGCATTTTGTACCATGCAAAAGTGTGTAAAGCTACATCCACTGTAATTCAGCTTCTTTAGTCATTCATCCATTAGCAATGTAGTCCAACCACACACTAATTCATGCAACATATGAGCATGCACCACATCATATTTTGATCAAACCTGCTGAGATATTCCAGGTTGTGCTCACAGCACACATATGGGTGCCAACGCCTTCAGCTACTTCTGACACAGGTATGGTATGTATGTGCCAAAGAGAAGGCACAGAACAAAGTACCACTTAAATAGAGCCCAGGGAAATGATATCCATAATTAGAACAAAATATTTTAAAAATAGTTGACAATAAAAGATGGCAAAATTGACATCCAAATAGCAAAAAATCATCACTTAACACCTCAAATAGCAATGTTGTCTGGGGACAAAAACAAACACACATACAAACAAAACATCAGACACCAGACAATCAAATGACCAATAGGGCACTAGAGAGGAGTGCAAAGGAAAGTCTTTTTGATGGTTGCACACAGTGTTTTCTTTTTTCTTTTTTGAATTTTACATTTAATTTGATATATTTTTTGTTTGCATTTACATTCAATGCACTTGTGCTATATTTTGTTGATAGGCATATCGTTTCCTATTGTTGCAATAATTTATTGGACTATTGCAATATCTTTGATATCCTTCAATACAGTTAGGACGTATGTTCTGGGAGAAGAAGTCGATGTTGAGATCAAATTAGCACTTAATGGTGATCAAAGAGCCAATGAAACTAAAGATGAGGAAATAGAAAGATTGTTAAAAAATCATAAAAAAATCTTCTTATCTTAATCCGAAATGGGATTTTTAATTTTTGGAGAATTATATCTCAAAAAGATAATTCCTAGAGGTTTAAGAGATAGAGTTATTCCTGCCGAACATTTGCACACTGATAGTTTCATTCCTAAATGGAAGGAACTATGTATATCCCATGGTATAGAGCTTATGAAATTGATTGTAGAAGAAGAAAAACTGCAATTAATAAATTTAAAAACAGAGATTGAACAAAGTAGTTTGGATTTAGAACACTTCAAAGAAGATGAATTTATTAAACAGAATGACATGGTTAGAAAAGAAATTGATAGAATACAGGGAAAACGTAAAAGCGACAAAGCAATCTAAATTGCAATTGCTGTCTGATCTGCAACAGTATACTGATTTTGAGTCTACCTGCTATCTATTGTATGTATCATAGCAGGTGAAGAGAGAAATTGCATAGTGGGGGCCAGTGATGTTTGGCCAGGTGGGCCCCAGGAAAATGTTTGCCCAGGGTCCAATCAATATTAAAGACGGCCCTGAACATAGCACATAGATCATACTGACAAGCTGCTCCTTAACTCCGCGGGGGTTAAGAGTGCAGGACTTGTTGTTTGACATGCTGTTAGAAACAGTGAGTCCTGCACTCTTAACTCCCGCGGCGCTGCACACTGATAATGCTCCTCTGCTGATCATACTCACTGACAAGCTGCTCCTTAACGCGGTGTGTGCGCTGACAGCTTTCCTCCATAGATAGGCAAAGCCAAGAACACTGCTCTTGCTAACACTGCCCTGTCCCCCTTACTGACATACTAAGGCAGGCTGCAAATGATGGGCACTGGCAGGCTGCTGGGCACTGGTAGGCTGCATTTAAAGGAACCTGGTGAGGCTGCATTGATCTCCTGTACCACGTCTGCAGTCTCTGACCATCTCCTGTACCACGTCTGCAGTCTCTGACCATCTCCTGTACCACGTCTGCAGTCTCTGACCATCTCCTGTACCACGTCTGCAGTCTCTGACCATCTCCTGTAATGTGTCCCCAGTCTCTGACCATCTCCTGTACCATTTCCCCAGTCTCTGACCATCTCCTGTATAAAAATATTATTTAAAAACAGTCAAATTCGGTATCGGTGCCGTTTCGGTATCGGCTTTCGGGATCAATCAAGATTTGTTTTCGGTATCGGTATGCAGTCTCTGACCATCTCCTGTAATGTGTCTGCAGTCTCTGACCATCTCCTGTGCCATTTCCCCAGTCTGACGATCTCCTGTATAAAAATATTATTTAAAAACAGTCACATTCGGTATC
Organism: Rana muscosa; assembly: GCA_029206835.1. Classification (NCBI taxonomy): domain Eukaryota; kingdom Metazoa; phylum Chordata; class Amphibia; order Anura; family Ranidae; genus Rana; species Rana muscosa. The sequence continues at coordinate 360,437,509 of CM055122.1, forward strand.
AGTGCCGTTTCGGTATCGGCTTTTGGGATCAATCAAGATTTGTTTTCGGTTTCGGCACCAAAAAACCCATTCGGTGCATCCCTACTTTTTACGCAAGGTCCTTTTTCGTTACTTACATGAGCAGAGGAATAAAAGCCCTGCAGCAAGGAGGAAGATAAAAAGGCAATCTTTTGGCCTTTTTTGATGAGGGACTGTCACGAACGCGCCCGCCTACGGCGACTAGCTAACCGCGACGGGCGTTCCGTGACTGGGGTATATGAGAAACTAAAGGAATAAGGGGGAATTTCTACTGAGCATGTAAGACTGGCTGTGGTAATTTCCCAGCCCGCACTACCTTTGGCCACCACTAGAGGGAGACTCCACTTCAATCCAGCTAGCTGACCACACACAGACAGATACGAATCTTACATACAATCTGGTGCACGCTAAGGGTTGGGGAGCAGTCTAGCAATTGCTACACACTTCTAGGGTTCCTCCAGCTATCCTGCAAGCTTGAACCCCGGTGTTAATCACTCTTCCCACTGTCCCCACACCCACACACCAGACACACAATAAACGATAGCCTGCCACCACCCAACAGTTTGTCCGCAGACTGGTCTGCTGAGCCACCACACACACACACAGATCACTATCTGCCACCACCCAACAGTTTGTCCGCAGACTGGTCTGCTGAGCCACCACACACACACAGATCTCCGTCTGGTAGATCTGTCAGCTTACAATCTGCATGCAATCTGCCAACACACAGTGCAATTCCATACAGACTGGCACGTAACTTAGACTGAGCATTTAGGCACTAAAACAACAACCTCTCCAGAGATATGAGTCCTAGCTTAGTACACAGAAGTCACTTAATTTTATCATTTAATATCCCGGAAGTGGGCAGCGCATACAAAGAAAAAGAGTTACCAAAAAAGATACAAAAAATAGAGAAAGACACACAATTGGCAATTTGCTATGAAAATAAAAAGGGATAAAAACAGAAATAAACTTTACCGAAGTCTATCCGTTAGTAGAAGCATACTGGAACATGTGGGATCTCCCCAGTCTCGAACTGGCTTTGTGGAAGAACGCTGTCCATATCTCGGGCTACCCCATTTATTGAAATATGGATGTGGGCTAGACTTTAGCCCTTGGCCAATCAACCCTGGGGGGAGGGAGGAGGGTTTTCCTGTTTCAGCCCACAAGAGGTTTTGTGTTCTGAAACTCCTGGAGTTGATTTGACCCAGAACAGCACTGATTGCTGGGTCACGGATAGGATTTCCGATACCAGCGTATTAGCCCGATCACTACAATACCAATCACCGCCTGCCTGTCACAGTCCGGCGCAATATAACAGTTTTGTGTAGTTTTCTAGGATTCTACATACACTACAAATACCGATTTACATGTACACGTAACCCATCACGTGTACGATCAAAAGGGATTATTTTCATCTCTCTGCGGCTAATATTTTAGCTTTTATGAGACATAAAATAGATTCCTCAGATCTGATGTTATAAAACAAAGTCTTCAGACTAGTTGGGGCTTTGTGAATGCCCCCTGTGGAGCTGTGTTGCCATTCTGGCTGGGCTTCCCTTTGAAGGCTTCAGGAAGGGGGCAACCTATGTTTACTTGGAAATGAGGGTTGCACTCAATGAATTAAAGAATGCTAAGGGAATTATCAAAAAGAGTGACAAGGGAGGTAACGTGGTACCGATGAGTGAGGAGGAGCATGTTAAGGAGGTAAAAAAACAATCAGGTAATTCAGATGTCTATTTGAGACTTTCAAGCTCTCCCTTCTCTACTTTGGAAAAATAATTGAATTACAAGTTGACTCTAGCACAAGAAGAGGGTAATATTACTAAAAAAGAATTGAACCCTGTTTGGCATAGTGGGTGAATATACTCATATGGTTGCACGGAGGGCCCCAAATTTATCTGACATGCTTACTCGGTCAGAATACATCAGGTGATTCATGGTTAACATCTTTTCCAAGATCTTTGGGGATGTTTCCGTGTGGGCATTGTCAGATCATCCGGTTCATTGAACGTACCGGTGTGATCACCAATGCGGACACCAATGCGGACAATACTAAAGTCTATAAGATCAATAGTATCATTAATTGCGCTACTACTAAAGTTATTTACAGTCTACTGTGTCCCTGTAATAAGATATATATATATATATATATATATATATATATATAGGGAAGACAAAGTGTCAATTACGGGTCCGCGTTGGTGAACATCTCGTGACATTAAACATAAGAAGCCTAAAGGTCCTTTGGCTCAGCATTTCCTTTTGCACTATCAATCCAAACCTGATGGACTGCGGGTTAAGGGAATTTATGCTTTGAAATTTAGTAAAAGACAAGGTGACTTTGACAGAGTCCTTCTTAAAAAAGGAAAAAAGTTTTGGATATACAAATTAAAGCGGAAGTAAACCCATCAATTTAACTATTTCAAAAAATAGTTACATTCCCGGCATGCCGGAAATGCTAACTGTCACATTGGTTGTGCTCTCAACCCAACTGTCAAACCATCCAATGGCTGGTGTCATAACTGATCACATGTGCAGAATCATGGCAGTTAAAGATTAAACAGAGGCCAAGATGGCAGCTTCCTTGGCTGAAAACGATAGGAGGGTTTACTTCCACTTTAAATGTTTTGATTCCGCAAGGACTCAATAGAGAATTAAATCTACAAGTATTTTTAGATTAACTGGTTTTTAATATTGTCCTTTGTATTTGTCCTCTCTGTTTTTCTAGGATGTTTGTCTGCATTTATGATTTGTTTTCTTTTTTATATATATTTTTCTTTTGATTTTGATTTCATAAAGATATTTATAATTCATAGTCTAAGGTACACTGTGTGTGCATTATCCATAATTAATCAATATATTAAATTATAATATTATATATTTTTCTATAATGATTCGATTTTTTAATGTTTTCATTTTTTATTTTAAAAAAATTCCAATAATTTTTATTCAATGGTTTGATCTTTGAAACTTTACCCCTGTTATGACTTCCCTTGCAGGGGTTAATATCATCAATGACACATTTCTTGTCTGGGTAAAACACATGTTTGATTGATTCCCCAATGAGATAACGGAAGCTGTGATGAAATCTGTATACATCAGAGGTCGACCGATATATCGGCCGATTTTTGGCACTTTTTAATTAATCGGCATCGGCCGATAGTGCTGAAAAAAAAGCCGATTTAAAAAACTTCAGCGCAAATTGCAAATAACTTCTTTCATAGAAGTCAATGCAAGTTCCCTGAAGTTTCCCGTGGAGGTGGAGCGACGTGTCTCTGGGCAGCCTGCCAAGTGAGAGAAAAGAGAAACAATGTTTCTTCTTATCAATGAACTGAACTCCGTGTGCAGAAGTTCTCAGTTTAACCATTTAAAGACAAAATCTTTTCTGACACTTGTAGCTTACAAGTAAAAATCCTGTATTTTCTGCTAGAAAATCACTTGTAACCCCCAAACATTATATATTTTTTTTTTTAGCAGAGACCATAGAGAATAAAATGGCGGTTGTTGCAATATTTTATGTCACACGGTATTTGCGCAGCGGTCTTTCAAACGCAATTTTTTGGGAAAAAATACACTTTGATGAATTTTAAATAAAACTAAACAGTAAAGTGAGCCGTTTTTATTAATTTTTTTTGTAGAAAAATTTTGATTACCTGTTTTTGTGCCTGCTTCCTGATTCCCTTACCGAAGATCCCGGCGGCAGCACCCGAGAGCCGAGGGAGAGATCGGCTTCGTGTGCCGACATCGCGGGCGCCCAGGACAGGTAAGTGTCCATATAATTAAAAGTCAGCAGCTGCAGTATTTGTAGCTGCTGACTTTTAATATTTTTTTTTTCGGCGGAACTCTGCTTTTACACTGGAGCGGGTAGGCTTTGACGATAAAATGCCGCTAGTTTTAGCGGCGCTATTCGGCTACTAGCGGGGTGCTTATAACCCAGCTAGCAGCCGATGAAGAGGTTAAATGCACCCATGTAGCACCGCTGCAGAAGCGCTTTGAAGGCGTTTCAGCAGCAGTGCCTATTCATTTCAATGGGCAGGAGTGGTGGAGGAGCGGTATACACTGCTCCAAAGATGCTGCTTGCAGGACTTTTTTTAACGTCCTGCCAGCGCACCGCCTCAGTGTGAGATTGCAGGGGAGCCGTTTTGCAGCCATTTTTACAGGTGATATTTTTAGCCCAAAAGTGCCTGAAAAACACCCCACTGTGAAAGGGGTTAGATTTTATGAGATGAAAGGAAAAAAAAAAACTAAAAAAATCGGCCTAACATCGGCCCAAAAAAAAAATCGGCATTGTATATCGGCCATCGGCCGCCGCGATTTCTAAATATCGGCATCGGCCAGAGAAAAACCCATATCGTTCGACCTCTAGTATACATACACATGTCGCAGCTAGGGGGCGGTCGTCCTGATGAAGCTGGGGGAGAGAATATGGGAATCTTGAACAGCTGTTACAGTCTTCACTGCACATCGCTGCCTCTGCAATCCTCTGTTGACAGTGAGTTATGCGCACACACACACACTTCAATTGGCAATTGAACTGTCATACTGTGTAGCCATCTGGAAACATTCCTTTATTAACTCACTATCTCCATTGCAGGCTGCTGACTTCACAGTCTCCGGTTGACAGTGCTTGTATACACATACCACAGGAGGAAAATTAACTGATACCTTGTGTAGAAATCTGTAAACATTGTTTATTTATTGGTTTCTTTTCTTGAACATCCGATAGGCTACAGCAGCCCTTTATATTTGGTCATCACAGTTCTTTGGACTCCACGCCAATTGCGGCCATTCATCTGAGACTTTGCCCTTTGTTTTTCATGTTCCCAGGATTGTTCCATATCAGCAGTATTCCCTTAGCTATGGATCGGTGTCCCCTGGATCCTTTGACATGTTAAAAATGTCATTGCTTTCATGCTATCCCATAGGACTGCCTGGCCCGGTGGTGACGTCCTTTTCCATTGCACTCATCTATAATGCCCTACTGGTCATTTGATAGTCTGTCTGGTGTCTGATGTTTTGTTTCTATGTGTGTTTGTTTTTGACCCCAGACAACGTTGTCTATTTATGGTGTTAAGTGATGATTTTTTGCTATTTGGATGTCAATTTTGCCATCTTTTATAATAAATTATTTTTGAAATATTTTGTTTTAATTCAGGATATTATTTCCCTGGGCTTTATTTAAGTGGTACTTGGTTCTGTGCCTTCTCTTTGGTACAGTGCACATTTTTTTCATATGCATTTTGGCCACCGAGTCCCACTCTATTGTAGTGAGTGGATAAATATCCAGGGGTACAGTTGTGTACTTCACATTTGTTTGGTTCCCTCCCTTTTTGTTTGTTATATGGTATGTATGTGGCCTCCAACCATGCAATCCCCCATCCAGTGTGATTACACATTACAAGATGGTGTTTTTAGACTAGTTTCAAACAAAATCTCAAGATTTAAATCAGTGTCAGAAGAACTGCAAGTTCCTACAAGTTCTAGTAATCTCTAACACAGGGGCAAGCAACCTTTGAGAGGTGGAGAGCTACCTGAATAGCATGAAAGAGATCAAAGATCACCGGGCTGCGGTACCCTTTTTTTTAAACATTAACTAGCAAGGCATAACTAAATAGTACGGAAAACGTAAAAAAAAAAATAAATAAAACAAAACAATTCTGCAAAAATATAAAGTTAGCTTACCTTAAAAGTGGACTGTGTCGGTCAGTAGGGCAGAGGATAGTGTGTGGATGGTGTCAGCAGAGCAGTAGACGGGGTGGGCAGGGCAGTGGATTGTGTCAGTAGGCATACCTCCCGACTTTTGAACTTTGGAATGAGGGACACTTGAGGGAGGAAGTGACCTGTGGCATGCGTAGCGTGGCAAAATGGGTGTGGCCAAATGCTTAAAAGTGGGACGGACTGAAGGGGCGTGGTTAAAAAAAAACATTTGCTTCCTTGTACTTATAAAAAAAAGTTTTGATTGCTGTGCCATAAGCTGGAGTCTCAAGGACTCAAACCCCAGTACAATCATTTCCAACGAGGAAGGGAGAAGTCTCGTAATGGTGCCGGGTTCATTCCGGAGCACGTAGCGGGAATACCTGGTCTCCTATCCACTCAAGGAAATTACCAAATGATCAAAGACCGCCCGACCTGAACCACCTGCCTGGCCATCTGCCCGAACCCCCTCTCTGTGAATCCCCCCCCCCTGCTAGATCGAAGGACAGATGGGACTGTGAGCAGGAGCTTTTCCTCCCCGTACTGTGTGAGGAGAGCGGGTGGTGATGGGAACCAGAGCAGTGGCACAGTCTTGCTGGGGCTGCCAAAGCATCCTTCTCGGGCCGTTCCCTCCCCTCCCCCCCTGGTTTTCTGGGGGGACGTGGACTGGTAAGCGGAGGGCGTCAGTGCTGCACTAATTGCGACGTACCTCTCTCTCCCCGCAGATGGTCGCCAACCTGGGAAGCCGGCAGTTTGTCAGCAACTGACCAGTCAGCAGAGGACTCACAGACACATGGAGAGATACTGAGGAGGAGAGCCGAGAGGGTCCGAGACACCTGGCGTCTGGCTGAAGGAGAGATAGGGGGGAAATCCTGGAGAGCCCCCCCCCGCTTGTCTGGCCGCTGGGCCCCCCCCTGCGCCTTATTTGCAGAAACCAGCGCGTAGCATCTGGAAACACCAACCCACAGGATAACAGAAGCCGCTGCAACATACTACAGCTGGAAGAGACACCTGAATTGAGACATTGGAAAGCGTGGAGGTGGTGAGTACCTGAGAAATTGAAAAGTTTGTGTACATAATGTAAAGAGACAATTTGCTACTGAAATATAAAAAGGACTGAAAGCAATAAGTTGCAGGAGAAACTTTTTTTGCCTTGAATACATGTTGGGAGCTATTGGACTCTATGAAATACCTGCACAGAGGGTTATAACAGTAACAGTGTGGATAGAACCCGCAGCAGAATTTTTATTAAATCTTGATTAAGACAAAAGGATAAGACTGGAAGGGAGCCTGGATAAGACTGGAAGGGAGCCTGGATAAGACTGGAAGGGACTATACTCACACATAGTCACGCAGGAAAAATTAAATAGATATACTCACCACACCACTGAAAGCAAATAAGAAGTCTGTAATATATCTAAACCCAATTGTGAAACAACAGCGGTTCATAAACTAAAAAATGCAGCGGGGGGGGGGGGGGGGAATACGAGGGGTAGGTTGGCAAGAGGAGCAGTAACCCCAAAATCACCACGTCTAAGCCTGTCATCTAGCCCGGGCCCTATGAATACATTACCCATGTAGGTAATGGAGAGAAGCAATTAGTGGAAAAACAGCAAACGGCTAAAAACAGTCAGAGGGAGAGTAAGGAGAAGAAAGGAAAAGAAAAAGGGTCAGAATTAAACTATCACTGAGACTGATATACTATCAGACTCTAGAATAAAACAAGCGACGGGAGATGGTCTGAAAAGATATAAGAATGGGGATATGGAGACTTGGACTCTTGGCAAGTTTTGAAAACACCTCCCTAGTAGTGAAGGAGGCGCCATACAGAACTCCACCTCTGGATTGAGAGAGCAAAGGGACAAGGAGGTCCCTAAGGGGAGAAAGAATTTGCTCTAGACCATGAGGTCAAAATACCACCATAGGAAGGGGGGAGAATGGAGGGGGGAGGGGAGGAGGTAAGATCTGTATAGCGTTGTATAAAAAATCTATCCGTTGGTGTAAACAGGAAGAGGAAGACCCGTATATCCTATAACAATATTTTATTAGATGGAGTAAGTGAGCGTAAAAGAAAACAAAATCAATGACGGATATTAAATTTATGACTTATAATGTAAGAGGATTGAACACTGCCGAAAAAAGACATATGCTGCCAAGAGAGTTAGAAAGGTGCTCTGCAGAGATAATTTTTTTACAGGAGACACATATATCGTCAGATTCAAACACAAAACTATATTCACGGGTGATTCAACAAATAAAAGGGCAAAAGGAATAGCCATAGGTATGGGGAAAAATATAAGTTTCACCTTGGAAGATAGGTAGTGGCAGGAGACTTCAACTTCTCAATGAACCACGGGCATTGATAGTACGTCTGGTGCACCAAATAAAGAAAATAAACAACTGAAATAGATTTAAAAAAAAATGCATACTCAGCAGCTGATTGATGGAGAGTAACACACCCAAGTAAAAAGGATTATACATTTCATTCATCCGAGGACAACACGTACTCGAGACTGGACTACATCTTAGTGGACCACGGCGCTTTAGAGTATGTAGTAGAGACCTCAATAGAGATAACAACAATCGCGGATCATGTCCCGGTAACGGTAAAAATAGGATTTTTGTACTCACCGTAAAATTTGTTTCTCTGACATCCATGGACTGACACAGCCTCTTCATACTGAAACACGTGGGTTTATGTCCATGCTGGCAGGAGAAGCCTAGGCAGAATGTTAGATGTTACAACATACATTCTAAAAACGTGATAGACCAAAACACATCAGTGAAAATGAACCCCAATGTTTAAAAATAAATAAATATCCACAAAAATAGTCCATATAAAAGTCCATATGGTCCTGATCAGTGACCCGTTCCCCAGACGACGCTATCTATAGCGAAACGTACGTCGGGAGGCTGACGTCATCGCTGGATGGGAGACTGCAAGCCGGCCGGCTTTTTCCCATGCTTGTTTTATCTGCTTTGATGTAAGTAGCCATCTGTTTTTATACAATAAAATTACTGTTGGACGGTACACACTATGTGGTTTCCCCTCTTCATTTCCATGATTGGCGAATACTGAGTCCTATACAGCACAGGAGTTCCATCCCTGGGGTCCATTTACTACGAGGAAGTGGATTATTCACAGTTTGGCACTACTTAAGCTTGCCTCTGGTAAGCATAACATCCTGGTGGTGGTGCACGTGTGCAATGGTGTGATTAGGAGTTCACTCTTCTCTGATACCCTGCATTGCAAGTTTCACTGATCAGGACCATATGGACTTTTATATGGACTATTTTTGTGGATATTTATTTATTTTTAAACATTGGGGTTCATTTTCACTGATGTGTTTTGGTCTATCACGTTATTTATTTTTATAATCAGTCTCATTGATATATTATATTAATTGGTTTACCATATTTAGGTTTGCGCAACTCCTCTTTTTCTTTGGTTGCATATTAGTGTTGGGTCTGCACATATGAGTTTGCTGCACATTTAGGGTTTTTTCTATTTATTATTATTTCATTATTTAATTTTTAATATTAATTATTTTTAAGCGCGGTTAACCTTTTTTCTTTTTTCTTATATACATTCTAAAAACCAGCGCTGAACAGCTCCACCCAGGGGGGCGGTCCCTCCGGACATAACCCTCCTACCTGCAGCCAGCAGTCCTCAGTTCGTAACAAAGCAGTACAAACCTTAAAAGGAAGGGTGGGTGCTGTGTCAGTCCATGGACGTCAGAGAAACGGATTTTACGCTGAGTATAAAAATCCTATTTTCTCTTACCGTCCATGGACTGACACAGCCTCTTCATACTGAAACACGTGGGACGTCCCAAAGCAGTATTAAGAAGAGGGTGGGAGCAGCAGTAAAGGAAAAACCAAACTTCACTCCAAACAAGCAGAGCTCCTCAACGAAGGAGTTGCAACTTTAAACAGCGGCCTGCAACACCTTGCAGCCGAAGGCAGCATCCGAAGATGCAGCCACATCAACCTTGTAAAACGTACAAAAGGTATGTGCAGACGACCAGATCGCCGCCTTGCACACTTGCGCAACCGACGCTTGATGTCGGAAAGCCCAGGAAGCACCAATTGCCCTGGTGGAATGCGCCGTAACCAGAAAGGGAGGCGCTCACCCTTTAAGGGCATAGGGCTGTATGATGGTCTGCCTGATCCACCTAGAAATGGTGGCAGGCGAAACAGCTTGGCCCTGTTGTGGACCAGACACAGCCACAAACAGCGAGTCAGACTTCCGAATGGGAGCAGTCAGTGACAGGTACACCCGCAAGGCACGTACCACGTCTAGCGTGTGAAGCGCAACCTCTCGGGGATGCGATGGATGGGGACACAAGGACGGAAGGACAATGTTCTCATTAAGGTGAAATGCAGAGAACACCTTCGGAAGAAAAGAAGGTCGCAGGCGCAACAAAGCCTTATCTTTATGGATGACCCTTATCCCTTTTCCCTCCCCCCCCCTCCCCTCCCTCTCCCTAACTTATCTTTCTTCATACTCCTAAAAAATAAATAAAAAAAAAAAAAAAAAACACAAAAAAAAAAAGGACTAGAGATTTGTCTTTATCTAAAACCCATTGCTTCTCTTTCTCCCTATCCTCTATGTATTCTTTCTATCACAACCGACCGGTTTCCACTTTTGGGTCTTTTCTTTACTCTTCTCTCTGCCAATTAGGGCGGGCACCCCATTCTTTTCAGCCAGGGATCCCACATTGTTTTAAATTTTTTGTAGTTACCGCGCCTAGTCAGGGTTACTTTTATTACATTAACCTACTCTGTTGATGTCGGTGCTTTCTGTGCTTGCCAATTTTGTGCTATCACCTTTCTGGCCTGAAACAGGCACCTCAGCACTACTTCCAAGATGTCTTTTTGCCTGTGTCCCTCCTCTACACAACATAATAGGCGCACCCTGGCCTCCGGTTCCAGAGTCGTCCCAAAGGTCATATTTATGACGTTCAATCCCTTCGCCCAATATCTATATAACTTCGGGCATTTCCACATAATGTGTATGAGGTCCCCTGTATCTTGACATCTAGGGCACTTATCATCTAGTCTTCTTCCAAACATATGTAACCTCTTTGGAGTATAATAGACTCTGTGCACTAAGAACAGGTGTGACACTCTCTTTGATGGAGAGAGTGACACCACTGTCCCCTGCTCCAATATCCGTTCCCATTGTACGGTTGTTATAGGGCCTATGTCCTCCTCCCATTTTGCTTTATTTTTACCCAGCCTCTCCTCGGGTATAAAGCCGCCCCTAATCTGTGAGTATAATTCTGAAATAAGGCCTTTTGATGTTCCTGTCTTGATTAACCGTTGAAGATGGGGAATTTTTTGCCAGCTAACCGGGTTTGTTTTGAATTGGGCTTGAAGTGCATGTCTTATCTGCAGGTAAGTATAGAACAAGGAGTTCGGGATAGCGTACTCTCTACTTAATTCTGAAAATGCTTTCAATGTGTTACCTTCATATAACTACACCAATCTGGTTATACCTCGCTTTTCCCATTCCTTTAACTTTCCCATGGCTTGAATTTCTGGCAAATATTTATTTTCCCAGAGACTGGAATATTCCGTTAGCCCTTTGTACCCCAAGGCTTGTTTTCCTGCCCACCATGTTCTTATGACCATCTTCAATGTAGGGTTCTTAACGGGGAAAGATTCAGCCTCCAAGTTTTCTATTATGGTGTTATGCGGGGCCCCCGTTAGCATCATTTTTCCGCTGGCCCCTCCTCCTCCCTCTGTTATACACCCCCCCAGGTGCTGTAACTGGGCCGCTAGAAAATAGCTATAAGGGCGTGGAATAGCCAGCCCTCCCTCATTTGTTGGCAGCTGTAATGTTTGGAGACTGATTCTTGCCCCGCCCTTCTTCCAGATTAACTCCCTAAAAAGGGTCTCAATTTTTTTAAACCAAGTTTTCCCGATCCATGCTGGAGCATTATGGAGCACATAAAGCAACTGAGGCATCCAAATCATTTTAATGAGATTACTTCGTCCGGCTACTGATAAGGGAAGACGTTCCCATATATCAGCCTTTTGCTTGAACTTAACTAAGAGTGGCCTTAAATTATTATTAATATACTGTTCTGGGTCTCGTGTCATCACTATCCCTAGATCAGGGATATGCAATTAGCGGACCTCCAGCTGTTGCCAAACTACAAGTCCCATGAGGCATAGCGAGACTCTAAAAGCATCCAGCATGACACCCAGAGGCAGAGGCATGATGGGACTTGTAGTTTGGCAACAGCTGGAGGTCCGCTAATTGCATATCCCTGCCCTAGATAATCAATTTTTTCCACTATTTTTAGTAAAGGGACTCCTTCACTAACGTCATTGCCTACTGGATCCACTGGTAAAAGTGCAGACTTCCCCCAGTTTATCACCAGGCCAGAGAATCGGCCAAATGTTTCCACTGTCTGCATCGCCGTTTTTAATGACGTTGAGGAGTCCCCCAAAAAAAGCAAGACGTCATCCGCGTAAAGTGCGATTTTCTCCTCCCCCGCTTTCCTCTGGAATCCCTGTATCTCTCTTTTAGTTCTAATCGCTATTGCCAATGGCTCTATTGCTAGCGCGAAGAGGAGGGGGGACAGAGGGATATCTCTGATGTTTTCAAAGGGAGGTTCTTGAAGAACCGAGAGCACCAAATTCAGATCCCAAGGAGGGAGAGGAGGTTTTACAGGGGGGACCACATGGCGAACCCCCTGCACAAAAGGTGCTAATCAAGGAATGGCCCGCTAGCGGTCGTTGAAAGAAGACAGCCAGGGCCGAAATCTGACCCTTGATGGTACTTAAAGCCAGCTTTTGGGTCACACCACGCTGCAAGAACAGTAGAATCCTGGGAACGGAATACGTCCGCGGACGCCAATCTAGCTCCTCGCACATAGTGATGTAAGCCTTCCAGGTACGGTAATAGATCTTTCTGGAGGAAGATTTCCGTGCCTTCAACATAGTCGAGATGACTGAATCTGAGAGACCTCGGTCCCTCAGCACCTGGCTTTCAACAGCCATGCTGTTAAAACCAAGGACTGTAAAGCAGGATGAAGTATGGGACCTTGAGACAGAAGGTCCTCCCGCAGAGGCAGTCGCCAGGGAGCATCCTCGACTAGACGCACAAGCTTGACATACACCAATAGCTGCTACTGCCGGCTGCGTTACAGCCCCAGCTGTAGAGAAAGCCGACTTTAATAAGGACTCCAATTTATCTATTGGATCCTTAAACATCTGTACATTGTCAACTGGACATGTCAGTGATTTGTTCACACAGGATATGGCTGCGTCTACTATAGATAAACTCAATTTTTTGGTGAACTTTTACTCCATAGGATACACTACCGAAAACCTTTTAGGAGGAAGAAATATCTTATCAGGCTGTTCCCAATCCTGGTAAATGAGTCCTTCCAGTAAAGGATGTACTGGAAAGGAACAATTAGCCTGTGGTGCTTTCAAGGAACCTAATGAAGAAACAGAAGCAGTTTCTGGTTCAGAAAGGGGCAACTTAAAAGCTGACCGAACCATGTCCGTCAGGGACTGAACCAACAATTTTTCAGCTTGAGAGGCTGAAAATGGTTCCTCCACAGTCTACTCTTCTGAGGCAGAGTCATCCTCAGCCTGATCCCCCCCCCCCCCCAGGCAACTCAACCAATTTGTGGGACAACTGCTCTGCCGTTAGGTACTCCAACTGAGGAGACGGAGATCTGGCGTGCTTCTTTTCCGGTAGAGAAGAAGCGATCAATGCTGCCAATCTTTGTTCTAATCCCCCCAGAGCTAAGGCAAAAGCCTCTTCTGTCAAAAATACAGGAGCAGGTGAACTGAGGGCAGCTGCAGCACCTAGCACTCCTGAAGGCTCCCCTCGGATAACAGCCTCTGATTTATCAGGGGAGGATGGTAAAGCGGAAGCATGCCCCAAATCCTCAGAGCCTGACGGCGAGCCTTTTTGCTTCTTGGGATTTTTGGTCCAAGAGCCCTTGGGCAGCATATTCCTAAGCCCAAAGCTGAGGTACTTAGTGCCAAAATACACCACTTACTGAGCTATAGTCTAGTAAAAAACTGCTATATGTGTCAGTCAGGTGTTTCCACTAATGTAAAAAAATAAATAAAAATGTGCCTTTCTGGGGATGCCTGCATCACCACCTGCTGTATGCCCTATAAGTACTGTCCACCAAGCCCACTGCTATGTGTCCTTCCACTCACCTGTGTGTCTTACAGAGACTGGTGCTTTTTGAAGGGTAGGGACGCCCGCACATGCGCAGTAGCGCACCAGCGAGCATAGAGCATCATTCCGCTAAGCCCCGCCCCCCTCCGTGCTCATTTCCTATATCTCAGACCATGTGCGCGCGTGCACGTATGCGCAGGCGGCGCCAGATCTGGAGAAGCCAGAGAGAGAGGAGAGGAGGCAGGACCCAACTTAGCCGACCTGTACACGGAGCTCCGCGGCCCCCACTAGTGCAGGTATGACAGGGCACATGGTGAACACTGACAGGATGATTACTGGAGCTTCTCACAATGGGAGCTCCTCCAACTGTCTGGGCTTTACACTATAAACAGGAATAGCCCCAATAGACATGTACATAGCGGCCTCTACTGGCTGAAACTAGGTAAATCAGCATGTCCCTTTTTTTTATTTTTTTATTAGGCAAACATAGCTTAGGGGCAGATTACAGGCAAAAAAGGGCACAATAGACTGGAGGTCTCTGAGGAACTTGGTTCAGCAGGGAACCTTCACTTACCTTTTCCCCGCTGCAGGACCCTGTTTGGCACAGTAGCCCAAACTTCGCCCCTCTCGGCGGGCAATGTCAGAGACCTTCAGGGACCGGGGTCCTACTTAAAGGAACACCACTCCCCTGGACCTGTATAGCACCCTGCCAGAAACATCTTGGTTTTGGGTATGACCAGAGTACTGGAACCCAGGGTCCAGCCCTCCTAAGAGAGGCATTACAGGCCAAACCTCGTTCTTCTTCACCGAGGCCCGGGTATCGTCTGTTTGGCTATGAAGCACTTTGGACGGATCCGGAATAGCTTGCCTAGGCCCAAATGAACCTATACACAAGCCTACTTGATACATGTTTAACCGTGACCAACACCTTAGACACTGGCAAAAAAACTGAGGTACACCCGGTATGGGAGGGGTTATATAGGGGAGGGGACTTCCTGTCTTGGGTGTGCCAGTGTCCATCACCTGAAGGTAAGCTCTATAACCCACATAGTAATTACTATGCCGCTCTGTGTCCCGTGATGTACGAGAAAGAAAGCAAAATGGAATATCTTTGCATCAGGGAGAAGGGGTGGGTAGAAAGATACAGAGCAATCCTTATTAATGACAGGAATAGTACCACTGGGTTGGCGCAGGGCCAATGTGGTGCCTATATTTAAAAAGGGAACAAAGTCTTTAACAAGTAACTATAGACCTGTTAGTTTAACTTCTATAGATGCGAAGATACTGGAGAGATTAATAAAAGACCACATAGATGAGTTCTTGCTGGAAAAAAACTATTTAAGCAACAGACAGCATGGATTCATGAAAGACAGAAGTTGTCAGACAAACCTGATTTATTTTTATGAAGAGGTATGCCAGCCATTCTCCCCCTTGCAGGGTGGCGGCCACTGACCGAATCGACTCCATCCGAAATGATTGGATGTCTAGGAAATTGTTTAGACCCTTGAGATCTAATATGGGCCTTACATCCCCGTTGGGTTTGGGATTGTAAAGAGGTTTGAGTAGAATCCCAACCCCTGTTCCTCCACAGGAACTTCCACGATTACCCCTTGGGATAAAAGTCTGTCCAACGCCAAAAGGAGAGATCTTCTCTTTAGGGGATCTCTTGAAATGCTTGATAGAAAGTGGGGTGGAGGCGTATCCCTCAACTCCAATTTGTATCCCAGGGACACTGTGGAGAGAGCTCATCTGTCCCTGACCGACTCTCGCCAAGCTTCTGAGAACCACTGAAGTCTTCCCCCCACCCGATTGAGTGGGGGCAACCCTTCATAAGACCAACTTGGAGGCTGGTTTAGTACCTCTTTTGTTCCAGGGCTTTTTACTACCCTGTGATTGTCCTTGAGGTTTACCTCCCGAATTTGATCGGGGAGGCCGTCGGAACTGCTTAGAAGCAGAAGTCCCTGGGACTGGAGAGGTAGGCCGCTTGAAGGAAGGGCCCCTGAACCTCTTTTTGACCGGTAAGAGGGTACTTTTCCCACTGGAAATTTTCTGGATATACTTATCCAGGTCTTCCCCAAATAACCGCTCGCCATGGAATGGGAATCCAGCTAGGAGCTTTTTACAAGGCGTTTCAGCTGACCAGTTCTTTAGCCATAGCAGTCTACGCATGTGTGCCAATAACAGCGTGAGGCGGGAGAGGCCTGATGGATTGAATTCCTAATGGCATCCACTGCAAAACATAATGCTCTAGGTAGATCCGCCAGATCATGAGCCTGCTGAGCTGGTAAGTCTTTTAAAACCAGTTTCATCTAGTCCTTTAGAGCTTGACAAACACCAATAGCTGCTACTGCCTCTGTGTCCCGTGATGTACAAGAAAGAAAGCAAAATGGAATATTTTTGCAGCAGAGGTGGGTAGAAAGATACAGAGCAATCCTTATTAATGACAGGAATAGTACCACTGGGTTGGCGCAGGGCCAATGTGGTGCCTATATTTAAAAAGGGAACAATGTCCTTAACAAGTAACTATAGACCTGTTAGTTTAAAGTGGTTGTAAACCCACTTTTCAAACAAAGCCCTACAGGTAAGCCTAGATTAAGGCTTACCTGTAGGTGCAAGAAATATCTCCTTAACCTACACGGTTAAGGAGATATTTGTATGTAAATGCGGCGACACTGACGTCACCCCATTCACAAATTCGGCTAGGTCGCAACATTCGACGACGTAGCCGAATTCGACAGCTCACGCGCGCATGCGCGGAGTCACGTCTTCTCCGCTCCGGCCAATCACAGCGCCGGAGCGGCGCTGTGATTGGCTGCAGCGGCGATACCCGGAAGTAACATTCCGGCTATCGCCGCAGCGATGGATGCGGCTAGAGGAGGGACACGGACGACTTCGGGGGCCCCGATCGAAGGTAAGTGGTACATAATGAGCTAGTATGCTAGCTCATTATAGCTTTGTCTTGCAGGTTAGTCAAAAAAAAAAAGGGTTTACAACCACTTTAACTTCTATAGATGGGAAGATACTGGAGAGATTAATAAAAGACCACATAGATGAGTTCTTGCTGGAAGCTTCTATAGATTGGAAGATACTGGAGAGATTAATAAAAGACCACATAGATGAGTTCTTGCTGGAAAAAAACTATTTAAGCAACAGACAGCATGGATTCATGAAAGACAGAAGTTGTCAGACAAAATTGATTTATTTTTATGAAGAGGTAAGTAAAACCTTGGACAGAGGGGTGGCGGTGGACGTGGTATACTTGGATTTTGCAAAAGCGTTCGATACAGTTCCGCACACACGGCTCATGTGTAAGGTAAAGTCTACAGGATTGGAAATATCAGTTTGTGAATGGATAGAAAACTGGCTAAAAGACAGAATTCAGAGAGTAGTGGCTATAGATTTTTACTCTGAATGGTCCAAGGTTCTCAGTGGTGTACCCCAAGGTTCAGTGCTGGGACCCTTACTTTTTAATATCTTTATAAATGATATTGGGTCTGGGATCAAAAGTAACATTTCTGTCTTTGCAGATGACACCAAGCTATGCAGTGGAATAACGTCCTTAGATGTCGCCAATTTACAAACCGACCTCAATGCTCTGTCTAATTGGGCGACTATGTGGCAGATGAGGTTTAATGTTGATAAATGTAAAGTTATGCACTTGGGGGCTAAGAATATGAATGCATCATACATACTAAGGGAAGTACAGCTGGGGGGATCCGTAGTGGAGAAAGATCTGGGGGTTTTGGTAGATCATAAGCTCAATAATGGCATGCAATGCCAAGCTGCGGTTTCCAAAGCGAGCAAAGTCCTTTCTTGTATTAAGAGAGGTATGGTCTCCAGAGAGAGAGATATCATTTTGCCCCTGTTCAAATCATTAGTAAGACCTCATCTGGAATATGCAGTTCAGTTTTGGGCACCAGTTCTCAAAAAGGATATCGGGGAACTGGAGAAAGTGCAGAGAAGGGCAACCAAACTGATAAGAGGCATGGAGGAGCTCAGCTATGAGGAAAGATTAGAGGAACTGAATTTATTCACTCTTGAGAAGAGGAGAATAAGGGGGAATATGATTAACACGTACAAATATATAAGGGGTCCATATAGTGAACTTGGTGTTGAGTTATTCATTTTACGGTCAACACAAAAGACAAGAGGGCACTCTTTACATCTAAAAGGAAAAAAGATTTCATCTCCAAATACGGAAAGGTTTCTTCACAGTAAGAGCTATGAAAATGTGGAACAGACTCCCTCCAGAGGTGGTTCTGGCCAGCTCAGTAGATTGCTTTAAGAAAGGCCTGGATACTTTCCTAAATGTACATAATATAACTGAGTACTAACATTTATAGGTAAAGTTGATCCAGGGTAAATCCGATTGCCTCTCGGGGGATCAGGAAGGAATTTTTTCCCCTGCTGTAGCAAAGCAAATTGGATCATGCTCTGCTGGGGTTTTTTGCCTTCCTCTGGATCACCTGTGGGTATAGAATTGGGTATATGGGATTGTACGATATTTTTTATTTTATTTTATTTTTTTATGGTTGAACTGGATGGACTTTGTCTTTTTTCAACCTGACTAACTATGTAACTATGATGTATGGGAAGTCTTTAAATTGTCAGAGAAATATTCACTAGCTATGAGAGAAAAATAAGGTTCAGCGGGAATGTAACACAAAGAAACAACAGATCGGGGGGGGGGGGCAGACAGGGGTATGGCATATAAAAAGAGGATTATGTAATTTTCCAATATGTTTCTTTTTTCTTGGATTTTGTACGGTAATGTGAAAAATTCCTCAATAAAGTGAAGACTAAATAAAAAAAAAAAAAACCCCCAGTCCAATCATTTAAAAAAAAGCTTCCAATACAAATGGATTTGCACAAATTTAGAAGAGTGCGTTACGTGGAGTGTAGTAGTGCGTTTCGTACATGGTGCAAGTTCTGGAATGTATTAGGTACAAGGTGCAAGGTTCAGGGGTGCATTTTATACAGAGTGCAAGCTTTAGAAATGTGTTACTTACTATGTACAAGGTTCAGGAATACAATACGTACAGAGTGCAAGGTTCAGGAGTGCGTTGTACAGAGTGCAAGGGTCAGGAGTGCGTTGTACAGAGTGCAAGGTTCAGGAGTGTGTTGTACAGAGTGCAAATGTCATTAATCTGCAGTAATGTTTTATGCTCTATCTGCTTATATTTCAGGTCTGTGTCTCAGACTTACAGAATGCCTAACGACTAAATCCCAGACAGGACATGTGGAGTCTTTTCTTTTCCCGTTTCAATTTTTCTATTACAAACAAACCTGGTTCCTGCAACAGTCGGGCTTATGCACTCTCTGGGTCTTTTGACATTCAGGATGAGGAGCCCACCTCCGAACCTGAGTTGATCAGTATTCTTGCCCAGTCTACCCTGGACTCAAAAATTCCTCCTGGCAAGACCTTCGTTTCAGCTAAGTTAGGAACCAAGATTCTTCATTGGGGTCATGATTCCAAGGTGGAAGGCATGCTGGGGCCCTTCGATCTTTCTTTCTCATCAGTCGCCACTACTGGTGGCCTACTCTTTGTTCTGATGTTAAAGACTACGTTAAGGCTTGTCATGTCTGTGCCCAGTCTAAATCTTCTATGCAAGCTCCGGCTGGTCTTCTCGTGCCCTTGTCCATTCCTAAGAAGCCCTGGTTTCACATTGCCATCGACTTTATCACCGATCTTACACCTTCCGAGAAGAATACGGTCATTTGGGTAGTAATTGATCAATTCTCCAAGATGGCTCATTTTGTTCCTCTTCCTGGTCTCTCTTCTGTTTCTGCCTTGGTTCCCATTTTTGTTCGAGACATTTTTCGCCTCCATTGGTTTCCTTCCCATATTGTTTCTGACAGGGGTGTTCAATTCACTTCTCGCTTTTAGAGAGCCTTTTGAAAATCCCTCAACATTACCTTGGATTTTACCTCTTCTCACCATCCTCAATCCAATGAGGAGACTGAGAGGGTTAATCAGGAGTTCGAGGTCTTTCTTCGTATCCTTAGTCTCGGCTCATCACGATGATTGGTCATCACTACTCCCGTGGGCAGAGTTCTCTCACAATAATCATGTTAACAACAGTTCTCAGAAGAAACTCTTTGTCACAGTTTATAAGACATCCTCAGCTCACTCTTCCTATGACCTGTTCTCCTGACATCCCAGCTTTGGCTACCGTTCAGGAATCATTCAATTCCATGTGGATTGGCATTCAGGATTTCCTCCAGACAGCGAACAAATTCAAGGGTTTTGATGACCGTTGGTGTAAGCCGCCTCTTCTACAGCCTGGAGACAAAGTCTGGCTTTGCACAAGAAACATCAGACTCTGGGTTGCGATAAAGAGCTGGGAACACACTGCTCAAAGCCACCTGTGAGGATCCAATGAGCTGCTGAAGAGATCCGGGTGTCTGCCTGATCCGCAGCCAGGCAAATCCAATGGAAACAAAGAAGAATGGCGGCACATCCAGAAGTAAAATCACAAAAATTTATTGAAAGTCCATGAAATCAAGCGAACATGACAAACGTCAATTCAAAATAGGGAGGTAGGGACTATGGGGTTATAGCGGTGCCAAAAATAATTATTTTTGGCACCGCTATAATCCCATAGTCCCTACCTCCCTTTTTCACCAAAATGAAGGGATGAGGTGCCGTATCTCTCAAGGACATATCAACCACTTAAAACTTCTCTTCCAATTCCTTGATGTTTCAATATATCTTTCTGTGGTTGATGGTCCCTCTTTAAGATACATATTGTCTAACTCATTTGTATTTTTTGCCTACAAATTTATTTTTTAAAGAATATTTATAAGCTATATGATATTCGTCTTTTCCTTTTCTATTTTCAACCCAATTGATCTTTAGACCCTTTTTTTCAGTGCTTATTATCTTCTGGCCATTATGTTGACTTTTATGGGGAGGCCTGGGATGGTCTTATGTCCAAGATAAGATTATAGCAGAACAATGATAAGATAACTGATGCTGAACTTGATCGCAATTTTATGCGACTTCAGCGTCTATTAGAGAGAAAAGTGCAAATTTACTGGCACAAAACCTACTTTATCAAATATTCTGACAACCACATTGTACCTTGGGGCCTCAGGATTCAGATCTTTCCCAATATTAGGAAGGTGAATGATGCATTGAAATCCTCTTGGGAATCAAATCTCCAATCCTGTTCTTTTCAAATGCTTTCTATTTTGTGTAGTCAATATGATAAGGAACTGGAATTACTTGATGTCCAGATTTCTAGTTGGTTTGATGATCATGTTTTAATGCGCTCTTCTTCCAGATTCACAACTCGTGAAAAGGACCTAGGGGTGCGTGTGGAGGAATATGCATTGACTATCAACAACAAGGAAGCTACATTTCTTAGGGACAAAGCCGCCCATGACAATGGCTATGCCTACAAATGGAACCAGTCATCCAATGACAGATTTACCACTAAACCTCCTCCCTCAGAAGCTCATAAAGCTACCCACACAGCTCCTAATGTTGTATCTCCCTCTTTTTCTTCCAGCACTTCCACTCTTTATAGAGAACTCTCACAAGACATGATCCCTAAAAAACGCAAAGGAGATCGCAGCACTACTTCCTCAGGTTCCCTTCATGGTACCTTTGGACAAAATTCTACTCGCCGGCCTTCATTGGTTCGTAACTTAACTACAACTTCACATACTTCCACTCCTATGCCACCGAGATTTCAAACTAACACCAACATTAACCTTCCTTCACACACATTTACTGACACCACTCATGCAATTTCTCCCTCTGCGGTCCGCCGCAGAGGCAGTGAATCTTTAATTTCAACACTATTTCCCCACATTACACAAGCTTTTGACCCCAAAATAGCTCCCATTTTTTTAAGGAAGCCCTTGGAGCCTCTTTTGGTTCCGGCGGAGACTCCAGTGCTTCCAACTCCCTAGGACTAGAAGTTATTAATCTATCATCGATACCACTCTCCGATGATCAGATTTCAGTTCTCAAATTGGGCCTTACTTTTTGTCCTTCGAACAACATGGATAGATTTGATTTAATTAAAGATATACCTCTTTTTGCCGCAGACTTATGTACAAAGTAATTTATGATCGTCCCACTTCCTCTGAAACTACCGATTTTTCTCCACTTGATTTATCCTTGGCTGATTTACAAGCCATGGATGACCTTATGTCTTTATGGGAGGAGAGGCGCACCGATGACCAGGACTCTGCTGTCACAATCACACCTGGAGTCGTGGTCCCTGGTGTGTCTTTTCCCCCTCCTAGCTCTTTTAAATCTAAGTCTTGTAATTTCCCCCTGCTTCACACTAATCCCAATATTTGGGCATTTGTACAGCAGAGTACGTTGGAGATACAGAATATGGTATTTTTTGATAAATACAGGCACAATCTATCTTCCAAGTATCGGACGGCTTTGAGAGACCTCCAGACCCATCCGGGTCTGGTCATCAAGCCCGCCGATAAAGGTGGCAACGTAGTTGTCATGGATGTCGAGGCATATGAACGCATGTGCCTCGACATCCTGGACAATAGACTCTGGTACCGTCCTATCTCGAAAACTCTCGTGGACAGTTTTGTCCAGGAATATTATGGCATCATATTTAAGGCATACCATAAAGGTACAATTGATCAATCTACTTGGAACTTTTTGAACGTTAAGGACCCAAGAATACCTACCTTCTACTCATTACCGAAGGTACATAAATCTCTAACACATCCCCCCCTGATGCCGGATTGTATCGGGCTGTTTAGGTTTAACAGAAAATGCCAGTGCATTAGTTGATCAATATCTACAACCTCACGTCATCTCCTTATCTTCTTTTGTTAAGGACACTATAGACCTAATACGTAACATTGATGGTAAAGTTTCCACCAGGCACATGGCTGGTTGCCTTGGATGTGGAAAGTTTATACAATTCCATCCCACATGACAAGGGCATACTAACCATCCAGAACCAATTAAGGGAAAGAGATTCTTCCTCTGACCAATATAGCCGGTTTGTTCTTCAACTGTTGGTTTTCACACTTACATGTAATATTTTTCTTTTTGGCAACTCTCACTTCCTCCAGGTGCAGGGTGTGGCTTTTGGGACCAAGTGTGCCCCCTCCTATGCCAACTTGAACCTGGGGGGGTGGGAGAGGTTACTGTTTGCCACTGAATCTCTTAAACCACTGCTCACTCATGTCGTCACCTGGTATAGGTACATAAAAGATATTTTGATCCTTTGGTCTGGTACCAAAGATGAACTCCTACAGTTGACGAGCAAACTGGCCATTAATGATTATAATTTGTCCTTTACAATGGAATGTAGTCAACAATTTATAAATTTTTGGGGATTTAACAATCCATATTGATCAGGATGGTGTACTCCACTCCTCTCTATACCATAAACCTTCAGCCGGAAACACTCTTTTGCACGCTTCCAGTGCACACCCTCAACCTCTCTTAAATACCATTCCATATAGTCAATTTCTTCGGCTCAGGCGTAACTGCACTCGGGACTCAGATTTCTACATGGCTGCTAATGATTTACGTGATAGATTCATTGCGCGTGGATATAGCCGTTCCCTTCTAAAAAAATCTTTTAACAGAGTTGTCAAGCTCAGCAGGATTGACCTTATTCATTCTACTAAAAAAATCAAGCCTAATACCTCAGTTCGTGTGATTACCAAATTTTCTAACCAACATGGTCAAGTTAGAAATGTTCTTCAAAAATTTTGGCCCATTCTGTTGGCTGACGAAACTGTTAAAAAATGCAGTACATTAAACCTCATCCAGAAATCACCTTTCGTCGTGCCCCGTCACTTAAAGATCATTTGGTCTCTAGTCATTTTGATCCCCCAAGACTTTCATGTTCGACCCAGGGGGGTACGTTCCCATGTGGAAAATGTGATGTCTGTTGCTTTTTACCTAGTTCTCATGATGTTCCATTACCCAATGGTTGTATCCATAATATCAAATAAAGCATAAATTGTAAGACAATTGGGGTTGTTTATCTAGCACTCTGCCAATGTGGCTGCTTTTATGTTGACCCTTCTTCAAAAGAATTAGGCACCATGTTCTGCCAACATATGAAAAGTTAACTTCAACAGCATTAAATCGCCATATCGGGTATCAACGTAAATATGACGCCCAAGTTGTCACCTTTTATGCCCTTGAGCCTGTGCCTCAGCATGTTCGTGGAGGCAATATAGATACAGCACTCTTACAATTAGAGACTCGATGGATACACACTCTTGATGCTGTTAAATTCCCTGGACTTAACGAGTATATTAGCTACAAATCCTTTTTGTAGCTGTTAATTTGATCCTTCTTGTCCATGACTCTCCCTGTTCTTTCCTCCCTGCCACCTTCTCCCTTATGTCCATTTGATATATATCCCTATTTACATCCAGGGATCCACTGAGAACTGTCAATGATGGGAAATGTCTCTTTCCCATTTTCTATGTAGTTTTGCATTTTCCCTGCAATTAAGTTTTTACACCTAAATGATACTATTTGTATATTATTGTTGTAACACACACTTGTTTTGAATATTCTATTACTGTCTTTGTTTCTTATGAATTCATATTCCTTGCTTTATTAATTGCATAATCTCTTCATTTTATTTAGGTTCTGCGTATCGCGATTTGGGGAGCTGAGTGCCCTCAGAGTGAACTGATTTGCCTTTGTTCCATCTTTGGGTTATGAGGTAGAGTTAATGCACTGCCTGCTATACACATGCTGGACCCTTGGGCGGCGTGGTATCGTGGCTATCATGGCTTCCAACTTGGTTGCTGATCCGTGTCTGTATGGACACCCAAGGGCAGGTGTTTTTTACACCTTGCCCGCTTTGTAGCCACGCCTTCATGCTAGGTTGCCATGGTTCCATTCTCCACTTCTCATTTTTACCATCTGCGTCCCTTCTGGTTGTACGCTGTGGTCGCGTCATTTGACGTCCGTCAGCACAGCATTATGGGCATTGTAGGGTTTTGGCCCCTTCGCGCATGCGCGCTGGTTACCTTACGTCCGCCGTCGCCGCTCGCTGACGATTGACGCTGGGCGGCTATTTAAACCACCACAGACAGCTCGTTGTTGCTGTCTGCGGGTGAGGGGCGCTGCTGTCATGTCTTGCTTGTTAACAGGTAATCTAGTTATGTATTATCCTTTTTTCATGCTAGCCTCTCTAGGCGCCATATCTATGATAGCCCTTTATCCATCTCCATTGTTTAGCGGATCTGATGGAAATTTCTCCTCCTTTTTAGGCTCTTTTAGGTTTTTTTCAATACTGCCTTCTATGATCACTCCTTGTCCTACAACCTTCGCTAAGCAGGATTGCTGCTTGGAACGCGCCCTGTTTGGGCTGTCTCCCTTTGTTTGTTACACTTTACCCATTGGGTCCCTGCTTTTGTACCACCATTTTTTGAGTGATTTTTTGTTTCCATCTAGCTGTATAATTGCAGGTAAGCCCTCTTTCATCCCAATAAGTTTGTAGGCATTTTCCTTGTACCCAGGTGATTGAATGTCCTTCAATTATCTTTGTTTCAGATAAACATTGATGTTTTCCCTGTGTCTGGACTTCGTCCAAACACTTCATTTAGCGCCCCTACATTTTTGCATGTCTTCTATATAAAGATTGGTATGTATAAGAGACTATGCTAGTCCTTTATTGGGTTGTCTAATAGCTGTGGCAAATCTATCTCGCTACACTAGTCATCCTTACATATCATATATTTATTTTCTACTTTATTTTCTAGTAGCCTCCTGCAGTCACAATTGTTCGGCTTCCCGGTTGGCCCATGGTGGCTTTGGACTGCGTTGTCCTTGGAGACTGGTAGGTATGGCAGTCTTTGCATGTATATACTCATTCCGCTACCCATAGGCTTTATTGCTTCCTGCTTTGGGCACCCAATTTTTCTCTCCTTTTTGTGATATGCAAAACTGTTTGAAACTGTTTATTTATATTATATATATATTTTATTTTATAGATCTTTTCCTAAGCTACACTGTACAATCAACTACCCCTGATGAAGCCAATGTATTGGTGAAACATGTTGGGTTAAACCATTGACTATGTACAATAAGTGAATAATGTGTATTGCTTTTCTATTGTATTCTTTTGTCATTGCTGTAATAATAAAATATCTTTATTTTTTACTATATATGTTGAAATAATTTATTTTTGGCGCCGCTATAATCCCATAGTCCCTACCTCCCTTTTTCACCAAAATGAAGGGATGAGGTGCACAGAGGACACATCAACCACTTAAAACTTCTCTATCAATTCAAAATAGGTGCTCAGTGGACGCGTTTCACACAGACGTGCTTACTCATCAGACTCTGGGTTCCTTCTCTGAAATTTGCCCCACGATTCATTGGTCCTTGCACTATAATTTCGAAGCTGAATCCTGTTTGTTTTAAACTCCAGGTCCCTAAAAGCCTCAGGATCTCAAAGTCCTTTTGTGTATCCCTTCTGAAACCTTTAGTTCTCAACAAGCTCTCTCGTCCTCCCCCCAAACTAGGCTCCAGTCTCGGAGGATGATCAAAAGTACGAGGTTTATCAAATTTTGTATTCTCGCTTCTGTAAAGGCGTTCAATATCTTGTGGACTGGAAAGGTTTTGGTCCTGAGAAAAGGTCTTGGATTCCTGCATCTGAAATCTTCACGCCTCGTCTATTGAGGAAGTTCCATTTGAAGTTCCCCTTCAAGCCTGGTCCCAAGCAGGGGTGGGGGAGGCCTCGTAAAAGGAGGGGGGGGGGGGAATGTCATGATTCTCCAGTAATGTTTTATGCTCTCCTTATCTTTCAGGTCTGTGTTTCAGCCTTAATAGAGCGTGCCCCCACACCTGGGCGTTTAAAAATTTGCTCTCAGCATATGCACTTTACATTGAGCTATTTTTAGTTAGTATGATTTTTGATACATGTTAATGCATGTCATTTGTTTGCACATGAATTCATATAATTTAATTTGAAAATGTATATATATTGCAATGAAGTTGGATTTGCACATTAACGCATGTCAGTATAGTGTTTCTTTCCACTATATTGTGATTTGCTGTACTTTTTCAGGCAATAAGAGTATTCATTGGTGCTGGAACGCCTGTCATTGCTGGCTGCAATCATTTTTTTTTGTTATAATCATTTGCACTTTCACAGGGTAGCGTGGAGTCAATACTTTATTTCAGTAGCAGGAGGTAAAAGCACTAGAAAGGAGATCAGGCACAAGCTGCAAAGTTGTCTGGAAATATACTCCCTTAAATAGGCATGGCTCCTTTAAGATGCACAAGTCGATAATGTCATCAGCCCCGTCACTGACTAAGAATCCTAGGCCAAGAGAGAGGAGAAGCCTGAGAGCAAAAGAACAAGTATAGTGCATGGCAATATTTTGTGTAGCAGAGTTAAACACATTTGAAACTAACAGAATATATATTGTTGCATAAATGTAGTACTTTATTCCTGCCTGAGCCACACTGGAACCTTGTAAAATGTATATAGTGTTGTCTCATGCTGTTGGACTATTTGCTGTGATTGCGGCTGTCTGTCTCAACTATTATGTGATGTCTAACTGTCTTGCTGTGAGGAAAGAGGGAGGAGGGATTCCTCCAGCAGCCCCCTGCGGATAAGACTGTTTATTGATGAGAAGTTTGAACACACCTGACTTGTGTGTCCATTGTCATTGGACAGTTTAACCCTCCCTGTTTTCCAAGGGTAGGGGGGAGTGTTTTGAAGTGAGGGATCTGTATAACATGTGCTTGAATAAAAGGAGTCTGTTGGTTTTTACCCTACACTGAGGTGTTGTCTGGTGACTGGGTGGGGGCTGGAGAGTCTTGGATGGTGCTGGTTCTGGACAAAGGAAGCATTGACGGCGGACAAAGTTTTGTTTGAGGACAAGGGTTCATCACAACTGGTTGGCAGCAGCGGGACAAGAGTGCTCAAGATGGCTGATGAAAGCCTGCACACCAGGAGCACTGAGGCCCCAGAGCATCACCATTGGACAGCAGTCTCCAAGAAAGAGCCAGAATGTTGGGTCTCAACCACAGGGGACTGAGTAAGGACCAGCTGGTCCAGTTGCTGGAGGAAAACAGCCAGCGGGAGGAGTAGACCACAGATGGGGGTCGTACACTTCCCAGGGAAGACAGAGCAGAGCCTCCCAGCCCAGGCAGCAGGAGCCCTTGGGTTGTCTGGTATGAGGAAAAGATGGCCATTCTGGGGAAGGATGCCACCACCGAAAGAAAGCTTTCAGCCATTGAAAAGGCACAAAAAAGACAAAAGGAATGGGAGACTGCAAAAAACCAAGCCACCACCCCTGTGTCTCTCCCTGCTTTATGGGCGACCCAAAGAGTTTCCAGGAAGGACTTTAAGCCCTACCAAGACAATATAGGGATGTGGATGGGTTCTTTCAGGACTTTGAACATCAATTCGAACTACTGGGGGTACCGCTCGCAGACTGGACCCACCATGTAGTAGGACTGCTGGAAGGGGGGGCCGCTGAGGCTTATCGAATGATGGGCTCTCTCAAGAAACATAGCTATGAGGACCTAAAATGGGCAGTACAGGACTATTACGCTGTATCGCTACCGACTACCCATCGGGTCCCTGAGATCTCCTTCAAAATGTTTGCGCACAAGCTGTCCGTAGCATGCCGCCGATGGCTGGAAGGGGAGAAGGCCACCTCCCCTGAGGAGATCATACAGGCTGTCCTGAAGGAACAATTATTTTTCAAGTGCCCCCTGAGCTCAGACAGTGGGTGCAGGAGCAAAAACCTGCCACCCTAGAGGAAGCTGCAGCCTTAGTGGATGAGGCCCTCTTGATCAACACACAATGGCGGAAGCCTCCCGTCGAGGCACCCCGAGTTCCCAAGGTGTCCAGCCCCACCTCTGGGCCCTACATGCCTCCCCATCGTCAGATGAACACCCAGTCAGCACCAACCCCACGGGTCCCGCTACCACACCATCCGATTTCCCCAGTGGACCGCAAGCCCCACCTTGGAAAAGCGCTGTTTTGGCTGTGGGCAGCCTGGTCGCTATCAGGGCAGCTGCCCTGCCAGAACCAAGACTCTTAGACCTAGCCCTGGCATGCCAGTACATTATGTGGATCTGTACCAAGCTCCTGAGGACCTGCCGCCAACCCCCTCCAGAATGGTGTTCCTCTTCTCCCGACTGAGACAACCTTCCAGGAGTCTTTGGCCTACAACCTGCTGAGGCCCCTACATTGGTTCTCCAAGGAAAGCACCTACAAGAGGTCACCGTGGACGGTCAAAAGGCGGTGGGATTCTGAGAATTAGGTGCGTTCCTCACTATTGTGGACCCACGAGTTGAGAGCCCTGGTGCTCTCCAGCCCGGCCCAGGAATAGTGATCCGATTGGCAGGCGGCACCAAACGCTTCATTCCCCTCGCTACTGTCACCCTGGACTATGGACTGGGGCCCAAGCGCTCTGATGTCGGAGTAATGGGAGTATTACCTACAGATGTGCTTCTTGGGAATGTCGGTAACCTCCAGTGTCACTTTGTCAGGGCCGTCACGCAAAATCAAGCCCGCCGGGAAGCCACCCAGCGGCACGATGAGCCCAGTCACCATGTCTTCTCTCCAGCGGCTGAAAAGGACTCCATGGAGAAGGGCCAGTCCAGGCCTCTCCCCAGCGTCGGGTATGTTCTCTGAGAGAGGCAGAGGTTGGCTGGGTAAGTAATGCTTGGCTTGGGACAATTTATTTGGGGTACTGTGTGGATACCGGCATTGGGGGACTGGAACTACTGACTAACTTCGGAGTCAACCCGTCTGGGGTCTCCTCTTGCATTAGTCTCCTGCCGAAAGGGGAGATGTGTGACAGTAGTGACTTTGTGGGGGGGGGGGGGTTATGCGGCTCAGCTTGCCCTGGAGAGCTCTGGAGGCTCCATGTCCAGCTTCCCCGACCCCTCTTATGTGTACATCACCCTATCTCTCTAATAGGGGCACAGGGTGAATGAGAACCCCACTATGATTTGTACTAGTCAAAATCTCTTTACAGCCACACTGGAACTTTGTAAAATGTATATAGTGTTGTCTCATGCTGTTGGACTATTTGCTGTGATGGTTTGGGGTGTGACGGTATTCTATTGTCTATTGTGGCTGTCTGCCTCAACTATTATGGGATGTCTAAGTGTCAGGATGTGAGGAAAGCAGCCCCCTGCGGATAACACTGTTTACTGATGAGAAGTTTGAACACACCTGACCTGTGTGTCCATTGTCATTGGACAGTTTAACCCGCCCTGTTTTCCAAGGGTGGGGGGGAGTGTTTTGAAGTGAGGGATCTGTATAACATGTGCTTGAATAAAGGAGTCTGTTTGTTTTTACCCTACGCTGAGGTGTTGCCTGGTGACTGGGGGGGCTGGAGAGACTTGGATGGCGCTGGTTCTGGACAGAGGAAGCATTGACGGCAGACCAAGTTTTGTTGGAGGACAAGTGTTCGTTACACTGCCACTTTCCTCATTAAAACCCTACAAGTGCAGCAGCTGATTGATCATTAAAAAACACTACCATTAGATTCACTTTCCACACTGACACAGAGAAACAAGTAGATATTTCTTCTGAATAACAAAAAGGTAGGAATCTGCAACAAAGTTTGTTTAAATCTCTGCAGTAATACATATTGCTCACTACCAACGTTACCATTAAAGTGATATTAACCACTTCCCGCCCACCGTATAGTAAAATGACAGCGGTCAGAATGCACTCTCGTTCTGGGACGACATCATATGACGGCGCCTAAGAAATGTTGTGGCTCTTTATCTATGTGTGTCCAATCACAGCCGCTCACATGTAAATAAGGAAGTGCCATTTATTGGCTCCGACTGACAGAGTGTGTGGCGCGGAGAGCCCTGATTGCAGTACAGCCCCAGCAGTGCCCATCGGTGACACCAATCAGTGTCCATTAGTAATGCCAGTCAGTGCTGTCTTTCAGTGCCTGCTCATCAGTGCCGCCTATCAATGCCTGAGTGCTGCCTCATCAGTGCAGCCCATCAGTGCCGCCTCATCAGCACACATCGGTTTAGGGAAAAAATTACTTTTACAAAATTTACTGAACGAAACTAAGAAAAACTTTTTTTTAACCAGTTGCTTACCTTGGGCATCTTACAAACGTCCAAAAAAAACCTCCTCTGTACACAGGACATGTCTTGTATGCCCTGCACTCTCTTATCTTTTCTCATCTCCATCTGCTCAGCTACTGTGCACAACCATGAGATTTTTTTTTTTCACAAAATTGTCATATTAACAGGTTATTTCTCACACACAGCATATGCATACCACAAATTCTTGATGCACCCCAAAACAAAATCTTGATTTTGCAAAGAATTGTGGGACAAAATTACAACTTCAAAAAACTCACCATGCCTCTTACTAAATACCTTGGAATGTCTACTTTCCAAAAAGTGGTCATTTGGGGGTTATTTGTACTTTGCTGGCATGTTAGGGTTTCAAGAAATGAGATAGGCCGTCAGTACTTCAGGTGTGATCAATTTTCAGAGATTGGCACCATAGCTTGTGGACTCTATAACTTTCACAAAGACCAAATAATATACACAGATTTGGGATATTTTTACCAAAGATATGTAGCAGTATAAATTTTGGCCAAAATGTACGAAGAAAAACTACTAATTTGCTAAATTTTATGACAGAAACAAAGAAAAATAGGATTTTTCTTTGTACTCACCGTAAAATCCTTTTCTCTGACGTCCATGGACTGACACAGCATCTTCAATCTTGACAAAGTGGGTTATGTTCCTGCTCATAGGAGAAGACTAGGCAGAATGTTAGATGTTTTAACATACATTCATTTACCAGAGCTGTACAGCCCCGCCCAGGGGGCGGTCCCTCCAGACATAACCCTCCTACCTGCAGCCAGCAGCCTCAGTTCATATTAAAGCAGTACAAACACACGAAAGAGAGGGGTGGGTGCTGTGTCAGTCCATGGACGTCAGAGAAAAGGATTTTATGGTGAGTACAAAAAAATCCTATTTTCTCTTACCGTCCATGGACTGACAGCATCTTCAATCTTGACAAAGTGGGACGTCCCAAAGCAGTGTCAAAGAACGAGGGGTGGGAACAGTATCAAGGAAAAAACCAAACTTCACCCCAAACAAGCAGAGCTCCTCAACGGAGGAGGTGCAACATTAAACAGCCGCCTGCAAAACCTTGCGGCCAAAGGAAGCATCAGAAGATGCAGCCACATTAACCTTATAGATCTTTGAAAAGGTATGTGCGGACGACCAGGTCGCCACCTTGCACACTTCTGCAACAGACACTTGATGTCGGAAAGCCGAGGAAGCACCAATTGCCCTGGTTGAATGCACCGTAACCGGAAAGGGAGGAGCCCCTTAAGGGCATAGGCCTGTATGACAGTCTGTCTACACCCATAAAGCACGTACCACGTCTAACGTGTGAAGCGCAAATTCTCTGGGATGCGATGTACAAGGACATGAAGACGGAAGCCCAATGTCCTCATTAAGGTGGAAGGCCGAGACCACCTTCGTGAGAAAAGAAGGCTGCGGGCGTAGCACCGCCTTATCCTTATGGAGGACCAAGTATGGCGGCTTGCAAGACAAGGCGGCCAATTCAGAAACCCTTATGACAGAAGTAATGGCTACTAGAAAAGCCACCTTCTGAGATAAAGTTAAGAAAGGAATCTCTCTGATGTTTTCAAAAGAAGGTTCTTGAAGAACCAAGAGCACCAAATTCAAATCCCAAGGAGGAAGAGGAGGTTTAATAGGTAAGAGCACATGGCGGACCCCCTGTATGAAGGTACTAATCAAGGAATGGCCCGCTAGCGGCCGCTGAAAGAGAACGGCCAAAGCCGAAATCTGACCCTTAATGGTGCTTAAAGCAAACTTTTGGGTCACACCACGCTGTAAGAACAGCAGGATCCTGGGAACGGAATACGTCCGTGGACGCCAATCCAGCTCCTCGCACATAGCGATGTAGGCCCTCCAGGTACGGTGGTATATCTTCCTGGAGGAAGATTTCCGTGCCCTCAACATGGTCGAAATGACCGAATCCGAGAGACCCCGGTCTCTCAGCACCTGGCTTTCAATAGCCATGCCGTTAAAGCCAGCGACTGTAAAGCAGGATGAAGAATGGGACCTTGAGACAGAAAGTCCTCCCGCACAGGTAGTCGCCATGGAACGTCCGCCACTAGGCGCACAAGATCGGCGTACCAAGGACGCCAAGGCCAATACGGCGCGACGAGGATCAATGGAATCCCCTCGGCCTGCACCCTGCGAAGAAGGCAGAGGAAGCAACTTCAGTGGAGGATAGGCATAAATCAGCCAATACCGACCCCACGGAGCCACCAATGCGTCTGACGTGTCTGCCCAGGGATCCCTGGACCTGGCCACGAATCTTGACACCTTGCGATTGAGGCGTTGTCCGACTGGATCCTGACTGAGTGTCCCTGCAGTCTCCTTGACCACGAGGAGAGGCACAGTCCGATTGCCCAGAGTTCCAGGACATTGATAGGTAGACTGGATTCGTCCGGAGTCCAGAGCCCTTGGGCTGACAGAACTCCCCAGACTCCGCCCCAGCCCGAAAGACTGGCGTCCATCGTGATCACAGTCCACTGAACAGGAAGGAACGACTTCCCCCACCGAAAGGCCGGGGATCTCAGCCACCACGTCAGGGATGCCCTGACCAGGTGACTCGCCTGTATCCGACGATCCAGTGATAATGGAGACTTGTTCCAGCAAGATAGGATCTTCCTTTTTAAGACTCGAGTGTGGAATTGGGCATACGGCACCGCCTCGAAGGAAGCCACCATGAGTCCCAGGACCCTCATGCAAAAACGGAGTGAAGACCATTTGCGGGACATCAACACCCATACCGCAGATTGAAGAGTCTGTAATTTTTCCAAGGATAGAAAGACCCTCGCCTCCGAGGAGTCCAGGATCAAGCCTAGGTACTCCAGACGGAACCAGGACCGACTTCTGAACGTTCAGCAGCCAGCCGAATTCCCGGAGGGCCTGACTGGCTATCACCACATTTTCCTCTAAGTCTGAGCCAGAGTCTGCTCTCAGAAGAAGATCGTCCAGATAGCCCACGATAGCAATGCCTCGCTGTCTCAGCAAAGCTAGAATCGGGGCAAGCACCTTGGTGACAAACCGAAGGGAAGAGCCACAAACTGATAGTGGTCACCACCTATTGCGACGCGTAGAAACTTCTGGTGGCCCACACAGATTGGGACATGCAAGTAGGCGTCCTCTATGTCCAAGGATGCCAGAAAATCCCCCGGGTTTAGCGCAGCAATCGACGAGCGAATGGATTCCATGCGGAATTTCCAAACCTTCACAAAGGCAATTAGGGCTTTGAGGTCCAGAATTGGACGGACTCCGTACTTCTTTGGGACCACAAACAGATTCAAATAAAATCCCTGAAACCTGAAATCACTCCGCACCTCAACAAGTCTTGCACTGCCCTCAATAGGGCAGCTTGACGCGCCATAAGGAGAGAGAGAGATTTGAGGGTAAGAACCTGTCTGGTGGCCAGGAAAGGAACTCTATCCTGTACCCCGAGGTGACCACCTCGCATACCCACCGGTCGGAGTTTCGGGAGGTCCTCCGATCCGTGAACCTGCAAAGTCATCCCCCCACCCCAGAGTCAGGCGGGGGAAAGACGTCATGCGGTGGCGGGTCTACTTGCCGGCTTGTTCGGCGTACACACCCAGGGACGCTTCTGTCCTCCAGCCGCACCCTTGTCAGTCCGGGAGAATTTTCCCGTGGGATCTGACTGACGGAAAAAACTCTTCTGAGTGGGAAAGGAAGGACCCGGCTTACGGCGCGGCTCATTCGCCCTAGTAGGCTGAGGAAGAAGGGTGCTCTTACCCCCGACATTTTTAATAATGTCATCCAGGAAAGCACCAAAAAGTCTTCCACCCTTGAAAGGCAAATCCGTCAGGAGCTTCTTAGAGGCCAGGTCAGCAGACCAGCATTTTAACCAGATCAGGTGATGCAAAACCACCGCAGACACAGAGGCCCCAGAGATTAGGGGGGCAGCGTCCAAAGTGGCATCGCACACATACACCAGGCCCTGTACCATTTGGTTGGCCAGTGCAATGCAATCTGGAGGAAGATTATGCTCCTGCACAGTCTGGTGCAGAATCTTCGCCCATTCCGTGAGTGTCTGAGACACCAGGGTCGCCGCTACAATAGGATGCAGCGTGGATCCTAGCATGGTGAACATGGCCCTGCTCACCACTTCCGACCTCCTATCGGTAGGGTCCTTAAAGTCCTTTCAACCGGGAGGGTCGTGGCTTTATTCAGCCGGGCGACCGGGGGGTCGACAACCGGAGGAGAGGCCCATTTATTAACCAGGTTCTCCTCAAAGGGGTACCTAACAGCCAAATGCCGCGAGACCGCAAAGGTCTTCTGCGGTTTTTCCCATACCTGGTCTATGAATTTGTCAAAGAAGGGTGTATAGGGAAAAACTTTCTTTGAAGGATGCTCTTTAAATGAACCAAAGGAGACTGCCTCCACCAGACGTTCCTCAACCGCAGCATCCAGCTTGAGAGTGTCCCTCACAGCATCAATGAGTTCACTAACAAGCGCCCTGTCATGCACTGACCCAGATAAGGAGCTTTCCTCTCAAGGAATGTCCTGGTCAAACATATCCAAAAAATCAGAGCTAGGGTCCTGTGCCGCAGCAAGGCCCATCTCTGAATCAGATCACTCCCCTGGATATGGTGTGGGGAGAGGGCGCTTTTTAGCCCCCATGCGCTCGCACGCCGCTTCCATCCTGGCCACAAATGATTCCAGGACTGCCGACAACTGGTCCATAGGAACCGCAGGTGCAGGAGCCTCTGTTACCTCTGACATGAAGGGGGAAGCAGGTGAAACTGACTCCATAATAACCAGCACCCTCTGAGACTTTGTCAAAGAAAGAGAAAAGTCCACACTCTGGCTGCACCGACTATGGGGGGTTACCCAGGGGACTCACCAACCCAGAGAGGACTGCTCAAGCTCTGCTGCCTGTGCACTGCTCCTAGAGTGAGAGAACTGCGAGGCGACTGTGAGGAGATTTGCGCCGTTCCAGTCAGCAGTAGAGGCCAAACTAGCAGCAAAAAAGGGCTCGGCTACAACAAAATGGCCGTCGCTATTATAAGTGCAAAATGGGGCGGCCACGGCAAAATGGCCGCCAATACGGTTTACAATAGTAATAGAAACACACAGTAAACATAGCGCCCAGCGGCGCCGAAAAAAAAAACAAGGCCCAGGCTGACCCAGGGGCATCCCCACACATAAAGCAGACCCCACACAGACCCCACCCGGGGCAGAGTGACCCCCAGTCAACGCATAGCCAGAAAAGGTGACAGAGTAGCAAAAAAACAAGGGGGGGACAGGGAAACCCACCTACCATAGGAACACACAGCATGTACTCACCTGCTGAGGCAGGGGGAACAGTACTTACCCATCCAGCGAGGACCCACTAGTGTGTTCCTGACAGACCTATCTCAGTGCAGTACTGAGTAGCTGTCGGCCCGGTCCACCGTGAAAGATACAGCAAAACTGTTCAGACATACGTGGACCCTGGAGCAAAAAGCTCACAGGCCACCCAAGGAGTCGCGGGGTATGTCGTGGACTGATCTCACGCAGAGCGAGGATCAGCACGCTCGATGGTCGGACTGCGAAGACAATGAGGATAGCGAACTACCCAACCTGTTGCCCAGCCGACTGTTGATAGAAGATCTCAAAAATAAAATAATATAGATTTTAAAAGAATAAAATATTTCTGGCGAGAGCCACATCCTCTCCTCTGCTAGGCAGAAAAAAACTGAGGCTGCTGGCTGCAGGTAGGAGGGTTATGTCCGGAGGGACCGCCCCCTGGGCGGGGCTGTACAGCTCTGGTAAATGAATGTATGTTAAAACATCCAACATTCTGCCTAGTCTTCTCCTATGAGCAGGAACATAACCCACTTTGTCAAGATTGAAGATGCTGTGTCAGTCCATGGACGGTAAGAGAAATGCATTTTTTTTACCAAATTTTCAGTCTTTTTTATTTTATAGCGCAAAAAATAAAAAACCCAGCGGTGATTAAATACCACCAAAAGAAATCTATTTGTGGGGGAAAAAAAAGGACAAAAATTTCATATGGGTACAGTGTTGCATGACTGAGTAATTGTCATTCAAAATGTGAGAGCACCGAAAGATGAAACTTGGTCTGGTTAGGAAGGGGATTCAAGTGCCCAGTGGTCAAGTGGTTAATCATTAACAAGACTAAGGCCCCATGAACACGAGATGCCGGTGCAAACTCTGCTGAACACACGTTTTTCAGGGCTGAAACCGGCATTTAGAAATGCCCGTTTTGCCGCGATTGCAGCTGCGTTTAGCTGCGTTTTACCGCGTTTGCGTCTATAAGCTTTTAGTTAAGAAACATCATAAGACCCTCCCTAAGCGCAAAAAACAGTATTTAACCATTTCAACCATTTGGTGAGACCAGAGTGAGTAGCAGCAGCTGAGAGAGCAGCAGTGTACTTGTATTTAGTGTATCACTTGCCACATCACCTGCCACAAGCTGTGGATTGTCCACTTGCCACGTCACCTGACACGTCACCTGGCCACATCACCTGCCACAAGTTGTGGATTGTCCACTGGCCACATCACCTGGCCACGTCACCTGCCACAAGTTGTGGATTTCCTCTGGCCACGTCACCTGGCCACGTCACGTGCCACAAGTTGTGGATTGTCCACTGGCCATGTCACATGGCCACGTTACCTGCCACGTCACCTGCCGCAAGTTGTGGATTGTCCACTTGCCACGTTACCTGCCACAAGCTGTGGATTGTCCACTGGCCACGTCACCTGCCACAAGTTGTGGATTGTCCACTGGCCCGTCACCTGGCCACATCACCTGCCACAAGTTGTGGATTGTCCACTTGCCACGTGTTGGAGAACAATCTAGTATATTCCAAAAATTTCCACACATCTGGTTTTACAACGAAATGACACTTGCAATCCCATGGTGTTCTAGGAAGACTTGTCTCGAGGTCCCCTGGTGTGTTGGAAGCTTCAAAGAGTTTGATAACAATGGATTGTGCATGGGCTGCAATTCTGCCCCAGGGACCAGGTATACTCAGTGATGTAATCTGAGGAAGGACTGCCCTGTGAGCAATGATTGGGTCAAAATTAAAATGGGTTGGCAAGGGAGGGAGTTTGAATGGTGACTGCTTTGTAAAAAGGGTTCGTACACAGAATTCTGCCCGTTTGACTGCAAGGACCCCTGCCATAAGGATGTCTATAGGTTATATTGCTATGACCTTGCTCTGACGGCCATTTTTGGCCTAAGACATGTGACCTGCAAAAGCCAAGTTCTCTATTACATCTGGGAGCTCAGCAAGCAGGACTTTGCCTCGAGTAGAGAATAAGTATCATTTTCATTAGTACTGTTGATATAGGCTGTATAGATATCGGTTGTTAGTATGTAACATTCCTACTTTTTAGGAAATAAATGTAATTTCTTTTACTAAGCAACTGTGTCCGTTTTCATATTAACATTGCACCATCAGGCCTAGAATTCTCTTAAGGGTAAGACTAGCAAACAAGGGACACATACAATTAATACATAGTTGCGATAGATATATGTATGATAGATCACAATATATATATATATATATATATATATATATATATATATATATATATAAATCGCGTTTACAACATATGGCACCCTACAAGAAGACATGTTGAATGTATTTCAGCATAGAATCTGCAAACCCTAATGTATTTTTGTTTCGAGTTTCCTTTTAAGCTAGAAAGAATCAAATAACTTAGGACTGAAGGCCGTCTTTACCATGGATAAAGATTCGCGCAAAATCTGGTGAAATTTTTAACTACTGTATATTTATATGTAACGTTTATGGTACTGCTAATGCAAATTGTTATAGGCCTGTGTAGCTGGGTAAGTGGCCTGGCGGGTAGAGGGATGATCACCCTTGGTTAGAAATTTACAGGATAAACCACAAATCGTTATTTTTTTACATTTTTTTTAGTTTTATTTTATTTTTATTTTTTTTAAGTTTTAATTTTTACCCACGTGCTGTTCCTAGAGAAGTTTAATGTGGCCTGCAATTTAAAAAGAGAGCACTGATTAAGAGTGTGCTCTGTAGAACTACAAGTTACAAGCTAGTTTTAAATAGCATGATACAAGTTTTTTTTTTTTTTTGGGTTGGTTCCTGTGTGTGTGTGTGTGTGTGTGTGTGTGTGTGTGTGTGTGTGTGTGTGTGTGTGTATGGTAAACAGCTGAGGTAAAGGCTACCTTAAACAGCTTTATCTGTAGATCTGTGGCTGTTCGTTTGTCTAAGCAGCTGTTCAACAGGTTTGGTAATGAATGAAGAATTGAATGCTAGAAGAGCGATTGTTTTTTTTTTATTCGTGAGTTGTAAGAGCTAAAGATAATTGAGTTTGGCTCATTACTCAGTATAGTGTTAGAACGTTAGTACTAATAGAATTGTGTATTGGTGGATTGTATAGTTGTGAAAAGGAACTTGTGTATACGTATGTTAAAAAGTATGCCTCTGCCAGTTATCATTCATGTACAGATGAACCTCTTAAAAACCAGTCTAATGTGCTTTTGTCTCAGTGTCAGCAACAGAATGCCAGATTATTGGGTAAACAGTTAAAAAAAAAAAAGTGAAGAAAGAAAGATTAGCAAATGAAATTGCAGTGTTGCTCAGAATTAAATTTATATCTGAGCAAATGGGAGAGAAGTGAGAATCAGAGAGGAGACGTCTCGGGGAGGACAAAGAGAGTCAGTGAAAACCTTCTAAAGATTGCAAAACCCTCCCGTAGTGAGATGGATGAATTGCAGGCAAAAATAGTCAGCTCGTCAGGAAGGAACAGTGAGCTACAAGAGCAGCTTCAGAGCTGCAGCATGGAATGTAAAATGAAGAGCAAACTTGTAGAATCATTGCGAATAAAGTTGTCAGAGATGGAAGAGTTGGTTATATCTTTAGAAAGAAAATTAGCAAATGCAGACTCCCAGCTTCTTACTAAAGAGCAATGTATGGTATCGCTCAATGAGCACAAAGGAACATGTCAATTGGCCGATATCTGCACAGTCAATAAGGAAAATGGCCGTGATGAAACACAGTCAGATATTGCATCTATAGCTGCAAATCAGAATAACAGTTTGATTACAATCCAAGAGAGACTTACCGTATTTTTCGCTCCATAAGACGCACTTTTTATCCCCCAAAAATGGGGGGAAATGTGTGTGTGTCTTATGGAGCGAATACTAATCAGGAGAGCCGCTGATAGGGGGATCGTTTCGACGGCAGAACGATGCCCTATGCATCACTCTGCCCCAGCTAAATCCTGTTTCTCTAATGCTTTCAGCTGCTACTGGGAGAGAAACAAAAGGGTATTGTTCTGTATTTAACCCCCACAGGATCGGCATTGATATGTAAATCGCGCGGGCATTGTTATGTTAATGAGGTCGTCCGCCGCGATTCATATGCTAATTACGCCCGCACCTCTGCATGCCGCCCACCTAGAAGGTGTGAACAGCATACAGGTGAATATAGGGGGCATGTAGAGGGGATCAAAGAGGGGGGTTTGAGGTGCAGAGTCTGCAGAGTTGAATGGGAAGGAAGGGTTGGAGTGCAGATGTTAGAAGATGAGGGGTTTGGGGGACAGAGGTTAGCAGATGAGTTAGAGGGGCAGAGTTGTACTGAGAGGGAGATAAGAATGCAGAGATTAGTAGAGAGATGGGGGAGGGGGTTACTGTAAATACACCATTTACATTACTGGTCAGTGTAAATGTCTAAATATGCAAATACTCCTGTTGTATTGAGGTCATGTAAATGTCCCAGTTAAATTGGGGATCAGTGTAGGGTGCCCCCTTACATTAGTTGTTAGTGTAGAAATATTATTCTGTTATACTTTATTAAATATTTTAGTACACCATTTGGTTCAATTTTTTTTTTTTATATTTTCCTCCTCTAAAATCTAGGTGCGTCTTATGGTCAGGTGCGTCTTATGGAGCGAAAAATACGGTACTTTGTGACAGATTCTGGTTGAATTTAACACCCTGGAATCACCAGTGAGTCTGTCCAATAAATTTGAGGCTCTAGTGCTTAAATTCCATTTGAGTAATGAGGATGCATACTCTCTTCTAAAAGCATGGCTACCAGGACCTTTGGTAGGCC
This sequence comes from Rana muscosa, assembly GCA_029206835.1. Taxonomy (NCBI): domain Eukaryota; kingdom Metazoa; phylum Chordata; class Amphibia; order Anura; family Ranidae; genus Rana; species Rana muscosa. The sequence continues at coordinate 360,478,517 of CM055122.1, forward strand.
AGTTATCTGCACGGGTTAATAACTTAGAAGATGCAGAGGTGCAGAGGAAAGAATTGCAGTGTATTGTGGACAGTCGTGATAATGGTATGAGTGATTTACAACAAATGAAATTTAGGAGAGGAGAGGACCCAATATTGTTCTGCAGTGAGTATCTTGCATTGTATACAAAAGTGTTCAACTGTCCTGACTTATTGGAGGATGATGCAAGTTTCATATACTCAATGGCCAATAAGTGTTATATAAGCTATCCCACTAGAATGGCTCTGAGGAATGCTAGATCCTACCAAAATGTTGTCAATATCCTGCGAGACTTCTGTCAAGAGTCCAGTTATAGGGAATACGGGTCAAAGGCAGATGCAGATACTAGTGATCGTATTGATTCTGGAGTTGAATCAGGCGGGACGTCTGATGAGTCCATCACTAGTGATTACTCCTCAGACGATGAAGGTGTAAAGTCTGTTCAGATTAATGTTATGCAACAATGCGAGTCTCCATCGCCTTATGCTCAGAGAAGGACCCATACAGGGAGACCAAACCTTAAATGTTATTTATGTAAAAGGGGGGGGGGTCACATCGCCAGATATTGTTGGGCGGCGAATAATGACATCAAAAAAGATCTCAACACCCCAAAACTACTCCAAGGCGTTATGAAGTGTATTCAGTGAGATTGGGTAGCAAAAGGCATAGGGGCCATAATACTCAATTAAGACAGGAAAGGCACTATGAAAAATGGAGGCAGCCACATGTTCATTCAAATATAGCAATGGGGGGAAACAATGGTAGAAGCCCTTAGGGAGCTACAGGGATGGGGAGAATTTTCTGGTTAATGTTTCTTTGCTATGAATAAGATGTGCATTACAGAGGTTTGCCCTTCATGTTTGGAATATTATAGAGGACCTTGATATGTAAATATTTTCGAGGATAGGCCGCGGGATCGTTAATTTTGTTTTTAACCACTTAACGACCGCTCACTGTATATATACGTCGGCAGAATGGCACCGACAGGCACAATCACGTACAGTGTACGTGATCGCCTTTGTACAGTTCGGGGGTCCGATCGGACCCCCCTCCTATACAGTGAGCGGCCGTTTATCGTTAGGGAGTGATCGGAGATGAGGGGACGGCCATTCGATTCCGGCCACCCCCTCGCGATCGCTCCCGGCAAATGAAAATGCTCCCTCTGCCTGTGTAATGTAAACACAGGCAGAGGAAGTGATGTCATCTCTCCTCGTGTCGGTCTTTTCGTTCCCGGCGCCGAGGAGAGAAGAAGCAGGTTAGTGCACCAACAGTCCACTGACACTTAGGTACACATAGGCACATATTTCACCCCCCAGCCCCCAATCACAGTGTCACTGATTGTAGTGATCATTTATTTTACTGATCACTGCATTTAGTGTCATCTGTGACAGTAAAAAGTTGCAGGGCAGTTAGGTTTAGGCCCCATTAGGTCCAGGGTAGCCCCCTAACCCCCCCTAATAAAAGGTTTAACCCCTTGATCGCCCCCCAGGTAATCCTTTCACCCCCTAACACCAGCGTCACTAAGCGATCGTATTTTCGATCGCTGTATTTAGTGCCGGTGGTGCCCTAGATAACCAGTTATTTATTTTTAGTTTTGCCGCAGGTTTTTATAGCGTCAGGTACCCCCATATATTATTTTAACCCCCTGATTGCCCCTAGAGTTAACCCTTTCACCAGTGATCACCGTATAAGCGTCACTGGTGACACTGGTTACCCAGTTAGTTATTTAGTTATTTAGGTAACCCGTCAGGTTTTTATATAGCTTCAGGTACCCCCATATTTAACCTAATAAAGGTTTTAACCCCCTGATTGCCCCTAGTTAACTTTTTCACCAGTGATCACCATATAAAGGTTACGGGTGACGCTGGTTGGTTAGTTTGCTTTTTATAGCATCAGGGCACCCGCCGTATATAACCCAATAAAGGTTTAACCCCCTGATCGCCCGGCGGGTGTGATCAATTAGGTTTTAGCGCCAGAGAGGGTCTGCGTCGCCCCAGGCAGCGTTAGGTTAGTGCCAGTAACGCTAACACCCACGCGCAAAGCATACACCTCCCTTAGTGGTATAGTATCTGAACAGATCAATATCTGATCAGATCTATACTAGCGTCCCCAAAAACACAGTGTTAGCGGGATCAGCCCAGATACCTGCTAGCACCTGCGTTTAGCCCCTCCGCCCAGCCCAGCCCACCCAAGTGCAGTATCGATCGATCACTGTCACTTACCAAACACAACACACAACTGCAGTGTTCGCAGAAACCGGCCTGATCCCTGCGATCGCTAACAGTTTTTTTTAGTAGCGTTTGATATATTTGCTGACGACAGTCAGGTGCTTTTTTTCCTGTGAATCTTACTAGTGTACCCCTAAATTTAGAGCCCAAAATGGCAAGTCGAAGGTACACTAGTAAAGAGGCCTACGAGATTCTGAGCATGACAGATAGTGAAGAGGAGGTCACGCATCTGTCAGATTCAGGCTCAGAATATCTTCCCGTAGAAGACAGTGACGTCAGCGGCCCCACGTCAGATAGCTCTGACGACGAAGTTGAGGTCCCTGCTAAGGTCAGGCGTACCCGATCCCGATCTTCTGAGGTTGTTGAAGAGCAACAACCGCAGGGCTCTCGTATCATGGAGCAGAGTAGTACTAGCGCCGCTATTCCTTCTGGTGAATTGGCAAGCACCAGCGGTCTAGTACAGCCTGGGCGTACATCCAGCACTGCAGTATCATGTGGTGACGTGGCGAGTCCCATAAGTGCAGTTCAAGCTGGCGAGGTGGCAAGCACAAGTAGTGTCCCGCTGCCACCAATAAGAAGACAAAGGCAGGACCGTCGTACCCATAGTGCCCTTCCTGCAGAATTCGCCTATCCTGATTGGGTCCCCACCACTTCTGCAGAACCCGTACTTCCCCCATTCACTGCCTAACCCGGTATTCAGGTGGAAACAGCTGATTTTATGCCAATTGATTATTATTCGCTGTTTTTCACGGAAGATCTCTATAGATCTATTGTGGACCATAGTAATTTATATGCTGGTCAATTCATCGCCGCTAATCCCCAGTTGCCTTCCATTGCCAAAGATTGGAAACCAATTAAGGTTTCCGAATTTAAGACCTTTCTGGGCCTTTCCCTCAACATGGGCACACATAAATTCCCGTCATTGCGTGCTTATTGGTCCACGCACCCAATTGACCACATGCCCGTGTTCTCTGCCTCCATGCCCAGGAAACGATACGAGCAGATTTTGCGGTTCATGCACTTCAACGACAATGAACTTTGTCGTCCACGTGGGGCGCCTGAATACGACCGGCTCTAAAAAATTCGGCCCCTCATAAACCACTTCAACAAACGTTTTGCAGCCTTGTTTATTCCCGATCAAGTTGTCTGCGTTGATGAGTCCCTGATTACATTTTCTGGCCGCTTGGCTTTCAAGCAGTACCTTCCCAGCAAGCGTGCCAGATACGGGGTCAAGCTCTATAAGTTCTGTGACAGGGCAACAGGCTATGTATGGAGCTTTATGGTTTATGAGGGAAAAGATAGTCAGGTTGAGCCGGTCAACTGCCCGGATTACATAGGGAGCGCTGGCAAGATAGTGTGGAAATTGGTGTCACCCTTATTCGGAAAGGGGTACCACTTGTATGTGGACAATTATTACACGAGCGTGCCACTGTTTAGTCACTTGTTTGATCATCAGATTGGAGCATGTGGCACCGTGCGACCTAATCGCCGGGGCTTTCCCCAGCGGCTTGTAGATGCCCGTCTTAGGCTGGGGGAGAGAGCCTGCGTAAAGTGTAAAAATTTGCTCGCTATGAAGTGGAGGGACAATAAGAATGTTTTCCTTCTTACCTCGCTTCATGCAGACACGACAGTCCAAATTCCTACGGCGACTGGTGTTGTGGAGAAACCCCTCTGTGTCCACGAATATAACAAAAATATGGGAGGGGTGGACCTCAACGACCAGTTGCTGGCGCTGTATCTAATTGACCGTAAGGCGAGACGCTGGTACAAAAAAGTGTCTCTATCCTTATTTCAATTGGCTTTGCTGAACGCTCATGTGCTATACAGAGCTTCAGGCGGGACTTTATCTCTTCTAAAACTCTAGAATGAGATTGTCACAGAACTCCTGTATCCAGGCGGTTCTGCACCTCACCATCCCCAACCAAATGCAGTAAGCCGGCTGCATGAGAGGCATTATACGTATGTCCTCCCGAGTACCCCTACCCAACGAGCCCCCCAAAAAAGATGTGGTGTCTGTAGCAAGCGCGGATTTAGGCGTGACACCCGTCATTATTGTCCACTCTGTCCCGACAAGCCTGGTCTTTGCCTTGGTGAATGTTTTGAACGCTACCACTCAAAAGTGAAGTTTTAGCGTAGGGTACAGCATTTCACAGACTAGGACACACTTACACAGGGTCTCCCAAGATGCCATTACATTTTGAGAGACCCGAACCATTACAGTTGTTAAAGTTACAAAAAAAAAGTGTAAAAAATAAAAAAAAAACGTAAAAAACAAAACACAAAAAAAATATAAAATAAAAAAACCAAAAATAGTTGTCGTTTTATTGTTTCTCTCTCTCTCTCTCTCTCTCTCATTTTCTCTCTATTGTTCTGCTCTTTTTTTACTGTATTCCATTCTGCAATGTTTTATCATGCTTGCTTTTCAGGTATGTAATTTTTTGTTTTCAGATGCGCCATTCAACTGCAGCGTGGAATTATTTATCTCGACAGCAATAGCGTTTGCTCCCACGATACATAAAGCCATGACTCCAGTGCTGTAGGAGGTGATTTCACCACCACAGTTAAAAAAAAAAGAGCATATATGCCGAAGCATGGGAGCAGCAGGGGCGGAGGAGCGATTTTGCTCCTAATGCCGCGTACATACGGTCGAAATTCCGACGGAGGCTTGCCCGTGGAAAAGTCCGACCGTGTGTACGCGGCATAACCTTTTATGCCGCGTACATACGGTCGAAATTCCGACGAAGGCTTGCCCGTGGAAAATTCCGACCATGTGTACGCGACATAATTTTTTTGCGGGAGGATGCCCCCATGCTTCGGCATATATATATTTTAGGCACAGGTTGCGTTAAAAAAAATGTTTTATTTTTTACTAGGTTTTGTTTTGGTATTTGTTTTGCAGGTATGGTATGGTAAGGTCTTACTGTTGTACTGTAATGTTACTTTGTTTTAATGTTAACCATCATTTGCTTAGCAGGTACACCATTCAGTTGCAGAGCGGATCTATTTATCTTGACAGCAACAGCGTTTTCTCCCACGATACATAAAGCCGTGACTCCAACGCTGTAGGAGGTGATTTCACCACCACAGTTAAAAAAAAAGAGCATATATGCCGAAGCATGGGGGCAGCAGGGGCGGAGGAGCGATTTTGCTCCTAATGCCGCGTACATACGGTCGAAATTCCGACGAAGGCTTGCCCGTGGAAAAGTCCGACCGTGAGTATGCGGCATAACTTTTTTGCGGGAGGATGCCCCCATGCTTCGGCATATATGCCCATCATTAGAAGTGGGTGGATGAAGGGAGGTATTCTAATGGTGGGCATACCCACCGATCAATCTCTTTTTTTCGTTCAGCCAACAGGCTGCATGAAAAAAAAAGATTACAATACATGTCCAACAAGGACCAGCAACGTACTGGTATGTTGCTGGACTTTGAATGTTTATACCAGAATGATGCCTGCAGGTTTAGGTATCATCTTGGTATCATTCTTTTCAGCCAGTGGCCGGCTTTCATGTAAAAGCAATTCTAGCAGATAATTAGCCTCTAGACTGCTTTTACAAGCAGTGGGAGGGAATGCCCCCCCCCCCCCCAGATATAAACAGCGCCATTGGGAAATTGGGAGAGCATTTTATCACACTGATCTTGGTGTGGTCAGATGCTTTGAGGGCAGAGGAAAGATCTAGGGTCTAACCCCCCAATTTTTTTCAAAAAAAGAGTACATGTCACTACGTATTGCTATCATAGGGGATATTTACATTCCCTGAGATAACAATAAAAATGGTAAAAAAAATTAATATGGAAGGAACAGTTTCAAAAAAAAAAAGAAAAAAAAAAAAAAGCACCGCTGTCCCCCCCTGCTCTTGCGCAAAGGCGAACACAAGCGTCGGTCTAGCGTCATATGTAAACAGCAATTGCATCATGCATGTGAGGTATCACCGCGAAGGTCAGATCGAGGGCAGTAATTTTAGCAGTAGACCTCCTCTGTAAATCTAACGTGGTAACCTGTAAAGGCTTTTAAATGCTTTTAAAAATTAATTTAGTTTGTCGCCGCTGCGCGTTTGTGCGCAATTTTAAAGCATGTCGTGTTTGGTATCCATGTACTCGGCCTAAGATCATCTTTTTTATTTCATCAAACATTTGGGCAATATAGTGTTTTTTAGTGCATTAAAAATAAAAAAAGTGTGTTTTTCCCCCAAAAAATTTGTTTGAAAAATCGCTGCGCAAATACTGTGTGGAAAAAAAAAAAATGCAACACCCACTATTTTAATCTGTAGGGCCTTTGCTTTAAAAAAAATATATAATGTTTGGGGGTTCAACATAATTTTCTTGCAAAAAAATTTTTTTTTTCATGTAAACAAAAAGTGTCAGAAAGGGCTTTGTCTTCAAGTGGTTAGAAGAGTGGATGATGTGTGACATAAGCTTCCTAATGTTGTGCATAAAATGCCAGGACAGTTCAAAACCCCCCCAAATGACCCCATTTTGGAAAGTAGACACCTCAAGCTATTTGCTGAATGGCATGTTGAGCCCGTTGAATATTTTTTTTTTGTCCCAAGTGGTTGAATAATGACAAAAAGATAAAAAAAAAAAAAAAAAATGTACAAAAAGTTGTCACTAAATTATATATTGCTCAAACATGCCATGGTTATATGTGGAATTGCACCCCAAAATACATTCTGTTGCTTCTCCTGAGTACGGGGATACCACATGTGTGAGACATTTTGGGAGCCTAGCCGCGTACAGGACCCCGAAAACCAAGCACCACCTTCAGGATTTCTATGGGTGTAAATTTTTGATTTCACTCCTCACTGCCTATCACAGTTTCGGAGGCCATGGAATGCCCAGATGGCACAAAACCCCCCCAAATGACCCCATTTTGGAAAGTAGACACCCCAAGCTATTTGCTGAGAGGTATGTTGAGTATTTTGCAGATCTCGCTTTTTGTCACAAAGTTTTGAAAATTGAAAAAAGAAAAAAAAAAATATATGTCTTTCTTCATTTTCTAAAACAAATGAGAGCTGTAAAATACTCACCATGCCTATCAGCAAATAGCTTGGGGTGTCTACTTTCCAAAATGGGGTCATTAGAGGGGGTTTTGGGCTATCTTGGCATTTTATGGCCTTCAAAACTGTGATAGGTAGTGAGGAGTGAAATCAAAAATTTGTGCCCTTAGAAATCCTGAAGGCGGTGCTTGGTTTTTGGGGTCCCGTACGCGGCTAGGCTCCCAAAAAGTCCCACACATGTGGTATCCCCGTACTCAGGAGAAGCAGCAGAATGTATTTTGGGGTGTAATTTCACATATGCCCATGGCATGTGTGAGCAATGTATCATTTAGTGACAACTTTGTGCAAAAAAAATAAAGTTTGTCATATTCCGGCAACTTGTGGCAAAATATAAAATATTCCATGAACCCAACATGCCTCTCAGTAAATAGCTTGGGGTGTCTACTTTCCAAAATGGGGTCATTTGGGGGGGCTCTCAAAAAGCCCCACACATGTGGTATCCCCGTACTCAGGAGAAGCAGCCAAATGTATTTTGGGGTGCAATTCCACATATAACCATGGCATGTTTGAGCAATATATCATTTAGTGACAACTTTTTGTACATTTATTTATTTATTTATTTTTTTGTCATTATTCAATCACTTGGGCCAAAAAAAAAAAATATTCAATGGGCTCAACATGCCCCTCAGCAATTTCCTTGGGGTGTCTACTTTCCAAAATGGGGTCATTTTGGGGGGTTTTGTGCTATTTTGGCATTTTATGGCCTTCAAAACTGTGATAGGTAGTGAAGAGTGAAATCAAAAATGTACGCCCTTAGAAATCCTAAAGGCGGTGCTTGGTTCTTGGGGCCCCGTACGCGGCTAGGCTCCCAAAAAGTCCCACACATGTGGTATCCCCGTACTCAGGAGAAGCAGCAGAATGCATTTTGGGGTGCAATTCCACATATAACCATGGCATGTGTGAGCAATATATAATTTAGTGACAACTTTTTGTACATTTTTTTTTTCTTTTTGTCATTATTCAATCATTTGGGACAAAAAAAAAATATTCAATGGGCTCAACATGCCTCTCAGCAATTTCCTTGGGGTGTCTACTTTCCAAAATGGGGTCATTTGGGGGGGTTTTGTACTGCCCTGCCATTTTAGCACCTCAAGAAATGAGATAGGCAGTTGTAAATTCCAGAAAATGTACCCTAGTTTGTAACCGCTATATCTTTTGCGCAAACCAATAAATATACGCTTATTGACATTTTTTTTTACTAAAGACATGTGGCTGAATACATTTTGGCCTAAATGTATGACTAAAATTGAGTTTATTCGATTTTTCTTATAACAAAAAGTAGAAAATATCATTTTTTTTCAAAATTTTTGGACTTTTTCCATTTATATCGCAAAAAATAAAAATCGCAGAGGCAATAAAATACCATTAAAAGAAAGCTCTATTTGTGGGAAGAAAAGGACGCAAATTTCGTTTGGGTACAACATTGCATGTCCGCACAATTTACAGTTAAAGCAGCGCAGTGCAAAATTCTGAAATCACCTCTGGTCCTCTAGCTACCAAATGGTCCGGGGCTTAAGTGGTTAAAGTACTCTTAGTTTCAATTTTTTTTAATAACATTCCAATGTTTGCCCCCTGGGCTAATCTACCATTCTGGCGTGTATGTGGTTGGATGCAAATGGCGTTGACATTTTTTCTGACTAATATGTCAAAGTGTTCCAATACTGCCTGCTTAGTACAGGAAAATATGGCAAATGTTCCCCTAACATTACAATTAATGGGAAAATGCGTGGGGGACTTAAAAAGTCAATTGTTATGATAATTGTGTGTAATAACCGTATTTGTGTTCCTTTTTCTAGATACCAGGGAAGAAGTTAACCACTTAAGCCCCGGACCATTTGGTAGCTAAAGGACCAGAGGTGCATTCAGAATTTTGCACTGCGCTGCTTTAACTGTAAATTGTGCGGACATGCAATGTTGTACCCAAACAAAATTTGCGTCCTTTTCTTCCCACAAATAGAGCTTTCTTTTAATGGTATTTGATTGCCTCTGCGATTTTTATTTTTTGCGATATAAACGGAAAAAGACCGAAAATTTTGAAAAAAAATGATATTTTCTACTTTTTGTTATAAGAAAAATCGAATAAACTCAATTTTAGTCATACATTTAGGCCAAAATGTATTCAGCCACATGTTTTTAGTAAAAAAAATGTCAATAAGCGTATATTTATTGGTTTGCGCAAAAGTTATAGAGTTTACAAACTAGGGTACATTTTCTGAAATTTACACAGCTTTAAATTTATGACTGCCTATCTCATTTCTTGAGGTGCTAAAATGACAGGGCAGTACAAAACCCCCCCAAATGACCCCATTTTGGAAAGTAGACACCCCAAGGAAATTGCTGAGAGGCATGTTGAGCCCATTGAATTGTTTTTTTTTGTCCCAAGTGATTGAATAATGACTAAAAAAAAAAAAAAAATTACAAAAAGTTGTCACTAAATTATATATTGCTCACACATGCCATGGTTATATGTGGAATTACACCCCAAAATACATTTTTCTGCTTCTCCTGAGTACGGGGATACCACATGTGTGGGACTTTTTGGGAGCCTAGCCGCGTACGGGACCCCGGAAACCAAGCACCGCCTTCAGGATTTCTAAGGGCGCAAATTTTTGATTTCACTCCACACTACCTATCACAGTTTCGAAGGCCATAAAATGCCAAAATCGCACAAAACCCCCCCAAATGACCCCATTTTGGAATATAGACACCCCAAGCTATTTGCTGAGAGGCATGGCGAGTATTTTACAGCTCTAATTTGTTTTTGAAAATGAAGAAAGAAAATATATATATATATATTTTTTTTTTTTCAATTTTCAAAACTTTGTGACAAAAAGCGAGATCTGCAAAATACTCACAATACCTCTCAGCAAATAGCTTGGGATGTCTACTTTCCAAAATGGGGTCATTTGGGGGGGGGGGGGTTTGTGCTATCTGGGCATTCCATGGCCTCCGAAACTGTGATAGGCAGTGAGAAGTGCCCTTAGAAAGCCTGAAGGCGGTGCTTGGATTTTGGGGTCCCGTACGTGGCTAGGCTCCCAAAAAGTCTCACACATGTGGTATCCCCGTACTCAGGAGAAGCAACAGAATGTATTTTGGGGTGTAATTCCACATATGCCCATGGCATGTTTGAGCAATATATCATTTAGTGACAACTTTGTGCAAAAAAAAAAAAAAATTGTCGTTTTTTCCGCAACTTGTGTCAACATAAAATATTCCATGGACTCGACATGCCTCTCAGTATATAGCTTGGGGTGTCTACTTTCCAAAATGGGGTAATTTGGGGGGGTTTTGAACTGTTCTGGCATTTTATACACAACATTAGGAAGCTTACATCCACTCTTCTAACCACTTGAAGACAAAGCCCTTTTTGACACTTTGTTTACATGAAAACTTTTTTTTTTGCAAGAAAATTATGTTGAACCCCCAAACATTATATATATTTTTAAAGCAAAGGCCCTACAGATTAAAACGGTGGGTGTTGCATTTTTTTTTCTACACAGTATTTGCGCAGCGATTTTTCAAACGCATTTTTTGGGTTAAAAAATACACTTTTTTTAATTTTAATGCACTAAAACACACTATATTGCCCAAATATTTGATGAAATAAAAAAGATGATCTTAGGCCGAGTACATAGATACCAAACACGACATGCTTTAAAATTTCACACAAACGCGCATTGGCGACAAACTACATACATTTTTAAAAGCCTTTACAGGTTACCCCAGTAGATTTACAGAGGAGGTCTACTGCTAAAATGATTGCCCTCGATCTGACCTTCGCGGTGATACCTCACATGCATGGTGCAATTGCTGTTTACATATGACGCCAGACCGACGCTTGCGTTCGCCATTGGGCAAGAGCAGGGCAGGACAGGGGTGCTTCTTTTTTTTTTCTTTTTTTTTTATTATTAATTTTGCGTTTTTATTTTATTTTTAAATTGTCCCTTCCAAGTATTTTTTTTTAATCATTTTTATTGTTATCTCAGGGAATGTAAATATCCCCTATGATAGCAATAGGTAGTGACAGGTACTCTTTTTTTGAAAAAACTGGGGTCTTCTAGACCCGAGATTTTTCCTCTGCCCTCAAAGCATCTGACCACACCAAGATCGGTGTGATAAAATGCTTTCCCAATTTCCCTTTTTATATCCGGGGGGGGCATTCCCTCCCACTGCTTGTAAAAGCAGTCCAGAGGCTAATTAGCCGCTAGGATTGCTTTTACATGAAAGCCGGCCGCAGGCTGAAAAGAATGATACCAAGATGATACCCAAACCCGCAGGCATCATTCTGGTATAAACATTCAAAGTCCAGCAACATACCAGTACGTTGCTGGTCCTTGTTGGACATGTATTGTAATCTTTTTTTTTCATGCAGCCAGTTGGCTGAACGAAAAAAGAGATTGATCGGTGGGTATGCCCACCATTAGAATACCGCCCTTCATCCACCCACTTCCAATGATGGGCATACACGTACCATTTATATATGCCAAAGCATGGGGGCATCCTCCCGCAAAAAAGTTATGCCGCACACACATGGTCGGACTTTTCCACGGGCAAGCCTCCGTCGGAATTTCGACCGTATGTACGCGGCATTAGGAGCAAAATCGCTCCTCCGCCCCTGCTGCCCCAATGCTTCGGCAAATTTGCTTTTTTTTTTAACTGTGGTGGTGAAATCACCTCCTACAGCACTGGAGTCGCAGGGATCAGGCCTGTCTCTGCGAACGCTGCAGTTATGTGTGTTGTGTTTTGCAAGTGACAGTGATCGATCGATACTGCACTTGGGTGGCCTGGGCTGGACGGAGGGGCAAAACGCAGGTGCCAGCAGGTATCTGGGCTGATCCCGCTAACACTGCGTTTTTGGGAACCCTAAACTGCTGGGGATGCTAGTATAGATCTGCTCAGATCAGATATTGATCTGTTCAGATACTATACCACTAAGGGGGGTGTATGCTTCACGCGTGGGTGTTAGCGTTACTGGCACTAACCTGACGCTGCCTGGGGTGTGACGCAGACCCTCTCTGACGCTAAAACCTAACTGATATCACCCGCCGGGCGATCAGGGGGTTAAACCTTTATTGGGTTATATACACGGCGGGTGCCCTGACACTATAAAAAGCAAACTAACTAACCAGCGTCACCCGTAACACTTATATGGTGATCACTGGTGAAAGGGTTAACTAGGGGCAATCAGGGGGTTAAAACCTTTATTAGATAATATATGGGGGTACCTGACGCTATAAAAACCTGCGGCGAACCTAAAAAAAATTACCAGCTACCGATCTGCATCACCAACACTAAGACAGCGTTTAGAAAAACGATCGCTTAGTGACAGTGGTGATGGGGGTGAAAGGGTTACCTGGGGGGCGATCAAGGGGGTTAAACCTTTATTAGATAATATATTGGGGTACCCGACGCTATAAAAACATGCGGCGAACCTAAAAAAAATTACTGGCTACCGATCTGCATCACCGACACTAAGACAGCGTTTAGAAAAACGATCGCTTAGCGACAGTGGTGATAGGGGGTGAAAGGGTTACCTGGGGGGCGATCAAGGGGGTTAAACCTTTATTAGATAATATATTGGGGTACCTGACGCTATAAAAACCTGCGGCGAACCTAAAAAAAATTACCAGCTACCGATCTGCATCACCGACACTAAGACAGCGTTTAGAAAAACGATCGCTTAGCGACAGTGGTGATAGGGGTGAAAGGGTTACCTGGGGGGCGATCAAGGGGGTTAAACCTTTATTAAATAATATATTGGGGTACCTGACGCTATAAAAACCTGCGGCGAACCTAAAAAAAATTACCAGCTACCGATCTGCATCACCGACACTAAGACAGCGTTTAGAAAAACGATCGCTTAGTGACAGTGGTGATGGGGGTGAAAGGGTTACCTGGGGGGGCGATCAAGGGGGTTAAACCTTTATTAGATAATATATTGGGGTACCTGACGCTATAAAAACATGCGGCGAACCTAAAAAAAATTACTGGCTACCGATCTGCATCACCGACACTAAGACAGCGTTTAGAAAAACAATTGCTTAGCGACAGTGGTGATAGGGGTGAAAGGGTTACCTGGGGGGCGATCAAGGGGGTTAAACCTTTATTAAATAATATATTGGGGTACCTGACGCTATAAAAACCTGCGGCGAACCTAAAAAAAATTACCGGCTACCGATCTGCATCACAGACACTAAGACAGCGTTTAGAAAAACGATCGCTTAGTGACAGTGGTGATATGGGGTGAAAGGGTTACCTGGGGGGCGATCAAGGGGGTTAAACCTTTATTAGATAATATATTGGGGTACCTGACGCGATAAAAACATGCGGCGAACCTAAAAAAAATTACTGGGTGCCGATCGGCATCACTGACGCTAAGACAGCGATCAGAAAAATGATCGCTTAGTGACAGTGGTGATAGGGGGTGAAAGGGTTATCTGGGGGGTGATCAGGGGGTTAAACCTTTATTAGGGGGGGTTAGGGGGCTACACTGGACCTAAGACTAAACTTTGGTGACACTTTTACAGTCACAAATGTCACTGATTGCAGTGATCACTAAATAAATGGTCACTGCAATCAGTGACACGGTGATCTGGGGGGTGATCTGGGGTGTCTGGGGGGGCGATTTATGTCCCTATGTGTCCTGGTGTCAGTGTAGTGTTGTGTGCACTGACCTGATGTCTTCTCTTGTACGGCGCTCGGTATATGTGAGCGCCGCACCAGAGATGACATCACTTCCTCCTGCTCCCTCTGTCTGACACAGACAGAGGGGGCATTTCCATTAGCCGGGAGCGATCGCGAGGGGGTGGCCAGAAACGAATAGCTGCCCCCTCATCCCGGAACGCTCCCGGACACTTAGCCACCGCTCACTGTACAGAAGGGGGGTCCGATTGGACCCCCCAACTGTACAAAGGCAATCACGTACACTGTACGTGATTGTGCCTGTCGGTGCCATTCTGCCGACGTATATATACAGTGAGCGGTCGTTAAGTGGTTAAACTGGTTTGGATACTAAATGTTTGTGTTTTGTTTGCAGATCCTTCAAAGTGAAAACAACAATGGGCAAATTTTGCAGAGCAGGGGTTAGGTTTTCACATGGTACCATGAGCTCATTAATTAGTAATTGTTTGCAAACAATGAAAAAATAAAATAAACAATAATCAGACATTAATGGAGTAAAGAGTTACAAATGAAGTTACAAATGTTGGGATGAAGTACAGATGTTGTTTTTTTTGTTTTCCCAGATCGAAATGAGCGCTTACGCCTCCTCATGAGAAAAGTCCATGGATGTCTTTAATTAAAGTTGAGTGTTTGTCGTTGTTTCATGATGGTTGTCTTGCCATGTTGTTGATGGCCAGATTTTTAATGTTTTAATTTAATTGATTTTCATTTTTTCAAAGAAAAATAAATGTTTTGTTTTTTTACATTTTTTTAAGTTTTAATTTTTTCTCATTCATTTTCTTTCATTTTATCTTTGTAATTTTTTTTTAGGATTTTTTTTTATTATTAATTATTTTTCATTTTGGAATTTTTTTTATTATTTTTTTCTTTTCCATTTTTTTTTTAAATTATTTTCATTGTTTTTTAATATTGTTTCATCTATTTTATTTTTGGTTTTGTTCAGGTGGAAAAATTGTTAGGTTTAATCCACCTGAATGTCCTCAATTAGCAGCTGACTACATTTTGTCTAGGACAAGAGCTGGTAGGAAGCCATTTTGGCTACGAAAGTTTTTTTTTTCCCTCTTCGTTTGTTTTTCTTTTCATTCAGGTGGAAAATGGGATTTATCCACCTGAAAGGCGGAGTAGTGCATAGATCAGAAAGTACAGATAATGCATGGTCTTTTTGAATGCTTAAAATTTTGAATTTTTGAGAAGCAACGTTCACCTTTTATTTTACATTTTTTTATTTTAGATTTTTTCTCATACCATGGGGATCCATTTAGAGTGGGTTCATCCGAAAGGAAGCATGGTTGTTTTGGCAATTTGTTCAGAAGTCAGGAATACTAAATTCCTGTGTTAGTAGATATTATGGATAAGAATTTGATTCTGCTCTTGTTCTTAAATTCCAGAATCTTGGTGGAGCGAGATTGGAGAGGATTCTGGAACAGAGATGAAAGATGTTCATCTGGTTGGCAGTTCGTCTGTGCCATACCAAACCGTAAATTTGTTCTTATAAACGTTCAGGAGAGAAAAGATTCAGACTAATACTTGAAATATAAGGTTTCTTTTTCTTATGGACAATTTTTGCGCTGATACTGAATCTGAAGGACTTTGCCCAACAACAAGACTTGTGAAACATTTTGCCAAAGTCTCTCCTGTCATTTATGAATGCAAACGGACTATGAATACAAATGCAATGGGGGTTGGAGGTTGGGGAAGGAATATAATCTATCCAATCCTTCAGAACAAGAGATGTAATATATGTTTTTTTTATCTTTTTTATTATGGGACGAGGAATTGAAAGAAGGAAATGTTTTAATGTGTGACATGTATTGACGTAACTGAATTAATATGGTGCAGGTACCTAGGAGGTTGACAATTAAAGGTGTCTATTGGCCAGACTAGAGGGTACCAGGTGGCAGATCAATGAAAAATTCCTCGTAGGGGTGGTGTCTCAATCTTAGCAGTCCTATAGAGAAGCTCTCGGTTAGTGGACATGTGGGACACCAGAACTGGACATGTGGGAGATACACCTAATTGATGTCTCACCTGAGAGGTTTAAAACCCTGCACAGGTAATGCCAGTGACTACACACAGGAGCATGCTCTGATGAACAAAGGGAATAAACACTGGCTACCAGGGTACAGTATACCTTCACCACATGGCGCTTCAGCATCTCATAGTGGTTGATAAAAACCTGTTACCCTATATGTGCTGAATATACTCTGAATCAAGTGCAGTCAGTATATCAGTGGCTTGCTCCCAGAGATATGAGGAACGCTTATTTCTGAGTAGTAACCCGAAAGAGGAGGGATGTATTCAGCACTATATTGGGGGAATAGGAGCTGGGATGGGTGGTGTTAGTGGAGTGGACATCGATCTCCTAGGGGACAAACTCTCATCCATAGCTTCAGACAGCAGGCGGGGCTTTGTCACTCAGAGATCGGTGCCCCCCTTTTGATAACATTCAACAAAGTCACATAAATATCCAGTGTAAAGTGGCTCAAGATTTTGTCAACCATGGTGAGAGTTGGTAGAGAGTGTGAGAGGGTATGGGACAGATATATGAATTTCGCGTCTGAAACGTGGAAAACTTTTGCGTCTGAACCCATTTTTTGCTTCTTATTTATCAAAGCGGCACCACAGTTGTCCCAGGCAACCTCTGTCTCCAACACACAGAGCTCCCTGGAGGTTTCCAAGGACACCTCTGCAGCCTTATATACTGTTGCCAAGGCATATCCTGCTTAGCGACCACCCCTACCTCATTAAGCATCACATTACCATAAGTCAGGGCTTGACAAATTTGCTTGGAATCTAGGAGCCAGCTAAAAAAGTTAGGAGCCAGGTTTTTTTTTTTTTTTTTAACGACCAATGCGTGCAGAAGCGAACGCATACGTGAGTAGCGCCCGCATATGAAAGCAGTGATTAAACCACACATGAGGTATCGCCGCGATCGGTAGCGCGAGAGCAATAATTCTAGCCCTAGACATCCTCTGTAACTCAAAACATGCAACCTGTAGAATTTTTTAAATGTCGCCTATGGAGATTTTAAAGGGTAAAAGTTTGTCGCCATTCCATGAGCGGACGCAATTTTGAAGCGTGACATTTTGGGTATCAAATTTACTCAGCGTAACAATATCTTTCACAATATAAAAAAAAAATTCGGCTAACTTTACTGTTGTCTTATTTTTTAATTTAAAAAAGTGTATTTTTTTCCCTCAAAAAAGTGCGCTTGTAAGACCGCTGCGCAAATACGGTGTGACAGAAAGTATTGCAACGACCGCCATTTTATTCTCTAGGGTGTTAGAATAAAAAATATATATAATGTTTGGGGGTTAACTTCTAAGTAAAGGGAAGGAGATGGGCTGGCAGTGAAACAGGCAAGCATTGCTGGTTGTCTTACCAACGGTCACCACAAGATGGCGCCAGATTACAGAATGAAGCCGCGGCCCGACGAGATGACATGATCGCGGGGGGGGGGGGGGGGCGCGCACGAAGATACAGGTAACCTCAGCTGTGCTGCCCTAGGTGCCAGGTCGCTAATTCTAGTCGCATTTGCGACCTGGCGCCCGGGGATTGTCGAGCCCTGCCATAAGTACATGTAGCATCAGCAATATTTTCATCATCAGCATTCATAACCATAGCAGTTTTACAAGCTCTATCAAATTGACTTGTGTCATAACGCATGGCACCCTGCGTGCCACTCAGCACACCACCCTTTCTCTCCAAAGGAATTATTTTTCCCACTAGGGCGTCTTCACAGTTGTCATGGGAAACCACTTGCCTCACCACAGCAGGCTCCTTGGTGGTTCCCTTGGCAACTCTGCAGCACCTGTCACTATCACTAGGGAACCAGGCACACCCACTGATTTGGTCACCCCTAGCACATCTCTCCCAGCACTCTGCTGGACTACCTTAGGTGCACACAGAGTCCACATGTCCTTTTCAGTTCTTGACTTTGCTGCAAGCTG
Source organism: Rana muscosa (assembly GCA_029206835.1). Taxonomy (NCBI): domain Eukaryota; kingdom Metazoa; phylum Chordata; class Amphibia; order Anura; family Ranidae; genus Rana; species Rana muscosa. The sequence continues at coordinate 360,496,451 of CM055122.1, forward strand.
GGTTTTAACCTGTGTCTCCCCATTGCTCTGGGTAGCACACTGCAGCAAGTCCGTTTTTACACCTTCTGTGGATCTCCTCGCCAAACATAATGCCACTTCACTTGGATCAGTCTCACAAATTGCCACAGTCTTACCATATCCTGCAGGTGGTGTAATAGCCTTCACTTGAGTGCGTTGTCTCACAGGTGTGGTGTCTCCACAGGCTGACTCCCCCATGTGGCCATGGAGCAACACTGCAGCCTTTCCACCATCGCCTGGAGGCAAAACAAATTTTCTGTTGTCAGGGGCAACAGCAGACCTACACACCTGGCCATACCCCTTGCAGGATGCTGGATACGATACCCTCTTCTCTGGGCTTGCAGGCAAAGCATTAAGCCCAACAACACAATCAGCAGCTGTATTCCACAAGCTTGGACAAGAAAAGATCCCGTGGCCCAGCTGACCACATTCCAGGCATGGCACTTGGCGAATTTCTCCTGTTGCTAAGGGAGACGGCACTCTCCCAACATGCAGACTTTTACTGGTATCTCTATGAGGATGGTGGTATACCTCCTCTCTGTAGCTCCTCCTTTCTGAAAACATACTTTCTCCGGTTGCTATGGGAGACAACATTCTCCCTGCTGATCTTTTCCAGCGCTCTCTAGATTGGATTGCTCCTAGGAAATTGTCGTAGTCATCTCGGTTACTATACATCCCCCAGTACACCTCCTGGTACTCCTCCATCAGAAAAGGTTGCACCAACTCAACCCAGTGATTTCTGGGCCATCTTCTGTAGGAAGCAATCATCGCAAACTCATCCAAAAAATCCTCAACACATTAAGAAGGCAACATAGGCCGTATGAAGTCAGCTGTACGGATTTCTGCTTTGTTGCCATGGGCAACCATACCCATCTTCTCACTCTTTACACTCAGAGCAGGCTTCTCATACCTTTGCTTTGGTGAAGCCTGGGACAAAGGGCATTTAGAAACGTCATACCCCCACTCACTGCACCGCAAACAGCGCACTTGGTTCTTAACCCTTTGCACATTATTAGCTGGCCATCTTGCATCAACATTGTCAGGGGCAACAACATGTCCTTCCCCTTTAACTTGGTTCAGTGCGGCCAAGTGTCGCCTGCACCAATCTACTGCAGACTCAGACTTTGGTGAACTCTCCATACTTGCAGTCACCTGTGCACTCCTTTCACCAGTGTTGCTAGGGACAACACCATCTCTGCCTCTCATCTCAGCAAACATGGCTTCCTTTTTGCATTTTGACCGCCCCATCTCTGCAGTCAGGCCAACAACGTTTTTTAACACAGGAAAATTTTGAAGTACTGTCTCCAAGACTTGCAAACAGCACACTTCCACAGGCACATCACCTGTATACAACACAGTCCATTAATTGAACTCATGTGCAATGCAGTTTCGCCTGGCTGTCCCACACAGCTAACAGCAGTTCACCACAGAAAACTAACTTTTCATTCAGATTTTGCTGTTCATCACAGTATTGCTGCAAAACACAGTTTCTTTTTACGCACTGTTTTGGTGTGCGAGGATCTGGAACTCTTCCAAAACTGCCCGAAGCAAAACCTCCACCATATGTAAGATTGGGGGTTATTAGCTCTCGTAGTAGATGCGTTTTGCCAGTGATTCCAGCCAGTCAGGAACTCTAAGGGAAAGGTAGCCCACTTTTATTTAAAAGCACCAAAGTTCACAAAATACATCAGTTGCCCTCGCAGGGGGGTTCCACCATTACTGTGTCTTGCATACTCAACAGTTTACCTCCTGGCTTCCCCTATTGCTATCCGGGCTGTTTCTGGCCTTAAGCCTAGGCCTTAGGTCTGCTCCTCAGACCCAAAGAGTTTCCAAGAGGTACGCTCACTCCTCGTCAGCACCTTTGTTGCTGCATCACTAATGAAGTCTGCCTCCTGCAGACATGCCTATTCTGGCTGCACCCATGCAGCGTAGATAGCCTCTGACTTCCACTCAGAGGGATGGGAGTCCACCTGACTCCCAGGGACAGACTTCCTGTCTGTTGGGTGGGACCCTGATCCATAGTCATGTCAGAACTAAATAGCCCAACACACAGCTGTTCAATCAGCATGTCTTTCTTTAACAAATCTGGCGTAAACCAACACCCTTTAAGGATGCACAGGGTCTCCCCATCACAATATATAGAGATAGAGATATACATCTCTATCTATCTAGATCGATAGATATCCATATCTATATAGATATATATATATATATATAAAATTAATATTAAAATTCTGAACTTGTCTCAAACCAACAAGTCAACATAAATATGGAAACACAAGCTAGTACAGTGGAACCTCGGTTTAAGAGAAACGCGGTTAACAAGCGTTTTGATTTACAAGCAACTTTTTTTATTTTTTTAATTCTGACACGGTTTGCGAGTGTTGTCTCGCAAGGGAGCCGAATTCAAGCTAATAGGGCCTGCAGTACCGCATTTGGCCTGAGGTGCAGGCGCCGGAGCCGAGTAGAGCCGAACAGCGACGATCGGCGCCATTAGGCAATGATTGAAAATACGCGGAAAAACTCAGTTTCCGAGCCTTCCCGAGGTCAGCCAACGTGTCCTCGGGCCTTTCCGGCCGTTTCCGAGGCTCTCCGGCGCCCCCCACCTCTGGCCACATGCAGTATTGCAATGCATTGAAATCAATGCGGAACAAATTATTTTCGATTCCATTGACTTCAATGGGGAAACTCACTTTGATATGCGAGTACTTTGGATTACGAGCATTCTCCTGGAACGGATTATGCTCGTAATCCGAGGTTCAACTGTGTCTCAAAAACACATGTCTGTGTGTCCACCATGGCATGCCGCACATGATGTGAACTTTTACCATATTGGCAGCCTAAATGGACACGCAAAGACGTGTATGTTTATGATCTTTCTAATATCAAGAAAGGCACACGCATCTGCTGAAAATTAACAAAACGAAAGGGTGGAATATATGCGTAATAAATGGACAAGTAGAAGGCCAGAGCGCCGATGATTGAATATCTATGTGAATAAATATAGACATAATATAACATCCAAATAGAGGCATGGAAAGATACAGCCATAAATCAATTCGCAGATTCCTAAACAGAAACGCCAAAGAGACCAAAGTCTTGGAGGCGGTAAATCCACGGGGGACATGTCAGAACACATGTGTACCCCACAGACCCCCACACCAGGTGCTGCATCCATAGGAGAAAAATTAACTACTATATATATATACAGTGCCTTGCGAAAGTATTCGGCCCCCTTGAACTTTTCATCCTTTTGCCACATTTCAGGCTTCAAACATAAAGATATAAAATTTTAATTTTTTGTGAAGAATCGCCAACAAGTGGGACACAATTGTGAAGTGGAACGAAATCTATTGGATATTTTAAACTTTTTTAGCAAATAAAAAACTGAAAAGTGGTGTGTGCAAAATTATTCGGCCCCTTTACTTTCAGTGCAGCAAACTCACTCCAGAAGTTCAGCGAGGATCTCTTAATGATCCAATGTTGTCCTAAATGACTGATGGTGATAAATAGAATCCACCTGTGTGTAATCAAGTCTCTGTATAAATGCACCTGCTCTGTGATAGTCTCAGGGTTCTGTTGAAAGCGCAGAGAGCATCATGAAGACCAAGGAACACACCAGGCAGGTCCGTAATACTGTTGTGGAGAAGTTTAAAGCCGGATTTGGATACAAAAAGATTTCCCAAGCTTTAAACATCCCAAGGAGCACTGTGCAAGCGATCATTTTGAAATGGAAGGAGTATCAGACCACTGCAAATCTACCAAGACCTGGCTGTCCCTCTAAACTTTCAGCTCAGACAAGGAGAAGACTGATCAGAGATGCAGCCAAGAGGCCCATGATCACTCTGGATGAACTGCAGAGAACTACAGCTGAGGTGGGAGAGTCTGTCCACAGGACAACAATCAGTTGTACACTGCACAAATCTGGCCTTTATGGAAGAGTGGCAAGAAGAAAGCCATTTCTCAAAGATATCCATAAAAAGTCTCGTCTAAAGTTTGCCACAAGCCACCTGGGAGACACACCAAACATGTGGAAGAAGGTGCTTTGGTCCGATGAAACCAAAATCGAACTTTTTGGCCACAATGCAAAACGATATGTTTGGCGTAAAAGCAACACAGCTCATCACCCTCAACACACCATCCCCTCTGTCAAACATGGTGGTGGCAGCATCATGGTTTGGGCCTGCTTTTCTTCGGCAGGGACAGGGAAGATGGTTAAAATTGAGGGGAAGGTGGATGCAGCCAAATACAGGACCATTCTGGATGAAAACCTGTTGGAGTCTGCAAAAGACCTGAGACTGGGACGGAGATTTATCTTCCAACAAGACAATGATCCCAAACATACAGCAAAATCTACAAAGGAATGGTTCACAAATAAACGTATCCAGGTGTTAGAATGGCCAAGTCAAAGTCCAGACCTGAATCCAATCGAGAATCTGTGGAAAGAGCTGAAAACTGCTGTTCACAAACGCTCTTCATCCAACCTCACTGAGCTCGAGCTGTTTTGCAAGGAAGAATGGGCAAGAATTTCAGTCTCTCGATGTGCAAAACTGATAGAGACATACCCCAAGCGACTTGCAGCTGTAATCGCAGCAAAAGGTGGCTCTACAAAGTATTAACGCAAGGGGGCCGAATAATTTTGCACGCCCCACTTTTCATTTTTTTCTTAGTTAAAAAAGTTTCAAAAATCCAATAGATTTTGTTCCACTTCACAATTGTGTCCCACTTGTTGGTGATTCTTCACAAAAAATTAAAATTTTATATCTTTATGTTTGAAGCCTGAAATGTGGCAAAAGGATGAAAAGTTCAAAAGGGGGCCGAAGACTTTCGCAAGGCACTGTGTATATATATATATATATATATATAGTTGCAATAAAAAGTATGTGAACCCTTTTGGGATGATATGGATTTCTGCACAAATTGGTCATAAAATGTGATCTGATCTTCATCTAAGTCACAACAATAGACAATCACAGTCTGCTTAAACTAATAACACACAAATAATTAAATGTTACCATGTTTTTATTGAACACACCATGTAAACATTCACAATGCAGGTTGAAAAAGTATGTGAACCCTTGGATTTAATACCGTATATACTCGAGTATAAGCCGAGGTACCTACTTTTATCACAAAAACCTGGGAAAATTACTGACTCGAGTTTAAGCCGAGGGTCAACAATGCCCACCTATTGCAACTTCACTAAGCCCATTGCCACCTTACTGTTCCCATCCTCACTGTGCCCATCCTCACTGTTTCCCTAGAATAAAAATTAAACATTGTAAATTGTACCTGAAGGCTGCGGCGTCCATCCTTTAAAACTTGCGGTCTCTTCCTGGTCTCTTCCGTGATAGGCGGAACTTTGTGTGATGAGAATCACCTATCACGAACGTTCTCTCATCTTCACCCATCCCAGCAGACACTGTGTTCAGTTTCCGCCAATCACGGACGTCTGCTGGGAAACTGAGGATGAGAGAACGTTCGTGATAGGCGATTCTCATCACACACAGTTCCGCCCATCACGGAAGAGACCAGGAAGAGACCGCGAGTTTTAAACGATGGACACCGCAGCCTTCAGGTACAATTTACAATGTTAAATTTCACTGACTCGAGTAGAAGCCGAGGGGGGGGGGGGGGACTTTCAGACCAAAAAAAAAGGGCTGAAAATCTCGGCTTATACTCGAGTATATACGGTAACTGGTTGAACCTCCTTTGGCAGCAATAACTTCAACCAAACGTTTCCTGTAGTTGCAGATCAGACGTGCACAACGGTCAGGAGTAATGCTTGACCATTCCTCTTTACAGAACTCTTTCAGTTCAGCAATATTCTTGGGATGTCTGGTGTGAATCGCTTTCTTGAGGTCATGCCACAGCATATCAATCGGGTTGAGGTCAGGACTCTGACTGGGCCACTCCAGAAGGCGTATTTTCTTCTGTTTAAGCCATTCTATTGTTGATTTACTTTTATGCTTTGGGTCATTGTCCTGTTGCAACACCCATCTTCTGTTGAGCTTCAGCTGGTGGACAGATGGCCTTAAGTTCTCCTGCAAAATGTCTTGATAAACTTGGGAATTAATTTTTCCTTCGATGATAGCAATCCGTCCAGGCCCTGACGCAGCAAAGCATGATGCCCCCAACACCATACTTTACAGTTGGGATAATGTTTTGATGTTGGTGTGCTGTGCCTCTTTTTCTCCACACATAGTGTTGTGTGTTTCTTCCAAACAACTTAACTTTGGTTTCATCTGTCCACAGAATATTTTGCCAGTACTGCTGTGGAACATCCAGGTGCTCTTGTGCAAACTGTAAATGTGCAGCAATGGTTTTTTTGTACAGCAGTGGCTTCCTCTGTGGTATCCTCCCATGAAATCCATTCTTTTTTAGTGTTTTACATATCGTAGATTCGCTAACAGGGATGTTAGCATATGCCAGAGACTTTTGTAAGTCTTTAGCTGACACTCTAGGATTCTTCTCCACCTCATTGAGCAGTCTGCACTGTGTTTTTGCAGTCATCTTTACAGGACGCCCACTCCTAGGGAGAGTAGCAGCAGTGCTGAACTTTCTCCATTTATAGACAATTTGTTTTACCGTGGACTGATGAACAGCAAGGCTTTTGGAGATACTTTTATAACCCTTTCCGGCTTTATAAAAGTCAACAATTCTTAATCGTAGATCTTCTGAGAGCTCTTTTGTGCGAGGCATCATTCACATCAGGCAATGCTTCTCGTGAAAAGCAAACCCTGAACTGGTGTGTGTTTTTTAGAGGGCAGGGCAGCTGTAACCAACACCTCCAATCTCATCTCATTGATTGGACTCCAGTTGGCTGACACCTCACTCCAATTAGCTCTTGGAGATCTCATTAGCCTAGGGGTTCACATATTTTTTCCACCTGCACTGTGAATGTTTAACATGGTTAAATAAAAACATGGTAACATTTAATTCTGTGTGTGTTATTAGTTTAAGCAGACTGGGATTGTCTGTTGTTGTGACTTAGATGAAGATCAGATCACATTTTATGACCAATTTGTGCAGAAATCCATATCATTCCAAAGGGTTCACATACTTTTTATTGCAAATTATATATATATATATATATATATATATATATATATATATATAAAGACAGGGGGTTTAAGCAGAGTAATTTATTTTTCGTACATCATGGGACACAGAGCCCTGTTAATTAGTTAATGGGTTATATCTCACCATCAGGTGATTGGACACTGGCACACCCTAATTACAAGTGAAGTTCCCCTCTATATAACCCCTCCCATATGGGGAGTACCTCAGTTTTTTCGCCAGTGTCTAAGGTGTTGGTCACTGTTAAAGAATGTGCTAAGAAGAAGCTCTGCTGAGGATCCCTGCAGGGATTAAAGAGCTACACAATCAGATCCATCCAAGAAGGCCAGAAAAAAAAAAACAAGATGGATGGTACCCGGGCCTCACGAAAGAGCGAGGTTTTGCCTGTAATGTCTCTCTTGTAGGACTGGACTCTGGCATCCATCACTTTGTGGCACGTATTAAAAAAAGCACAAAGGTTTTCTGGCAGAGTGCTCTACAGGTCCAGGGAAGAGGCTCCTGTAAGTAGGAACCCAAAAGCCTGAAGGTTGGCACAACACGGCCCGCTGTAATAGGTGAAGGTTGGATCTGTCTGGTTTTCAGCAGTTTCCTGCGGCGGGGATAAGCTCATCCTTAATGCTCTCCAGGATGGAAGCTCAGTGCAGCCGGTCTGTGGATCAGCTCACCCCTAAAGTTTCAGGCTCTGCCACGAAAGATGTAAGGGGGTCCCACGTAGTTCAAGGGTCCCACCGCATGAGGTCCTCTCTCCCCCATGCGCCATCGTCTCCTATGTGCGCGTGCACGAGGAGAGCGCGCTTTTCTCTGTACTGGAGCAGCGGGGGGAGGCGCGGTTGCGTTATCACGCACAGTGATCTGCAGCGCAGGCGCATGGGGGGTGTGTTTTAAAAACCCCAGACGATAAGAAACCTGTAAAGCGGACAGACACAGCAACTTTATGGGGCACGTAAGAACCTGTGTGGATTGGATTCAGGCATACTAAAGACACCTACTCAGCGTCAGGCTGTGCGCATTAGCAGGTATTTGTGTTTTGTGACTAGGCTCAGCAATTGATGCGCTTGTGTTAGTACCTCTGCTTTTGGGCTCAGGACTATGTCTCCCCGTTAAAAGGGGTTTAGGGGCAGGAAAAAGGGGCACTAAAGTGTCACCATCTGGATCAAGAGGTTCTACGCATGCTTGCATTTTACCAGCCTCCCCAGAGAGACCTGAGGCAGCCGCACAGGATGAGCCTTTGCCCCTGTCAAGCATTGCAGCCTCTCCCAACATGGAGCAGCACCATTGGTTGGTTTAGAAGGAAGGTTAGCTGCTTTAATCGCAGCACCCTCACAGAAGAGCAGAAAGTGGGGTAGGTCCCTTTCCTCTGCTATGGGGTTGATGATTCTGGGGACCAGGACATAGGGCAGTCGGATGAATCAGGGGATGAGGAAAAGATCTCTTCTTCCTCTCAGGCTCTCAGGAAGCAGGTGCAGTACTATACAGAGGTTGTGCGTGATGCGTACAAAACTGCCCTCCACTGAGTCAGCCGTGTCCCCTATTCCCTCCTTGGGGTCTCTAAAAATCCCGCCAAGCTGCATATACCTTCTAGATCCATCCCTTACTGGAAAAGCTCATGTATGCTGCCTAGGAGCACCCAGATAAGCTGTTTTCTCCTCCCAAGAAGTCTCTTCTGTATCCAATGGAGGACAAATTCACCAAGAAAACAGTGTTATTACCTGTTAACTACTTTTTCCAGGAATCTTCCAGGACGGCTTACAGAGAGAGATAGGCTCCTCCCACCTAGAACAGGAAACACATGATCCACATCATAAAAGTTACTCATGCATTAGCCCCTCAGTATTTAACAAATAACCGAAGGCCTCAGAATCATTAAACCTGGATCAGCGTAGCTCTATCCTTATATATGCTTTACATTGCTACTCACCTCATAAAAAGGGAGGGAACTGACGCCGTCCTGGAAGATTCCTGGAAAAAGTAGTTAACAGGTAATAACACTGTTTTTCCAAGTCATCTTCCAGGACGGCTTACAGAGAGGACAATATAGTACTACCTGATCAGGGCGGGACCACAGCCTGCAGCACTTTCCTGCCGAAAGACTGGTCCTGGCTGGCAAGCAGGTCCAGTCTGTAATGCTTCACAAAAGTCTGGAAACTGGACCAGGTTGCGGCCTTGCAGATCTGGAGGGGAGATGCTCCTGCCCTTTCAGCCCAAGAAGTAGAAACCGCTCTTGTGGAGTGAGCATTTATACCTAATGGAGGTGTGCGGGAGACTGCTTTGTATGCCTCCGCAATGGCCGACTTCATCCACCTGGCGATGGTACCTTTGGATGCCTCTTTCCCCTTGTTAGGACCTGCGAATAAAACAAACAAGCTGGTGGAGCGTCGCCACTCCTTGGTGTGCTCTATGTAGGCAATCAGGCATCTCCTGACGTCTATTTTATTAAATCCTGCTTCCTTATCATTCTTTGGATTTCCGCAGAATGATGGTATCACGATTTCTTCTGACCTATGGAAGTTAGACGATACCTTGGGGAGAAAAGCTGGGTCCAGCGAGAGGATAATTTTGTCTTGTAAAATGGTGCAGAAAGGCTCGATCACTTTAAGTGCCTGGATCTCACTGACTCTCCTAGCCGAGACTAGGGCCACCAAAACTACTGTCTTCAGGGTTAACAGTTTTATGGGTAGTTCATCTATAGGTTCAAATGGTGCCCTACCGAGACCCTGTAATACTGTTGATAAGTCCCAGGGAGGGAACCTCCTTGCTTTGGGGACTCATTTCCGGCTGATGGACACAAGAAATCTTTTGATCAGTGGTTCTTCTGACAGTCTTTGATTTAAAAAGTTGGACAGGGCGGCCACCTGAACCTTAAGAGTACTAACTGCAAGGTTTAGATCTGCTCCGGCTTGGAGGAAATCTAGAACCGCCGGGACCATGGCACCTGACACTCTGTTGTTGAGCCTGCGCCAGTCCCCAAATCTCTTCCAAATTTTATTATAAATTGTGTTAGTGGACGGCTTTCGGCTGCTAAGAATGGTATCGATTACCTTGGCCGATAACCCTCTCAGCTCTAACAGCTCCCTTTCAGAAGCCAAGCCGTCAGAGAAAGAGAGCTCAGTTCTGGATGATTCGCTTCTCCCTGGTATAAGAGGTCCGACCTGTAAGGTAGTCTCCAAGGTTCTGCAATGCTGAGTCTTAGAAGACCTGAGAACCAAGACCTCCTCCGCCAAAATGGCACGATCAGGATGACCTTTGTGTTGGACCCTCTTATCTTCCGGATAATCCTCGGAATGCGGGCAAACGGTGGAAATGCGTACACCAGATCTGCCTCCCAAGACTGGGATAGGGCATCTAGGCCCCGACTGAGAAGATCTCTCTGTAGGGAATAGAACTGTTTCACCTGCCTGTTGTGTCTTGTAGCAAAAAGGTCTATCTGTGGGTCTCCCCACTTCTGCACTATTTCTTCGAACGCTGTTCGATTCAAGCACCATTCTGTTGAAGACAGCGTCTCTCTGCTTAGGGCATCTGCCAGAGAATTTAATTCCCCTTTTAGGTGAATGGAAGATAGGGATAATAGGATTTTTATAACAGCTTACCTGTAAAATCCTTTTCTTGGAGTACATCACGGGACACAGAGCGACATAGTCATTACTAATGGGGTTATATAGATACCTTCAGGTGCTGGCACTGGCAACTTCCAAAACCGGAAGTACACCCTCCCCTATATAAGCCCCTCCCATCCGGGAGCACCTCAGTTTTGTAGCAAAGCAATAAGTGTCCCTAAAGAGGGGTGGGAGCTCTGTGTCCCGTGATGTACTCCAAGAAAAGGATTTTACAGGTAAGCTGTTATAAAAATCCTATTTTCTTTCTCGTACATCACGGGACACAGAGCGACAGTCATTACTAATGGGATGTCCTAAAGCAATGCCCAACGAGGGGGGGGATACACCATACATAAGCTGAGCGCTATCAGACATGAGGATCTTTTGCGGCCTGCAACACACTGCGCCCAAAGGCGACATCCTCCTGACTTCTAACGTCCACCTGGTAGAACCTAGTAAACGTGTGTACTGAAGACCATGTTGCGGCCTTACAGATTTGAGCCAGGGAGGCCTGGTGATGCACTGCCCATGAAGTTCCAACTGCTCTCGTGGAGTGCGCCCTAACTTTGAACGGAGGCGGTCTCCTTCTCAAGCCATAGGCTTGCATTATGACCTGTCGAATCCACCTGGCTAAAGTAGATTTTGACGCTGCCTGACCCCTTCTGGGGCCTTCCGGCAGAATAAACAAAGTATCCGTTCTGCGAATCTGAGCAGTGGCTTTTAGATAAGCTTTAACTGCTCTTACTACATCCAAAGAATGCAATAACTTTTCCTCTACCGAAGTAGGTTTGGGGAAAAAAGAAGGAAGAACCACATCTTGGTTCAAATGAAACCTCGATACCACCTTAGGAAGAAAGGCTGGATGAGGGCGTAACACTACTCTATCCTTATGGATAACCAGATATGGCTCCTTACAGGACATAGCTGCTAATTCCGACACTCTTTTAGCCGAACAAATGGCTACTAGAAAAATCAATTTCCTGGTGAGAAGAACCAAAGAAATATGCTGTAATGGTTCAAATGGTTGTTTCTGTAGAACCGACAGAACCAAGTTTAGATCCCATGGACATATGGGAATATTAACCGGAGGACTAATACGCATCACTCCTTGTATAAAGGCTTTGACTAGTGAATGCGAAGCCAAGGGCCTTTGAAAAAATATTGACAAGGCCGAAATCTGACCCTTGATAGTACTCAAGGCAAGCTTCCTATCTACAGCCCATTGTAGGAAGTCCAGAATCCTACCTATTACGTATTTACGTGGATGCCATTTCTTGGCCTCACACCAGGCGATGTACGCCTTCCAGATTCTATAGTAGATCTGCCTGGATACCGGCTTCCTGGCATTGATCATGGTAGATACCACAGAATTAGAGAGCCCTCTCTTTTTTAGAATGTGGGCTTCAATAGCCAGGCCGTCAAACCTAGGGCTGGTAAGGAAGGGTGGTATATCGGTCCTTGCGAAAGCAGGTCCGGACGACGTGGGAGAGTCCAAGGACTCCCCACTGACATTTTACAATCTCCGCGTACCACGCTCTTCGGGGCCACGCTGGAGCCACCAGAATCACTGGTTTCTTTTCTATCCTGATTCTGTGGAGTAATCGAGGTAACCATTGTGGCGGTGTGAATGCATATATCAGCTTGAACTGATCCCAAGGGAACACTAGGGCATCCGAGCCGCAAGCTAGGGGATCCCTTGTCCGAGAGACAAACCTGTCCACCTTTGCGTTGAATCTGGATGCTAGAAGATCTACATCCGATGTTCCCCACTGCTGACATATTGTCCAGAAAACCTCGGGGTGAAGGGACCCTTCCTCTGGGCATAATTGCTGGCGACTTAGAAAGTCCGCCTTCCAATTCTCCACTCCTGGAATGAATACCGCAGATATGGCTGGGACATATCTTTCTGCCCATTTCAGGATGTAATTTACTTCCCTCTGGGCTGCACGACTCCTGGTGCCCCCCTGATGATTGATATATGCCACTGCTGTGGCATTGTCTGATTGAATTCTGACAGGGGACCCTTGGAGTTTGGATGTCCATGCTACTAGGGCATACCGGGCTGCTCGTATCTCTAAGAGATTGATGGGCAGGGCCTTTTCTGCATCCGACCATCTGCCCTGGAGAGACTATTGCTCCAGTACTGCTCCCCAGCCTATAAGGCTGGCATCTGTAGTGACCACCTTCCAAGAAATCGGACTGAAGGATTTCCCTTTTTCCAGATTCTGGGGAACCAACCACCAACGGAGGCTCTTGCGAACGGAAGGGGACAAGGACATTGTAAGTCTAGGGCCTGAACTTTTTTGTTCCAGGCTGACAGTATGGCCCCTTGCAAATTCCTTGAATGGAATTGACCGTAGGGTACTGCTTCGAATGATGCCACCATTTTTCCCAGCAGCCTCATGCACAGGCGTATGGACGGCTGTCTTTTTTGTACCCACTAAGTGGATCAAATCTTTCAAAGACAACACCTTTCCTCGAGGAAAGAATATTTTTCTCTGGCCTGAATCCAACCTTAGCCCCAAGTATTCCAGACTTTTGACTGGTTTTTAGGGCTGACTTGTCTCGGTTGATAATCCAACCGTGAGATTCCAGATACTTGATTGTCTTGTGAACGACCACGTCTAGTTTTTTCACTGAGTGGTCTATCAGCAACAAGTCATCTAGATATGCCATTATCATTACACCTTGTGTTCTTAGATTGGCCAATAAAGGGCCAGAATTTTTGTAAACACTCGTGGTGCTGTGGCCAAACCGAAGGGTAAGGCTCTGAACTGAAAATGGCGCCCTTCTACTGCAAAGCGTAGAAATTTTTGGTGGACTGGAAAGATGGGAATGTGCAAATAAGCATCTTTGATGTTGATCGCGGCTAACCAATCCTCCCCTTGTAGGGCAGTGGCCACCGATCGGATCGACTCCATCGGAAAGTCCTGATATACAGGAATTTGTATAGCCCTTTTAGAATTAATATGGGCCTCCCGTCCGCGTTTGCTTCGGGACTGTAAAGAGGTTTGAGTAAAACCCAAACCCTCATTCTTCCAGGGGAACCTCCATAATTACTTCTTGGAGCAATAGTTGTTCTAGTGCCAACAGGAGGGACTCTCTCTTCCGGGGATCCCTTGGCACGTTTGACCTCAAAAATGGGAAGGAGGAGAGTCTTTTAACTCCAAACTGTATCCCAAACATACTGTGGAGAGCACCTATCTGTCTTGATCGTGTCCCGCCAGGTCTCTTGCGAACAACTGGAGTCCTCCCCCCACCCGACTGAGTGGGGGCAACCCTTCAATGAATTTAACTTTGGGGGAGGTTTTGTACCTCCCCTGACCCAGGGTTTCTCATTACCCTGCTATTGTCCCTGTTTTTTACCCCCGGGAATTGACCGAGGAAGCCGTCGGAACTGTTACACAGCCGATGCCCCAGGGACTGGAGAAGCAGGCCTCTTAAAGAGGGACCTCTAACTCTGTTTTTAACCGGCAAGAGCGTATTTTTACCGCTGGAAATTTTCTGGATATATTTGTCCAGGTTTTCCCTGAATAAGCGTTCACCATGAAATGGGACGCTAACCAGCCATTCTTTACAGGGAGCTTCAGCAGACCAGTTTTTGAGCCATAGAAGCCTACGTATATGTACTATAGGATAGCGTAAGGCGGGAGGCCTGATGGACTGAATCCTTTATGGCGTCAACCGCAAAGCCTAAGGCTCTAGGTAGATCAGCTAGGGCAAGGCCTGCTGATCTGTCAAGTCCCTCAAGACCTGTTTCAACTGATCCTTCACTGCTTAGCAGACCTCACTGCTGGTTGTGTCACCAAGCTTGCTGTAGAAAGAAGCAGACTTTCATAAGGACTCCAATCTTTTATCTATTGGGTTCTTGAACATTTGGACATTATCCATTGGACATGTCAGTGATTTATACATACAAGAGATGGCTGTGTCCACTGTAGGGACCTTCCATTTTTTGATGAACTTATCCTCCATGGGATAGACCACCGGAAATCTCTTGGGGGAATAAATATTTTCTCAGGACGTTCCCAATCCTGGTAAATGAGCCCTTTCAGTAAAGGGTGAAGTGGAAAAGAACAGACAGTCTGGGGGCTTCTAGCGACCCCAACGAGGATACAGTAGTGGTTGATGGTTCCGCAAGGTGCATTTTTAAATGCTGATCGGACCATGTTAGTCAGAGACTGAACCCATAATCTTTCAGCTTGAGATGCTGAGAAAAAGGTTCCCCCACTGTTGATTCCTCTATAACAGAATCAACCTTATCCTGATCCCCTTCAGGCAGGTCGATCCCTGTATGGGACTGTTGCTCTGCTAACAGGCACTCTGAAGGAGGAGACGGAGATCGGGCGTGCTTTCCCTGACAGGGAGGCAGCGATCAATGTTGACAATCTCTCTCTAATCCTCCCAGAGCTGAGGAAAAAACCTCCTCTGTTACATACACAGGAGCAGGTGAACTGAGGACAGCCACAGTACCAAGTACCCCTGCGGGGTCTCTACGGTCACTTACCTCTGAACTTCAGGGGAGACTGGTGCAGCAGAAGCATGCCCAAGATCCTCAGAGCCCGATGAGACCCCCTTCGCTTCCTGGAAGATTCAGTTCCGGAGCTTCTGGACGGCATATTCCTAAGCCTAAAGCTGAGGTATTCCAGCCGTAATACACCACTTTTACTGAGAATAGTCTAGCACAATTGCTGCTATATCACAGTTGGTGTCTACTAAAGTGCCTTTCTAGGGGATGCCTGCATCAACCGCCTCTGTGTGCCTTTATACTGTTGCTAGCTCTGTCTGTGCACTTCAATAGCCAGCTATAATGTGCTTTAAAACACGCTGGACGCCCGCACATGCGCAGTAGCGCCGCGGCGCACACCTGAGCGTCATCCACCCGCTCCGCCCCTTTTTCCAGATCGCCTCTATATATAGAGGCGCGTGCACGCGCGCGCGGGCACGTGCGCCTTCGGCGCCTTTTTTGAAAACAATAAGGAGCTAGATGGGAGCCAGGGTCCCTTTGCCGCAGAGCCCGGGGATGGATGAGCGCAGCAACAGGGCAGAGGAGAAAGCTTCCCAGCAGAGAACATACCAACTGCCTGGATTTGATTCTGGAAGAAAAAAATCCACATTACAAGAAAAAGAACCATAGCGGCCTCTTGTGTCTAACACAGGTACCGCGGTCTTACATTTTTTTTTTTTTTTTTCCTTGCCTACTATTAATTTTTTTTACATTTTCTCAGTAGTAACAGGCATACACAGAATATTAGCGGGAATACCTTAGGTAACAGGCAGAAAGACAAAATAGGCTTGGGGGTCCCTCAATAGAACCAAGTTCCCGAGGGCCCCCACTTACCTTTTCCTCGCCGCAGGACTCTGTTTGGTCCACAGAAGCCCAAACTTCACCTATCACGGCAGGCATTGTAATCAAACCTTCAGGGACCGGGTTCCCAAGGATTCCACTCCCCTGGACCTGTATAGCACCCTGCACAGAAAACATCTTGGTCGTGGGTATGACCAGAGCTCTGGATCCCAGGGTCCAGCCCTCCTAAGAGAGGCATTACAGGCAAAACCTTGCTCTTCTCTGCAAGGCCCGGGTACCGACCGTTTAGCTATGAAGCTTTTTTGGTCGGATCCGGAATAGCTTACTGAGGCCCAAAAGAACCTGTACGCAAGCTCAGTGAAAAACACATGTTACTTCTTGGCCAACACCTTAGACACTGGCAAAAAACTGAGGTGCTCCCGGATGGGAGGGGCTTATATAGGGGAGGGTACTTCCGGTTTTGGAAGTTGCCAGTGCCAGCACCTGAAGGTATCTATATAACCCCATTAGTAATGACTATGTCGCTCTGTGTCCCGTGATGTACGAGAAAGAAAACAGGTTTTCTTCTGCCCATTGAAGGATCTCTCTTGCTATCCTCATCAGACCCGGGACTCTCGTACCCCCTTGCTTGTTGAGGTAACAAACCGTGGTAATGTTGTCCGAAAGGACCTGCACATGTCTTCCCCTTAGGGATGGGCAAAAGGCTACTAGGGCCTTTAGAACCGCCTTCATCTCCCTCGCATTGGAGGAGAGGCCGGCTTCCTGCCGGTTCCAGAGCCCCTGGGCTATCAGAGTGCCTGAATGGGCCCCCCAGCCCTGCCCGCTGGCGTCCGTGGTGACTGCCAGAGGACAGTGTTAGGACCAGAGTCGGCCAGCCGAGAGGTTTGCAGGGATCAACCACCATTCTATTGAGAGCTTTACTTCCTGCGGAATTTCCGTCTGTCTCTGAAGTGAATTTGTTTGTCCATCCCAGAGAGAAAGCATGAACGCCTGAAGCGCTCGAGTATGGAACTGAGCCCACTGGACTCCTGGGATGGCCGCTGTCATTAACCCAAGGACCCTCATTATACTCTGAATTGAGGTCCTTGAACAAGTGCAGAGGTTCCTCACCCCTGTCAAAATTGTCTCTACCTTTTCCTTTGTCAGGAATATCTTGGACTTCCTTGAGTCTATCAGGTATCCTAGGTATACAATGCTCTGAGTAGGTACTAATTGTGACTTCTCCTGATTTACCAGCCACCCTAGTTGCTGAAGGTGTCTGGTAGTTCTGCTCAGGTTCCGTCTGACTTCGTCTGCTGAGTCTGCAAAAATCAGTAGGTCGTCCAGATAGGGGATAATCTGAATTCCCTCTGATCTCAGAGTCCCTAGCGCTTCTGCCAGTATCTTCGTAAAAATGCGTGGAGCTGACGCTAGTCCGAAGGGCAGAGCATTGAATTGAAAATAGAGGGTTCTGAACCCTTTTCTTACTGCAAATCTGAGAAATTGTTGGGACTCCTCTCGAATAGGGACGTGAAGATAGACGTCCCTTAGGTCCAATGAGACCATGAAGACCCCAGGGGTTAACAGCTCTCTGGTGGAGTAGATTGATTCCATCTTGAAACGTCTGTACTTTACGTACATGTTTACTTGTCTCAGATTTAGAATCAGTCGAAATTTTCCTGATGATTTCTTTATCAGAAAAACTTGAGAGTAGAATCCCTCTTTCCTTAGAGATGGGGGGATGAAGCTTATCACCTTCTCTTCTAGCATACTCTGCAGGAGGGAAGACATAGCTGTGGCTTTTTCCGCGTCTCTTGGGAGACTTGTTATGAAAATTTTTTGAGGGGGGCAGCCTAAAAGTTCTATCCTGTACCCTGATGCGATCAGATCTAGGATATAACGGCTGCTGGAGATGGTCTGCCACTGTGGAAGGAATGACCCCAATCTCCCCCCCACAGGCCCGACTGAGTCACTGGGAAGTGTTCTTAGGCTGGGAGGGTCTAAAGAGGAAACCTCCTCTGCCCCTTCCCCTCCTGTATTGCCAACCCCCTTTCTGGTCTAGGGCTCTGTTATTCCGTCTCCTATCCCCCCGGTGAGAGTTCCTTTCACTTGACACCTGAAAGGGACGAAAACTCCTCTTTTGTTGTTGTTGTTGTTGCTGCCTCTTGGGAAAAGGGAACCCTTTCTTTTTATCGGCCGACCTCTCTAGGACGGATTCCAGCTCCTTTCCAAAGAGCAGATCTCCATCAAACGGGAGGGAACAGAGTCTTGTCTTTGAGACAGAGTCTCCTCCCCAGGTCTTCAGCCAGATAGCCCTCCTGGCTTCATTAACCAAGGCTGTGGATCTGGCCGAGAATGTGACCGACTCCGTGGATGCATCCGCTATATAGGCCACTGCCTTACTTAGCGTGGGTAAAGAATCCAGAATCTCTTCCCTAGGAGTGTCTGACTCCAGAAGAGTGCGGAGCTGTTTAAGCCATAAGTCAAGTGTACGCGCCACGCATGTGGTGGCTAGTGCGGGTCTAAAGTTGGCGGAGCAAGCTTCCCACGCCTTTTTTAAATAGCCCCACGCCTTTAAATAGCCCTCCGCCTTCCTGTCCATTGGGTCCTTCAGGATACCTGTATCCTCAAAGGAAAGTTCTGAAGCTCTAGAGACCTTGGCTATGGAAGCGTCCAGTCTGGGACATCTATCCCACAGCTTTGTATCCTCTTCCTTAAAGGGGAACCTTCTCTTTAAATTTTTAGGGAAGAATACTGCTTTCTCCGGCTTCCTCCATTCATGAAGTATGGTCTCCCTTAAGGATCCATGCACCGGAAAGGTTCTGCCCTGTCTAGGCTGAAGGCTTTCATATAGGAGGTCATGCACTGACAACTCCTGGTTCTCTGGGGACTCCAGTTCCAGGGTGTCGTAGATTGCTTTCAGGAGCTCCTCTGTCTCCTCTGAAGGAAAAAGGAATTTTTGCATCTTTTCTGGCCCTTCCTCGCTCGGGTCTATCTCCTCAGGGTCTGAGGCTGAGCCTGAGTTGTCCTCCCCGTCCTCCAGGACTCGATGCTGGTGGACTGCCCGTACCTGGGCCCTAACTTCTGGCCTCACGGTAGTACTGGTGCCTGAAGTACCTGGGCTGGGTTCAGCAAGTGTCTCTTGCTGTGTGGGCTTAAAGGACTGAAACATCTGTTTCATCCCTGACTTTAATGAGTCCATAAAGCCTTTGAGAACAGGGCCTGTTTCTCCCTTGATAAGTGTCTATGCAGTCCTGACAAGCATTCTTTTTCCACCCAATTTGCAACTTCCTGGTACATTTTGGGCATCTTTTTCTAGGTGTTTCTGTTTTATCTCTGGGCTCGTGGGTCCTGTCCTGTAATACAGTAAATGACAAGCGCCTGCATATTACTTACACTGAAGTAAACACCCAAACCAGAAACACCACGTGGACTCTCTTATTCTAGTCTAAGAATTATGAGAAGTACCCACCAGCAGAGCCTATGCTAGAATATGTGACGTCTGCCACCATCAGCATAGGAGAAACAAACGGTCTCTGGAATAAACAGACTCCCCCTGTGCCGCCCCCACAGGAGGGTAAGAAAAGGAAAGAAGCGGTCTGCCCCTTATTTTCTTACCTTAGGGCCCGATGCGACCGATGGCGCCTCCAGATCTGCGTCTCTGGGTCCTTCCATGTTGCGCGGCGCCATCTTTAGGTCCGGGTCCCTTAAATATGAGAGGAGTGGAGGTCCGGAGCGGCGCTGTGGATCCGACGCCGCCCCACGGCACAGCACGCCTGTTATTTTCAACTAGGCTTCCAAATGGGTGTACCAAGATGGCCGCCGCGGGACTTCCTGTCGTGTCACTTCCTGTTTTCTGCGCCGGAAGTGACACACTAGCTGTGCGCCCAGCTCCATGCTGTCCTGGAGCTAGAGACTCCCCTCTGTAGATCCATCTGCCCGGGAAGGATACCGGCTCTACGGCTGCCCGAGCCTCCGCCAGGAGGATACCCTGCTGTGCCGCGGCTGGACCCACTGGATCACCTCCTCCACCCTCACAGGTAACCTCGCTGAGGATACACCCGACTTGGGAGGTGGGGTCCCATACCATCACCCATGACCCCTGTTTCGGGTCTCCTGGGTGGCCCCAAACTGACTCATACCCCAGGGGAACTACCCCTGTTGACTGGGTATGGACGTCGGGGGGGCCCCTGCCGCCTGGCACGAAGGCCCAAAAAAATAACAAACATCCCTTGGATAGTGCCTGTCTAGCCTGAGGAAACACAAATACTGAGGGGCTAATGCATGAGTAACTTTTATGATGTGGATCATGTGTTTCCTGTTCTAGATGGGAGGAGCCTATCTCTCTCTGTAAGCCGTCCTGGAAGATGACTTGGAAAATGGAGTCTGCCAGCAATAGACGCAGCTATTTATTTTGTGAATAAAGCCTGACCTGTCCTGTAGACAACGCTCAGGTATTTAGAGATCCAAATAAGAAAACGGGAGTCTCTACTTAAATCTTCCTTTACTATGGCTGCCGCTGTTTCCCAACCTGCAGTAGCAGCAATTGCCATATATCAGTTCCTAAAGGATCAACTAAAGCAGGTGATTAAAATCCTCCCTGCTGAACAGGCCAAAGATTGGGTGGTCCAACCTAAGGCCTTATGTTTTGCGGTTGATGCTATTAATGATTCAATTCAGCAAGCATCCCGCCTTACTCTTCTGCTGGTACACATGCGCAGGATTCTTTGGCTAAAGCATTGGTCAGCTGAAGCTCCGTGCAAAATGCTTTTGGCCGAGTTCCCTTTTCATGGGGAACATTTATTAGGGGATGACCTGGATAAATATATCCCAAAAATTTCTAGTGGTAAAACTACCTTATTGCCACTTCAGAAAAAGAGTAAAATGTCCTTCTTTTAAGCGTTCTCGCTCCCCAGCCCAGGAGCTACAGCCTCCAGGCAATGGCGACGGCCTCCCCAGCCAAGTGCAAGAGGGAAGGCCCAGGGACAAAAAAATCTTGAGGTCGAAGGTCTGCAAAACAGAACCCCAAGGCCTCCTTATGAAGAGGCACCCCCGCTCGGCCGAGTTGGGGGGGAAGACTCCTGCGATTTTCAAGGGCTTGGCAGGAAGAGATTCAGGACGAATGGGTAATCTCCACAGTATCTCTGGGTTACAGACTGGAATTTCGGGGGCTCCCGCCATCTCGTTTCCTAAGGTCAAGTGTGCCCAAAGATCCAGTAAAAGAAGGCCTTTGTTCCTAGCATTGGATCACTTGTTGTCCCAAGGGGTAATCATAGAGGTTGCCTCAGAGGAACAAGGATGGGGGGTTTTCAAATCTCTTTACGGTTCCAAAACCAAACGGAGATGTCAGACCCATTCTAGATCTAAAGATCTGAATCAATTTCTGAACATTTCAATCTTTTTGCATGAAGTCAATCCACTCAGTGGTCTCCACCCTACAAGGGGGAGAGTTCCTGGCATCAATAGACATCAAAGATGCATATCTACATGTTCCAGATGATGTCAAAAGACGAAACCAGTTTAGCAGCTGAACGCCACAACACTTCCTAACAGGACTATATGCAATTTTTACTCTGCAAAAGTGTGAGTACTGTGACAGCAGGAAGGTAAAGTCACCTGGTTGCATCCAGGGGGGTAGATATATTTCTCCCAGATTCAGGCTTTATGCCGACTTATACAACTAGGTGGAGAGTTGTATAAGGCTAGTGGGCTCATGGATGACTCATACCTCTAGGGAGAGTGTGGGGCGTCGTGCAGACAGAGATGAGGAGACCAGCTGAACCTTGTCAGCTCATTTAGGCCTCTATAAGAACTCCCAGCTTCATTAGATGTTAGCTCATGCCTGGAACCAGACCTGTGTGGACTGTCTAGGGAGAGTGAACCCCTGTGCGGTGAGGCAAAGCCTGTGTGGCTATTTGTTTGGACTTTTACTAAACCAGGGACTTAGGGACTAGGACAGCACCAGGCTGATCCCAGTTGTTAGTTTAGGAAACCTGCATGTTTAGTCAGAGGTCAAACTGACCAGGATTTATTTTGTTTGTTTCTTTTTGGCTTTGCTGTGTTTTTGTCACTGTACATAGAGAAATAAACCGCACCTTTTGATTTTGAAAACCACAACCTCCGTCTGCTGGCCCTGTTTTTGTGTGGGGAGCCCAACCAGGGGGTCACACACACCCGCTACCGAGTTAACCCCCTCACAGTTGGTGGAGAATGCGGGCAGTTTTTTTTTAAGCCAGCATGGAGGAGATACTGAAACAGCTGGCTCTAGCAAATGCCAATCAACAGCAGACAAATGCAGGTTTGCAAAGGAGCCTTGCAGCCCAGCAGCAAGCTCATCAACAAGCCCAGCAGCAATCTGAGGCCCGCTTCATAGACCTGTTACAGAAGCAAGAGCAGAGACTACAACAAATGGAAGCAGTAATGCAGCAACGTCCGCAGACCAGTGAGGAAAGCCGTCCCACTAATACCGCGTCCTTTGGGGTGAGTCGTTTATTGACAAAAATGACTGGAGAGGATGATCCAGAGGTATTTTTGACCACATTTGAAAGGACTGCTGAAAGAGAAAAGTGGCCTGAGGAGCAGTGGGCTGGACTGGTGGCTCCTCTGTTAACTGGTGAATCGCAGAAGGCTTACTATGACCTAGAGCCTGACCAAGCAAAAGACTACGTGATGCTAAAAGCTGAAAATATTGGCAAGGCTGGGTGTCACCCTGGCGGTCCGGGCTCAGCGTGTGCATAACTGGACTTTCCAGCTTGGAAAACCCCCCAGGTCTCAAATGTATGATCTCATTCACCTGAGCAGGAAGTGGCTACAGCCAGAGACTTTGTCCGCACCGGAGATTGTGGAACGTGTTGTGATGGATCGTTTCTTGAGAGCTCTTCCTACCGCCATTCAAAAGTGGGTAAGCCATGGAGACCCAGAAACGGCCGGTAAACTTGTGGATCGTGTAGAGAGATACTTGGCTACAGAGAACCTGACGGCCTCTTCCAGAGACTCTCGGACTTTCCACCCTAAGACCAGACCATCCCCAGGGGCGGATAAGAGGATTCCAAGGGGTGAGGGTGGAGAGAGTGAGAGGGTGGGAGCTCTACCCCAAGTTTGGCGAGAACAGCCTGGGAAATCAGCGGCTCAAGAGGCCGCAAGAAGGATCGTTTGCTACCGCTGCCGGCAAGCGGGACATATTGCAGCAAATTGCCCGGTTGTGGAGGAACCCATGCAATGTGACTTTCTGATGGACAGACGTCAGTCGCTGTGTGCGACAGTCGCATGCACTGCCATTCGGGGAACTGAGAAACATTTATGCAAAATGTGTATTAATGGTAGAAATGTTGTGGTATTACTGGATTCAGGTAGCCTTGTGACCCTGATAAAGGCTGAATTAGTTAAAACAGAGGTCTCTGGGAATAGCAAGGTAGCTGTTATTTGTGTGCATGGGGACACCCGAGAGTATCCAGTGACTACAGTGTGTTTCGAGACCCCCAAAGGTACCCTCTCTCATCCAGTGGGGTTAGTATCTCAATTACCGCATGATGCCATTGTGGGAAGGGATTTTCCGAAGTTCTGGGAACTGTGGGATGATCCTGAGCCCCCCACTGGTGCCCCTATGTACCAGGAATGTGATAGCCAGAACTCCTCTGAGAGTGGTGAGGACTCTCCAGAATTTCCCTTGTCAGTATTGGCAGGGGAGACTCAAGAAACTGGAGAGGAGCCCACCTCCTCAGACGAAAACCTACCGTCTGTGGAGTTTTCTGATCTGGAGGTTCACAGGGAAAATTTTGCCACAGAACAGTTAAAAGACCCCGCCCTAATAAAGGCACGGGAAAACGTAGTGGAAATAGATGGCGAGTTAGTGAACCCAGATAATACCTGCACTTACCCATACTTCAGCGTAGAGAAGGACCTACTGTATCGGGTGGCAAAAAGGGCAGAAGAAACCGTTGAGCAGCTGGTGGTGCCCAAACCTTACAGGAAGTTGGTGTTGGAGTTGGCCCATGGGCACATTCTTGGAGGTCATCTGGGGACAGAGAAAACCCGAGAGAGGGTATTACAGAGATTCTATTGGCCTGGGGTGATGAAGGACATAGAAAATTATTGTTCCTCCTGCCCTGTGTGTCAGAGGTCGGCCCCGATGCCACATTTCCGTAGCCCGCTGGTCCCTCTACCCATCATTGAGGTCCCGTTTGAGAGAATCGCAATGGATTTGGTAGGTCCTATAATCAGGTCCGCTAGGGGGCACCAGTACATATTGGTTATAATGGACTATGCCACCCGTTATCCAGAAGCGTTCCCTCTCAGAAATACCTCGGCCAAAACCATAGCCAAAGAGCTATCTCTTGTGTTTAGCCGGGTGGGTATTTGTAAAGAACTGCTTACGGACCAAGGTACACCCTTTATGTCCCGGGTTATGAAAGAGCTGTGTAAATTGTTCAAAGTGACGCAATTGCGTACATCTGTGTATCACCCCCAAACCGATGGGCTGGTTGAAAGATTCAACAAAACCCTAAAACAAATGTTGAAGAAAGTGGTGGATAGAGATGGAAAGGATTGGGACTGTCTACTTCCTTATCTGATGTTTGCTATTAGGGAGGTGCCCCAATCCTCTACGGGATTCTCCCCCTTTGAGTTACTGTATGGGAGACACCCAAGAGGGCTGTTGGATATTGCCAAGGAAACTTGGGAAAGTGAGAGTTCTCCCCACAGGAGTGTGATTGAGCATGTCGCCCTGATGCAAGATCGAATTGCACAGGTAATGCCCATCGTGAAGGAACATTTGGCCCAAGCGCAGTTGGCACAGCAGAGAGTGTACAACCGTGGAGCAAAGACCCGTACCTTTTCCCCGGGGGATAGGATATTGGTACTTGTCCCTACGGTTGAAAGTAAATTCCTTGCCAAATGGCAAGGCCCCTACGAGATAATGGAAAAAGTGAGCGAAGTGAATTACAAGGTCAGACAACCAGGAAGGCGAAAGCCCGAACAGATATATCACGTTAATCTGTTGAAAGCCTGGAGGGATAGAGAGTCCCTAGTCGCAGAAACTTGGTCACCAGCTCAAACTGGTTGCGTGATTCCGGAGGTTGGAATAGCAGCCACCTTGTCACAACCCCAACAACAGGAGGTTAAGGAGTTTGTGCTTCGCAACAAGGAGGTGTTCTCTGAGCTGCCGGGACAAACATCTGGGGTAGAGCATGATATTATTACCCCGCCCGGTGAAAGGGTGAAGTTAAAACCCTATCGGATCCCAGAGGCCCGACGGGAGGCAATACGGGAGGAAGTACAGAAAATGCTGAACTTAGGGGTGATAGAGGAGTCCCAAAGTGATTGGTCTAGTCCCATTGTGTTGGTGCCTAAACCGGATGGGAGCTGGCGATTTTGTAACGATTTTCGTCAGTTGAACAAAGTTACAAAATTTGACACCTACCCCATGCCACGTATAGATGAGTTGATCGACCGGCTGGGAACAGCCCGATACATGACGACTCTTGACCTCACAAAAGGGTATTGGCAAATTCCCCTGGCCAAGTCGGCCAAAGAGAAAACCGCATTTGTAACCCCAGACGGGGCGTTCCAATATAAGAGAATGCCGTTCGGGTTACAGAATGCGCCGGCCACATTCCAGCGGAAAATGGACCAGATGCTGAGGCCCCATCGGAAGTATGCTGCGGCTTACCTGGATGACGTAATTGTCCATAGCACAGATTGGGCCTCACATCTGCCAAAAGTGCAAGCAGTCCTAGACTCTATCCGGGAAGCGGGGTTTACGGCTAACCCCAAGAAGTGTACCATTGGGCAGGAGGAGGCCAAATATCTTGGGTACACCATTGGCAGGGGAGTAATAAAACCCCAACTGAACAAAGTCGAGGCCATCCAGAGTTGGCCACGTCCCAACAGCAAGAAGCAGGTACGAGCCTTTCTGGGAATCGCGGGTTATTATCGGCGCTTCATTCCCCACTTTGCTTCTAAGGCTGTGCCCCTAACCAACCTGACGAAAGGGAAAGGGTCGGTCATGATTAAATGGACCCCCGAGGCTGAGGCAGCATTCCAATTCTTGAAACAAGCCTTATGTAGCCAGCCAGTGTTGTACTCACCCGACTTCTCTAAAGACTTTGTCGTACAAAGTGATGCGTCAGATGTGGGGTTAGGAGCAGTATTGTCCCAGGTCTGGAACGGGGAAGAGCACCCAGTCATTTACCTCAGCAGGAAGTTGAAGTCCCATGAGGTAAATTACGCCACGGTTGAAAAGGAGTGTTTAGCGGTGAAGTGGGCTCTAGATTCCCTTCGGTACTATCTGCTAGGTAGGCACTTTGACATGGTTACGGATCACGCTCCGTTAAAGTGGATGGCTCAAAACAAGGAGACAAATAGAAGAGTGAATAGGTGGTTCCTGGCCCTACAGGAATTCAACTTCACAGTAAAGCATCGCCCTGGCGTTCAAATGGGGAATGTGGATGCTTTGTCTCGAGTACATGAATGCCTGATTGCTGGTGTTCCAACCCCAAGGTTAAAACAAGAGGGGGGGGGTATGTGACAGCAGGAAGGTAAAGTCACCTGGTTGCATCCAGGGGGGTAGATATATTTCTCCCAGATTCAGGCTTTATGCCGACTTATACAACTAGGTGGAGAGTTGTATAAGGCTAGTGGGCTCATGGATGACTCATACCTCTAGGGAGAGTGTGGGGCGTCGTGCAGACAGAGATGAGGAGACCAGCTGAACCTTGTCAGCTCATTTAGGCCTCTATAAGAACTCCCAGCTTCATTAGATGTTAGCTCATGCCTGGAACCAGACCTGTGTGGACTGTCTAGGGAGAGTGAACCCCTGTGCGGTGAGGCAAAGCTTGTGTGGCTATTTGTTTGGACTTTTACTAAACCAGGGACTTAGGGACTAGGACAGCACCAGGCTGATCCCAGTTGTTAGTTTAGGAAACCTGCATGTTTAGTCAGAGGTCAAACTGACCAGGATTTATTTTGTTTGTTTCTTTTTGGCTTTGCTGTGTTTTTGTCACTGTACATAGAGAAATAAACCGCACCTTTTGATTTTGAAAACCACAACCTCCGTCTGCTGGCCCTGTTTTTGTGTGGGGAGCCCAACCAGGGGGTCACACACACCCGCTACCGAGTTAACCCCCTCACAGTACCCATTTTAAAAGTTTTCTCATTAAATGCATTTTTAAGAGATAAAACACTATGTGGGGATTTTTCTTTTGTACGTGAGCTGGAGTGGAAACACCAGAGCAACTAGGTCGTCCTGACTGCCAGAGAGCGACACAGTGGCTTACACTGTGTAGGTTCCATACCCCAAGAGGGGGTTTACATCCGGTGAGTGCGGGCTTTGTAGGGGCATGGAATGCAGTGACCACTCACAGAGTATAAAGTGTCATCCCCACCAAGCACCAGGCACGCATCTATAAGCATCCAGCGCAAGGGAAATGTTTTCCTGGTTTTGTGCCGTTTCACCTGCCAATTATGGATTTTTTCACAGTTGTCTGAGATTTGCTTCAACTTGCACCTTATATGTCTGCACCAGTTGGTTTTTACTAATTGCAGTGGATAACACCATTATTTCTGATTGCACTGGACTTTAATGAATGCATTGACTGCATAGCTGAAACAGCAACCTATATGTATTATACACCTGGACACATTGCACATTTGTATAAGCTGCACAGAGCACGTTTGCACTTTTGAATTATTTATATTTAATCATTTACAGAATGATGTTGTTTTTATGTTTTTGACACATTTTTACTATTCATATATGTTAGCATATAGAACAGCGCCATACCTACTATTTTCCCTCTGCATATCTACATGTGCCAACTTTTCCCGCTCACCAAAGATTCCTAAGGTTTGCGGTAGAACAGCGCCACTTTCAGTTTGTGGCTCTACCCTTTGGTAAATACCCGTGGAGCAGCAGCCATACCAAAGTTCTAGCACAGCTCCTGGAAAATCTAAGGGCTCAGGGCATAGCAATAATGGCATATCTAGACGATTTACTGCTGGTAAGAACAGTCGGTTGCACGGTTGAATCACAATGTGTTCAAAACTGTGAAATACCTAGAGCACCTAGACTGGGTTCTCAACCTAGAAAAATCATCCCTGCAGCCCCTAAGGAGACTGGAGTATTTGGGTATGGTCATAGACACGGCCCAAAGCAGGGTATTTTTTACCCAAGCCAAAAATCAAGGCTTTAAAAGAGTTGATCCGGGTGGTCAAAACAAAGAAGGAACCTTGCACCTTTGCATGAGGTTATTGGGGAAGATGGTAGCCTCATTCAAGGCTGTTCCTTATGCCCAGTTCCAGTCAAGGCCATTACAAAACAGTATACTGTCTGTTTGGAACAGGAGAGTCCAAGCCTTGGACTGGCCGATGCAGCTGGCGTTGGAAGTACGCCAAAGCCTCAATTGGTGGGGGGCGTGGCCAAGACCGGCATGTGAGAGGAAGCATCTCCCACAGCTCCTGGGATTAATCCGGTACCGATCCTCAGCAAGCCGCCCGATCGATTCCAAACCGACTTATGCTGCAGGACTAACTCAGAGACCCCTGTGGAACCGCCGCCGGCCCTTTGCACAAGAGGGATGACCCGAAAAGGACAGGGTGAGAGTGCAGAGATCCAAGATGGCGCCACAGCACTTTCAATGAAGGGGACGCCTCGTGGCCAGGAGAAACAGAAGGACCAGGGTCCAAAATCAAGTAAGACGCCAAAGTCACTGTGCAAAGAGCCCCCTAAAGATATGCTATACTATGCGCAAAAACTGTCTGGGACCCTGGGATCAGAGCAGCCATCCCGCTCTGGGGAGACACAGCACAAGCAGCTAGACAAGCAGACAGCCACTGTTCCGGATTACTAGGGAGAGGAGGAGAGGGAACAGACAGATCCCAGGATGGAGGATTTACAGGTCCCAGCAGCACATGACAGCACAACCCACCCTGGCAGATATCCTCAGAGCTGTGAATAACTGGGCAGCTTCTGTCAATACTTTAAAGGAGCAGTTTGGGGGTTTAAGAGAGAATGTATCACTAATGAGGCAAGACATGCAAAAGTTCAGTGAACACACCACGGCTGTGGAGAGCAGGGTCAGTGAAGTGGAGGATCTGATACAGCCTGTGACCCAAGATGCCAGGGCTGCACTGCAGCTTGCACGAGAAGCGAACGATCATGCGGAAGACATGGAAAATTGTTTAAGACAAAACAACGCGCGTATAGTGGGGCTCCCTGAGAGGGTGGAGGGCAGGGACCCCACTACATATGTGGAGAACTGGCCGATCGAAATTTCTGGCAAAAACACTTTCTCACCCTTTTTTGCGGTGGAGCGAGCGCACAAAGTGCCGTCTTGCCCCCATCAGCCTGTGGGACCTCCCAGATCCATCTTAGCGAGACTACTCCACTACCGTGATAGAGAGGCAGTGCTGCGCCATGCACGGGAGAAGGTGAATATCCAACATGAAGGAACCAGGGTGTCGTTCTATCCGGATTTTTTAGCAGAGGTCCAGAGACGCAGGGCCAAATTTACTGATGTCAAATGCCGGCTGCGGCTCTTGCACTTACCATATGCCATGCTGTACCCTGCGAAGCTTCGAATAGCTGTGAGGGGCCAAGCGCAGTTTTTCAAATCTGCCAAGGAGGCTTCTGCATGGCTGGAACGGAACGAACAGGCCTTAAAAAGGCAAGCGCACGAAGATGAGAACTAACACCTGAATCGTGAGTAGGCCGGCGGGCACGTACAATGCAAAGTTGACAGTACTGTTTGCCACCCTTGATGAGGGGGGAACCCCTTTAATATGTTTGACAGTTGTTCTCTGGCTGGGGGACAAAATATGGATCAACAGCACAAGGAGAGCGAATTGGATCGAATGTTAACTACAAGAATGTTGAACTTGGACAGAATCGGGTGACCGAGTGTCGCGGAATGTGTTGCAGCTGCCCTGTTGGCAGCGTGTGAAGTTCGTGGACTAGTTTGGTCTACAGTTTTGACATACCTTTTTTGCACCAATAACAGTTCACCAAAAGCGGAACATTGCAGAAGAAACATGCCTCGAGCCTTTGCATACCCAGCCACCAGTACTGAACCTAACCTAACAGGGATATTACTGCCCACACACAGGGGACCATATGCAAACCTGAACTCACACTCATCCTGTCATCTGAATCTAGTTCCCTGTGTGCATGGCTAAGGTTCCCATAGTTTCTTGGAATGTTAGAGGACTGCATTCTCCCTTAAAGCGCACTATGATCTTTATGTGCCTGAAGAAATTTATTCCAGGGGTAATTTGCTTCCAGGAGACTCATTTGACGGCAGAGACTGAGTTTTTTAAGGTACTCGTGGGTGGGGAAAGCCTATCACTCTACACATACCTCCTACTCCAGGGGGGTGAGTGCACTGATCCATGGAGCATTGGACTATCAGGAATTTGACAGTGTCATAGACACAGAAGGGCGCTATGTTTTTATTCACTGTAGACTTAATACTTTAACATGTGTGTTAGCATGTATTTATACACCTTCACCTTTCACAGCAGCAGTGCTCAGGCTCCTGCTTGCATTTTTGGATGGTAGACCAGATATACCATTGCTTGTGATTGGGGATTTTAATTGCTGTCTGGACCTGGTGACGGACACCCGGGCCCTGGGCCCTCTCTTGGGGAACTCCCCTGGTACAGTTGTGGCGAGAGGTGGGCTGGGTAGATTTCTGGCGGCATCGCAAGCCCGGTGTCAGGCAGTTCACCCGATTTTCCAAAACACACAGTTCTTTATCTAGAATTGACCTGGGGGTGAGCAACTTGAGCATGCTCCAGTTTGTAGCGGATATATTGCATAGACCACGTAGTGTCTCGGATCACTCTCCATTAGTGGTACAGATTGTAGTGGCTCCACCGGCCACGTTACCTAGAACCCCCTGGAAGTTTAATG
This sequence comes from Rana muscosa, assembly GCA_029206835.1. Lineage (NCBI taxonomy): Eukaryota > Metazoa > Chordata > Amphibia > Anura > Ranidae > Rana > Rana muscosa. Next base: position 360,527,334 of record CM055122.1, read on the forward strand.
CCTTTTGGTGGAAGCTGTTCCGTTCACATGAAGGGATAGTGGGGAGCATGCAAGAGTTCTTTGACTCCCATGATCATGACGATTCAATGGTATTGAAATGGGATGACTTTAAGGCATACACAAGGGGACTTCTAATAGGTGAAATGAACAAAGTTAAACATGCCTCCTCTGCTCTTAAGACGGAGATGGAATCCCGTGTTCTTGACAGGCAGCCATGTCTGCCTATCAACATCTGCTATCCTCCTCGGCCGAAAGGAAGAGGTTTTTTGCAAAGCAGGCGTTCTTTGAGGAGGGCGAGAAGACCGGTCACCTGTTGCCATGGATTTCGAGCTCTCATCAACAGTCGCCTGCCATTGGAGCTACTAGGTCCAGAGCGGGTGGCTTGGTAAGCCAGCCTGAACTGATTATGCAGGAACCCACTAGTTTTTATGAGACTTTGTACAGCCCAGGCCCAGTATACACCCAAGAGGACTTAGATATGTACTTGAGTCGGGTTGAATTCCCTGAATTGTCTGAGTCAGAGAGCGGAGCTGGAGGCCCCACTCAAAGTGGAAGAGCTCCAGGTTGCAGTTAGCGCCTTCCCCAATTGCAAGGCCCCGGGGGAGGACGGGATCCCCATGGAGGTGTATAAACATTATTCTGAAGAGCTGTTGCCACCCTTGCTTAAAGTTTTTAATGAGGCTAGGGAGAGAGGGGCTCTTCCCCCCTCAATGTCCAAGGTGAACATAGTTCTGCTACTCAAACCAGGCAAGGACCAAGTAGATCCAGGGGCTTATCGCCCAATCTCGTTGCTACAGAGTGACATCAAGGTCTTAGCTAAGGTGCTGGCGATCCGGCTGAATGGAGTGATAACATCTATTGTGCATGATGACCAGGCCGGTTTCATTCCCAATAAATCCACGCCGTTAATTTAAGAAGGTTGTTCCTCAATATTCAGACACAGGCCGATAACATGGGCAGTAGGGCGCTGCTGTTGTTGGACGCCACAAAGGCGTTCAACAGCATAGACTGGAACTTCCTTTGGTCAATATTACAGAAGTTTGGGTTTGGCCCAAACTACATCTCCTAGGTAAAACTTCTCTACAGTAAACCACAGGCAGCTATCAGGGCATTAGTCTCTTTGTCTCGGAGCTTCGCATTGACGAGGAGAACCAGACAGGGATGCCCGTTATCCCCCCTCCTCTTTGCGTTAGCTATTGAACCACTGGCAATTGAGATTAGGGCCAACCACCGCATCACTGGTTTCTGCTATGGCAACATGCAGGAAAAAAGTCATGTTGTATGCCGATGACACCTTGCTTCTGCTGGAAGACACAGATCTCTAGCTTAGAGAGGCCATGTCGATCTCATCTCGATTTGGTGGATTCTTTGGACTACTTATAAACTGGTCTAAATCTGCTCTACTATTGCTCGACGGGGATGACACAGGCAGTTAATTCCTCGTGCCCTATACCCATTACCTCCTCTTTTAAATACCTAGAGGTCCAGATCACGGCTAGGCCAAGAGACTTTATCCACCTAAATATCTACCATCTACTTCAACGGTTTAGGGAAAAGGTTAAAACTTGGAAATCTCTATATTTGTCAGTAGCGTGCAGGGTGAATTTAGTAAAGATGATACTCATGCCGCAACTATTGTATTTTCTCCATAACACCCCCATGGTAATTCCCTTGAAGATATTCCAAATAGTGAACACCATTTTCTGCAGCCTCATTTGGAAAGATAGACCCCCTAGGATCAAACTGGAACACCTGCAGAGGCCCAAAGACAGTGGGGGCTTGGCGTTGCCAAATCCACGGTTGTACTATCTAGCGGCTCAGCTGCAACATCTTATTGCCATGTTTGTAAATGCAGAGGGACCAGGGATTAGACCGTAGAGCTCATCTCAGAAACTGTTGCTTCATACTGTATGTAGAGGACCAATTCCCATTGGCATTGGAGGCCTTAGCCTTCACTAAACCACATAAAAAATACCCAACCCTTAGCTTTGTCCAGAAGGTGTGGAACAAATCTAAATATATCCAAAATGCGGATGGTTATACGGAGCACAGCCCTATATGGCATAATGACACGTACACTGGTCAAACTGCAGTCTGGAGCTAGGTGGAAGGCATTTGGAGTTACTCATCTTAAACAAATCTTCCGGAATGGGGTGCTGCGCTCTTTCGCTGACATGAAGGAAACTTATGGTTTACCTTCATCGATGCATTTTTACCATGTACAACTTAGCCATGCAGTGGCGGCACAGGGCTGGTCTTCGGAGTGGCATTTGTCCCAGACCCCGGTGTTTAGCCTTCTGGGGGATGCTGTTTCGTCTAAAGGATTTATTTCCCAATGCTACGCTATCCTGTCACAGCTAATGATGAAGCAGCATCCTCTGAAGGTAAGGGAGAAATGGGAGACAGACGTAGACAGACGTAGGGCAGTTGGATGGGGAGCAAAGGGAGGAGATTTTTCAGGCAGTGGGCGTGTGCTCACTGAATGTATCTCAGAGGCTTACCCAGATATATATCCTGTTGAGAACTTACTGTACCCTCCACAGACTTCATTTGATGAACCTACTGCCAGACTCCACATGTACAAGATGCAAGAGAGATCATGGGGATCTTATACACCTGCTGTGGTGTTGCCCTAAATTACATACATATTGGGCTGGAGTGGTGACCACGGTCAACTCAGTGTTTAAAGTTTCTCTTCCACAGGACCCGAGAGCTTGTCTCTTGGGTGCACTGGAAGAATATGAATGGGATCCACATTGCAGAGAGGCCATACACAGAGTTTTATTTCAGGCTAGAAAACGAATTAGGATACATTGGAAATCTGAGGATTCTCAGACTATAAAAGAATGGACTGCCAACATCGGTACAGTCATGAGAATGGAGAAGTTGGTGTACCAGCATAGGGGAAGTGCACAAAAGTTTGAAACATTGTGGGCACCATGGCTGGATGTGCCAGGTTTAGCCCCGGTGGAACTAATGGCGGACAGGCTGTTGGGAATAAATGTTGGGGGAATGTTGGGCTAAGAGAATTAATAAAGAGGTTAAGGTGAGGGGCTGATGGTCTTCATTATGGCCGTGATACATGCGATTAACGTGTACTGCAATGTGGAAAATGTACTTCTGCGAATTGAATAAAATTTTGTTGGATAAAAAAAAAAGTCTCAAGTGGTGGTTGTTAACCAAAAATTTTCAGAAGGGAAGATCCTTCGTCCCAGTTACTTGGAAGGTGGTAACTACAGATGCCAGCCTTATAGGCTGGGGAGCAGTTCTAGAAGGAGCTGTGCTCCAGGGAAGATGGTCTAAAGCAGAAAAGATCCTGCCCATCAATATTCTAGACATCCGGGCGGTACAGTTGGCGCTCAGGGCCTGGAAGTACAGGTTACAGGCCTGTCCTGTACAGATACAATCTGACAATGCTACAGCAGTGGCCTATATCAATCACCAAGGGGGCACCAGGAGTCTGGGCGCCCAGAAAGAGGTGAACCACATTTTGGTTTGGGCAGAAAAGCATGTTCCTTGCCTATCAGCGGTCTTCATTCCAGGGGTGGAGAATTGACATGCAGACTATCTGAGCCGCCAGCAACTGTCTCCAGGAGAGTGGTCTCTGCAATCCGACATATTCCTGGCCATATCCTGGAGATGGGGTACCCCGGATGTGGATCTGCTAGCCTCCAAATTCAACAGGAAGTTGGACAACTTCATTTTGAGAACAAGAGACCCACTAGCATCCGGAGCAGATGCGTTAGTGATTCCTTGGGATCAGTTTTCTCTGATCTATGCATTTCCTCTGGTTTCGCTCCTACCACGACTCCTTCGCAGAGTCAGGAGGAAAAAAAAAAAACGGTAATTCTGGTGACCCCCAGCTTGGCCCAGAAGATCCTGGTATACAGAGATCGTAAAGATGGCGGTAAGAAAGCCATGGCTTCTTCCACTACGCCCAGACCTGCTCTCACAGGGACCTGTATTCCATCCTTCCTTACGAAGTCTAAATTTAACGGTTTTGCTGTTGAAACCTACATCTTGAAGGGTAGTGGACTCTCGGGTCCAGTTCTCTCTACTCTGGTTAATGCTAGGAAGCCGGCCTCCAGGCTCATCTATTACAGAATCTGGATAGCATATGTTTCCTGGTATGAATCCAGGGGTTGACATCCTCGAAGATATGCCATTGGTAGAATTCTTGCCTTTCTACAGTTTGGGGGTGGAAATGAAACTGGCCTTGAGCACCTTTAAGGGTCAGATTTCGGCCTTATCAAGGCCACTTGCCTCTCATTCCTTGGTCCGGGCTTTTATTCAAGGGGTGTTGCGTTTAAATCTGCTAGTTAAGTCTCCCTTGTGCCCATGGGATTTGAATTTAGTTTTGTCTGTTTTATAAAAACAGCCTTTTGAACCAATGTGCCATATTCTTTTGGTCCTGTTGACAAGGAAAATAGGATTTTTGTACTCACCGTAAAATCCTTTTCTCTGAGTCCATGGACCGACACAGCCTCTCTATTGACAAAGTGGGTATTATCCGTTAATTAGGAGTGACTAGGCAGAAAACTTGTAAAAAGTGTTACATCACACCTTCTACAGTACCGCCCAGGGGGCGGACCCTCCGGGTATATCACCTCAGCCTGCATCTCGCAGATCAGTTTGTCAAAAAGCAGTAAAAACTTAAAACTAGGAGTGGGTGCTGTGTCGGTCCATGGACTCAGAGAAAAGGATTTTACGGCGAGTACAAAAATCCTATTAAATCCTATTTACTCTTTCGTCCATGGACCGACACAGCCTCTCTATTGACAAAGTGGGACGTCCCAAAGCAGTGTCAGAGAAAAAACGAGGGGTGGTAACAGCATAAAAATAAACTTCACCCCATCCGAAGATGCACCTACATCAACTTTGTATAATTTTGTGAAAGTGTGAGCGGATGACCAAGTCGCCGCTTTACATAATTGGGAAACAGACGCTTGATGTCGGAAAGCCCAAGAGGCAACTATTGCCCTGGTCGAATGCGCCGTGACCGGAAAGGGGGGCGCTTAACCCTTTAAGGCGTAAGACTGGATTACTATCTGTCGGATCCACCTAGAGATCGTGGCCGACGAGACTGCTTGGCCCTTCTTGGGACCAGCCACCGAAACAAACAGTGAGTCTGACTTCCGGAACAGGGAAGTAGCAGCTAGGTATACTCTCAAAGCTCGGACAACGTCCAAGGAATGCAACGCCGACTCCTTAGGATTCAACGGATGAGGACACAAGGATGGAAGTCCAATGTCTTCATTGAGATGAAAAGCTGAAACGACTTTCAGAAGAAAGCAAGGCTGCGGCCGCAGCACCACCTTATCCTTGTGGAAAATCAAATAGGGAGCCTTGCAGGACAAGGCTGCCAGCTCAGAAACTCGTCTAACTGACGTAACAGCCACCAAAAAGACCACCTTCTGAGAAAGTGTCAACAGGGGAATATCTCTAATATTCTCAAACGGTGCCTTCTGAAGCACCGAGAGGACCAGGTTCAAGTCCCACGGAGGTAGCGGGGGACGGACCGGAGGGGCCACATGTCGAACCCCCTGCACAAATGTACTCACGAGAGTGAGCCGCCATTGGTCGCTGAAAAAAGACAGCCAGGGCAGATATCTGTCCCTTAATCGTACTGAAAGTGGTTGTAAACCCTGTTTCGAATTTTTTTTTTTTTTACTAACCTGCAAGACAAAGCTATAATGAGCTAGTATGACTAGCATACTAGCTCATTATGTACCACTTACCTTCGATCGGGGCCCCCGAAGTCGTCCGTGTCCCTCCTCTAGCCGCATCCATCGCTGCGGTGATAGCCGGAATGTTACTTCTGGGTATCGCCGCTGCAGCTAATCACAGCGCCGCTCCGGCGCTGTGATTGGCCGGAGCGGCGAAGACGTGACTCCGCGCATGCGCGCGTGAGCCGTCGAATTCGGCTACGTTGTCGAATGTTGCGACCTAGCCGAATATGAGAATGGGGTTAACCCCATGCGCATGACGTCAGCGTCGCTGCATTTAAATGCAAATATCTCCTTAACCGTGTAGGTTAAGGAGATATTTCATGCACCTACAGGTAAGCCTTAATCTAGGCTTACCTGTAGGTCTTTGTTTATAAAGTGGGTTTACAACCACTTTAAGGCAAGCCTTTGGTCCACCCCATGCTGTAAAAACAGCAGGATTCTGGAAACCAAATAAGTACATAGTTAGGTTGAAAAAAGTCCATCCAGTTCAACCATAAAAAAAAAAAAGAAATATCGTTCAATCCCATATACCCAATTCTATACCCACAGTTGATCCAGAGGAAGGCAAAAAACCCCAGCAGAGCATGATCCAATTTGCTACAGCAGGGGAAAAAATTCCTTCCTGATCCCCCGAGAGGCAATCGGATATTCCCCGGATCAACTTTACCTATAAATGTCAGTACCCAGTTATATTATGTACATTTAAGAAAGAATCCAGGCCCTTCTTAAAGCAATCTACTGAGCTGGCCAGAACCACCTCTGCAGGGAGTCTATTCCACATTTTCACAGCTCTTACTGTGAAGAAACCTTTCCGTATTTGGAGGTGAAATCTCTTTTCCTCTAGACGCAAAGAGTGCCCCCTTGTCCTTTGTGTTGACCGTAAAGTGAATAACTTAACACCAAGTTCACTATATGGACCCCTTATATATTTGTACATGTTGATCATATCTCCCCTTAATCTCCTCTTCTCAAGAGTGAATAAATTCAGTTCCTCTAATCTTTCCTCATAGCTGAGCTCCTCCATGCCTCTTATCAGTTTGGTTGCCCTTCTCTGCACTTTCTCCAGTTCCCCAATATCCTTTTTGAGAACTGGGACCCAAAACTGAACTGCATATTCCAGATGAGGTCTTACTAATGATTTGAACAGGGGCAAAAATGATATCTCTCTCTCTGGAGACCATACCTCTCTTAATACAAGAAAGAACTTTGCTCGCTTTGGAAACCGCAGCTTGGCATTGCATACCATTATTGAGCTTATGATCTACCAAAACCCCCAGATCCTTCTCCACTACGGATCCCCCCAGTTGTACTCCCCCTAGTATGTATGATGCATTCATATTCTTAGCCCCCAAGTGCATAACTTTACATTTATCAACATTAAACCTCATCTGCTACATAGTCGCCCAATTAGGCTTGTAAATTGGCGACATCCTGTAAGGACGTTATTCCACTGCATAGCTTGGTGTCATCTGCAAAGACAGAAATGTTACTTTTGATCTCAGACCCAATATCATTTATAAACATATTAAAAAGTAAGGGTCCCAGCACTGAACCTTGGGGTACACCACTGATAACCTTGGACCATTCAGAGTAAGAATCATTAACCACTACTCTCTGAATTCTGTCTTTTAGCCAGTTTTCTATCCATTTACAAACTGATATTTCCAATCCTGTAGACTTTACTTTGCACATGAGCCGTGAGTGGGGAACTGTATCGAACGCTTTTGCAAAATCCAAGTATACCACGTCCACAGCCACCCCTCTGTCCAAGGTCTTACTTACCTCTTCATAAAAAGAAATCAGGTTTGTTAGACAACTTCTGTCTTTCATGAATCCATGCTGTCTGTTGCTTAAATAGTTTTTTTCCAGCAAGAACTCATCTATGTGGTCTTTTATTAATCTCTCCACTATCTTCCCAACTATAAAAGTTAAACTAACAGGTCTATAGTTACTTGGTAAAGACTTAAGTCCCTTTTTAAATATAGGCACCACATTGGCCCTGCGCCAATCCAGTGGTACTATTCCTGTCATTAATGAGTCCCTAAAAATTAAATACAATGGCTTTGAAATTACAGAGCTCAATTCTTTTAGGATCCGTGGGTGAATGCCATCTGGCGCCTTCCAAGTGCGGTGATAAACCTTCCTAGAGGACGGTTTCCGAGCACTTCTCATAGTAGAGATTACTGAATCTGATAGGCCCCAGTCTCTCAGTACCTAGTTCTCAACAGCCATGCCGTTAAAGCCAGTGACTGTAAAGCAGGATGGAGTATGGGACCTTGCGATAGCAGGTTCTTTCGTAGTGGTAGGCACCAGGGGACGTCTGCTACCAGACGTACTAGATTGGCGTACCAAGGACGCTGAGGCCAATCTGGAGTGATTAGGATCATTGGAATTCCCTCTGCCTCCACTCTGCGGAGCAGAAGAGGAAGAAGCCTTAATGGAGGGAAGGCATAGATTAGCCGATACTGACCCCACGATGCCACCAACGCGTCCGTTGCGTCTGTCCATGGGTCTCTTGACCGGGCCACAAACCTCAATACCTTCCGATTGAGTCGGGAAGCCAGAAGATCTACGTCTGGTGTGCCCCATCTTTGGCAGAGGAGTTGGAACACCTCCGGGTGTAAGGACCATTCTCCCTGGTCCAGCATCTGGCGGCTCAGGTAGTCCGCCTGCCAGTTTTCCACACTTGGAATGTACACGGCCGACAGTGCCGGTACGCTCCTCTCTGCCCACTTCAGGATGCGAGCGACCTCCGATGCTGCAGCTGAGCTTCTTGTTCCTCCTTGCTGATTGACATATGCCACTGCTGTGGCATTGTCTGACTGGACGCCCTTGCAGCCTCTGAGACCATTTTAAGAGGCACAGCCTGATCGCCCGAAATTTCCAGGACATTGATCGGCAGGAGGGCTTCCTCTGGGGTCCAGCGACCTTGCGCCGACTAAACACCCCAGACTCCCCCCCCCCCCCAAAAACCTGTAAGGCTGGCGTCCGTTCTGATCACTATCAAGTAAACCGTAAGAAATTACTTCCCGGCCATTAGAGCCGGTGCTGTCAGCCACCATACCAGGGATCTCCTGACTAGGTGGCTCACTCGGATTTGATAATCCAGAGATGAAGGACATCTGTTCCATCTGGACAGAACTTCCTTCTGTAACACTCGAGTGTGGTATTGAGCATATGGGACCAATTCCTGGAAGTCAGCTGCCGTACTGCAGCCTGGAGGGTCTGCAACTTCTCCACAGGGAGGAAAACCTTTGCCTCTGAGGAATCCAGAATCAACCCCAGGTACACTAGGCGTTGAGTGGGCACCAATACTGACCTTTGCGTGTTTAGTATCCAACCACAGTCTTGGAGAGTCTGACAGGTAATGGACACGCTTACCTCTAATTCTGAGCTTGAAGGGGCCTTCAGCAGAAGGTCATCCAAGTAGCCCATGATAGCGATACCCCGCTGTCTTAAAAGTGCCAGAATCAGATCGAGCACCTTGGTGAACGTCCTGGGTGCTGAGGCAAGGCCAAACGGGAGGGCCGCAAACTGGTAGTGGTTCTTCCCGATAGCAAATTGCAGAAACCACTGGCGTCTGGAGTATATGGGGACATGCAGGTATGCGTCCATGATGTCCAAGGAGGCCAGAAAGTCCCCCGGATGGAGAGCCATGACTACAGATCGAACCGACTCCATCCGAAATCTTTGTACCTTCACAAAGCAATTGAGGTCTCTGAGATCCAAGATTGGACGAACCCCCTCCTCATTCGGCACGATGAACAGATTTGAGTAAAAACCCTGACCCCGTTCCTGTTCTGGAACTGGAATAACTACCCCGCGTTCCAGTAGACCCTGGACCGCCCCATACAGGGCCTCCCGACGGGTCGGTAGTAGCTGGAGCTTGGAGGTGACGAATCTGTCCGGTGGACAAGATAGAAATTCTATCTTGTAGCCTGAGGAGATTACTTCGCAAACCCACCTGTCTGAGACTAGAGCTGTCCACTGAGTCGCGAATTTGCGAGAGCTGGGTGGGGGCGGACCTTCATGCAGACGCAGATTTGTCCACAGGCTTGTTGGGTCTGCGGGACCAAGGACGCTTTTGTCCTTGGACAGGCGCCTTGTCGGCCTGGGGTCTTTTCCCTGTCGCCCTAGGGGGACGAAAAAAACGCTTGCGTGCAGTAAAGGAGGGCCCTTGCCCTTGGCGTGGCCCCTACCCTTGCTAGTTTCAGGAAGCAAAGTGCTTTTACCTCCTGTGGCATCCTTGACGATGTCATCCATAGAAGCCCCAAAAAGTCTGTGACCCTTGAAAGGCAGATCCAACAGGGCTTTCTTGGAGGTCTGGTCCGCAGACCAGCCCTTAAGCCAGATCAGGCGGCGTATTGCTACTGCATAAACTGAAGCTTTTGACAGCAGGGGAATAGTATCCATGTCTGACTCGCAGACAAACTTAAGGCCCTGGACCAACTGGTCGGCCAAAGTTATCTCATCAGGAGAAGCAACTCGCTCCTTAACCCCTGGAGTAGCAACCTTACCCATTCAGTAAGTGTCTGAGACACTAGGGCCCCCGCCAATGCCGGGCATACTGCCGAGCCTACCACCGAGTATAGGTAGCAAGCATTCTTATCCGCAGGGTCCTTGAAAACAGGAGCCCCTTCTACTGGAATTGTGGTGGCTCTATTAAGTCTGGACACCGGAGGGTCCACTATAGGGGGAGAGGTCCATTTCTTCAGAAAACTCTCCTCAAAGGGGTACCGTACCGCAAACCTCTTTGGGGCTGTAAATATACCCTCAGTGGGTTCTCCCATTCCTTGTTTAAGAGTTTATAAAAATAAGACACACAAGGGAACACCTTAGCAGTGCGGGCAGGTTTATGAAACCCAAAGTGGACCGGAGTCTCTGCTGCTTCTGCAGTATTTTCCAACTTTAGCGTATCCCGCACTGCAGTAATAAGGTCAGATACCAAAGCCGTCTCGCGTACTGACCTGGACTTGGAGTCCTCCTCACTGTTCGGTCACGGTCTGCAGTCTCTGATGCGTCAGAATCTGGGCCCTGAGCCGTAGCTGGACCTGGTTCTGCATCAGAATTATCCTCAGAAACTACCCCCTGTATTCCCGTGTGCTGCTTCCACCCTGGCAGCAAACGCCTCTAGGATTGCCGTCATAGCGTTCATAGACACCTCAGGGGCACCAGCTGCTAAATCTGGTGTTTCAGGGGAGAAGACATCTGGCTCAGATGCCATGCTGACCACACGCTGACACCCACAGGGCTCCAGGCAAGATATCAATAGGCCACCCTCCTGTGCTGCAGAGATGCTGGATCACCCAGAGGACTCACCACCCTGGACCGGTACTGCTATGCTGCCGTGTGCTGTGCCTGTGATGCTGTCCTACTGCTGCTGTGTCAGTCTGCTTTTATCAGCGCTTCCTGTGTGAATCTATCGCGCCAGTGTAATGCACCCTAGAGGCCGGAGAGTCTCTCAAAATGGCCGCCAAAACGTCTGTATGGGAGATAGTGTGGGCTCTAAGAATAGAGGCCAAAGCAGCCATAGACCACAAAAAGATGGCCGCCGAACAGCAATCTCTAACTACAGCGTGGATCATAATAAACATGGCCGCCGATCAGTTGATAGAGGCCAGTGGGTGTATAACTACAAAAAAATGGTGCCGAAACCACAGGAAGATGGCCGCCGGGCAGTCACTAGCGGCCGAACCCGGCATGGACCACCACAAAATGGCCGCCAACAGCATGGAGGAGGAAGCACACACAGGTAAGCAGAAATGACATTTCTTTTAAATGTTAGTTACAGCCAGCCCCGCTCCAGTGGAACCCCTTAGGTGACCCCCAGCACCCAGCACCTTTAGCTAGAAGCCCAGGGAGGAGGGAAAGGCAGGGAGAGAGGGAAGAAAGGGGCCACAACCACTTACATGATCTCTCCAGGAATGTCCAGCCAAATCACCCAGCCAAGGCAGGGGAGTTTACTTACCTATCCTGCATGTATCATGCTGGAAGACATTCCAAACAGATCATCATCCGCGCACGGAAGGTGACTGTTGGCCAGGCATGCTGTGATTGGACCCAAAGGGACGATCATATGTATGCCCTGGAGCTCACCGGACAGGCTGCTGTGACTCGGCCGTAAGGTCAGCCGAAGCTGAGCGGTCCGATGCAAGCCTTGGAGTGTAAGCTCACCGGCCAGGCTGCTGCGACTCGGCCGTAAGGTCAGCAGAAGCTGAGTGGTCCAATGCAGGCCCTGGAGCGTAGGCTCACCGGCCACCCGTGGAGCGACGGGCATGTCGTGGAAAACCCAGCGCGTAGCTAGGGTCGGCACGCGCTCGATGGCCGAAACTGGGGAGACTACAAGGATCGAGGATCCAGCCTGTCACCCAGTCGGCAGTTGATCGAAGATCGCAGGAAACAAAAAATAAAAAAGATATCTTTTTCCCCTGGACCAATGGGCCCAAAGGGAGCCATGTCCTACTCCTTGCTAGACAGAAAAAAAATGATCTGCGAGATGCAGACTGAGGTGATATACCCGGAGGGTCCGCCCCCTTGGCGGTACTGTAGAAGGTGTGATGCAACACTTTTTAGAAGTTTTTTGCCTAGTCACTCCTAATTAACGGATAATACCCACTTTGTCAATAGAGAGGCTGTGTCGGTCCATGGACGAAAGAATAATAGTTTTTTTTATGGTTGCTCTATCCTTTTCAAGAAGTGTATTGGAATTAGCGGCTTTTTCCTGTAAGAAGCCATATTTGATTATTCACAAAGACAGGGTGGTCTTGCGTCCCCACCCAACTTTTCTACCTAAGGTGGTATCAGGTTTTCATCTGAACCAAGATGTGGTCTACCATACTTTTTTCCCAGATCTGCATTCTGCAGAAGAAAGATTGTTGCACTTTCTGGATGAAGTAAGAGCAGTAAAAATCTATTTGAAAGCAACAGCTCAGATACGGAAAACTGATGTTTTGTTTTGCCCTGCCAGAAGGTCCCAGAAAGGGCCAGGTAGCATAGAAATATACTATTTCTAAGTGGATTCAGAAAGTTATTGTTCAGGCCTATGGTTTAAAAAAGAAAATTCCTCCTATTCATGTGAAAGCGCACTCGACCAGAGCAGTAAGTGCTTCATGGGCAGTGCATCACCAGGCCTCCATGGCTAAGATCTGCAAGGCTGCATGAGGATACCATCTTCGGGTGCAGTGTGCTGTAGGCAGCAGTATAGATCCTCACGTCCGATGGCGGTCTGTTTTTTGATCTCTGTCTCCCTGCCCTCAAGTTAAGCATTGCTCTAGAACAGGGGTGTAAAACTCAATTTCATCAGCATTATGATTGCCCTCAATGGGCCAGTTGTATCTGTAAGATTAGATGTCCAGCGCTTCCCCTCCCCTTATATTAGATGTTAAGAGCCGAACAACCATCAGTTGGGTCCCCCACTCTCCCTTACATCACAGTGCAAGCCCCTTTTCCTTATGCTGCTGCTGGGAAGAAGCTGGATGCATTGCTTAAAAGCAAAAAGTAAGGGTCCAAGGGACCAGAGGAGGACTGGAGCTCTCCTGCAGCTGCAGAAGAGGTTCTAGGGCCACATGAAATGGCCTGGAGGCTTACCTGTAAAATCCTTTTCTTGGAACTTAACTTCCCACCACTATTAGTGAAGATAAAAACACTCCTGAACCAATGGCAATCCGGGTTACATTCCTGGATAGGCCGTTGCAACATCCTAAAGATGACTATTCTTCCGAAACTCTTATACCTGATGCAGGCCCTACCTATTCATATACCACCCGCTTTTTTCAAGGGAGTACAATCCGCCTTCACAGATTTTGTCTGGGCGAAAAAAAGACCTAGACTCACTAACAAACTGCTTGTCCTCCCCAAAATGCATGGCGGTCTGGCCCTACCAAATATCCGAGCCTACTATCAGGCGGTACACCTGGGAATGCTCGTAGACTGGTGCCGCCATCAGGGAACCAAGCTATGGGCCAAGTTAGAACAATCCCAGAGTGCGATCCCTCTTCGGGGATCACCATGGTGCTACCCAGCACTACCGTCAGAGATCAAACTGCACCCACTGATTGGTAATTTGGCGCGAATCTGCGCCCGGCTTATTTTGAAGACATCCCTCTCCTCCCCGAACTCACCCCTCTACCCTATAATAGGTAATCCCCTGTTTACACTGGGACTGTATGATGGGAGGTTCCAAAGGTTGAGGGAGGCGGGCTTACATCAGGCTTCCCACTTCAGTGCGGGTGGGTGCTGGAAGACAATGGCGGATTTTATGGACCCTACAGGCCCGTTCCGTCTAGATTTCCTGAGGACACTCCAACTAAGCCATTTTCTCGGCACGATCTCATCCACCACAGATGACGGCCGGACGCTCACTACTCTGGAGGAGTTCTGTACGGACACGGGAGCCCTACCACACACACTATCATTGACTTACAACCTTCTAAATACCCCCTCAATGGACTTTGTTCCTCCGGGAATACTAAAATGGGAAAAAGACTTAGATTGTCAATTCACTATCACCAAGAGGCAAAGTATACTCAGATTCACACACAAGTCCTCAATCTGTGCCAAGATTCAGGAAACTAACTTTAAAATCCTCTTACGATGGTACAGGACCCCATCACTACTTCACAAGTTTCACCCGACAACATCGGACGTGTGCTGGCGCTGTCACACAGATAAGGGGACCCTATTACACATTTTTTGGTCATGCCCTAAACTGACACATTTCTGGAATGTAGTGCGCAACACAATACAACAACATACAGAGCGGCCCATCACAGCCGACCCAGCATTCTTTCTCTTACACGCCTCAGATATCCCTGATAGGAAATACAATAAGTCAGTGATCCGCCACCTGCTTGACGCAGCGAAGGCATGCATACCACTCCACTGGAAATCGGTCCTCCCGCCAACCATTGCTCTCTGGCTCCAAAAGGTGGAGGAAGTCAGAAATATGGAGGACTTGATCCTCACATCGCAAAACAGGGAGGAGACATTTACCAAAACCTGGCAGGGTTGGAATAGGTTTATATACTCAACGGAGGGGCAGGCCCTGAGAGGATCTGACACAGATACATAAAATAACGCACAACAGCGGTACTCTGTTGAGCCACGTGGACGTAGACACAAACCCCGCAGTTATACTTGGGGCCAGTTCTGCCGACACTACATGGTCGTGGTCATTCCCCTCCCCCCCCTCCATCAATCCCCCCCCACTTCATACCCCCCCTTCTTCTCTTTTCCCCTCTGTCCTTTTCACTCTATGCTCTATCTCTCGCCCCTCACTGGGGGCTGTACAAATGTAGGTAATTTAGATAAATAAAAGAAAACCAGGAGGTGGGTCCGGGGGATGGCAATAGTTCACAACCCCATAACACGTTGTTTACTGCTCTCGAAGATGTTGCTAGAGGAGACATGATGATATATCACCAGTTTTGTCATTTACTCTGTATGTTATGTGGACAGTCTGTAACCTTTTGGTCCATGTGGACCCAATTCCTGATATAAATAAACAATTTAAAAAAAAAAAAAATCCTTTTCTTGGAGTACATCACAGGACACAGAGCTCCCGCCCCTCTAATTGAGGTATATATATATATATATATATATATTTAATTTATTTATATTGGGATACTTATTGCTTTGCTACAAAAACTGAGGTACTCTCCATATGGGAGGGGTTATATAGAGGGGAACTTCTCTTGTAATTAGGGTGTGCCAGGTTCCAATCACCTAATGGTGATATATAACCCATTAAGTAATTAACAGGGCTCTGGTTCCCGTGATGTACTCCAAGAAAAGGATTTTACAGGTAAGCCGTTTAAAAAAATAGGATTTTTTTTACTCACCGTAAAATCCCTTTCTCGTTCGTCCATGGACAGACACAGCTCCTCAAATCTTGACAAAGTGGGTTATGTTCCTGTTCATAGTAGAGGACTAGGCAGAACATGTTAGTCATCTTAAAACATGTAACTTTAACAGAGTTTAACAGCCCCGCCCAGGGGCGGTCCCTCCGTACATAACTCTCCTACCTGCAGCCTCAGTTCGTAGTAAAGCAGTACAAACTAAAAAAGGAGGGGTGGGTGCTGTGTCCGTCCATGGACGAACGAGAAAAGGGTTTTACGGTGAGTACAAAAAATCCTATTTTCTCTTATCGTCCATGGACGGACACAGCTCCTTAAATCTTGACAAAGTGGGACGTCCCCAAGCAGTGTCAGAAAAAACGAGGGGTGCGAACATCAATCAAAAGAACGCTTAACTTCACCCCAAACAGAGCTCCTCACGACAACCTCAAATAGCCGCCTGCAAAAACTTGCGGCCAAGGAAGCATCCGAAGATGCACACACATCAACCTCGTAAAACGTTGGGAAAGTGTGAACAGATGACCAGGTCGCCATCTCACACACCTTGAAGACAGAAGCTAGATGTCGGAAAACCGGAAAAGGCAGGCCTCCGCCCCTAAAGGGCACAGGCCTGGATGACGATCAGCCTGAACCACCTAGAAAAGGTGGCCGAAGAGACGGCCAGGCCCTTCTGTGGACCAGATACCGGCACGAACAGTGATTCAGAACTCCAAAACGGAGCAGTAGCAGACCGGTACACCCATAGGAAAAGAAAAGGGCACATAGCATAATACCGTCTTAAAATGGAGCTTAATGTAGGTAGGTACACTTACATCAAAATGGTAGAACAAGCGCTTGTCAAATACAAATAGTGGCAGCAGTGGAGTCTCCCGACGCGTTTCGCAACAAATTGCATCGTCTGGGGTGTACATCCACTGCTGCTTCCACAACATTCATAGATGATATGACCCCAAAATGAAAAGCCCTCACCTGGGAGTTCATTGAATGAGCAACCACTTCCTGGGTGATCAAAAATGGCGCATAGGCGTGAGCTCCACGCCTCAATGTGAAATGGACCCCAGGCTCTATGATTGGCCCATATGAGTTTGGGGAATAAATGAGAGTACATAGGTCCCATGGGATGGGCGTTAGATGTATGTAAGAAACGCCCTCCTCAATAGCAACCCATAGGCTATAAATAGCCTATTGGAAAAAAGAAAAAACTGCGCTAGGACGAGATAATAACAAATAGGCAGCAGCAATAATGTGATAAATATAAACAAGGAATAAATAAAAAGAAAACTGCGCCAGTGAAAAATATCCCAATATGGGATATATAAGTCCAAAGGTGTATCCTCCAGATGGAAGGAATCCAGGGAAGAGATATCAATGGGCTATAGTGTGTCCAACGGTCCTGTACATTAACACATCCTGCTTGGCATAAACACCATTAGAAGTGACTGCTTACCAGATAGAAGTCAGATAAGCACAGTCGGCTATGACCCAGCTGCTGCCTTTACATAGAGGGGATACAGAGATGCCATAAACACTCCTCCAATATTTAAGGGCCTCTTGATGGCTCAATGGCACAAAAACAAAAATAAAAATAAGAACGTAGGATAATACCATTTGATAGGTATAGGATAGTCAAGCACCACCGTGAATAATGAAAACAACCGTGAATAGCACCCTGATGGTAATGGCTCCTTACCGGACGCAAGGAAGGGGCTCACGATCAATGTAACCTGACCATGGTCTGTGTCCTGCACGATATGGCTCAATTCAAACTCACGGAACTCTCCTCACCGGTACCAGAGTTCCGCCGATATTCCATATACCATACCAAAAGAAGGAGGGGGAGACCATAGAGTAATACCCTTAAGAGCATTTATTTAGGTAAAAAGTAACGTACTTACAAACAAAAGATAATATGAAGCATTAAAACATGCCGGCCGGCATTAGCAAAAGCCCTTCCTTGGTCAAGCTGCGTGGTGACGTCACTGCGTGTTCCCCAGACGCGTTTCGCCACATATGACGTTCCCATTGAGAACGTCATATGTGACGAAGCACGTCTGGAGGACACGCAGTGACGTCACCACGCAGCTCGACTAAGGAAGGGCTTTCGCTAATGCCGGCCAGCATGTTTCAATGCTTCATATTATCTTTTGTTTGTAAGTTAGTTACTTTTTACCTAAATAAATGCTCTTAAGGGTATTACTCTATGGTCTCCCCCCTCCTCCTTTTGGTATGGTATATGGAATATCGGCGGCACTCTGGTACCGGTGAGGAGAATTCCGTGAGTTTGAATTGGGCCATATCGTGCAGGACACAGGCCGTGGTCAGGTTACATTGATCGTGAGCCCCTTCCTTGCGTCCGTTAAGGAGCTATTACCATCAGGGTGCTATTCACGGTTGTTTTCATTATTCACGGTGGTGGTGCTTGATTATCCTATACCTATCAAATGGTATTATCCTATGTTCTTTTTTATTTTTGTTTTTGTGCCATTGAGCCATCAAGAGGCCCTTAAATATTGGAGGAGTGTTTATGGTATCTCTGGATCCCTTCTATGTAAAGGCCGCGGCTGGGTCATAGCCGACTGTGCTTATCTGACTTCTATCTGGTAAGCAGTCACTTCTAATGGTGTTGATGCCAAGCAGGATGTGTTAATGTACAGGACCGTTGGACACACTATAGCCCATTGATATATCTTCCCTGGATTCCTTCCATCTGGAGGATACACCTTTGGACTTATATATCCCATATTGGGATATTTTTTACTGGCGCAGTTTTCTTTTTATTTATAAATAGCCTCTAAAAACAAGGGACAGGTGAATACAAATGAGTGGCTAACCAATCTAAGTGGAGCATGACCCCCGCCACGATAACAGTCATATGCTCGGCCAGCGCGTCTGGGAGGTCAACACACTCTCCCGATCGGCGCTGACGTCAGGACGCTCGTTGCAACGTGTCAATCATGCGCACCACGCCCCCCCGGGCTGCAGTACACAGAAGGACACGATGTAATCCCTGCCAGCGCATACAGGGAGCAAACAAACTCTCCCCGACTCGCGCTGATGTCATGACGAACGTTACGTTATACCAGATTATGTGATGCGCTCCACACGACTCTGAATCACATGCAGCGCAACAACCGATCCAGACAAGGAAGTGAATGTAGTCTGCCCTCCCCTTGAAATAAAAGGAATAACCATGACAGCTAAAATTGGAATACTCATAATAAGTAAAAGCACACAGAGGATAATAAAAACCTACATAATTGTATTATATTATTATTAGAAATAAAAAGGTTGTATAAAAACAACCTAAGGAAAATTCTTATTATAAAATGTAAATTAATATAATAAACAGCTCAAATAAGACCTGTATCAAATCCAACCAACCGAGTTGGAATGGAAAATGAATATGTAAAAAGGAGGTGTGATCAATATCTATATATGTGTTGGGTTGTTACTGCATATGTCCAAAGGGGGAACATTTATTGAGAAAATACCAATGTTGCAGGTGAAAACCTCACACCCATGGTTGCTCAAAAAATGAACCAATCCCAGGATACACCACCCACACTATAAATAACAATCCAATCAATAATGAATGACGTACAGTGCCTTGCGAAAGTATTCGGCCCCCTTGAACTTTTCATCCTTTTGCCACATTTCAGGCTTCAAACATAAAGATATAAAATTTTAATTTTTTGTGAAGAATCACCAACAAGTGGGACACAATTGTGAAGTGGAACGAAATCTATTGGATATTTTAAACTTTTTTAGCAAATAAAAAACTGAAAAGTGGTGTGTGCAAAATTATTCGGCCCCTTTACTTTCAGTGCAGCAAACTCACTCCAGAAGTTCAGCGAGGATCTCTTAATGATCCAATGTTGTCCTAAATGACTGATGGTGATAAATAGAATCCACCTGTGTGTAATCAAGTCTCTGTATAAATGCACCTGCTCTGTGATAGTCTCAGGGTTCTGTTGAAAGCGCAGAGAGCATCATGAAGACCAAGGAACACACCAGGCAGGTCCGTAATACTGTTGTGGAGAAGTTTAAAGCCGGATTTGGATACAAAAAGATTTCCCAAGCTTTAAACATCCCAAGGAGCACTGTGCAAGCGATCATTTTGAAATGGAAGGAGTATCAGACCACTGCAAATCTACCAAGACCTGGCTGTCCCTCTAAACTTTCAGCTCAGACAAGGAGAAGACTGATCAGAGATGCAGCCAAGAGGCCCATGATCACTCTGGATGAACTGCAGAGAACTACAGCTGAGGTGGGAGAGTCTGTCCACAGGACAACAATCAGTCGTACACTGCACAAATCTGGCCTTTATGGAAGAGTGGCAAGAAGAAAGCCATTTCTCAAAGATATCCATAAAAAGTCTTGTCTAAAGTTTGCCACATGCCACCTGGGAGACACACCAAACATGTGGAAGAAGGTGCTCTGGTCCGATGAAACCAAAATCCAACTATTTGGCCACAATGCAAAACGATATGTTTGGCGTAAAAGCAACACAGCTCATCACCCTCAACACACCATCCCCACTGTCAAACATGGTGGTGGCAGCATCATGGTTTGGGCCTGCTTTTCTTCAGCAGGGACAGGGAAGATGGTTAAAATTGAGGGGAAGATGGATGCAGCCAAATACAGGACCATTCTGGATGAAAACCTGTTGGAGTCTGCAAAAGACCTGAGACTGGGACGAAGATTTATCTTCCAACAAGACAATGATCCCAAACATTCAGCAAAATCTACAAAGGAATGGTTCACAAATAAACGTATCCAGGTGTTAGAATGGCCAAGTCAAAGTCCAGACCTGAATCCAATCGAGAATCTGTGGAAAGAGCTGAAAACTGCTGTTCACAAACGCTCTCCATCCAACCTCACTGAGCTCGAGCTGTTTTGCAAGGAAGAATGGGCAAGAATTTCAGTCTCTCGATGTGCAAAACTGATAGAGACATACCCCAAGCGACTTGCAGCTGTTATCGCAGCAAAAGGTGGCTCTACAAAGTATTAACGCAAGGGGGCCGAATAATTTTGCACTCCCCACTTTTCATTTTTTTCTTAGTTAAAAAAGTTTCAAAAATCCAATAGATTTTGTTCCACTTAACAACTGTGTCCCACTTGTTGGTGATTCTTCACAATAAATAAAAATTTTATATCTTTATGTTTGAAGCCTGAAATGTGGCAAAAGGATGAAAAGTTCAAGGGGGCCGAATACTTTCGCAAGGCACTGTATGTATAAACTCTAAACATATACAGATAGGTGATGTACACAAAATGTAAAACCACATATAAATGGATAATATATGAGTAAAAATAAATTAAAATTAAGAGAAAGCCAATCCCACGTTCAAAGAGCCCGAAATTCAAGCCTTATTAATAAAGGAATAGATGTTCCATTCAACGTTTAATCCTAACGGCCTGTGAGTACGTAGTTCGTATATCCAGAAAGTCTTGAGTTGTGAAACACCCCTGGTTTTGGGGCCACCCCTCCATGGGGGGATATAATGATCAATGATAAGAAATTGGGTACCCACAGGGTTCCTATTGTGACATAACCTGAAGTGTCTTGGTACAGTATGGTGAGTATCTCCACCTAAAATCAAGGAAACATGTTCCCCTACCCTGACTGAAAAAGTCTGGATGGTGGGGCCCACATACTGTTTGCCACACGGACATGTTATGAGATAAACAACATGTGTGGTGGCACAAGTGCAGAATTGTTTAATGGGGTAGGTTTTACCTGTAACGGTGGATCTAAATTCCAGAGTTTTACTTCTCCCAGAAGTGTTATATTTACATACACTGCACCTTTTGCACGGATGATAGCCTATTAACTGATGGAAAAAAGAAGGGCGCACAGGAGGGTTGATAACATTGGGGGCTAACCTACTCTGAAGAGTGGGTGCACCCCTAAAAACTACCTTGGCCTGATCCAGTAAGATGCTGTTTAAAACACCATCATTCCTTAGAATCACCCAATGTTTGGCCATGATGTCTTTCACCTCTTTGTGTTGGGTGGAGGAGGTGGTGAGCATAACCCATTTAAAACTATCGTCTGGTTCTCGTTTGGGTTTGATCTACAATAGAGAACTTCTATCAATTTCCAAAGTTCTCTTGAAGTCCCTTTCAATATTGATAGCATCATAACCTTTATCTACAAATCTTTGCTTAAGAACCCCAGCTTGAGTCGTAAACGTCTCAGTAGCAGTACAATTCCGACGTAGTCTTAAAAATTTACTACATGGGACCGAATTCAACCAAGACCGATGATGGCAACTATCACTGGGGATGAAGCCGTTCCGATCGGTCTTCTTGAAGAAGGTTTGGATTTGAAATTGATGGTCGATAATACTGATCTCAAGGTCCAAAAATTGGATCATATCTGAACTGGCTACATAGGAGAGTGAAATGCCCCTATCATTGAGATTAAGATGGTCCATGAAAATCTCCAAAGATGTCATGTCGCCATCCCAGAGGAGGAGGATGTCGTCTATGTACCTGGCCCACAACACCAACGACGCAGTGTCATAGGCAGAGACGACATCCTCCTCCCACTTGGCCATGAAAAGATTGGCGAGACTGGGGGCATATTTGGCCCCCATTGCAACACCTCGCCGTTGTAGGTAGAAATTTTCATTGAACCAAAAATAACTCCTCTTATTGGCGAACTCAAGCAACTCCATGATGAATTCGCGCTGGAAGGAAGCCAACGATTCCTCCTTATCCAAGAAATATTTGACCGCCTCCAATCCTTGATCGTGTGGTATACAAGTGTATAGAGAGGCGACATCGGCTATGACCATAATATAGTCACCTCTTATGGCCGTGTTATCTAATTTTCTAATAGCTCCTGTATCACCCAAGTATGATGGTACTCGTTTCACCAAAGGTTGCAAATAGTGGTCAATATAACGACCAATCCGTGAGGTAACCGAATCGATCCCACTAACAATGGGTCGTCCGGGTGGGTGAACAGGGTCCTTATGGACTTTGGGCAAATAGTATATCTTAGGAATCCTAGGAACTGTGGGAACTAAAAAAGCTTTCTCCTTTTTATTTAAAATATTTCTGTAAAAACCACTGTCAACCAAACTTTAAAGTTCCGTTTTGAAACGAGAAGTGGGATTACTAAACAATAATTGATAAGTGTCAGGTTCATTGAGAATCCTAAACATTTCAATCTCGTAATCAGATTTGTCTAAAACGACAATGTCGCCACCCTTGTCCGCAGGGCAGATCACCAAATCCCTGTTAGAATACAGACTTGAGGCCCGCCCCGGACAAAGTCTGGCTGGGGCCATGCCTCTCCGGGATCTCAGCCAAATCTTTAAGAACTAAATCCCTAAAGATATTAACAGCCGGTGCTGTTAGGTTTTTATTATCCTCTGTGTGCTTTACTTATTATGAGTATTCCAATTTTAGCTGTCATGGTTATTCCTTTTATCTCAAGGGGAGGGCGGACTACATCCACTTCCTTTTTCCGGATCGGTTGTTGCGCTGCATGTGATTCAGAGTCGCGTGGAGCGCATCACATGATCTGGTATAACGTAACGTTCGTCGTGACATCAGCGAGAGTCGGGGAGAGTTTGTTTGCTCCCTGGACGCGCTGGCAGGGATTACATTGTGTCCTTCTGTGTACTGCAGCCCGGGGGGGGGCGTGGTGTGCATGATTGACACGTTGCAATGACCGTCCTGACGTCAGCGCCGATCGGGAGAGTGTGTTGACCTCCCAGACGCGCTGGCGTGGAGCATGTGACTCTGTTATCGCAGCGGGGGTCACGCTCCGCTTAAATTGGTTAGCCGCTCATTTGAATTCACCTGTCCCTTGTTTTCATAGGCTATTTATAGCCTATGGGTTGCTATTGAGGAGGGTGTTTCTTACATACATCTAACGCCCATCCCATGGGACCTATGTACTCTCATTTATTCCCCAAACTCATATGGGCCAATCATAGAGCCTGGGGTCCATTTCACATTGAGGTGTGGAGCCTATGCGCCATTTTGGATCACCCAGGAAGTGGTTGCTCATTCAATGAACTCCCAGGAGAGGGCTTTTCAGTTTGAGGTCATATCATCTATAAATGTTGTGGAAGAAGCAGTGTATGTACACCCCAGACGATGCAATTTGTTGCGAAACGCGTCGGGAGACTCCACTGATGCCACTATTTGTATTTGACAAGCGCTTGTTCTACCATTTTGATGCAAGTGTACCTACCTACATTAAATTCCTTTTTAAGACGGTATTATGCTATGTGCCCTTTTCTTTTCCTCCACATTGCTATTTGATTTATGTCGTGGTTTACCATCATTGGGCTACCATCTTCCAAGCTTTTATCTATCCTTCATCATATTCGCTGTGAGTGACGTTCCGGTGGATTCATCTGCAGAGGACCGATTCATCAGGGTGATATACACTCAAAGCTTGATGTGACCTTCCAGACGTATGTCTGTTTGGGTCCACATATTCTGGTAAGCCTCCTCTGTATCGGTGGTGGTCATCTACACTTTTTCCGAGATTTTGGGATTATCACATATTTGTCAAGAAATTGTTTTGATTTCACTTATCAGAGACTCTTTATTATCAGAATTTCATATGGACTTTTGTCATTTGTTTTTTTGTTTCAGCACTATTTATCACTGGGTGTTGTATTTATACACGCATTAGCGCTACATTTTTTTGTTTTTCTGTATGCGCCTTTTGTCTATTGGTTTTGTAGCTGCTCACGTTCTCAAGCAGCGTGGAATTTTTTTGTATATTGTTTCCAATACACCCGTAGGGCAGGTGCCACGTCCAAAGTATGTAGCGCAGACTCCTGGGATGCAACGGCCGAGGACACAAGGATGGAAGCACAATGTCCTTGTTTAGGTGAAAAACCGAAACCACCTTAGAAAGGAATGAAGGTTGCGGACGAAGCACCGCTTATCCATAGGGAGGACCAAGTAAGGCAACTTGCAAGACAAGGCCGCCAATTCAGAAACCCTTCAGACCAAAGTAGTGACAACTAGAAAGGCAATTTTCGTGAGAAAGAGTGGAATCTCCAGGAACCTCCCTTTGGGAACATCAGGAAGTACTGAGAGCACTAGAGTCAAGTCCACGGAGGAAGCGGTGGTCCATCGGGGGAACCACTGTCGGACCCCCTGCACACATGTACTTACCAGTGAGTGAACCACCTGAGGCCGTTGGAATTAGACAGCCAAGGCTGAAATCTTCCCCCTTAATAGTGCTCCAGGCAAGGTTCAAATCGACTCCGAACAGCAGGATCCGAGAGACCGACTATGTCCGTGGGCGCCCGGCCATCTCAGCACACGTAGAGATGTAGGCCTACCAAGTGCAATGGTAGATCGTCCGAGAAGAAGGTTCCCGGGCCCTCAACATGAAGGGGATCATTGAATCTGCCAGACCACGGACCCTTTCAGTCTCCCGAGGGTGGCGCACCAGGGGCGCCAGGACCAATCTGGGGCGATTAGAATCACCAGAATCCCCGCGGCCTCCACTCTGCGGAGCAGTCGAGAACGCAATTCCAGTAGGGGAAAGGCATAAACTCCCCATGGAGCCACCAACCAGTCTGTCCAGGGAGCCCTGGACCTGGCCACAAACCTCGACACCTGCGATTCAGTCGAGAAAACCAGGAGAACCACAACCGGTGTGCCCCAATTCCGACAAAGTAATTGAAAAACACCTCCAGGTGAAAAGACCATACCCCTTGGTTCAGCATCTGGCGGCTCAGATAGTTCGCCTGCCAGGTCTCTACGCGCGGATGTAAGCAGCCGATAGAGCCGGCACGCTCCTTTCGGCCTAACTTGGGATGCGAGCGACTACCGACGGTGCGGCCGTCCAACTGAAAACCTGATCAGACGCCCCTGAAGTCTCTGCGACCACTTGGAGAGGCACAGTCTGATCGCTCGAATCTCGAGGGCATCGATCGTCAGGCGAGATTCTTCTAGACCGTGAGGCTGGCGTCCGACATGATCACAGTCCTATGGAAAGGAAGGGACGACCTCCCAGACTGAAGAGCCGGGAAATGCAGCCGCCCGCTCATGGAAGCCTTGACCAGGTGACTTGCCTGGATCTAGAGACAATGGAGATCTGTTCCAAGTGGACAGGATCTCTACCTGCAATACTCAAGTGTGTTATAGGGCAGACGGAACTGCCTCGAAGGAGGCCACCATGAGGCCCAGAACTCGTGCAGAAAAAAAAAAAAGGGAGAGACGACCATATGCGGGATGCCAACAATTTCACCGCCGACTGGAGCGTCTGCAACTGCCCCAAAGGAAGGAAGGAAGACCTTCGCCTCCAAAGAATTCAAGATCAAGTCTAGGGACTCCAGACACTGAGTCGGTACCAACACTGACTTCTGTATGTTCAGTACCCAACCAAAGACCCGGAGGGTCGGACTGGCTATAGACATGTCCTCCTCTAATTCTGAGCAAGAAGCAGCTCTCAGAGGAAGAAAATCCAAGTAGCCCATGATATCAAAGTCTCGCTGTCTCAGCAAAGCCCAGATCGGGGCGAACACCATGTGAATAACTCTTGGTGCCGACGCCAAGTCAAATCGCAAAGCGCAGAAAACTCAGATGGCTGTTGCAGATGGGGACAGGCAAGTATGCGACCCTAGTGTCCAGAGACGCCAGAATTCCCCCAAAACAATACATACACACACTGTGTATGTGTTAATGCGTATGTTCATACTGTGGCGCCAAAGACGCGCATGTCTTTGGAGTATGGGGGGAAACCGGAGTACCCGGAGGAAACTCACACAGACACAGGGAGAACATGCAAATTCCAGGCAGACTGTGTCGGGTCCGGGTTTGAACCAGTGACCCTCTTGCTGCCAGGTGAGGGAGTTAATCACTACACCACCGTGCTGCCCTACAAGGTATTGAGGGCCCTGAGGTCCAAGAATGGATGGACACGGTCCTTCCGTGGGACTACCAACAGATTTGAATAGAATCCCTGAAATCCTTCTACAAGGGGCACAAGTAAAATTATTCTGCACCAGAGCAAGTCTTGTACTGCTCCCATCAAGGCAGACCGACGAGACGGAAAGAGAGGAAAAAACTTGAGGGAAAGATCCGTTTGGTGGACAAGAAGAAACTCTGTCTTGTACCCCAAATTGACCACCACGCAGATCCACTGGTCAGAGAGCGAAGAGGTCCACGAGCTGCAAACTCGCAAAATCATCCCCCCCACCCTTGAGTCGGGCGGGGACAAAAAACCATGCGTAGCAGGGTATGTTAGCCGGCACCCTCACAAAGGCATTGAGGGCCATGAGGTCCAATATTGGACGGACAGCCTCCCTCTTTGGGACTATAAACAGATTTGAATAGAATGCCTGAAACCCTTCCTCCAGGGGCACAGGTAAATTACTCTGCACCTGAGCAAGTCTCGTACTGCTCCTATCAAAGCAGAAGGAGAGGAAGATTAGAGGGAAAGAATCTGTATGGCGGACAAGAAAGAAACTATCTTGTACCCCGAAGCGACCACCTCGCAGACCCACTGGTCGGAGAGCAGGAAGGACCACCGAGCTGTAAACTCGCAAAGCCGCCCCCCCCACCCTGAGTCGGCGGGGGCAAAACAATGTGGTAGCAAGCTTTTTAGCCGTCTTATTCGTCTTACGCACCCAGGGACACTCCTTTCCCCCAGCTGGAGCCTTGTCAGTCAGGGAGGATCTGACGAAAAATAGGATTTTTTACTCACCGTAAAATCCTTTTCTCTGAGTCCATGGACCGACACAGCTTCTCTATTGACAAAGTGGGTATTATCCGTTAATTAGGAGTGACTAGGCAGAAAAACTTGTAAAAAGTGTTGCATCACACCTTCTACAGTACCGCCCAGGGGGCGGACCCTCTGGGTATACCCTCTCAGTCTGCACATCGCAGATCAGTTCGTCAAAAAGCAGTACAAACTTAAAAGGAGGGGTGGGTGCTGTGTCGGTCCATGGACTCAGAGAAAAGGATTTTACGGTGAGTAAAAAATCCTATTTACTCTTTCGTCCATGGACCGACACAGCTTCTCTATTGACAAAGTGGGACGTCCCAAAGCAGTGTCAGAGAAAAAAACGAGGGGTGGTAACAGCATAAAAACAAACTTCACCCCAAAACACAAAACAGCACTCCTCCAACGGAGGAGTTGCAACTCTAAACAGCCGCCTGCAAAACCTTGCGGCCGAAAGAGGCATCCGAAGATGCACCTACATCAACTTTGTAGAATTTTGTGAAAGTGTGAGCGGACGACCAAGTCGCCGCTTTACATAGTTGGGAAACAGACGCTTGATGTCGGAAAGCCCAAGAGGCACCTATTGCCCTGGTCGAATGCGCCGTGACAGGAAAGGGGGGCGCCTGACCCTTTAAGGCGTAAGCCTGGATTACTATCTGTCGGATCCACCTAGAGATGGTGGCCGATGAGACTGCTTGGCCCTTCTTGGGACCAGCCACCGAAACAAACAGTGAGTCTGACTTCCGGAACAGGGAAGTAGCAGATATGTATACTCTCAAAGCTCGGACAACGTCCAAGGAATGCAACGCCGACTCCTTAGGATTCGACGGCTGAGGACACAAGGATGGAAGTACAATGTCTTCGTTGAGATGGAAAGCCGAAACGACCTTCGGAAGAAAGGAAGGCTGCGGCCGCAGCACCACCTTATCCTTGTGGAAAATCAAATAGGGAGCCTTGCAGGACAAGGCTGCCAGCTCAGAGACTCGTCTAACTGACGTAACAGCCACCAAAAAGACCACCTTCTGAGAAAGTGTCAACAGGGGAATATCTCTAATATTCTCAAACGGTGCCTTCTGAAGCACCGAGAGGACCAGGTTCAAGTCCCACGGAGGTAACGGGGGGCGGACCGGAGGGGCCACATGTCGAACCCCCTGCACAAATGTACTCACGAGAGAGTGAGTCGCCAGGGGTCGCTGAAAAAAGACAGCCAGGGCAGATATCTGTCCCTTACTCGTACTTAGGGCAAGCCTTTGGTCTACCCCATGCTGTAAAAACAGCAGGATTCTGGAAACCAAATAGGTACGCGGATGCCATTTCATTTCCTCACACATGGAGATGTAGGCCCTCCAAGTGCGGTGATAGACCTTCCTAGAGGACGGTTTCCGAGCACTTCTCATAGTAGAAATTACTGAGTCTGACAGGCCCCGGTCTCTCAGTACCTGGTTCTCAACAGCCATGCCGTTAAAGCCAATGACTGTAAAGCAGGATGGAATATGGGACCTTGCGACAGCAGGTCCTTCCGTAGTGGTAGGCGCCAGGGGACGTCTGCTACCAGACGTACTAGATCGGCGTACCAAGGACGCTGAGGCCAATCTGGAGCGATTAGGATCATTGGAATTCCCTCTGCCTCCACTCTGCGGAGCAGAAGAGGAAGAAGCCTTAAGGGAGGGAAGGCATAGATTAGCCGATACTGGCCCCACGATGCTACCAACGCGTCCGTTGCGTCTGCCCATGGGTCTCTTGACCGGGCCACAAACCTCAATACCTTCTGATTGAGTCGGGAAGCCAGAAGATCTACGTCTGGTGTGCCCCATCTTTGGCAGAGGAGTTGGAACACCTCCGGGTGTAAGGACCATTCTCCCTGGTCCAGCATCTGGCGGCTCAGGTAGTCCGCCTGCCAGTTTTCCACACCCGGAATGTACACGGCCGACAGTGCCGGTACGCTCCTCTCTGCCCACTTCAGGATGCGAGCGATCTCCGATGCTGCAGCTGAGCTTCTTGTTCCTCCTTGATGATTGACATATGCCACTGCTGTGGCGTTGTCTGACTGGATCCTGACTGGACGCCCTTGCAGTCTCTGAGACCATTTGAAGAGGCACAGCTTGATCGCCCGGATCTCCAGGACATTGATCGGCAGGAGGGCTTCCTCTGGGGTCCAGCGACCTTGCGCCGACTGGACACCCCAGACTCCCCCCCAACCTGTAAGGCTGGCGTCCGTCGTGATCACTATCCAGTAAACCGGAAGAAATGACTTCCCGGCCATTAGAGCCGGTGCTGTCAGCCACCATACCAGGGATCTCCTGACTAGGTGGCTCACTCGGATTTGATAATCCAGAGATGAAGGGCATCTGTTCCATCTGGACAGAACTTCCCTCTGTAACACTCGAGTGTGGTATTGAGCATATGGGACCGCCTCGAAGGAGGCTACCATGAGGTCCAACACTCGCATGCAAAAACGGAGTGACGACCAATTCCTGGAAGTCAGCTGCCGTACTGCAGCCCGGAGGGTCTGCAACTTCTCCACAGGGAGGAATACCTTTGCCTCTGAGGAATCCAGAATCAACCCCAGGTACACTAGGCGTTGAGTGGGCACCAATACTGACTTTTGCGTGTTTAGTATCCAACCACAGTCTCGAAGAGTCTGACAGGTAATGGACACGCTTACCTCTAATTCTGAGCTTGAAGGGCCCTTCAGCAGAAGGTCGTCCAAGTAACCTGTGATAGCGATACCCCGCTGTCTTAGAAGTGCCAGAATCGGAGCGAGCACCTTGGTGAACGTCCTGGGTGCTGAGGCAAGGCCAAACGGGAGGGCCACAAACTGGTAGTGGTTCTTCCCGATAGCAAATCGCAGAAACCTCTGGTGTCTGGAGTATATGGGGACATGCAGGTATGCGTCCTTGATGTCCAAGGAGGCCAGAAAGTCCCCCGGATGGAGAGCCGTGACTACAGATCGAACCGACTCCATCCGAAAACTTTGTACCTTCACAAAGCAATTGAGGGCTCTGAGATCCAAGCTTGGACGAACCCCCTCCTTCTTCGGCACAATGAACAGATTTGAGTAAAAACCCCGTTCCAGTTCTGGAACTGGAATAACTACCCCGCGTTCCAGTAGACCCTGGACCGCCCCATACAGGGCCTCCCGACGGGTCGGTAGTAGCTGGAGATTGGAGGTGTTGAATCTGTCCGGTGGACAAGAGAGAAACTATCTTGTAGCCTGAGGAGATTACTTCGCAAACACACCTGTCGGAGATTAGTGCTGTCCACTGAGTCGCGAATTTGCGAAGACGTCTCCCCACCCGAGAGCTGGGTGGGGGTGGACCTTCATGCGGACGCAAATTTGTCCGCAGGCTTATTGGGTATGCGGGACCAGGGACGCTTTTGTCCTTGGGCAGGCGCTTTATCGGCCTGGGGTCTTTTCCCTGTCGCCCTAGGGGGACGAAAAAACCACTTGTGTGCAGTAAAGGAGGGCCCTTGCCCTTGGCGTGGCCCCTTACCTTTGCTAATTTGGGGAAGCAAAGTGCTTTTACTTCCTGTGGCATCCTTGATGATGTCATCCAGAGAAGCCCCAAAAAGTCTGTCGCCCTTAAAAGGCAGATCCAACAGGGCTTTCTTGGAAGTCTGGTCCGCAGACCAGCCTTTTAGCCAGATCAGGTGGCGTATTGCTACTGCATAAACCGAAGTTTTAGACAGCAGGGGAATAGTATTCATGTCTGACTCGCAGACAAACCTAAGGCCCTGGACCAACAGGTCGGCCAATGTTATCTCATCAGGAGGAGCATCTCGCTCCTTAACCCCTGGAGTAGCAATCTTGCCCATTCAGTAAGTGTGTGAGACACTAGGGCCCCCGCCAATGCCGGGCGTACTGCCGAGCCTACCACTGAGTATAGGTAGCAAGCGAGTGCTTCAGCCTTCTTATCCACAGGGTCCTAGAAAACAGGAGCCCCTTCTACAGGAATTGTGGTGGCTCTATTAAGTCTGGACACCGGAGGGTCCACTATAGGGGGGAGAGGTCCATTTCTTCAGAAAACTCTCCTCAAAAGGGGTACCGTACCGCAAACCTCTTTGGGGCTGTAAAGACCCTCAGTGGGTTCTCCCATTCCTTGTATAAGAGTTTATCAAAAGACACACAAGGGAACACCTTAGCAGTGCGGGCAGGTCTATGAAACCCAAGTGGACCGGAGTCTCTGCTGCTTCTGCAGTATTTTCCAATTTTAGCATATCCCGCACTGCAGTAATAAGGTCAGATACCAAAGCCGTCTCGCGTACTGACCTGGACTTTGAGTCATTCTCACTGTCCGGTCACGGTCTGCAGTCTCTGGTGCGTCAGAATCTGGGCCCCGAGCCATAGCTGGACCTGGTTCTGCACCAGAATTATCCCCAGAAGCTTGCAGGGGATGGGGCGTTTACTACCCCCTGTATTCCCGTGTGCTGCTTCCACCCTGGCAGCAAACGCCTCTAGGATTGCCGACATAGCGTCCATAGACACCTCAGGGACACCAGCTGCTAAATCTGGTGTTTCAGGGGAGAAGACATCTGGCTCAGATGCCATGCTGACCACACGCTGACACTCACAGGGCTCCAGGCAAGATATCAATAGGCCACCCTCCTGCGCTGCAGAGATGCTGGGTCACCCAGAGGACTCACCACCCTGGATAGGTACTGCTATGCTGCGCCTGTGATGCTGTCCCCTTGCTGCTGTGTCAGTCTGCTTCTTTTATCAGCACTTCCTGTGTGAATTTTCGCGCCAGTGTAATGCACCCTAGAGGCCGGAGGCTCTCGCAAAATGGTTGCCAAAACCGTCTGTATGGAAGATAATGTGGGCTCTAAGAAAAATGGCCGCCGACAGAAGATAGAGGTCAGGCAGCCATAGCCCACAAAAAAGATGGCCGCCGAACGGCAATATCTGCATACAGGGTGGACAAACATGGCCGCCGATCACCTGATAGGGGCCAGTGGGTGTGGCCGAACTACAGGAAGATGGCCGCCAGGCAGTTACAAGAGGCCAAACTTGGCATGGACCACCTCAAAATGGCCGCCGACAGCATGGAGACACAGAAACACAGGTAAGCAAAAATGACATTTCTTTTAAATGTTAGTTACAGCCAGCCCCGCTCCAGTGGGACCCCCTAGGTGACCCCCAGCACCCAGCAACCTTTAGCTAGAAGCCCAGGGAGGAGGGAAAGGCAGGGAGAGAGGAAAGAAAGGGGCCACAACCACTTACTTGATCTCTCCAGGAATGTCCAGCTAAATCACCCAGCCGAGGCAGGGGAGTTTTACTTACCTATCCTGCATGTATTCTGCTGGAAGACATTCCAAACAGATCATCGTCCGCGCACGGAAGGTGACTGTTGGCCAGGCATGCTGTGATTGGACCCAGAAGGGACGATCATATGTATGCCCTGGAGCATGACGCTCACCGGACAGGCTGCTGCGACTCGGCCGTAAGGTCAGCCGAAGCTGAGCGGTCCGATGCAAGCCTTGGAGCGTAAGCTCACCGGCCAGGCTGCTGCGACTCGGCCGTAAGGTCAGCCGAAGCTGAGCGGTCCGATGCAGGCCCTGGAGCGTAGGCTCACCGGCCACCCGTGGAGCGACGGGCATGTCGTGGAAAACCCAGCGCGTAGCTAGGGTTGGCACACGCTCGATGGCCGAAACTGGGGAGACTACAAGGATCGAGGATCCAGCCTGTCACCCAGTCGGCAGTTGATCGAAGATCGCAGGAAACAACAAATGTAGCAAAAAAATAAAAATATATATATCTTTTTTCCCCGGACCAATGAGCCCGAAGGGAGCCATGTCCTACTCCTTGCTAGACAGAAAAAAACTGATCTGCGATGTGCAGACTGAGAGGGTATACCCAGAGGGTCCGCCCCCTGGGCGGTACTGTAGAAGGTGTGATGCAACACTTTTTACAAGTTTTTCTGCCTAGTCACTCCTAATTAACGGATAATACCCACTTTGTCAATAGAGAAGCTGTGTCGGTCCATGGACGAAAGAGTAATACAGTTTCTGCGCAGAATACGAGGGCCCCGCTTACGGCGTGGCTCCTTCCCCATAGAGGACAGTGGGAGAAGTGTGCTCTTACCTCCAGTGACATCTTTAATAATGTCGTCCAGCGAGGTACCAAAAAGCCTCCCACCTTTTTTGGATGCTTGGTCAGCGGACCAGCATTTCACAGGCGGCACAGTACAGATACAGAGGCTCTGGAAATCCAGGGGGCCGCATCACAGACATACACAAGGCCCTGCACCATTGGTCAGCAGCCTTACGCACTCTGGAGGAAGCTGATGCTCCTCCACTGTCTGTTGCAAAATCTTTGCCCATTCAGTGAGTGTCTGAGACCAAAGCCCCAGCCAATATATGATGCAACTCTGACCCCAGCATGGCGAACATGAAGCGGGTCACCGTTCCAGACATCCTATCATTAGGGCCTTTAAAAGGCAGGGGTCCCCTCTACCGGGAGAGTGGTTACTTTATGAAGCCAAGAGACCGGGGGGTCCACGACCGGAGGAGAGGCCCATTTTTTTAAAAAAAGGCTCTCCTCCAAAGTATAACGGACCGCCATGCGCTGAGGGACCACAAAAGACCTCTGCGGCCGTGCCCATTCCTTATCTATGACTTATCAAAGTAACATAAGGAAAAACTTTCACAGAGCGGTTAGATTAGTGTGATCAATAAGTGCACTCAAAACGTGCTCTGTCTAGCACTGACCCAGACGAGGGGTCCTCCCCACCAGGGAGGACCTGGTCCACATCCTCTGACATACCAGAACCGGGGTCCTGAGCCACAGCCAGGCCCGAATCTGAGTCAGAGCAATCCCCCAGAAGATGGCAGGGGAAGGGGGCGCCTTTTTACCCCCCTTACACCTGCACACCGCTTCTACCCTGGCAACAAATGATTCCAGGACCGCCGACAGCGTATCCAAGGAAACCGCAGGCGCAGGGGCACCTTTGCTGCCTCTGGCAATTTAGGGGAAGAAAGGCCAGATACTGACAGCCCTCAGGGACTAAGTGAAAAACACTTAAGAAGTCCACCCTCCTTGCTGCGCCGACCTAGGGGATTACCCAGGGGACTCATCACCCAGAGGGAGCCCGCCTTCCTTGTATACACCGCGTGTTTGTGAGGAAAAAACTGAGGCGAACAAGCTGTGCACCGTTCAGAAAGCCAGTGCTAGAGGCCAAACCCACTCCAAAATGGCCGCCAGACGCCTCATATAAAAGGGCGCGGACCACAAGAAAATGGCCGCCCGTAATACCGACCTGCGCCACAGCGCGGCCACGACAAAATGGCCGCCAATGGAATTTTCAATGGAGAAAGGGAGGCACACAAAAATGGCGTCTGAGCACCGCGATGTGGATGAGAAGGCCATGCAGGGACTTTCCCAGGAGACAGACCCCCCTCACAGAAAGCCAGCCCGGCCCCCCACAGGGACCCGGAGCCCCCCCACAGGTACACCCGGTCGCAGCGGGCCCTAGGGCATGAGGGGAAAGGGCGACAGAGCAGGGAAAGGGAGGACAGGAGAACATCTTAATCCCGGGAATGCCCAGCTGTTCCATTCTGCCGAGGCAGGAGGAACCGTACTTACCCGTCCTTGCGAGCACTTGCTGGCGCGTCCCTGACAAACCCACAACCGATGGTACGGAGTAGCTGTCGGCCCCGTCCACTGTGAGCGAGACAACAGCAGCCCAGTCATATGTGGACCCCGGAGCTTATGCTCACCGGCCACCCCTGGAGCCATGGGGTATGTCGTGGCAGAACCAGCGCGTAGCTAAGGACTGGCACGCTCGATGGCCGGACTGGGAAGACTACAAGGATCTATAATATCCAGCCTGTTGCCCAAAAAATAAAATAAATAAAATTTAAAAATGTCTTCAGGACTCTGGGCCCAAAGGGAGCCATGTCCTTCTCCTCTGCTAGGCAGACAAAACTGAGCTGCATGCTGCAGGGTGAGGGGTTATGACCGGAAGGACCGCCCCCTGGGCGGGGCTGTTCAACTCTGTTAAAATTACATGTTTTAAGATAACCAACATGTTCTGCCTAGTCCTCTCCTATGAACAGGAACATAACCCACATGTCAAGATTTAAGGACCACTACCTTGGAAGGCATCCCTGCAAGTCTGAATTCTATCCCCACTACCCTTTATTATGTCCCCTCTACTCTGCCTTCTCATACTAGTATTCTCTGCTTTCAAATTCTCACTTCCTTTCCCCTCTTCTTCACCTCAAAACTTGTACATATCACCATCACTTCTACCCTCTCCCTACTACTGCTCTCATCACCTCCTGCTAATATATAACCCACCTGCTGACCCACATATAAAGACAGGGAAGCATGTGCACTCACTCATACACCTCCCACTCCCATCTTGCTCATCTCACCCCCCTCCTGCTAACCTCTGGGGATATCTCCCCTAATCCCAGTCCTCCAGTATCTCACCCCCACGTCCTCCTTCCTCCAGCATCAGCCGCAATTTTCTCAATCTAATCTCGATCCCCCTGCTCCCAAAAACCACCCTCCCCTTCTCATTTGCCCTCTGGAATGCCCGCTCTGTCTGCAATAAGCTCACTTCTGTCCCTGATCTTTTTGTCTCCCACTCACTTAACCTTCTTGCAATCATGGAAACATGGCTTCAAGAGACAGATTCTGCCTCACTTGCAGCCATCTCCCATGGAGGCCTCCACTGGACTCACTCACCCAGACTCAGTGGTCGGAAAGAAGGGGGAGTTGGTTTGCTTCTATCCCCACTGAGCACCTTTCAAGTCCTGTCTACCCATCCTCCTCTTCTTTTGAGACACATTGGAAGTGCAGTTGCTGTAAATCTGAGGGGTAGATCTGAAATGAGGGAAAGCTCTGCTGATTTTATTATCCAATCATGTGCAAACTAAAATGCTGTTTCTTATTTTCCTTGCATGTCCCCCTCTGATCTGCAGCGACTGCACTTCCGAGTGCACTTTCAGTGCAATTTCAAGTGCACTTGTAGTGCAAAGTGGATTTGCCTTTCGGAAATAACCCCCATTGTATTCATCAGTTTTCTCCTAATTTTACCAAGGATTGCAGTGATCTATCGGTCTCCTGGACTAGTGTCACGCTTCCTTGATGACTTCTCTGCCAGGCTACCCTACGTTCTCTCTTCTGCAATACCAACTATTATCCTTGCCGATTTCAACATCCCCGCCAATGTTAGCAGCCCAGCCCCATCCCAACTTTTCAACTTGACCTCATCCTTTGACCTTACACAATGGACACAATCCCCCACTCACTCTGATGGTAATACCCTCGACCTTGTTTTCTCCCATCTTTGCACCCCCTACAACCTCACCAACACCCCCTTTCCTCTCTCTGACCACAACCTCATTACGTTCACAATGTGCTTGTCTCCAACCACCTGTCCCACCAAGCGGAAAACAATTACACGCAGAAACCTTCGCCAAGTTTATTCCTTCTATTTTCTATTCTGCAACTGACCACCTCCATGACAAAATCTCACCCCTGTCTTGCCCCGACCTGGCCACCTACAACATCTACATCTACATCTTCAACAGCACTTTTTCATCCTCACTAGACTCTCTTGCACCTCTCAACACACAATATGTCAGGCCCCGACTATTACAACCCTGGCAGACCGACAACACCAGAAACCTTAAGGAGACATAGCCGAGCACTGGAGCGAGTGTGGCGTAAAACCAACTCCCAGCATGCATTCACCCAATATAAATCTACCTTCTTAAAATACAATTCCTCCCTTCATGCTGCCAAACAAACCTACTTTGTCACCCTCATTAATACTCCATCTTCCAGTCCTCGTCGTCTCTTCTCTACTTTTAACTCTCTACTTTCTCCACCACCATCTCCACCCAGTAACTCGCTCACTGCCCACGAGATTGCCAATCACTTCAAAAACAAATTGATGCAACTTGTGGGGCTATATCCACTGCACAGATATCCAACCCACTTAACATACCCTGTATTAATCCACTCAACACTCTCCTCTTTTGACCTTGCTACTAGAGAAGAGTTCTCCAAAGTTTTCTCAGAAGCCCGCCTTACCACCTGTCCCCTGGATCCTGTTCCCTCACATCTACTACAGTCACCCTGTTCTTCTATCTTATGCTCCCTCACTCCCATCTTCAATCTCTCCCTCTCTACTGGCACCTTCCCCTCCCCTCTAAAACATGCCCTGATCACCCCCATACTTAAAAAGCCCTCACTGCATCCCACCAACCTGAACAACTTAAGACCCATCTCCTTGCTCCCATTTGCGTCAACACTTTTACAACGCTTAGTCTACAACGTCTTAACTACTACCTCACTGACAACAACCTTCTTGACCCCTTACAGTCTGGCTTCTGCTTGCTACACTCCACTTAAACTGCCCTACTGAAACTCTCTAATGACCTACTAACTGCTAAAACCGATGGCCACTACTCCATATTCATACTACTCGACCTCTCTGCAGCCTTTGATACGGTTGACCATTCCCTCCTCCTCAAAAAACTAAACTATCTTGGCCTTCAAGACTCTGCTCTCTCTTGGCTCTCCTCCTACCTATCACAGCGCTCCTTTAGTGTGACCTATAACTCTGTTTCCTCCTCTCCATTGCCCCTTTCAATAGGGGTTACTCAAGGTTCTGTCTTTGGACCCCTTCTCTTCTCCATTTACAACTCTTCCCTTGGTCTGTTAATAAACTCCCATGGCTTCCAGTACCACTTCTATGCTGATGACACACAAATCTATCTACTCTTCACCTCACTCCTTCAATCTCCTCTCGCATTACTAACTTACTAACTGACATATCAGCATGGATGTCACACCACTTCCTCAAACTCAATCTTTCTAAAACTGAGCTTATAATGTTTCCTCCAGCCCGTGCCCCTCCCCCTGACTTCTCCATCAAGATCAATAATACAACCATCAGTCCCTCCCCTCATACCAAGGTACTAGGTGTAATCCTAGACTCTAACCTGACCTTTCAGCTCAAAATCCAATTACTGTCCAAATCGTCCAGACTTCACTTCCAAAACATCTCCAAAATACGCTCCTTTCTAACCGTCAAAACCAGTAAGCAACTTATTCACTCCCTTGTTATCTCTCACCTTGACTATTGTAACTCCCACCTCATTGGCCTACCTCTCCGCAAGCTATCCCCTCTTCAGTCTATCATGAATGCCGCTGCCAGACTCATCCACCTTACCAATCGTTCATTGTCCGCCACTCCTCTCTGTCAATCTGTCACGGTCTGGAGTCAGGCTCAGAGGCCAGTAGCCATAGCAGCAGAGCAGGTATTCACACAGGTCACCCTGGCTGATGACACGGGTTCACCTGAGGTGCGGGGTCTAAGCACTGACCAGTATTCACCAGGGCTCCTAATGGTGGAGATGGGCTTCGCTGCGTGTCAGTGCCAGGTCGCGGTCCTCAGGTTAGCCCCACCAGGAGGTGAGCAAGCCGGGGTCCGGAAGCAGATAATACAGGTAATGGGTCAAGCAGAAGCGTAGTCGGGGACGAGCCAAAAGTCAGAAACAGATAGTTGCAGGTTGGGATTCAGCAGAAGCGTATTCCGAGACGAGCCAAAAGTCGGTAGTGAGTGGTAGCAAAGATGCGGTCGGCAGCAGGAGACAGGAGCAAGATATTGGCTGGTGAAGACACAATATTCTGGCAACCAGGAAGTGCAGGGACATAAATCAGGAAGTTCATGTAGAGACACGACCAGACACACCAGAGGTCCCAGGTTCAAGCCCAGGTCCTAACACAATCCCTCCACTGGCTTCCCATTGCCCAAAGAACAAAACACTAACAATAACATACAAAGCCATTCACAATTCTGCCCTGAGCTACATTACCAACCTTGTCTCCAAATATCACCCATTATGCTTTACCTTTGCAGGGAAACAAAGAGGAAGTAAAACCTATCAGGGTTTACTTCCTTTTTAATTTCATTCATCTATATGTTTTTTTGTGTAACGTGTATTCATGCTCATTTTTTCTTATTCAGTATGTGTGTTTATGTTGCTGTGTGTGTTCGTGTATGTTGGGTTGTATATGTACACACACAGCAATATTTTTGTACACATTTTATACATAGTTGTTATTTTGGAGGATAGAGTTGTTTTTTAACATATGTATGTATCAATCATGTTGTGTAGCTGTTCTTTGAGACCGCCTAATGAGCATCTGTTGATGTGAGGGCGGCCCTATATAAGCTTCAGCATTCAGTTTAGTCTTTGTAATGATTAAGCACAGATCAGATGTGTGGTGTATTTTGACCATCTGCAATAAAAGGCACTTTTGAAAACTTTGGATGTGCAGCCATTTCTCCTTTTTCTCAAGAATAAAATGTATGTTTTCCTCACATTAATGGTACTTGTATTAAAACTTAAAAAAAAGAGAAATAAATGTAAAAAATTCTCAAAGGACTTTAGTGTCACGAGAAAACCCTGTTTGTCATCCAAAAAACAATATTTGTATCAATTATTTTCATAAGTAATTACAAAGTTATAGACTCATGAACAGACACATAGCAGAAATGTGAAATATGGTCTGGTCCATAGGAGGTAAACAGGTGCGAGTGCTGAAGTGGTTAAAAAAAAATCCGATTTTTTTTGCAGAAAATAAAAAAAAACAACAGCAGTGATTAAATACCACCAAAAAAAAACTATTTGTGTGAAAAAAATGATAAAAATGTCATTTGGGTACAGTGTTGCATGATCACGCAATTGTCATTCAAAGTGTGACAGCACTGAAAGCTGAAAATTGGCCTGGGCAGGAAGGGGGTAAAAGTGCCCAGTAGGCAAGTGGTTAAAGATATATATTTTTTTTAAATAACAAACATGTCATACTTACCGGCTTTGTGCAGTGGTTTTGCACACAGCAGCCCTGATCCTCCTCTTCTCCCCCAAGTGCCCCCATAGCAAGCTGCCTGCTGTGGGGGTACTCGAGTGTCTCCGCTGCCAGGCCCCGCTCTGTGTGTCCATAATACACACTGAACGGTGCTCGGCTCCACCCCTGACTCCATCACTGGCTGTGATTGACAGCAGCAGCCTCCTCTGCTGTCTCTCAGCAAATGAGGATGCAGAAACCCAGGAGAGCAGCTGCTCTCATACACATCAATGGATTGTAACCGGGCTCGGGAAAGTATTGGGAGGGGGGGGTTACGGGGGAGCTGCATACTAGAGATGGAAAGGCTTAAAAAAGGAAGAAAAAAAAAAAACAATTGGAAAGAAAAATATGTTTTTCCAGTTTTTTTTTTCAATGCCATTTTTTGTTAATTTTTTTCTGGAAAATTTGGAATATGTTATTTTACAATGGTAAATATATAGTTTGAATACCATATCCATAGATATTAAACAAGAAGACCTTCATGAAATATTTCTGAGACTTTATGTAAAGTCTTAAATTATTGCAAGCTCTCTCAGCTGAAGACAAGTTAATCTTTGAATACAACTCAAATA
Organism: Rana muscosa; assembly: GCA_029206835.1. Classification (NCBI taxonomy): domain Eukaryota; kingdom Metazoa; phylum Chordata; class Amphibia; order Anura; family Ranidae; genus Rana; species Rana muscosa. The sequence continues at coordinate 360,568,076 of CM055122.1, forward strand.
ACACTGCACTTCTCAATGCACTTCTCAAACAAGAGAAATATGCATATCTTCCACTAGGGGGCACTGCAGGGGAAAGGCTCCAGTTTAGTTTGCTTTTGGGCTCCATCTTGTATCTCCTACAGTTGGGCGATTGTTCGGATACAGTAGATGCTAGTTTCTGTCCTATCAGGCCTTAAAAATAGAGCTATAGGCAAAACTTTTCTTTAGATAGAGTAGGGGAGGGTTAAAACTCCTTGTAAGATTTTTTTCGGTCATCTGTGTCCTATTGCGGAGATTTCTCTTCACTTCCTCTCTCAAAGCTAAACAGGAAGCGAGAGGAAATCCCTTCAAATTAAGGGAATTCTTTGGGGACCCCCAGTTCACCAAAACTAGTGTCCCCATTCAAAGATTACTTCTCTGGGGACAACCCAAAATGTGGGATTTTCGTTTACTTTAAATGATCTTGATAAACTGGACAAATAGACAGGGTGAATCTCCCTAACACGGACACAGACAGCAATACAAACTGACAGTTGTTCTAATCCCTTTTCACTCTATTAAAAAAAAAAAAATAGGATTTTTGTACTCACCGTAAAATCCATTTCTCTGACGTCCATGGACTGACACAGCTCTCATACTGTTTACGTGTGGGTATATGTCCCTGCTTGCAGGAGAAGACCTAGGCAGAATGTTAGATGTTAGAAACATTCTAGAACAAAACCAGAGCTGAACAGCCCCGCCCAGGGGGGTGGTCCCTCCGGACATAACCCTCCTACCTGCAGCTAGCAGCCTCAGTTCGTAACAAAGCAGTACAAACCTTAAAAGAATGGTGGGTGCTGTGTCAGTCCATGGACGTCAGAGAAACAGATTTTACGGTGAGTACAAAAATCCTATTTTCTCTTATCGTCCATGTACTGACACAGTTCTCATACTGTTTACGTGTGGGATGTCCCAAAGCAGTATAAGAAAAGGGTGGGAGCAAATAGTAAAGGAACAACCAAAACTTCACTCCAAACCAGCAGAGCTCCTCAACGGAGGAGTTGCAACATTAAGCAGCGGCCTGCAACACTTTGCGGCCGAAGGAAGCATCCGAAGATGCAGCCACATCAACCTTATAGAATTTTGAACAGGCATGAACGGATGACCAGGTCGCCGCCTTGCACACTTGTGCAACCGACGCTTGATGTCGAAAAGCCCAGGAAGCACCAATTGCCCTGGTGGCATGCGCCGTAACTGGAAAGGGAGGGGCCACCCCCTTAATGGCATAGGCCTGTATAACAGTCTGTCTGATCCATCTAGAAAAGGTGGCAGACGACACCGCTCGGCCCTGTTTCGAACCAGAGACAGACACAACTAGTGAGTCATATCACGTACCACATAAAATGTGTGAAGCGCCAACCCTCTGGAATGCGATGTGTGAGGACACAAGGACGGGAGGACAATGTCCACATGTAGGTGAAAAGCCGAGACCACCTTTTGCAAAAGGAAGGTTGCGGACGCAACACCGCCTTATCCTTATGGATGACCAAATAGGGGACTTGCAGGACAAGGCCGCCAACTCAGACACCCGTCTGACAGAAGTAATGGCCACTAAGAAGGCCACCTCGTGTGGGGGGGAAGGAGGAGGGAGCACATGGCGAACCCCGTGCACAAAGATGCTACCAAGGAATGACACGCTAGTGGTTGCTGAAGGAAGACGGCCAAGGCCGAAAACCGACCCCTAATGGTACTCAAAGCAAGCATTTGGGTCACACCACGCTGCAAGGACCGCAGGATACTGAGGACGGAATACGTCCGTGGACGCTAGTCCAGCTCTTCGCACATAGCGATGTAAGCTTCCCAGGTACGGTGATATATCTTTCAAGCGGAAGACTTCCGTGCCCTGAACATGGTCGAAATGACCGAATCCGAGAGACCTCGGACTCTCAGCACCTGGCTTTCAATAGCTATGGCGTTAAGCCAGAGACTGTAAAACAGGATGAAAAATAGGACCTTGAAACAGAAGGTCCTCCCTTATTGGCAACCGCCAAGGAACGTCCGCGATGAGACGTACCAGATCAGCGTACCAATGACGCAGAGACCCACCCGGCGCAAAGAGGATCACCAGAATCCCCTTGGCCACAACCCTGCGCAACAGGCGAGGAAGCAGCTGCAGCGGAGGATAACAGATATTAGGTGATAATGACCCCATGGGGCCACCAACGGATCCGAGGCATCCGCCCAAGGATCCCTGGACCTGGCCACAAACCTTGACACCTTACGATTGAGTCGAGAGGCCCTCAGGTCCACATCCAGCATGCCCCACCGCCGGCACAGAATTTGAAAGACATCCAGGTCTAAGGACCACTCTTCCTGGTCCAGCGTCTGGCGACTCCGATAGTCCGCCTGCCAATTGTCTACGCTTGAATGTAGTCGGCCGATAGAGACCACGTGGGGAGGCATAGTCTGATTGCCCGTATTTCCAGAACATTGATCGGTAAACGGGCTTCGTCCGGAGTCCAAAGCCCTGGGACTGACAGGACTCCCCAGACTCCACCCCAGCCCGTCAGGCTGGCGTCCGTCATGAACACCGTCCACTGGATGGGGAGGAACGACTTCCCGGACCGAAGAGCCGGGGACCCCAACCACCACGCCAGGGACGCCCTGAGTGGGTAACTCATCTGGATCTGAAGATCCAAGGACAACAGGGATTTGTCCCAAGTGGACAGGATCTCTTACTGTAATGCCCGTGTGTGTGATTGGGCATACGGAACAGCCTTGAACGAGGCCCTCATGAGTCCCAGGACTCTCGTGCAAAAAACGGGTTGACGACCATTTCCGAGACGTCAGGACCCGCACTACAGACTGAAAAGTCAGTAACTTCTCCAGGGTTAGGAATACCTACGCCTCCATGGAGTCCAGGATCAGACCGAGATACTCTGAATGCTGAGCCGGGACCAGGACCGACTTCTGAATGTTCGGGAGCCACCCGAAGTCCCTAAGGGTCTGACTAACAATAATCACACTTCTTCTAATTCTGAGCCATTGTCTGCTCTTAGAAGATCGTCCAGATAGCCCATGATAGCAATGCCTCGCTGTCTCAGCAAAGCTAGAACCGGAGCTAGCACCTTGGTAAAAAACCTTTGGTGCCGAGGCTAGGCCGAAGGGAAGAGCCACAATTGATAGTGGACTTCGCCGATCGCAAAGCGCAGAAACTACTGGTGACGTGCGTAGATCGGAACATGCAAGTAGGCGTCCTTGATGTCCAAGGATGCCAGAAAATCCCCTTGATGGAGTGTAGCGAACACCGTGCGAATGTATTCCATGCGGAACTTTTGCACCATCACAAAGGCATTCAGGCCTTGAGGCCCAGGATTGGCCGAACCCCCGTCCACTTTTTGGGACTACAAACAGATTTGAGTAGAAACCCTGAAAAACCTCTCCTGTGACGGAACCGGCACAATCACGCCGGACCTGATCAATCCTGTACGGCCCTTAAGAGGGCAAGAAGGAGAGGGACAATTGAGGGAAAGAATCTGTCTGGGGGCCAGGAATGGAATTCTATCCTGTATCCTGAGGTGACCACCTCGCATACCCACCGGTCGGAGATCCGGGATGTCCACCGAACTGTGAACCTGCAAGGACGTCCCCCCACCCCAGAGTCGGGCAGGTGCAAAACTTCATGCGGCGGCGGGCTTGGGAGATTGCTTGGTAGGCTTACGCACCCAGGGACGCTTATGTCTCCCAGTCGCACTTTTTCCAGTCTGGGAGGGCTTACCCGTGGATTCTGACTGACGAAAAAAAATCCTCCTTTGCCGGAAAGGAAGGGCCCGGCCTACGGTGGGGCTCCTTTTTCCGCAACAGACTGAGGAAGGAAGGTGCTCTTACCCCTTGTGACATCCATAATAATGGCATCCAGGGCGGCCCCAAACAGTCTACCGCCCTTAAAGGGCAAGTCAGCCAGGAGCTATTTGGAAGCTAGGTCGGCCGACCAGCATTTCAGCCAGATAAGGCGACGCAGCACCACAGCAGATAGAGGCCCCAGAAATTCAAGGGGCCGCATCCAAAGTGGCATCGCACACAGAGACTAAACCCTGCGCCAGTTGGTGAGCCAGGGTAATGGTCTCAGGAGGGAGATTATGCTCCTGCACTGTCTGGTGCAAAATCTTTGTCCATCCTGTGAGTGTCTTGAGACACAAGTGTCGCCGCCCCTATAGGGCATAAGGCAGACCCCAATAAGGTAAACATAGTTCTACTCACCACTTCTGACCTCCTGTCAGTGGGATCCTTAAATGCAGGAGTCCCTTCCATTGAGAGCGTGGTAGCCTTATTCAAACGGGCGACCGGGGGGTCGACCACTGGGGAGAGAGAGCCCACTTCTTTTTTTAAATCAGAAAAAGTTTTATTGAATGTTGCCAAACATACCATACGCATTGTACATGAAAAAGGACCATGAATAAAACAAACATTACGTTAGAATCGTTATAGTGCATTACACAGATTCAGAACATTCCTCATAGTGCAAAGAAAAAGATTCAGTGTATGTAACAACAAAATATCAGTCAAACATTACAAGAAGTACATTAAGGCACATATCCTACAGTTAACCTCTCTCACTTTTCCCCCCTCCCCCCACAAATGGTGTCGTATGGCAGTAAACGAAGAGAACACGAAGGTGATCCCTCCACACGTGTACCCCCCGCCCACCATCATATTATGTGGTTCCAAAATGCCCATCACAATCTATGAATTCAATCCCCCCTATAGTTCTGAGAGCCCACTTCTTAACCAGGTCCTCCCTTAAAGGGGTACCTCATGGCTAGGCGCCGCGGGACCGTCAAAGTCTTCTGCGGCTTATCCCAGACTTAGTCAATGAATGTATCAAAAAAAGGCACATATGGAAAAACCTTTTTGAATAAACGGCTTTAAAGGAACCAAAGGAGACAGCTTCCACCTGAGGTTCCTCAGCCTCAACATTCAGCGTAAGAGTGTTCCTCACAGCATCAATGAGTTCACTTACAAGCACCCTGTCAGTTATTCAGAACTGGGGTCTTCCTCACAGGGAATATCCTGTTCAAAAACATGAAAATCCTCAGAGCTAGGGTCCTGAGCAGCAATAGCTAGGCCCATATCTGATACAGAGCACTACCCTACAGGAGGATGTGTGGGGAGGGGGTGCTTTACAGCTCCCTTGCGCTCGCACACCGCTTCCATCCTGACAACGATGATTCCAGGACTGCCGACAACTAGTCGCTAGGGACCGCAGGTGCAGGAGCACTGCCAAATGCCTCAGACAAGTGTGGAGAAGCAGGTGAACTAGACTACATACTGCCACCCTCTGAGACTTTTAAACACTATTATAGTGAGTAACAGTCCACCCACTGGCTATGCTGAAGCTGAGGAGGGGATACCCAGAGTACTCACCAACCCTTGTAAGGACCGCTCATTCCGCTGTATGAAACCGAGCTGCCGCGCGGTTGAAGCCTGAGGAGAGTGAGGAGACTGCGAGGAGATTGTGAGGAGATTGTGAGATTCGCGTCGCAGCAGCGCCTATAGAGGCCGAAACCAAAAGAAAAACGCACCGGCTTCAAGAAAATGGCCGCCGGCCGCATACATTACTGCGCCATCGATCCACGGCAAGATGGCCACCGAGCGCGGTTTTCAAATCACCTCACAGCGCTAATGGCGCACACAGTAAATGCACAACACTCACACACCAGAACACTACTCCTCTCCCAGGGCCATTAAAACAGACATGAGCGCCCCCAGCCAGGCCAGAGTGACCCCCAAGCACCCCCACACAGCAAAGCACCAGTACAGGGTGCAGAGAGCAGCATAACAGGGGGGAGACAGGGAGAAACCCCCCATATAAAGAAACACAGCCAGCATGTACTCACCTGTAGCAGGAGAGACTACTTACCAGTCCCAGAGGGACCCACTGGCTTGTTTCAGACAGACCTATCACAGAGCAGTACTGCGTAGCTGTCGGCCCGGTCCACCGCGAAAGATACAGACAGGTACTGTTCAATCTTGAGGACCGTGGGAGCTAAACGCAACCCGGCCACCCCTGGAGTCATGGGGCATGTCGTGAACCGAGTCTCACACACGCAATGCGAGGATCAGCACGCTCGATGGTCGGACAGGGAAGACTTCGAGGATACCAGTGTACCCAAACTGTTGCCCAGCCGACAGTTGATTGAAGGTCTCAAAAATAAAGTAATACAATTCCCAAAGGAATAAAAGTTAAAAGTAAAATCTTCCAGGAGACTGGCTCCTGAGAGAGCCACGTCTTCTCCTTCTGCTAGGCAGAAAAAAACTGAGGCTGCTAGCTGCAGGTAGGAGGGTTATGTCCGGAGGGACCGCCCCCCTGGGCGGGGCTGTTCAGCTCTGGTTTTGTTCTAGAATGTTTCTAAGATCTAACATTCTGCCTAGGTCTTCTCCTGCAAGCAGGGACATATACCCACACGTAAACAGTATGAGAGCTGTGTCAGTCCATGGACGATGATAAAAAAAAGTTTTGCCTTTAGTTCTACTTTAACCAGTTGCCGACCAGCCGCCGCAGTTACTGTATACTGTGGCAAGTTGGCTCGGCTGCACGAAACAACGTACTTGTACGTCGGTTCGTGCACTGGCTTTTGCGGGCGGGCGCGCGCCTGCCGCTGGAGGTCGCCCGCGGGTCCGGCGGACTCGATGTCCACCTGCTACCCGCGATCACAAGAAAGAGGCAGAACGCAGATCTGCCTTTGTAAACAAGGCTGATCTCTGTTCTGACAGGGGAGGAGAGAGAAATTAGCTGTTCCTAATGATCAGGAACAGCGATCTCCCCCTCCAATTAATACTCCCTTAATCCTCGCATCTTGTTCGCCTATTATATCTATAACCATTTTTATATATCTCTATGGGTATTATCTGTTTTACTCTAAATTTCTCATCTACTATTCGATCCCGCTTTTGGTATTTCTCTATACATCTTATTTTCTTGCCTGTAAGGTTACTTCAGGCCTCTGCTCTGAACATTTTTTCTTTCCGTCCTTCTAGGGGGTTTGACAGCAGGCAGGTAAAATCACCAGGTTGCATCCAGGATGGTAGGTATGTATCCCCTAGATTTAGGCTTTATGCAAATTCATACCACTAGGGGGAGTGCTGGGAGTCTTGTGGGGGAAGAGTTAATGAGCCCAGCTGAATCAAGTGGCTCATTAGGGCCTCTACAAGAACTCCCAGCATGCTAAGGGAGACGCTCCATCCTGGAACCAGTACTGTGTTTTGCAAGACTGAGGAGTGTGTTTCTGTCCTGTGCGGTGAGACAAAGCCTGTGTCGCTAAAACCTTCAAAAACAGGGAGACAGGGGCTGGGGCAGCACAAGGCTGCACCTAGTTGTCAGACAGGGAACCTACGTGTGTAGTAAGCGGTCAAGCTGACCAGGATTCCTTTTTTATGTTTTTTTGTTTTGCTGTTTTTCCACTGTAAATAGTTTGAATAAACCGCACCTTTTGTTTTTGCAACTACAAACTCTGTCTGCTGTGCCTGTTTTTGTGTGGTGAACCCATCCACGGGGTCACACACACCCGCTGCCGAGCTAACCCCCTCACAGGGGGATATCCCATCTTTTCCAACCACGGCTTCCACATCCTTTCAAATCCCTTAAAATTGCCTCGTTTAGTATAGACTACCTTTTCCCTCCATACTGTCTCATTTATTGTTTTGACCCACTCCCTCACTGACTGCCATCTCTGCGCAATCAGTTTTCTTTCTTGGAATAGGCACCTCAGTGCCACAATAAATAAGTGATGGTGACTGCACTGTGATTAAACTATAGTGGAAGAGTGAGGGAAGGGGCTAGGGCCAATCTAATAAAGGAGGACCAGAAAATGAGTGATGTGATATCAAATGAGTGACACAAATGCAAAAAAAAAAGGTTGATACATATAAATATCACATATAGTGACCCTGAACACTTTAAAAAAAATACAGATATATAATGTCCTGAATAGGTAAAAATAGTGCAGAAAAAAAAGTGCAAAAAAACGTGTGTTACAAGAAAAAAAACACAGCACAGCAATGTGTGAACTGCAAAAAAATTCTAAGTCCAAAATGTACCCAATAAACTCTAAAGGATGAAAGTTCAGTACTGTAGTGAATCCCATCACCATTAGTTGCTAGGGTGTATTACCAAAAAACTCTTCAGTGCAGATCCACCACTGTTTTCAAGCAGCTTACCTCCTGGCTGCAATAAACAGCATGAAGTGCACTCCTGTTGTAGGCAGCAATTGATAGTCCTCTCAGCAAAAATCTCATTCACACTCCCATGGGATGTATAAAGGTATGTAAACGGAAAAGGAAAATAAAAAATGTATATAGCATAACTCTGTGGTACCAGGTTGATTGACTGAAAATAGATTTTCTCAAACTCACTTTTAAATAAGTGAGCATGCACATCAATCCACGAGCACTGAACTCGTCTCTCAGACTGCAACCTTCAGTGATAGTACCCCTCCAATGGAAGTGATTGCAAGATGCCTCCCAGGTGAAGATCAGCTGACGCCTGAGACGAGAGAGGAGGAGGGATAAATAGCCCCCAGACTCCTCCTACAAATTCAGGCTAGCCTGCGTCCAGCCTTCTACTTGTAGTCATAGTCTTCACTAGTGAATAGTCAGAGTCTTCACTTGAGAATGTGATACCTTAACTACCCAAGGCTTGAAGTGTGCCATAGCCTGCTGGTCAGTATGCCTAAAAGTGGGCAAAAAGACCCGGACTAGGCGAGTTGGGAAAAGAAGAAGGGCAGGTAACAAACCGTCTGGATGACTAAGCACGCCCGGATGACGTCAATGAAAGGAACCGGTAAGTATCCGTTACAACAGCAGAAACCAGCGACCTAAGAATGAAGACTAGAAGGGCCCAATCCATTAGAACTTGCAAACCTGCCCAGAAACCAACCGACTGTCCCGTAACTGACTGGATAAGCCTATAACCAGAAAACACAGACATGGGAACGAACCGCTTGTGGCTAAGGGACATGTGGGAGGAACGGAACAAGGGCTGACCCGAGGAGCCCTGGGGAATAATGCACAGGTTGTGCCCAGCCAACAGGATGAAAGATAAGTAGCTCCTGAAGGGATATTTAGCTTAACCGCTTCCTTTGTTGTTATAATCAGTTTCCATTTTGTGTTTTTACTTGTACTGTATTTCACATATTACTAGGTGCGTACTGGTAAACTAGTTTCGTTTTCTCATGTTCATGTTATCTACTTGTTGGAGTTTTGTTTCTTATTAAGCACGTGATTTCTTAGAAATAATTAGTTTCATTTTTGTCATGAAATGTCTCTGTATATGATTGGATAATTTGTCAAAGGGCGGTACTTTCTGAAAGCCCCTTTAAATATTCACACCAAGGAATAAAAGATTAGATTTGCTCGGAGAGACCTTGCTGTTTTGTGTCAGTCTCAATGGGCTAATCTCACAGGCCTGGGGGGGGATTGCAAGTCACATCTTATCAGAAATATTATCAAGATTCAAACTCATCCCTAGACTATCTAATAATCTCCCCATCAGCTCCGTGAATACCTACAACTCCTGGCCTAACCGTCCATACATGGTAAGGGGACGTGAGAGGGAGAGATGCCAAAAAAAGGACGAACTGATAGGAGTGAAGGGGGTCTAAGAGCCGGATACCTGAAAGAAGTGTTGCAGGAGTAGATGGACGATGTCAACATGCTGTAGCGATATGCCATGATGAACGCACAGAACCAGACATGGCATGACCCAACCTACCCGAGAGACAGTGAGCTCCCCCCGGAACAGGCTGGGCCTGTTGAACCGAAGGCTTGCCAAACCCGGTGAACCAAGGAGATGTTGAACTGCCTGCCGCAATGCAGGAGCTGGGGTGTGCTGACCCCCCGCCCCTGACCAAGAGAGTTAGAACACATACAACCTGTCCAGGAAACATGAGAGGCCGTGGAGAGCCTGATTGGCCCACATCCAACCGCGCTAAGAATACGGCCCCGGGCATGCTTCGTGCTGGCAGCTAGGACAGAACAGGAAACAAACTGAAACGTACCGCCTACCCTGTAGTGGCTGGAAAAGGAAACCCCTGAGTTGACTCACCGCAATGCAGAGCCAAGTACGACCAACTCCTCAACGGCGGAGTACCACCCTGGTCAGAAACCCTCACGTTAAGTAGAAGGGAAGAACCTGCCTGTGATGCTGCCGAAACGTGCAGCCTGCCTAACCCTAAAACACAAGGAAAAAGACAACAGACAACCAGACACGAGACACCACCCCTCCGTACCTGCCTGGGCCAAAGATGTGAGCAGAAATGACCAGACCTCAGCGCGTGAATGAACCTGACGACAGATCCCACCCTAGAGTACGTAGTAAGTGAATGTAGTAAGTGAGCCCAAGTAACCTGCCGCGCAGAGACAGGTAATTAAAAAATGAAACACTCAGGGCCGATGTACCCACGGACCGTGGTGGGTAGCGGTTGTATAGGCGTAAGAATGAACGTGCACGTATGACGTATGGTATACAGGCGAGAAGATTGTGGTCAACAATCAATTAAAAACGAAACCTCAGCCCGTATGGATCTGTAGACGTGACAGATCCTGAGATGCGCACCCTGGCTAACTACCCCCGGTATGCAAGAACCTGAACGAAAGGTGTGACGAGACAAAGAAAACAAACAACGCTGCAATGGCTGTGGGTGTGTGCGGTGACCGCACGGCACCGACAAGCTATGACAGAACATGCTAGGACTGGCTGAGACCTGCTACGCTGAAACACGCCGGGGTAAAACATACTATGACAGAACACAACCCCCTCTGAACCAACCCCCGTGCGAAGACATGAGCAGTGAAGGTGGGACCACAGCATGTAATGAACCTGAAAAAACTACCCCCCGGCGTGTGACGTGAGTGAGCGCAAGGAAACTATTACGCAATGACAGAATGTAGAAGACTGAACACTCAGGACCTGAGTACCCACAGACCGTGGAGGGTAGTCCTGCAGATATAATGAAACGAATGCAAACGTATGACGTAACGTAACAGGCGAGAAGATTGTGGTCAAAGAACAAAACCAACGAAAAACCTGAGCCTGTAAGGATCTGTAGACGTGACAGAACCCGAGATGTGAAACCTAGCCAACTGAACCAGGAATGCAAGAACCTACACAAAGTACGATAATGGAACTAAATGAAGAAAAAAACAGCTACCGGTGTAAGCTGAACCTGCACAAGCTGACAGGAAAACGCTAGGACAGGAACACGTCACGACAGGAAAACGCCACGACAGGAACACGCCACGACAGGAACACGCCCTGACAGGAACACGCCCTGACAGGAACACGCCCTGACAGGAACACGCCCTGACAGGAACACGCCCTGACAGGAACACGCCCTGACAGGAACACGCCATGACAGGAACACGCCATGACAGGAACACGCCATGACAGGAACACGCCATGACAGGAAAACACTATGATAGTAAAAAACTCTAACAGGCCGCTGAACACAACATGCTGCTGCCAGAACCGCTAAGACAGAAACCACGTGACGCATGAATACCCGAACGACCGTAGAAGTGAAGCTACCCCACCAAACAGCCCCCCTTTCCTGAACAGCATCCCCCCACCCCTGGCTCTGAGACCCCAAGGTAGACTGAATCCGTTGAGCAAGATGCGGCTGGCTTGCACCCCCGGCTCGCAGAGCCAAGTCAGGACACCCCCAGTATGTCGCATGGAAAACTGCCAGCGTGGCCTGGAGACGTGGGTGGACAACCCCTCCAATGCTGCCAGCGTGACCCCGGGAGAAAAGGTAGACAGCCGCCCCCCCCCCATGCTGCCAGCGTGACCCCTGGAGATGTGGATGATGCCCCCCCATACTGCCAGCGTGCGCCTGGGACAAATGGATAGAAGCCCCCCCCCCATGATGGCGGTGAGAGCTACGGAGGAGTGGATGGACGTCACCCCCCCCTAAAGCTGCCAGCAATAGCCTGGGAGGATAGAATGGATGGATGCCCCCCTCAAGCTGCCAGCAATAGCCTGAGAGGATAGGATGGATGGACGCCCCCCCCTCAATCCCGCCGGGTGCCACACATATATTATCCCAGGGCGTCCCTCAGAGTCTCCCCCTCCCTCCTCCTCCTCTTCTCACTCCTGTCATACACAGCCTCCCCAGTGCCTAGTAATGCATGTCACGCTGTGTGTCAGAGCTGGATCTGAATTGCCGTACAGCCGATGTAACGATGTCCCGCCTCCTAGATGTGCCTCCTCTTTTGATAGACGGCACTCAGATCCAATGCTAGGAATCATTGTGCCGTGTGTCATAGGAGGCGGGGACATCGTTACATCGGCTGCACGGCGATTCAGATCCAGTTCTGACACACAGCGTGACATGCATTACCAGGCACTGGTAGGCTGTACCTCATGGGCACTGATAGGCTGTACCTCATGGGCACTGGCAGGCTGCGCATGTCATGGGCACTGGCAGGCTGCGCATGTCATGGGCACTGGCAGGCTGCGCATGTCATGGGCACTGGCAGGCTGCTGCATCTGATTGGCAGGCTGCTGCATCTGACGATCACGGACACTGGTGAGGCTGCATGGCATGGGCACTGGCGGGCTGCTACATATGGGCACAGGCACTGGTGAGGCTGCATGACAGGCCCTGGCAGGCTGCTGCATCTGATGGGCACAGACACTGGTGAGGCTGCATGAAGGGCAGAGGCAGGCTTGCTACATCTGACTGGAAGGCTGCATCTGACAGGCATTGTTGAAGCTGCATTTGATGGACACTGGTGATGCATTTGATGGACACTGGTGAGGCTGCATTGATCTCCTGTACCACGTCTGCAGTCTCTGACCATCTCCTGTACAGCGTCTGCAGTCTCTGACCATCTCCTGTACCGCGTCTGCAGTCTCTGACCATCTCCTGTACCGCGTCTGCAGTCTCTGACCATCTCCTGTACCGCGTCTGCAGTCTCTGACCATCTCCTGTACCGCGTCTACAGTCTCTGACCATCTCCTGTACCGCGTCTGCAGTCTCTGACCATCTCCTGTACCGCGTCTGCAGTCTCTGACCATCTCCTGTACCGCGTCTGCAGTCTCTGACCATCTCCTGTACCGCGTCTGCAGTCTCTGACCATCTCCTGTACCGCGTCTGCAGTCTCTGACCATCTCCTGTACCGCGTCTGCAGTCTCTGACCATCTCCTGTACCGCGTCTGCAGTCTCTGACCATCTCCTGTACCGCGTCTGCAGTCTCTGACCATCTCCTGTACCGCGTCTGCAGTCTCTGACCATCTCCTGTACCGCGTCTGCAGTCTCTGACCATCTCCTGTACCGCGTCTGCAGTCTCTGACCATCTCCTGTACCGCGTCTGCAGTCTCTGACCATCTCCTGTACCGCGTCTGCAGTCTCTGACCATCTCCTGTACCGCGTCTGCAGTCTCTGACCATCTCCTGTACCGCGTCTGCAGTCTCTGACCATCTCCTGTACCATATCTGCAGCGGTGCAGCGCATGGAAATATTGCTAATACTATTAGCAATGTGTTATATAAAAATGTATACCTTTTATTTAAAATATATACAGTCATTTTCGGTATCGGTTTTCGGCGTAGTGTATTTTTCATTTTCGGTATAGGTTTTGGCACCAAAAAACCCATTCGGTGCACCCCTAGTACATATAGTTCAGAAATAAGCCCCTTGGTCGTACCCAAACGAATTACCTTTTAAAGAAGGGGAGCTTTACTCCATTCTAGTGCTTGTGTCTTGAACTGGGCGCCCAATGCATGTCTAATCTGCAAGTACTGTATCTATAGAATGAGTGGTTGTGTATATCAAAGTCTCTTCTCAGGTCTGCAAATGTTTTTAGAGTACTACCCATATATAAATGGGCTAGCCTGTATTTCCCATTCTTTGATCTTTCCCATAACCACCATTTCCTGCAAGTTCTTATTTTCCAAAGGGGGGCATATTCTGTTACCACCTCATACCCCCCATTAGTATCTTAACTGTTTTCCATACTGTTATGACTATCTTTAGTGTTGGATTCTTAAGGGAAAAAGAGTCCACCTCTAACGCCTCCACTACTGTATTATGCAGGGCTCCTAGCAACATTAATCTCCCACTCGAGTTTCCTCCTCCCAAAGCATTACATCCCCCTAAATGCTCCAGCTGTGCCGCCAGAAAGTAACTCCGGGGTTGTGGCACCGCCATACCCACCTCCCTCGCTGGTAACTGCAACTTGAGCAGACTCAATCCTAGCCTGGCCCTTTTTCCATATTAATTCTCTAAAAAGGGTTTTGATTTTTTTAACCACTTGCCGTCTGCCTCACGTACATATACGTCGGCAGAATGGCACGGGCAGGCAAAGCACGCCGCGAGCTCCGTGACCGTGCCCGCGGGACCCGCAAACTCGATCGTGTCACGGAATGGCAGAAGGGGGGATACCTATGTAAAACAAGGCATTTCCCTGTTCTGCTTTGTGACAGGACAGTGATCTACTGCTCCCTGTCATCGGGAGCAGCGATCACTGTCGTGTCACTGGTAGCCCAGCCCCCTCAGTTAGAATCACTCCCTAGGACACACTTAATCCCTTCCTCGCCCCCTAGTCGTTAACCCCTTCACTGCCAGTGTCATTTACACTGTAATCAGTGCATTTTTATAGCACTGATTGCTGCATAAATGACAATGCTCCCAAAATAGTTTCAAAAGTGTCCGATGTTAACGCCGCAATATCGCAGTCACGATAAAAATCGCTGATCACCGCCATTACTAGTTAAAAAAATAAAATAATAAAAAGGCCATAAAACGATCCCCTATTTTGTAGACGCTATAACTTTTGCGCAAACCAATATATGGTTATTGCGATTTTTTTTTACCAAAAATATGTACAAGAATACATATCGGCCTAAACAGAGGAATTTTTTTTTTCATATATATATTTTTTGGAGATATTTATTATAGCAAAAAGTAAAAAATATTGTTTTTTTTTCCAAAATTGTCGCTCTTTTTTTGTTTATAGCTCAAAAAATAAAAACCGCAGAGGTGATCAAATAGCACCCAAAGAAAGCTCTATTTGTGGGAAAAAAAGGACGTCAATTTTGTTTGGGTGAAACTTTGCATGACTGCGCAATTGTCAGTTATGCAGTGCCGAATCGCAAAAAATGGCCCGGTCATTGGGCAGCCAATTCTTCCAGGGCTGAAGTGGTTAAACCATTTCTTATATATCCACACCGGGGAATTATGCAGCAAGTGCAGCAATTGTGGCATCCATATAATTTTAATCAGATTGCATCTCCCCGCTACTGATAAAGGAAGCCGGCTCCAAATATCAATTTTTCGTTTGAATTTAGTCATAAATGGGATTATATTCTTACTTATATATTGATTGGGGTCTCTTGTCTGATATATACCTAGGTATTTCATTGTTTCTACTATTTCCAATTGGGGCATTTCAAGCAGTATGGAGCGGCTAACAGGATCCACTGGTAAAAGTACCGACTTCTCCCAGTTTATGGCTAAGCCTGAGAATCTTCCGAACCTCTCCACTATATTCATTACCTTCCTCAAAAGACTTTAGTGTCCCCCAAAAAAAGGAGATCATCCGCATACAATGCAAACTCTTTCTTCCTTAGGAATCTTTTCATACCCAAACTGATTGCTATTGCCAATGGCTCCCTTGCAAGGGCGAAGAGTAGGGGCGACAATGGGCACCCCTGTCTCGTCCCCCTTTCCAGTTGAATCTTTCCAGAGTATTCATTGTTGATTCTAACATTAGCGCTTGGGCCATTATACAGCATTTTTATCCAAGCAATAAAAGAGGGGCCAAACCCGAATTCCTCCAGAACCCGCCATACATAGCCCCACTCCAGGCTATCAAAAGCCTTAACTACATCCAGGGACATAACAGCTCTTGATCCCATATTTTCTGTCGGGGTCTGCAGGTTCAGGTAGGCCCTTCAGATATTCATACTGGTAGATCTATTAGGGATAAACCCTGTTTGGTCTGAGTATACGTTTTTGAATAATTTTATTCAGTCTAGCTGCCAATGCACTTGCCAATATTTTAAGATCAGAACACAGCAGGGATATTGGTCTATATGAGGATGTATCTAATGGGTCTTTCCCCTCCTTATGCAACACTATTATGGTCGCCTCTGTCAGTGAGTTAGGCAATTTCCCCTCTGCCACTGCCCAGTTCAGCACCTTGAGTAATTCCGGGAGCAATACTTCTCCATAATATTTGTAGGTCTCCGCTGGGAGTCCGTCTGGCCCAGGAGTATTTTGGTTGGCCATCCCGGCTACTGCTTGTTGTAATTCCTCTAGTTATTGGGGCCTCCATTTCCTCTCTTTCTCCTTCTGTGAGGGCCGGTATCTCCACATTCCTGAGGAATATATACATTTCTTCCTCCCCATCCACCCTCTGTGAGATTTATACAGGTTTTTATAGTAATCTCTAAATGTATCTGTTATCTCTGACAAATGAGAAGAAATCTCTCCCTTTACCGTCCTAATCAACGGTATAGATGAGGGGGAGGAATTGGTCTTCACCAAGTAGGCCAACATTCATCCCACACTTTCCCCTTCTCCAAAAGCACATTGTTTATGAAAAAGTCGCCTGTTCTCCACTTTCCTTATCACTGCTATTCTATAATTCTGTTTATTTAACCATAATCTTTGCTTCTCCGGGGTTGGATCCTCCACATATTTATTTTCTGCCTTCACCGCCTCCTTCATAATGCTCTCCTCCCACTTCCTAGATTTCTTCTTAATTTTTACCACTGGCTGGATCAATACGCCCCTAAGGAATGCCTTCGAAGTATCCCACAACACCCCTGCCGGCACCGTTCCTTCATTAACCACTTAAGCCTCGGACCATTTTGCTGGCCAAAGACCAGAGCACTTTTTGCAATTCGGCACTGCGTCGCTTTAACTGACAATTGCGCGGTCGTGCGAAGTGGCTCCCAAACAAAATTGATGTCCTTTTTTTTCCCACAAATAGAGCTTTCTTTTGGTGGTATTTGATCACCTCTGCGGTTTTTATTTTTTGCGCTATAAACAAAAATAGAATGACAATTTTGAAAAAAATGCTATATTTTTTACTTTTAGCTATAATAAATATCCACAAAAAATAAATATGTAGCAATAAAATTTGTAATCTGTTGCATATCATGCTGCTTATGCGGTAATGATCGCTTGTGATAGTATGATGATGCACAACACTCCTTTGTTTCCATGGCAATAGGCACGCCTAACCAGGTATAAATGTGCAGTGAGCATGTCACATGGCCACCTTTGAAAAAGTCACGCGTCCAGGAGCCATCTACCTCAGTGTTGTATGAAGCACAGACAGCTAAGTGAGGAGTTTTATCTATGCAACTGACCTTCCTATATGCGATCTTATTGCGGGACATGTGTGAGTGCAACTGTGGTATATTACATTTATGTCACTCCCAGTCTATTTTATTTGCGCAATGAGTTAGTCATTCTTTTCTTTTTGAGCAACACGTGTATATGAAGGATTGAAAAGTGATGAAGGTTTGAGAGCAATCCATTACAGTATTTGGAGATCTGAATACCTTTCATCTGGGTATCATTATCCTCCTGATTTCAGTTTCATCTATTAGTGGTGTCTGACTTTGTCTCTTTATTATCAGAACTCTGGAAAGCACTTTATTCATATTATTTTGGAAGCACTTTATTTATTACTACCTTTAGTATATGTTCACTGAACTATTATCACTTTGGCAGTATATATTGGATCACTGTGCAATAACATTAAGGTTGATGATAGCGCTTTATTAACCCTTATTTCATAAAAATGCACTGATTACTGTGAAAATGACACTGGCAGTGAAGGAGTTAACCACAAGGTGGCGCTGTAGGGACTAAGTGTGCCCTGGGGAGTGCTTCTAACTGTAGGGGGGATGGGCTGTGTTTGACATGGCAGTGATCACCGCTTCGGATTACAGGAAGCTGCGATCACTGTCCTGTCACTAGGAAGACTGGGGAAATGCTCGTTTACAATAGCATTTCCCCGTTCTTCCTCACCATGACACGATCGCTGGTATGCCCACGGACAGCAAGCCTGCGGGACCCGCGGTCGTAGTCATGGAGCTCGTGGCGGGCGGGCGCGAGTCCACAATGCCACTCTCTTAAAGGGGACGTATATATACGTCCTTTTTCCTGCCCGTGCCATGCTGCAGACGTATATCTGCGTGCGGCGGGCGGCAAGCGGTTAAACTCCACAAACTCTTTAAGTTTTAATCAAACTAATGGGGAAACCAGATGAGGTGCTAACTAAAATGGACTTATATTCCAGGCCCCAGGTTCACTGATAGCACCAGTGGTGAATGATCCAACATCCCTCTTGGTAGGTATACTATGTTTTTACCAGCTGTAATGCTTCCCCGTTTCCTAGGGCCATATCAATCCTGCAGAGGTAGGTAGGATTTATGCATTGTAATAAGAAATGTAAGACCACTGGGAAAATATGTTGATGTAAAATTTTATACAGGTGTTTTTATAATGGTGTAGAAAACTAATAAAGAATAATTAAAACAAAAAAAAGGGAACACCGATCTCTCTCTACTCCCAGTCAGTCCGTCCCCCTGACAGTTAAAATGCACCTCCCTAGGGAACACATATCCCTTTGATCACAAATAATATTAGACCCTTCCCTGCCAGTGCCCTTTATACAGTGATCAGTGCATTTTTAAAGCACTGATCAGTGTATTGGTGTCAATGGTCACCAAAAAGTGTCACTTAGGGTCAGATTTTTCCGCAAGACCGGTGCCATTACTAGTAACGGCAATAAAAAAATAAAAAGTCCCTAAATTTTTCCCCTATTTTGTTGACGCTATAACTTTTGCGATAACCAATCAATATATGCTTATTGTGATTTTTTTTTAACCAAAAACATGTAGCAGAATACATATTGGCCTAAACTGATGAATAAATTAGTTGTTTTATATTTCTTTTTTTGGATATGTATTATAGCAGAAAGTAAAAAAATTGTTTTTTTTTTTTCAAAAATGTCTGTTTTTTTTTGTTTATAGCGCAAAAAAATAATAATTTTGTTTTGGTACAGCGTCGCATGACCATGCAATTGTCAGTTAAAAATAGCGCAGTGCCGGATCGCAAAAAATGGCCTGTTCAGGAAGTCCTTCCGGGGCTGAAGTGGTTAACTGACAGGTAAGAGGTTAAATTTGTCTGACAAATTAGTTTATCTTTATAACCTTTAAATGATTCCTATTAACCACTTAGGCCCCGGACCATTTTGCTGGCCAAAAACCAGGCCACTTTTTGCGATTCGTCATAGCTTTAACTGACAATGGCGTGGTCATGCGACGTGGCTCCCAAACAAAATTGACGTCTTTTTTCCCACAAATAGAGCTTTCTTTTGGTGGTATTTGATCACCTCTGCGGTTTTTATTTTTTGCGTTATAAACAAAAATATAGCGACAATTTTGTTATAATAAATATCCCCAAAAAATATATAAAAACACAATTTGTAGTCAGAGTCTTCGAGCAAGTAAGTAAGTGTAGAAACCCTAACAACCAAGTAAGTAAGCGTTGAAACCCTAACAACCAAGGCCTGAGGTGTGCCATGGCCTAGCTGGTCGATATGCCTGAAAAGAGGGCAAAAGACACATGTTTAGGTGAAGAAGGGAAGGTAACCGACCGACAAGAAAGGCAGCGCGTGCCCCGACGGCAACAGTATGTATCTGGTGAGTATCCGCAATGACTGGAGAAACCCATCGACTAAAGGCAGGCAGTCCATCTATCGAACCTGCGATGCAGCCCAGAAATCGATTAAACCCCCTGAGACGGATGGATAGAGCCTGGCACCCGAGACAACCCAGACATGACTGCAATCCTCGTGATGAGAGGTTACGAAAGGGAAGTAGAAGCCAAGCTGGCGCTAGGGGCCCCTGCAACAAGGCCAGAGCAGAATGAAAAATGCCTCAACAGGCCCCCCGAGAATTGCTCCGAGAAGAACCCCCTAAACTCCTGGCCTACCCACCCTGGTACGGGGAGTGAGAGGGTGAGTTGCAAAAAAGGACAACCTGGCAGGAATCTGAAGTGCTGATACCTGGAGGAGCAGGTAGAAAAGGCCAATGTGCTGAGGCAACCAACCTCGCCGAACATGGAAAAGCCAGACACACAGAAACACCAATCCCACCTGACGGACTCGGCCGGCAGAACCTAGGCAGAAGCATGACCCAAACATGAGTCCTGAATGCACAAGTCCAACCCTATCAACAGCAGGACTGATGGAACGAGTGCAAGACAGTTGACGTGGAAGCCAATCCAACCCTCCCACAAGTAGAGCAAGTGCTGGACCGCCAAACCACAGACGAGCACCTAAAGGAAAACTGGCAGGAAAAGCAGCCCAAAGAACCAATGCAACAGGAACTCGCCACTAGGAGGCCCGCCCCCCCCCCCCTAAGGAATGAAGTCAAAGAAACCAGACCAAGCACCCCGAAGTTGAAGGGATGCACATGAACTAATCCAACAGAGACGGGCAGCAAGCCCAACCAAGAACACAAACTGACATGACAACAGAACCAGACACAAAAACACAACGAACGCGCCCCCCCCCCCGTGACTACCTAAGAACGAGCATGACCATGGACAAGACCACTGTGTGTAACGAACATGATACCAGCCCCCCCCCCACCCTGATGTGAGCCCGAGTAGCCTGCAGCGCAGACAGGCAGTAGAACTGAACACTCAGGGCTAGTGCACCCACAGACCGTGGTGGGTAACGTACAGGTGTAATAAATGAACGTACATCGTATGAAGTGTGGTATACGGGCGAGAAGATTGTGGTCTCCAATAATTAAAAACGAAACCTCAGCCCGTATGGATCTGTAGACGTGACAGATCCCGAAACATGAACACTAGCTAAACAACACAGGTTGTAACATGACAAGGACGATGAGACATGGTAACCACAAAGAAGACAATGCTATGACACACTATGACAGGAAATCGCGGGGCAGGAACGCCAGACATGAAACGTGGGGGCAGCAATGCTATGACGGAACCCTGGGGCAGAACACTGAGACTAACGCAATGACGGAACTTGTGGGGCAGTAATGCAACAACAGAAATCGTGGGGCAGAAACGCTATGACAGAAATCGTGAACATGCTGAGGCCGATGTGCCAAGACAGGAAAACCTGGGGCAGAAAAAAGGGATTTTTATAACAGCTTACCTGTAAAATCCTTTTCTTGGAGTACATCACGGGACACAGAGCGACTTAGTCATTACTAATGGGTTATATAGATACCTTCAGGTGCTGGCACTGGCAACTTCCAAAACCGGAAGTACCCTCCCCTATATAAGCCCCTCCCATCCGGGAGCACCTCAGTTTTGTAGCAAAGCAATAAGTGTCCCAAAAGAGGGGTGGGAGCTCTGTGTCCCGTGATGTACTCCAAGAAAAGGATTTTACAGGTAAGCTGTTATAAAAATCCCTTTTTCTTTTTCGTACATCACGGGACACAGAGCGACTTAGTCATTACTAATGGAACGTCCCAAAGCAATGCCAAATGAGGGGAGGGATACACTATACATAAGCTGGGCGCCATCAGGCATGAGGATCTTTTGCGGCCTGCAACACACTGCGCCCAAAGGCGACATCCTCCTGACTTCTAACGTCTACCTGGTAGAATCTAGTAAACGTGTGTACTGAAGACCATGTTGCGGCCTTGCAGACCTGAGCCAGGGAGGCCTGGTGATGCACTGCCCATGTAGTTCCAACTGCTCTTGTGGAGTGCGCCCTAACTTTGAACGGAGGCGGTCTCCTTCTCAAGCCATAGGCTTGTATTATGACCTGTCGAATCCACTTGGCTAAAGTAGATTTTGATGCTGCCTGACCCTTTCTGGGGCCTTCCGGCAGAACGAACAAAGTATCCGTTCAACGAATCTGAGCAGTGGCTTTTAGATAAGCTTTAACTGCTCTTACTACATCCAAAGAATGCAATAACTTTTCCTCTACCGAGGTAGGTTTGGGAAAAAAGGAGGGAAGAACCATATCTTGGTTCAAATGAAACCTCGATACCACCTTAGGAAGAAAGGCTGGATGAGGACGTAATACTACTCTGTCCTTATAGACAACCAGATATGGCTCCTTACAGGACAAGGCGGCCAATTCCGATACTCTTTTAGCCGAACAAATGGCTACTAAGAAAATCAATTTCCTGGTGAGAAGAACCAAGGAAATGTGCTGCAATGGTTCAAATGGTTGTTTCTGTAGAACCGACAGAACCAGGTTTAAGTCCCATGGACATATGGGAATACTAACCAGAGGGCTAATACGCATCACTCCTTGTATGAAAGCTTTGACTAATGAATGCAAAGCCAAGGGCCTTTGAAAAAATATTGACAAGGCCGAAATCTGACCCTTGATAGTACTCAAGGCAAGCTTCCTATCTACAGCCCACTGTAGGAAATCCAGAATCCTACCTATTACGTACTTACGCGGATGCCATTTCCTGGCTTCACACCACGCGATGTACGCCTTCCAGATCCTATAATAGATCTGCCTGGATACCGGCTTCCTGGCATTGATCATGGTAGATACCACAGGATTAGAGAGCCCTCTCTTTTTTAGAATGTGGGCTTCAATAGCCAGGCCGTCAAACCCAGGGCAGGTAAGGAAGGGTGGTATATCGGTCCCTGCGAAAGCAGGTCCGGACGATGTGGGAGGGTCCAAGGACTCCCCACTGACATCTTTACGATCTCCGCGTACCATGCTCTTCGGGGCCACGCTGGAGCCACCAAAATCACTGGTTTCTTTTCTACCCTGATTCTGCGGATTAATCGCGGTAACAATTGTGGCGGTGGGAATGCATATATCAGTTTGAACGGATCCCAAGGGAACACTAGGGCATCCGAGCCGCAAGCTAGGGGATCCCTTGTCCGAGAGACAAACCTGTCCACCTTTGCGTTGAATCTGGATGCTAGCAGATCTACATCCGGTGTTCCCCACCGCTGGCATATTGCCTGGAAAACGTCGGGGTGAAGAGACCATTCCCCCGGGCATAATTGCTGGCGACTTAGAAAGTCTGCTCTCCAATTTTCCACTCCTGGGATGAAAACCGCGGATATGGCTGGGACATATCTTTCTGCCCATTCCAGGAAGCAATTCGCTTCCCTCTGGGCTGCACGACTCCTGGTGCCACCCTGGTGATTAATATATGCCACTGCTGTGGCATTGTCTGATTGAATTCTGACAGGGGACCCTTGGAGTTTGGATGTCCATGCTACTAGGGCATACCGGGCTGCTCGTATCTCTAAGAGATTGATGGGCAGGGCCTTCTCTGCTTCTGACCACTTGCCCTGGAGAGACCATTGCTCCAGTACTGCCCCCCAGCCTATGAGGCTGGCATCTGTAGTGACCACCTTCCAAGAAACTGGACTGAAGGGTTTCCCTTTTTCCAGATTCTGGGGCACCAACCACCAATGGAGGCTCTTGCGAACGGAAGGGGACAGGGACATTGGTAAGTCTAAAGCCTGAACTTTTTTGTTCCAGGCTGACAGTATGGCCCTCTGCAAGTTCCTTGAATGGAATTGACCGTAGGGTACTGCTTCGAATGAAGCCACCATTTTTCCCAGCAGCCTCATGCACAGGCGTATGGATGGTTTTCTTTTTGTACCCACTAAGTGGGTCAAATCTCTCAAAGACGACACCTTCTCTGGAGGTAAGAAAATCTTTCTCTGATTTGAATCCAGCCTTAGCCCCAAGTATTCCAGACTTTTGACTGGTCTTAGAGCTGACTTGTCTCGGTTGATAATCCAACCGTGATATTCCAGATACTTGATT
The DNA here is from genome assembly GCA_029206835.1 of Rana muscosa. NCBI lineage: Eukaryota > Metazoa > Chordata > Amphibia > Anura > Ranidae > Rana > Rana muscosa. The sequence continues at coordinate 360,591,860 of CM055122.1, forward strand.
GTCTCGTGAATAGCTACTTCCAGTTTTTCCACTGAGTGGTCTATTAGTAGCAGGTCGTCTAAATATGCCATTATCTTTACACCCCGTGTTCTTAGATTGGCCAATAGTGGGGCCAGAATTTTTGTGAACACTCGTGGTGCTGTGGCCAGACCGAAAGGTAAGGCTCTGAACTGAAAATGGCGCCCTTCTACTACAAAGCGTAGAAATTTCTGGTGGGCTGGAAAGATGGGAATATGCAAATAAGCATCCTTTATGTCGATCGAGGCTAACCATTCCTGCCCTTGTAGGGCGGTGGCCACCGATCGGATCGACTCCATCCGAAAAGTCCTGATATGTAGGAACTTGTTTAGCCCTTTTAGATTTAATATGGGCCTCACGTCCCCATTTGGTTTGGGGACTGTGAAAAGGTTCGAGTAAAACCCGAACCCGCTTTCTTCCAAGGGAACCTTCATGATTACACCTTGGAGCAATAGTTGTTCTAGTGCCAGAAGGAGGGATCCTCTCTTTTGGGGATCGCTTGGCACGTTTGACCTCATAAAATGGGCAGTAGGAGTGTCTTTTAACTCCAGCTTGTATCCCAGACTTACTGCGGAGATCACCCATTTGTCTCTGATGGTGTCCCGCCAGGTCTCTGTGAACAACTGAAGTCTTCCCCCCACCCGATTGAGTGGGGGCAACCCTTCATGACTTGGGGGGAGGTTTTGTACCTCTCTTGACCCAGGGTTTCTTGTTACCCTGTGATTGTCCCTGATTTCTGCCCCCTGGATTTGACCGCGGAGGCCGTCGGAACTGTTTCACAGCCGATGTGCCAGGGACTGGAGAAGTAGGCCTCTTAAAAGAAGGACTTCTACCCTTGTTCTTAACCGGCAAGAGTGTACTTTTACCGGCAGAAGTTTTCTGGATATACTTGTCCAGATCTTCTCCAAATAAGCGTTCTCCATGAAATGGGAAGCTAATCAGCAATTTCTTACAGGGAGCTTCAGCAGACCAGTTTTTGAGCCATAGAAGCCTACGCATATGTACTACTGACAGCGTAAAGCGGGAGGCCTGTTGGATTGTATCCTTTATGGCATCTACCGCAAAACATAAGGCTCTAGGTAGGTCAGCTAGGGCAAGAGCCTGCTGATCTGGTAAGTCTCTTAAGACTTGTTTCAACTGATCCTTCACTGCTTGGCAGACCCCAATCGCTGCTACTGCAGGTTGTGTCACCATGCTTGCTGTAGAGAAAGCAGATTTTAGTAAAGAATCCAATTTTTTATCTATTGGGTCTTTGAACATTGGAACATTATCTACTGGACATGTCAGTGATTTATTCACACAAGAGATGGCTGCGTCCACTGTAGGGACTCTCCATTTTTTGATGAACTTATCCTCCATGGGATAGATCACCGGAAATCTCTTGGGGGGAGTAAATATTTTATCAGGATGCTCCCAATCCTGGTAAATAAGCCCTTCCAATAAAGGGTGGATTGGGAAGCAACAGACAGTCTGGGGAGCTTTCAGCGACCCCAGCGAGGAAACAGCAGTGGTTGATGGCTCCGCAAGAGGCATTTTAAATGCTGATCGGACCATGTTAGTCAGAGACTGAACCCATAATCTCTTTCAGCCTGAGATGCTGAGAAAGGTTCTTCCCCTGTTGATTCCTCTATAACCGAATCAACCTCATCCTGATCCCCTTCAGGTAGGTCGATCTCTGTGTGGGGCTGTTCCTCCACTAACAGGCACTCTGAAGGAGGAGACGGAGATCGGACGCGCTTTCCCTGTGACAGGGAAGCAGCGATCAATGCTGTTAATCTCTCTTCCAATCCTCCCAGAGTTGAGGAAAAAACCTCCTCTGTTATATATACAGGAGCAGGTGGACTGGGGACAGCCGCAGCACCAGGTACTCCTGCGGGGTTCCTACGGCTACTGACGTCTGAAATTTCAGGGGAGATTGGTGCAATACAAGCATGCCCAAAATCCTCAGAGCCCGATGGAGACCCCTTTGGCTTCCTGGAAGACTTATTTCTGGAGCGTCTGGACGACATATCCTTTAAGCACAAAGCTGAGGTATTCCCGTCGTCATACACCAATCTTTCTGGTAATAGTCTAACACAGTTGCTGCTATATACCAGCTGGTGTCCACTAAAGTGTCTTTCTATGGGGATGCCTGCATCAACCGCCTCTGTGTGCCACCATTTGTTGCTAGCTCTGCTTGCATCCAGCTGACACTTGTACGGTGTCTTTTATCCATGCTGGGACGCCTGCACATGCGCAGAAGCGCCGCGGCGCGCATCGAGCGTCATCCACCCGCCCCGCCCCTTTCCTTTCATAGGAGGCGCGTGCACGCGCCTGCGCGCGTGCCCGTGCGCCTTCGGCGCCCTTTTTGAAAACAAGCAGGAACTAGGAGCCAGGGCCCTTTTTGCCGGAGGGCCTGTGCGGTGGATGAGCGCAGCAACAGGGCAGAGGAAGTGGATTCCCACAGAGAAACTTACCAACTGCCTAGATCTTCTGACTTAAAAAAGCCAAAGATCCACATGACAAGAAAATGGACCATAGCGGCCTCTAGTGGTTTAACACAGGTACCGCGGTCTCCCTTTTTTTTTTTTTCTTGACTACTATTAAAATTTTACATTTTCCAGTAGTTACAGGCATACACAGATATTAGCGGGAATACCGTTAGGTAACAGACAGAAAGACAAATTAGGCTTGGGGGTCCCCCAATAGAACCAAGTTCCTGGGGGCCCCCACTTACCTGTTCCCCGCCGCAGGACTCTGTTTGGTCCACAGAAGCCCAAACTTCACCTATCACGGCAGGCATTGTAATTAAACCTTCAGGGACCGGGTTCCCAAGGATTCCACTCCCCTGGACCTGTATAGCACCCTGCACAGCCAACATCTTGGTTTTGGGTATGACCAGAGCTCTGAATCCCAGGGTCCAGCCCTCCTAAGAGAGGCATTACAGGCAAAACCTTGCTCTTCTGTTGCAAGGCCCGGGTACCGACCGTTTAGCTATGAAGCTTTTTTGGTCGGATCCGGAACAGCTTACTGAGGCCCATAAAAGAACCTGTACGCAAGCCCAGTGAAAACACATGTTACTCTTTGGCCAACACCTTAGACACTGGCAAAAAACTGAGGTGCTCCCGGATGGGAGGGGCTTATATAGGGGAGGGTACTTCCGGTTTTGGAAGTTGCCAGTGCCAGCACCTGAAGGTATCTATATAACCCATTAGTAATGACTAAGTCGCTCTGTGTCCCGTGATGTACGAAAAAGAAATGTACGAGAGAAATGCTGAGGCTGAACGCAGAGCCTGAAGGCTGAGGCAGAAATACAATGACAGAAAACCTGGAGCAGAACCCTAAGACTGAAACGTAACGGCAACGCAAAAACAGAAGCCTGGGGCAAAAACGCATGACAACGACGAGACTGCACCGCTGAGGCAGACCAATGCAATGCCAGGAAAACCCCTGGGGTAGAACCACTATGATAGAAACGCTACAGAATGCTGAGACTGAAATCCAATGACAGAAACCTGGGCCAGAATGCTACGACCGAACGTGACTGAAAAAGTAATGACAGAACCTGGGGCGGAAATGCTATGACAGAACGTGACTGAAAATGCCACGGCAGAACGCTAAAACAGAAGGTGCCTAAAAAATGTAATGACAGAAACCTGGGGCAGAACGCTAAGACAGAACGTGCCTAAAAAATGTAATGACAGAAACCTGGGGCAGAACGCTAAAACAGAACGTGCCTAAAAAATGTAATGACAGAAACCTAGGGCAGAACGCTAAGACAGAACGTGCCTAAAAAATTTAATGACAGAAACCTGGGCAGAATGCTGACAGAACGACTGAGAAACGCAACGTCAGAAACCTGGGGCAGAACGCTATGACAGAACATGACTGAGAAATGTACTGACAGAAACCTGGGCAGAATGTTATGACAGAATAAAATGTAATGACAGAAACCTGGGACAGAAAGCTATGACAGAACGTGACTGAAAAAAGAAATGACGGAAACCTGGGCAGAATGCTATGACAGAACGACTGAGAAACGCAACGACAGAAACCTGGGGCAGAACGCTAAGACAGAAAGTGACTGAAAAAATGCACTGACCGAAACCATGACAGAACGTGACTGAAAAATGTAACGACAGAAACCTGGGGCAGAATGCTATGACAGAACATGACTGAAAATGCAATGACAGGACCCTGGGGCAGGGTGCAAAGACAGAACGTGACTGAAAATGTAAAGACAGAAACCAGGGGCAGAACGCAATGAAGAACGTGACTGAAAGAAGTAATGACAGAAACCTGGGGCCGACACGTCATGACAGAAACGCTGAGACTGAAAGCTGAGGCAGAAATGAACTGCCAGAACCCTGGGGCAGAAATGCTATGAGAGAAAAGCTGAGCCTGAAACGCTGAGGCAGAAATCCTGGGCAGAAAACGCTATGACAGAAAAGGCCACGACAGAAAGCTGGGCCAGAAAGCTGAGACTGAAACGTGACGACAGAATTCTGGGGCAGCCAAATGCTGAGGCTGAGCCAGAAGTACTGACAGAAACATTGAGACTGAAAACGCAACAGCCGGGCCAGAACGCCCAAGACAAATGCCTGGTGACTAACGCAGGATACTGCTAAAACGCAGAGCCAATGAGAGAAACGCAGAGCCAATGAGAGAAACGCAGAGCCAATGAGAAAAACGCAGAGCCAATGAGAAAAACGCAGAGCCAATGAGACAAAACGCTATGCCAGAAACGCTGAGCCTGAAGCTGAGGCAAAGAAATTACAGAAACCTGGGGCAGACATGAACGCTATGACATGACGACAAAAACGCCTGATGCATAACGTGAAGATCGAAACACTGACACTGCAAACGCTGAACCTATGACCAGCAAGCAACGCAAGAAAAATACTGCCAGCGTTGCCGATGGGTGGACAGCCCCCCCCCCATACCGCTGGCGTGACCACGGCGAAAAGGTGGACTGCTACCGCCTGCGGGTGGCCCCCCGTAGCAGTGAGGTGACCAATCCCCCCCCTTCCCTCACGCTGCCAGCGTGGTCCGGGAGGAGTGGAGTGGAGACCCCCTCCTGACACCAGCAAGGCTCAGGAGAAATGGATGGATGGAAGAACAGATGGAAGGGCCGGACGCCCCCCCCAACCGTGAAGCAGCGTGAGCCGGGATGAGAACCGGCGGTGAGCGACCCCCCCCTCCCCCTGGTGAGCGTGGAGACCGAGAAAGTAAGCGGGCGAACGCCCCCCCCCCCTGCATGGAGCAGGAAGAGAGGCATGCGGGAGTCCCCCATGTGAATGCCGGGAGCTGCGTGACCCATGGCAGACTGCCAGCACGTGTCTCCGCACCCCCAGCGGCAGAGCAGCTACTCCGACCCCCGCTCACACAGCAAGCTTCCCCCCCCCGAAAGGCACGCCGTGGCCGGGCGGACAGCAGGTGCATGACACCCCCCCCCCCCACCCATGCTGATGACTAGCATCCGAAATGGGTGAGTGCCCCCCCCTCATGGTGCTTGGTGTGCGCAAAGAAGACGGCGAGAAAAGCCCCCCCCCCTCACTCGGAAGCCTGCAAGGACCCAGAGAAGGAAGGGAGGCATGCAGAACCCCCCCCCCCCATTAAGCCGGCGTGAGAACCGGGCGGTGAGCGGCTCCCCCCTCCGCCTGATGATGCGCAGGATGACCGGAAGAGCAAGCCCGGACCAGGAAGGGAGGCGTGCGGGAGACCCCCACGAAGCGGAGGTGAGTGGCCCACAAGACTGCCAGCCCGCTACTCCCTATCCCCAGACATCCAGCGACAGCCCAGGCTCCTCCGTCCCCCTCTGCCTCAGCAAGCTTCCCCCCCCCCCCCCGGAATGAAAGCCTGCTGTGAGCGGCGGTCACGGCATGGATCCCACCCCCCCCCCCGTCCCAAGCATGCACCTGGTCCCCGATGTGGACCCCCTGCAGAAGCCCTCCACCCCCCTACCAGTACCGCAAGCCCTGGGAGACGTGGAGAAGAGAAGCCTCCTGCCGTGCCCATGCCGCCGCGACCACGCTGCCGCTCCGCTGAACGAAAAACCGGAAGTGACGCGGATGCCCTGTGAAACCCGGAAGTGACGTCAGCAGCAACCCAGAACGACGCCGACGCAGGACCTGGCAAGGGAGGAGGCTATAAATAGTGCTCTTAGCCTCCTCCCACAAATACAGGCTAGCCTGCGGCCAGCCTTTACACTTGTTTCCTCAGTTTAGGCCGATACGTATTCTACATATTTTTGGTAAAAAAAAAAAAAAATTTGCAAAAAGGGTTTATTGATTGGTTTGCGCAAAAGTTGTAGCTTCTACAAAATAGGGGATAGTTTTATGGCATTTTTGTTATTTTTTTTTTACTAGTAATGGCAGCGATCTGCGATTTTTATCGTGACTGCAACTTTATGGCAGACACATCGGACACTTTTGACACTATTTTGGGTAATTTTTACAGCGATCAGTGCTATAAAATGCACAGATTACTGTAAAAATTACACTGACAGTGAAGGGGTTAACCAGGAGGGGCGCTGAAGTGGTTAAGAGTGTCCTAAAGATGTTTTATAACTGTAGGGGGGATGGGCTACGTGTGACACGACACTGATCACCGCTCCTGATCACAGGGAGCTGTGATCAGTGTTCTGACACTTGTTTATTCACATCAGCATTTCCCCGTTCTTCCTCACCGTGAGACGATCACGGTATCCCCGCGGACATCGAGTCCGCGGGACCCGCGGTCGGACTCACGGAGCTCGCAGCGGGCACGCGTGCGCCCACAATGCCGCTCTTAAAGGGGCAACGTATTTATACGTTGATCTGCCCGACCATGCCATTCTTCCAACGTATATCAGTGTGACGCGGTCCTTAAGCGGTTAATGCTCTCCATCATCACAGCATAATGTTTACTCTAGTCTGGTCAGTAATTTAATTTTTTTTACTTTTCCTCCTTTTAGTAAAATGGTGAGACCAACATCTAGACCAGTCATTCTCAACCAGGGTTCCGTGGAACCCTAGGGTTCCTCCAGAGGTGGCTAGGGGTTCCTTGAGCTGTGGCTGATTTACCTCCTGTTTGATGGTGCCGACATAATTCTGAGCCAATGCCACTTGGAGGAGCCAGTGGTATGACACCAATGATCTTTCTAGCTCTCTGTAAGGGGGCCATTCTTACTACCACTGTAAAAAAGGGCATTCTTCTCACTGACCACCAAAGTAAGGGGCATTGTTCCCACTGACTGAATGTGTTTTATTAGGGGTTCCCCGAGACCTGAAAATTATTTTAAGGGTTCCCCTGGGGTAAAAAGGTTGAGAAAGGCTGATCTAGACTTTGAAACATTTCAACAGTGCACTTTCTGCTGAGAGCAAAGCTGCAATTTGCAAATATTGTGAGAAGAAATATTTTTTTACAAAAGATACAAGGATGACAAAACACATCCTTGCATGCCAGAGGTGCCCTAAAGACATAAAAAGATACTTTATGGAATGAAATGATGAGGACCGAGATGGAAGTGCAAGTAGCTTTTCCCTTCACTGAACAAGCTCTTCATAGAGCAATATATGCTTCTGGATCAGCATTGTCAATAACTGAAAATGCATATTGGCAGGAAGCCTTTACATTATTATGAGGGAAAGGGGGTGGTCACCTGTCATCATGTATAGGTGAAATGTTCCTAATATATACAGTCCTAAAAAAAATAACATTTTAAAAAGCAAGTTTTGTTTATTTACTTTACTTTGTAGTCAGAGTCTTCAAACTTGGAAATGCGATACTCTAACATCCAAGGCCTGAGGTGTGCCTTGGCCTAGCTGGTCAGTATGCCTGAAAAGAGGGCAAAAAGACACATGTTTAGGTGTGATAGAAAGCTATGAAGGGTAGGTAATCCGTCTAGAAGAGTAGCGCATGTCCCCGGATGGCTGTAGTATATGTATCCGGTATGTATCCGCAATGACAGAAGGAAAACCACCGTCTCATAACTTAGTAATAAGAAGGAACTCCCTATTGAACCTGCAAAGCTGCCCAGAACCCAAACAAACTTCCTGTGAATGATTGGACTGAGCCTAATGCCCGAGAAAACCCAGACATGAGAATGAACCGCTTGTGATGAGAGGGTGCGTGGGGGAAAAGGAGCAAGGGCTGGTCCGAGGAGCCCCTATAAAATAATGGCCGAGAAGATCGAAACACTTCACAACGGACACCAGCGAAGTGGCTCTGTGAAATGCCCACAACCCCTGGCCTACCCATACTTGGTATGGGAGGTGAGAGGGTGAGTTGCAAAAAATGGACAAACTGGCAGGAGTCTGAAGTGCTGGATACCTGATGAATAGGTTGATGGCATTGGCAGATAAGGCCAATGCACTATGGCAATAAGCATCGTTAAACATGAAGAAACCATGCCAGACACACAGAACACTGGTCCCACATGATTCGATTGGGTCGTGCTTCTGCTAGTAACCTGACCACAAGTCGGAGTCCTAAACCAGGGAAGGAGGGCCAAACTCCATCCTGGGGAATAAGTCTTGTGGCATGATTCCGCATACCCAAAGTGACTGAAAGCCCCCCTTTTTGGAACAGGCTGGGTATCGGACAAAAAATGAATGGTCTGACGTACCTGAGCAGTTTCTCCAGGTAACCTCGTAATCAAGAGATTGGAGCCAAGAGAGGAAACCAGGAAAAAATGATAACCGGTCCGGACCTACCACTTTGAGGGCCGTCATATCACAGTGGTTGGTGGACCACACCCTCCTCTTTCACTTGAATCACCTCATTCACAGCCAATCACTGAATCATTACTTTCACTTGGTGTTGGATCACATGACCCTTCTCTTAGGGTATATATTAGATTAAATTTGTGCACTAGGTAGCTATGAATAAGCACTAGTACAGTGTGAAACGCGTTAGCCAGTTTTTGACCAGTGTGACGTGATGTGCCGTGTGTATTTGGATCCCTGAATTTTAAAATAAAGGCTTTTATTTTTGGAGTGCTGCTTTTCAGAAGACTTTTTTGTTCTTGTTTGCCGGCCGTCGAGAGGATGTTGGCTCAGCACACACCCTGAGAGAGACTGCAGATCCTTGGGCGGAAAACCAGGGTCTTCATGGAACAGGAAATCAACCTAATGAATTAACCCCTGACCCCCCTTGCAGGTACCCCAGCTCCAATGCAGTGCTGGCAAAAAAGGTTTGCAAAGCAAGGACTGCTTTGACCCAAGGGTAAGCCCAATGGTGAAACAACATCTGCACCATTATCTTGCCCTCCCAACGGCAGGTCTGACGGAAGTAGCTTCAAGCAAAAACTGTTGAACCAAAAGGCTTTATGAGACCGGTGGACTAAGCAGATGCTGACTTGATGTTGGAAGAGAAGGAGCTGGGGGTGCGCCGACACCCGGCCTCTGACCGGGCGAGCTTTGATCACCTCCATCCTGACTAGCAATCGTAACAGGTCATGGAAAGCATATTAGCCCACATGAATCTGTGATTAAAGAATAATGCCTAGAACATGTTCCACGCTGGTAGATAAGAGTAGCTGGGACAGGATTGAAAACAATCCAAAATGTACCGCCGCCCCGGCTGAGGCCGGGAGACAAAAACCCCCATGGCAAACTATGTGCTGAAGTGTGGACCGACTCCTTGATGACGGAGTGCTACCATGCTCTGAACCCCAACGTGGGGTTGACAGATGAACCTGAAGTTGTTTCTGAAACGTGCGACATGCCCAAACCCAAGGAAACACAACCTAGAGAAAACTGACAACAGACAACCAGACATGAGAACACCACCCCCCTGTGCCTACCTGAGAAAGGATGTGAGCAGTAATGACCAGACCACAGCACGTGAATAACCCTGATGCCGCCGCGGCCCACCCCCCCCCCCCCATTGTATGACGCAAGTGAGCCTGAGTAACCTGCAGGACAGAGACAGGTAATTAAACTGAAACACTCAGGGCTAGTGTACCCACAGACCGTGGTGGGTAGTCGTACAGGTGTAATGAAATGAAACATGAATCGTATGACATGTGTTATACGGGCGAGAAGATTATGGTCAATAATCATTTAAAAAACAAAACCTCAGCCCGTATGGATCTGTAGAAACATGAACAAAAGGTACGATGAGACATGGAAACAAACGAAGATGAAACAGAAGTTTGGTGTATGCCGAACTGCATGGCACCGACTTGCTATGACAGAACATGCTATGACATGACCGCTATGTCAGAAACCGCTGACTGAATCCACTATGACAGAACATGCTGACAGAACTGCTATGACAGCACCGCTCTGACTGAGTACGGAATGGCAGAACCGCTGTGACTGAGCACGATATGATTGAACACACTGTGACTGAACCCCGCTATGACTAAACCCCGCTATGACTAAACCCCGCTGTAAAATCACCCACTATGACAGAATAGCTATGAGAGCACCCGTTGTGACAGCACATGCTATGACATGACCACTATGATGGACCTGTAATGACAGACCCGCTGTGACAGGAACACGCTGGACCGACCTGCCCTGCCTGAACATGCTATGACAGCAACGCTAAGAGTGAACCATGCTGAGCCTGAAACCCACTAGACTGGAACACGCTTATGATTAAAACATGCTGACTGGACACGTTACGATTGTGACATGCTGACTGGACACGTTACGATTGTGACATGCTGACTGGACACGTTACGATTGTGACATGCTGACTGGACATGCTGACTGGATGCGCTCCGAATGTGACATGCTGACTGGAATGCGCTAAGATAGTACATGCTGACAGGAACACACTGAGATGATACTTGCTGACTGGAACACGCCATGACAGAACATACCATGACAGAACACGCCATGACAGAACACTGAGATCGTTGCTTGAGTTTAAATGGCACGTGAAGAGACTAAGGATTTGCCCACTGCTAGATCGCAGTATGACCGGCATACTGTGGCTACTGCTTCCTATCCTTGACATTGCCAACATTTGCGTAGCATCCTGAGAGGATACTTGAGAACTGCAATGAAAGCCTGTAATCTAGCTACCTGGCGGGTGTGCGCCCCCCCCCATGATGCCAGCGTGACCCCTGAAGAAATGGTGGACAGCCCCACCCCCCTTCCTGTCAGCGTGCCCCCGGGAGAAATGGTGGACAGCCCCCCTCCATGCTGCCAGCGTGGCCCCTGGAGAAATGGCGGACAGCCGCCCTCCATGCTGCCAGCGTGACCCCTGGAGAAATGGTGGACAGCCCCCCATGTTGCCACTGTGACCTCTGGAGAAAAGGTGGACAGCCCCCCCCCATGCTCCCAGCGTTACCCCTTGATAAATGGTGGACAGGCCCCCCCATGCTGCCAGCGTGACCCCTGGAGAAATGGTGGACAGCCCTCTCCCCATGCTGCCAGCGTGACCCCTGGAGAAATGGTGGACAGCCCCCTCCCCATGCTGCCAGCGTGACCCCTGGAGAAATGGTGGACAGCCCCCTCCCCATGCTGCCAGCGTGACCCAGGGAGAAATGGTGGACAGCCCCCCCATGCTGCCAGCGTGACCCTGGGAGAAATGGTGGACAGCCCTCTCCCCATGCTGCCAGCGTGATCCCGGGAGAAATGGTGGACAGCCCCCCCCCCCATGCTGCCAGCGTGACCCTGGGAGAAATGGTGGACACCCTCCCCCATGCTGCCAGCGTGACCCTGGGAGAAATGATGGACAGCACCCCCCATGCTGTCAGCGTGACCCCGGGAGAAATGGTGGACAGCCCCCCCATGCTGCCAGTGTGACCCCTGGAGAAATGGTGGACAGCCCCCAATGCTGCCAGCGTGACCCCGTAAGAACATGGTGGACGCCCCTCCCATGCTGCCAGCGTGACCCCAGGAGAAAATGGTGAACAGCCCCCCTCCTCGCTGCCAACGTGACACTGGCGTGAGACCGGGAGGAGGAGTGGGTGGACAACCGGGCGGCCCTGCAGACGACGCCGGCATGAGCAAGGAGGAGTGGTGGGTGAATGGATGGCCATGCAGAAAATGCCAGCGTGAGCCCAGAGGAGTGGGTGGGTGGATGGGTGGGTGGGTGGCCCCCCCACGACGCCCTGTGTTCGCACTGGGTGGTGCAGCCCCCCTTAAAGATACCGGATGAGCACCGGAGGAAAAATGTGGATGACGGTCGGCCCCCCTCTCTGCTGCCTGCATGAGTTCCAAGTGGATGGACGGATGGATGCCCCCCTCTGATGCCGGCATGCGACCAGGAAAAGAAGATGGATGGCTGGATGGGCGGGCAGCACCCCCTCCAATGATGCCTGGCGTCAGAGGCGGCTCTAGGCTTTCTGAGGCCTTAGGCAAATCTGAGACATGAGGCCCCATTCACATCCAAAATGGGAAAAATAATTCAAGCGATAAAAATTAACTGTATAAATTGCATATATTAAGAGTTTTAAATTCTATGAACTATGAATTCACCGTTTATAGAATTTTCTCTAACCAATTCTTTAGGCAAATTAGGCGGCCGTGAGGCCCCTGTGGGGGCGAGGCCTAAGGCGCCCGCCTAATTTGCCTAATTAGAGAGCCGCCTCTGCCTGGCGTGAGCACCGGGAGAGGTACCGCCACGAGACTGCTGCAGCCGGCGACCGCTCTGCTAAACATTGAATGTGAGGCCAATGCTGGGACAGGGGAGGAGGGATATGTACCCCTCAGACTCCTCCCACAAATACAGGCTGGCCTCTGGCCAGCCTTCTCACATGTTGTATTTTAATAGTATGGATGTTTTATTAGAGTATAGTTTTAATTTTTCTTATTTGTACTAATTGCTGTTAATTTGGTAATTTTATTGCGTCATTGTGCCTCGTTCTGTTCATTATTGTGATCTTGTGTTGTCTTTGTTGAAAGTAGCTGTATCGCAATAATTTCCCTTTAGGATTAATAAAGTATTCTGAATTAGAATTTCCATTTTTCCCAGAAAAAAACAGGGGAAAAAAAAAAATTCCCATGGCTTCAAAAACCTTCAGCCTTTAGAACCATTTTAATCTAGTAAACGGGTGTCAAGATGGGAAATGGTCAGATTGGAACACATTAAAGTGGTTATTAACCCACTTTCAAATTTACATAATCCATTCTGTCTCTAATGCAGTGCCCCTCTGTCTCTGTGTTTCATTAAAAAAAATACCTCCTTTACCGTATCTCACGGTGGCTCCTGGCGCACATGTAACCAGCTGTGTCTCCTCTCTGTCTGTCTGACAGAAGCAGCAGGAGGGGCCGCGATTCCCCCGCTGACGTCAGCGGAACGCGGGGAGAGGAGAAAGGAGACACGGACGGTCACGTGATCGCCAGGGAGCCGCTGTGAGATACAGTGAAGGAGGTATTATTTTTATAAAACACAGACAGGGGGGCACTGCATTAAGAGACAAAATAGATAGTATACAGATATATATGTTGTTCCTGCAGCAGGAGGTGGATGGGGCGGCACTGTCAATAGGTGACATGCAGAGAGGGGAGGGGGGTGAAGGACAGAGGAGATAGACACAGAAGAGCAGGCTGCGAATGACGGAGGAACGTAAACTGACCACGGTGTCAGGGCTCAGCAGCCAGGATTATTGTGGTCAGTTTACTGGGGGGAGGGGATAAACTGGCAGGATCAGACACATTTTTTAGGTGTTACAAGGGTCCAAATTACACAGCACAAGCACTGTACTGTATATAATGCTTTAAAGGAGCAGAATTCATTATTATTATTTTTTTGGGTTAACAAACGCTTAAAGTTGCAGTTTTCTGTGCATAATCACAAGTCTCTTAGAAATTACCTGCATGTAAAATATCTTCTTCCTTCATGGGAGCCATTGTGTTTTCCTCTCAAAGGATTGTCCCACTCTATTCCTAGCCAAAGTCCTAAAATAAACATAACTTTATCAAGCATAACAATACTTAAAAAGAATGTGCAATCAAATACATAATTATAACCTTACAATTAATACATTGAAACAACACTTTTCTGCATGTGCCCCAACATTTATAGACATGTCGTGTGTAATTACAAAATATATCCATTATAAAGCTCACTAAATTTATACATTCAGCACTGATGCAATCACATTATCCCCTTTTCTTAGAAACTTAGTACACAATACCTGAAAATCTTTACATTACGCCTAAAAAAATTACTCCCGCCTCAGAAAACCTCTGCCCTTTCCTGTGGTCCATTAAGAAAAAAAAAATCTCTTTCTAGAGAAAAGATATACAGTACAGTTTTAGGCAGATGTGAAAAAAATGATGAAAATTAAGAATGCTTTCTGAAATACAAGTGTTAATAGTTTATTTTAATCAATTAACAAAATTAAAAAGTAAATTAACTGAAGATAAATCAATATTTGGCGTGACCATCCTTTGCCTTAAAAACAGCATCAATTGTTCAATCCTAGGTATACTTGCACACAGATTTTGAAAAAACTCGGCAAGTAGGTTGTTCCAAGCATATTGAATTACTAACCACAGATCTTCTGTGGATGTAGGCTGCCTCAAATCCTTTTGTCTATTCATGTAATCCCAGACAGACTCGATAATGAAAGGATCAGGGCTCTATGGGAGCCAACCTATCATTTCCACGACACACAGTACAAGAAATAGTTCTTGCGTTTAGCTATGCATAGAGAATGTTAAGCCCTCTGCGGTCTATGCCAGACCAAAGCTGCAAAATTATTTTTGACATAAGAGTAGTTATATAGTTGGTCATGTTGAAAAAAAGTCCTTGCTTCATGCTACGACTGACATCCCACTCTAGGTTTTTGGAGATCCCCCAACTGCGTGCCAGTTCCCGTTTCTGCCTTATTCTGGCACCCCCCCCCCCTAAACTGCAACCCCCCTCTTTGAGCCCCATAATGGCGCATAGCTTGAAACTTTGAGACTCAGTACGGTATTCCGGCAAGCTTATGTCCCCATTTCTTCCTCTCCTCCCACTACTGAATAATCCCGTTTCCCCCGAGGGCTGGAGCAACCATACGTATTCTTGTGGTGACTCGCCTGCAGGTTTTCACAGGTTCAATGTTTTCTCAGGTCCCGCACCTTTCCATCTTGGTCTTCGATCCAAGAGATCTACAAAACTCCTCCCGCTAAATTTTATCGCTACATCCAATCTCAGACCTTATGATATACTTACCCATATCAGAAAACAGCCTTCGAACACACCTGTCTGAACTGCCGACACCATCTTTATAATATATCCCTCTCTCAACGCTAGCGGTGCCCTGACTTCTCTACCCTGTGTGCTCAAGTGGGAATATGACCTTTTTCCCACTGATCCAGAAGATTGAAGCAAAGCCTGGTCTAGAATGGCGAAGTGCCCTTTTAATACCGTCATGATGGAGGCTGCCTGCATTACCAACTCAAACCCCTCATTTAGTGACAGATGTTTTCGTGGTTGTGGTCAGCAAGGAGACAAAATTCATGTTTGGTGGTCCTGCCACCGTTTTGTGGGATTCTGGTCAAGGGTTTTTGGACTCCTCACTCTCTTCCATGTATCCATTCCCAAGGATACCAAACTAGCACTTCTTCACTGTCCCGGGCCTCTTCTCCTACCAGAAGAAACTAGCTACCTTCTTATTTCATAACTGAACCACAGTAAACACTGTTTACTATGCTTCAGTTTACCACCAGGAAGGCTGTGCAGAGCTCTTCTTTTTCATTCATTTTGTGAAGCTGAGGTTGCAGAAAGGAACTGGAGAACAGGTTTCCTCAGTCCCTTTCTTTGTCTCAAAAGTGAGACTTTAGGGGTGTCAGGTCACCTGAGGCCAGGTGACAGATGCACACCGCTGGAGTCAGGAGCGCACCACTAAGCTTATGGACCCTTTGGCTGAGTGCTGCAGAGGGAGCCCTGGGTGGATCAGGAAAGTAGCTCCACCTGAGCACCGACACGGATCAAATATGGAACTAGAGCATAAGATTCCCCAGGGTGTCTAAGAGCCAGCAGGTTTTCACCAGAGCCTCTGATGGTGAGGATGGACTTCGCTGCTGCTGACTCCAGGTCGTGGCCCCCAGGCTTCTCCCCAGCTCATGCTCACGGCAGGCTCTGGTGGATGGAGAGGAAGCAGCAGTGCAGGGCAACAAGGAATAGTCAGAAGGAGAAGCCACGGGTCGGGGTAACAAGCAGACAGGGATGGTCAGGAGAACACGCCAAAAGGTCGGGGTAACAAGCAGACAGGGATAGTCAGGAGAACAAGACAAAGTCAGTACACGCAATCAAACAGAGCACAGGGCAAGAAACACACAGTGGAGAATAAAAACACTATTGCTCGGGCAAAGCTGGCTTGCAGTGCACGGTTTTAAACAGTGTTTTCTGTTAGAGGCTTTGGTGGAGCCATGCTGAGAGAAGATTACTTAAACATGCAGGTTTGAGAGCGGTCCCTAAGCTGATACAAAGACCAGAGGTAAGCAGACAGGGCATAAAACATTACTGCAGATTTATGACAGTGCCCCCCTCTTACGAGACCTCCTCAAAAGACGAGGTGCAAAGACATCAGATGCATGGATCCAAGAGCTCTCCTCAGGACCAAAACATCTCCAATGCACGCGGTACTGTAGAATGCCTTTACAGAATCAGGAATCCAGAATTTGACTAACCTCATATTCCTGATTATCCTCAGAGACCGGAACCGAGGTAGGGAGAGGACGAGAGAACTTATTGAGGACTAAAGGGTTCAGAAGGTAAACATGAAAGGAGTTTTAAGCCTCGTACACACGACCGAGTTTCTCGTCGTTAAAAACACGTCGTTTTTCTCGACGAGATTCTTGTTAACCTTGACGAGTTTCTCGTCAAGCTTTCCATGCGTACACACGGACAATTCCAAATCTCGTCGTTCTGTGCGGTCACGTCCAGCACGTACGACGGCAGTATAAAGGGGAAGATCGATTTCCCTGGCGCCACCCCCCTTGGGCTGCTTTTGCTGATCTCGTGTTACTGCGTGTGAAGTAAAAGTTTGGGAAGAGACAATTTGCGCTTTTCAGTCTTCGTGCTTTCAGTTCGTGCTTGTGGGTTCGTATCTTGTCTTTCAGGGCGTGTAGGCAGGTCGTATCTGTTTTACAGTGCGTTCTTGCCCGTTCGTTTCAGAATTTCAGTTCGTTCTTCATAGGCCTTGCTGTTCTAAAGTGCGTTCTGTTTAGTACGTTCTGATAAGACGACCGTTTCCTAGCCATGTCGCGGGTACGTTCTCGACGTCGAGTTCGTGCTGTGCGGGCGCTTGGTGTTGGTCTGCTTGTTTTGGACCAAGACGAGTTCATGAACGGGGTGAGGAGGAGTTCATGGACCAAGAATTGGTTGCTCCAGCGGGACCAATTCTGCCATATGCCTCTGCTGCGGGAGATCGTGGAGAATAATCCTGAGGACTACAGGAATTTTCTGCGGATGTCTGACCCCGTTTTTCAGCATCTTTTGGCTTTGGTGTCCCCCTATATTACCAGGCAGGACACCGTTATGCGGGAAGCCATCAGTGCTGAGCAGAGGCTCATCGCCACGTTACGCTACCTGGCGACGGAGAAGTCTGCAGGACCTGAAGTTCACGACAGGCATCTCCCCCCAGGCTCTGGGCCTCATAATCCCAGACACCTGTTCTGCCATTATACAAGTCCTGCAGGAGGACTATATTAGGGTAAGTTTTCTCCATTAACATCACATTTTATGTATTTCATGTATGATACTGTATTGTATTTCTTTCATCCTTCCCTAATTACCATGATTGTAATATGCTGAGAATGTCCCCTTTGTCCTCATGCATGCTGGAAGCTTTTAAATGCCCCTTTTTTCTCCTCCATGCATATTTCCCTTCACTTACCTCTCCATCAGTGGCGGCTGTTGCTCCAAATGTTTGGGGGGCCACCCCCAAATTTTAGATATAAACTTCCGCCCTTTTTGCGATTGTGCCTATTAAACGCCACCAGTTGCCCCCTCCAATGCAGCCAGTTTTCCCCCTCCAATGCAGCCAGTTTGCCCCCTCCAATGCAGCCAGTTCCCCCCCAGCCCTGCACTTACCTTCTTCTGGTCAGCGCCATCCTTCTTCTGTCCTTGATGTCTTCTCCTGCCCTCGATGTTGCATCAGCCAATCAGGTTACCGGTAAACAGACTTGGTGAACATGATTGGCAGAGGAGCCTGTCAGTGTTTACCCAAGGAATGCCCCCCCTGGTTACCTTTTATGAAGCCAATTACATCCCTCAGGCTGTAATCGCCAAGGCTATTTACCCCCCTGGCTCTGATAGGCAATTTTCACCCCAAAAATGCCGCAGTTATTCATATGGCCGTCGCTCAACAGGGGGCCATCCACCTGAATAGTGGGCGGCATGGACAATACATAGGTTAATGCAAGGCATGAACCTATGTATTGTTCTGAGTGACGGGCGCAGGAGAGAGGGGGCAGCGCTCCAGCGCCCACTCTGGACGCACCGCCACTGCAATGCTATCCTGTGGCCAAACACATCTAGCCCCCCCCCCCCCAAATTTGATTATAATGGACAATCAGAGGGGGTGATGAATATGATACTTGAGCCTTCCATTATACTTTTTAAAAACACATTAAACGGAAATTTAGAATGATGTTGGGCTCGAATGTATTTTATTATATTCTGCTTGCAATGTTATGTGCAAAAGTACTAATATATTTTTATCTTGTTTGACTCCACAGCTTCCTTCCACGCCACAGGAATGGCAGACTGTGGCATCGGAGTTTGCCACGCGGTGGGACTTCCCCAACTGCGGTGGAGCCATTGACGGGAAGCACGTCCGCATCGTGCCGCCACCCCATTCTGGGTCCTACTACTACAAATACAAGCGGTTTCATAGCATTGTGCTGATGGCGGTGGTGTCAGCACGGTATGAATTCCTCTATGTGGAGGTGGGGAAGAATGGCCGGATGTCCGATGGGGGATCCTTCATCCAGACGTAGTTTGCCCTCTGTCTCCAGAGTGACGACCTTGTATTGCCACCGGATGCAGGGAATGTTGAAGGACTCCCCTTTGTTTTTTTGGCTGATGAAGCCTTCGGACTCGGACCGCACCTCATGAGGCCATTTCCCCAGAGGACCAGACACCAGAGAAGAGGGTGTTCAACTACCGGCTGGCCAGGGCCCGAAGAGTCGTATAAAATGCCTTTGGGATAATGGCCAGCCGGTTCCGCCTTTTTATGACTCCTATTCACTTGGCGGAGTACAAGATTAACTATGTGGTTTTATGCTGCTGTGTGCTCCATAACTTTGAGCCGAAAATCAACAAATTATATGGCCTCAATATTGCTTGAGGCAGGACTTTCATATGGCAATACCCTGCCGGGCCTCGAATCTGCCCGTCCTGGCTTGCCCCCCCAAAATGCCCGTGAGGTTCGTGAGAAATATCTGGAATATTTCACGGGTAGGGGGGCAATTCCTATGCCAGGCCATGTCTAAATCTGCTTGGAGAAAGAACTAAATAAAAATCTGATTAAATCTTTTATCTTTTGTTTTTCCTGTCTCCTAGTTTGTCTTAGTGCATTTGTAGTGCCAAGTGTATTTTCCTTTAGTAAATACCAACCATTTCACTATGAACCACAAAAATATACACAAATAAGGTTAGAGCGTATTTGAAAAAGAAGCTACACTTTGTTGTTGTTCAAAAATTTTACTCTGTGCACATTCACACACATGGTAAATAGAACAGTACGTATCTTCTTTTTTTTTTGGCTGGCCACAAACCAGCATATTTTTTTTTTAAAGAAAATACAAAACCATCAGTAGCATTCAACAAACTACAACATTGGATACCTCTTGGCAATATGAGACATTCAATTACACAAAATATGTCTCTATCTGGCCGTCCTAATATGGGCTATTGGCACCCCTGGCCAAGCCAAAATTTGAATATGCACACAATTGGAAGTCATTTCCAATAGGGATTTTAGACTCCTGATCCCTATTGTCAACATGTGCTATCTGCCATCAGGGGTGATCAATGGACGTGTTTTGGGGGTGCAACCCCTTCTTCAGTTCACCTACTTGAGATACGAGGAAGGGGTTGCACCCCCAAAACGCGTACATGGATATCCCCTGATGGCAGATGGCACATGTTGACACACGGTGTGCTTATTCAAATTTTGGCTTGATTGATTGTCTAAAAGCTTAAAAAAGGGGGAAGAACAATCTCAAGCAAAAAAATTGGGGTTTTGATGCCTTATTCAATTCTCCCCAAAACATCTAGGATGTCCTTAAAGGTTTGATCCATCACATTAATTCTTTGCTTAATTCTGTCCAGTTCTGTGCTACATTCCATCACTTGCTGTATGATTCGTAGGGCACTGTCAGCAGAGAAACGCGTACTTTCTTTCACCACAACATTTACATCCCCTATAAAAAAATACAAAAGGTATTATAACTCTGCAGGCCTACATCTCTTACCTGAAGCTGTGGTGACAGATGCTGACCTGTTGTGGTGACCAGTTCCACCACGTCATCCACTTCTCCTTCCTGCACTTCTCCTTCCTCCACCTCTTCAACTTCCTCAACACCTTCAGGTTGGGGTTCTTGGTGAGGTTGGGGTTGTTTAGAAGGTGTATATTCTTTAATATTCATCTTTGGCTGTCAATTTTTATACATGGAGGCACTGATGCACCTGTGTGGGGCACCCAAAAAAGGCGGTTCTGGTGGCCCACACTATAGTGCTCAAAAGTACAGATGCCAGATGTAGAACCAGCTGCTGAGTGTCCTCTCCTTTACACTGATTAAAATTTGCATTTCATTCTCTTTACAAACACATCATCTAGCCAACAATGTTATGACAACTATTGAATAAAAACAGGCAGCTGTGTAAATTATTTTAACCCTGTAAAATCTATAAAAATCGTGCATAGTGGCCGAACGATGTGTCTGTAACGAACGATTACTGTGCCAAACCAAGTTCAAACTATGACATTTTGTAAGGTACACTAGAAAAATGCAATAACATGGAGCAACATGCAAGTTGTGAAATACAATAATAGGAAAAATGGGGGAAAAGTACTTACTTTTTTCAAGCATTCTCTTAATGCTCCTTTTAACTGCTCCGGCTCCCTCAGTTTGAGGTCAGACCACCTCTTTCTAAACTGCTCATTTGAGCGTTTCACACCGAAATTCTTCTTCAGACTCTTCACGACTTTAATGATTTTGGCCTTCCTTCGATTAGGTTTGCTATACGGCTCATGCTTTGCGTCATAATCCGACTTGAGCAATATGTCCACCATCTCCGTGAAAGACATATTAGATGCCTTGAATCTCCTCCCTGGTCGTGACGTTTCCTCAGTCTCCGGGCTTGTCTCCTCCTCGTTATTTGAGGAATTAGCAGACACCTGCTGTGAATCCGCCATATCTGTCTGCGCGCCGAAAGAGAAGGGGCGGGGGAAAAAAGGGGTTACTTAGAACGTCATGGGCGGGCGACGTGTGCGGAGCGATGTGTGGTTAGTTTTTTACGCATGCGTGGTGTATATATAGCAAACACACATGTGACTAGACTACGTTCGGTGTGCGGAGAGAGGAGTAAAAGTGACGAACGTGCGAACGAAGGTATGTGATTTTGAGACTTGGAGAAATTGGTGGCCTATACTGTCTAGAGAATGTTGGAGGGTATATATGGTGAATAAGATTTACAGGAGGTTAGACTGTGTGACTGACATAAATTTTTGTTGTTTTTTTTTTTGGCTTGCAGATCAGTGATAAGGAATTCCTTGCGGAATTTATAGACCGGGTAAGGGAGCTGCCCGCTCTGTGGGAAACAAAAAACCCCATACATCGAAAAAAAGGTTTAAGAAAAGCAGCGCTGGAGACCCTGCTCCCATTTGTGCATACCAAGGTGCCCACAGCAACAACAAAACAGGTGGACACTAAAATTGGGAGCTTGAGAGGCACGTACAGGACTGAACGCTCTAAGGTCCTGGCTTCTCAGAGGTTAGGAGCAGCAGCAGATGATGTGTACCGTATTTATCGGCGTATAACATGCACCGGCGTATAACACGCACCCCAAGTTTAGGAGAGAATTTTAAGGAAAAAAACTTTTAGGAGGGAAATTCAAGGAAAAAAAACTTACATTTAAATGCAGCATGCAGCCTTGCCCAGTGTCCATCTGCAGCCTTGCCCAGTGTCCATCTGTCCATCTGCAGCCTTGCCCAGTGTCCATCTGTCCATCTGCAGCCTTGCCCAGTGTCCATCTGTCCATCTGCAGACGTGCCCAGTGTCCATCTGTCCATCTGCAGACGTGCCCAGTGTCCATCTGTCCATCTGCAGCCGTGCCCAGTGTCCATCTGTCCATCTGCAGCCTTGCTCAGCGTCCATCTGTCCATCTGCAGCCGTGCCCAGTGTCCATCTGCCCATTTGCAGCCTTGCCCAGTGTCCATCTGTCCATCTGCAGCCTTGCCCAGTGCCTTTGCGATCGTGTCAGTCCCGGCGTTTTTTAAAATTTGGCGCCGATTTCTGTGGAGAGGAGCGAGCGGGGCCGAGTGTACTTCGGCTAGACTCGGCTCCTCTCGCAGTCCCGCCCATCTCCACTGACTGCGCCGCTGACGGAGAAAGCCGAGTGTACTTCGGCTAGACTCGGCTCTGCTCACAGTCACAGGCAGGATGGCGAGAGGAGCCGAGACTAGCCGAAGTACACTCGGCTTTCTCTATGTCAGCGGCGCAGTCAGAGATGGGCGGGACTGCGAGAGGAGCCGAGTAAAGCCGATTGTACTTCGGCTCCTCTCGTTCGTTTTCAGCAGGGGAATTCGACGGAGTATCGGCGTATAACACGCACCCACGATTTTCTCCTGATTTTAAGGGGAAAAAAGTGCGTGTTATACGCCGATAAATACGGTATGTCCCGAATTTGTGGTACTAAAGCAGAATGTCCTTTCTGGATGACCACATTGAGGCAAGGCCATCACTGTCCACTCTTCCCCCCAGACTTCCCTGCAGCCAACCTGAGCCTTCTCTGGAGCAAGAGGAGGCAGCCATCCTGGAAAAAGCTGATTTGGACATCTGGAGCCAGGTATAGTAATTAATGAAAAGGTATTCTGAGAAAATTAAAGCAGGAAAAATAAGCCAATATGAAAATCCTAAAATAATTTGGGATACAAAAGTGAAATCAATATCTCTAGACATTAGTCTGCCATAAATTGGGTGCAAAAAAGGAAATCTGTGTTCCTAAAATTATTTGTCTTTTCTCTTGATTTACATTGAAACACAGGATGAAATCAGATGGTACTCCAAATGGCTGAACGGCTGACGCGTTTCAGGGGCGTACCCTTTTCTTGAGAGCGACAGCCGTTTGGGGTACCATCTGATCCCCCCGTCATCAAGGCCTTGCTGCAGGTGCCAAGGGATGCAGTTTGACTAATTGAAAAGCCTTTGCATATGCTCGTTTGTGAGTAGAATCATTGCTTTTATACTTTTAATAAAACTTTTATATTGGTATTGCACTAGGTCGGTGCTCCCTCCTTTTCTTTTTCTTTCTAGTTGTAAGAATACCCATTGTTCTGCGGAGGGCTGCAAGATTCTAGACTTTGCCTTAAATCCAAAGAGTGGATCACACCAGCCGAAACACCGAAAGCGCAGGAGATTGTTGTTTTGTCAAACATAGGAATCAACAGGATCAGATGCAAGGAACACAGGAACAGCTGCAGATCAAACAGCAAAGGACTAGGGCAGCTTCTGCACTTATATAGGCCGTTGGGCGCCAGTGCGATGGCTACTGCGCGCATGCGCACATCATTGCCCGATCGCGTGTGCGCATGTATGCGCACTGGCACACGTCTGTTCACAACTGGATGGGTACCAGCCAGTCAGCGCCTGTGCACTCCTGTGTGTCTCAGGGTTACTGCAGAATGTTCCTGACAGTCTGTTTGGACCCCTGATATTTCACCAAAGCACCCCCCAGAAGAATTGTAAAAAAATAAATGTAAAAGAAAAGAAGTTAGTTAGTCTATGGGGACACAACGGCTGTCTGAACACAGCCGTTTCTAGTAATTTGACAGGTGTACAGGTGCGGGAGTGTGCCCTGAATGCACACTGTCTGTGTTTGCGTACACATGAACCAACATGCCTGTCAAATTAGGACCTGCGGCAATGTCAGATTTATCAGGGTCGCAAAGAACACACTTGTGACCGGACCATGGCGTTCCGCCATTGCTGGGGGTCCCAAGACAGCAGGAAGGGGGCGTACTGCAGAACATGTGATAGGGTCCCTCGGCGGGACCATACTTAAGGGGCACCGCAACAGGAGTAAAGGGCCTCGGTATCAGTGGGAAGGGCCCCAGCCAGGGCTCGGGCTCTTCATAGTTTCTTGCACTGGGGCCCTGAAGGTTCTAGTTTAGATCTTTGAGGATATGTGGATCTAAGCCATCTGGCCCAGGTGCTTGATTTACCTTTATTTTGTCTAAATGTTTCTGGATCATATCAATTTTGACTCGCTGTGTATCATTTGGGGCTGTCACTACTATACCCCTTAAGAACTTGGGCTCCCCCATTTCCTATGTCCACACAGAGCTTAAGAAGGTATTAAATAATACTGCTTTGTCTTTGTCAACACTCACCAACTTAGAATTATCTTGTAAAGGGCCTGCATGCACAAACTTGACCATTTTACTATTAATATATTTGAAGATTTGGGGGGGGGGGGGGTTGTCCTACTCTCTTTTGCAACCTGTTAAAGTGGTTGTATACCCTTATAGACCACTTTTTGCTACAGGTAAACCTATAATAAGGCTTACCTTTAGCCAGGGTCGCCATCAGGGGGGTACAGCCCATACAACTGTAAGGGGCCCCGGCGTCCCTAGGGGCCCAAGCGGGAACCGCTGCTTTGGGTACTTTCCCGCATATCCTCTGAGGACCGTCGCGGCAATGAAGCTCTCTGTGACAGGTGCTGCTTATCATAGCAGCACATCTAGCTGATGGAGCCAGGCTCCTCTATTCTGATTAGGGGTGGACTGAGGGCCCAGGGTAAGTGGGAGGGGGGGTACACTTGCCACTGTGGGAACAGCAGCTTCTAAACACATACACTGTCACCCCTGCATTATCACTCTTAAGCATCCATGATGATGACCGAAGGCCCAGATACACCAAAATACTTATATGTTTTTTGTTATTTTATGCTAGAAGAGAATTCCCGATCCCCCCCCCCCCCTCCGTGGGTTCTTGGGAAAGGTCTATTACTTTGACTCTTCCCATGTACAAGCTGACTTACATAAACAGGAATTGCCCTGAGAAATATAAAAGAGTCTGGCAACCCTGGACCGCATAATGGACACAGGTACCTATTAACAGAACTTCGGTACAGGGCGGGGCCGGACCCTCTGGTGTCAACCCTACTGGGTAGCTGGGTATGTTTTGTTGGCACTCGACTGAACTGTATATATGGCTCTCTAATATTACAAGTCTCCCTACATGTACCTTTATCAACTTTCATGTTATACTTCATAACCTGTACCGTTTCTATAATTTTTCTCAATAAAAACATTCTGTTCATGTTAAAAAAAAAATACATACACTGTGCCGGCGGTGTATGTATTTAGAATCTCCAAAGCTCTTCTCTTCCTCTGACTCCTGCACTGTGAGATCTCTGGCTCAACCCCCTCCCTCCCCCTTCCTCCGATCACCAGTGCAGTGTTTTGAGGGGGGGCGGAGCTCACTGTAGCTACTGGCCGGGATTGTCTGCTCACACTACAGGGAGGAGGTGAGATTCATTTTTTTTTTAAATTGTAAAGTCTCCTCGGAAGAAAAGCTGCCAAAGTTTCTGTAGGATTTGTCTTGTAGGTATTGCATTGATAA
Organism: Rana muscosa; assembly: GCA_029206835.1. Taxonomy (NCBI): domain Eukaryota; kingdom Metazoa; phylum Chordata; class Amphibia; order Anura; family Ranidae; genus Rana; species Rana muscosa. Next base: position 360,617,590 of record CM055122.1, read on the forward strand.
GGAGACACAGAGGATGAAGAGACAGTGAGTGTGACAGAAATCTCCCAAACTGGCACACAGCTCTAGCTATATAAACATCTCCAACCACTCTGTCCATATAATGTGAAGCTAATTTATGACCATTCATGTAAATCTGTGTTTATGTGGTGAGTTTACATCTCTGATTGTACAGACTCGCTTGGATAACACAGGGTTACACGAATTGTCATGAATAAATTTCACATTATCTGGACATACAGAGTGCTAGGGGTTGGATGATTATTTTATATATATATATATATATATAATAGGATTTTTATAACAGCTTACCTGTAAAATCCTTTTCTTGGAGTACATCACGGGACACAGAGTGACATAGTCATTACTAATGGGTTATATAGATACCTTCAGGTGCTGGCACTGGCAACTTCCAAAACCGGAAGTACCCTCCCCTATATAAGCCCCTCCCATCCGGGAGCACCTCAGTTTTGTAGCAAAGCAATAAGTGTCCCTAAAGAGGGGCGGGAGCTCTGTGTCCCGTGATGTACTCCAAGAAAAGGATTTTACAGGTAAGCTGTTATAAAAATCCTATTTTCTTTCTCGTACATCACGGGACACAGAGCGACATAGTCATTACTAATGGGATGTCCTAAAGCAATGCCCAACGAGGGGGGGGATACACCATACATAAGCTGAGCGCTATCAGACATGAGGATCTTTTGCGGCCTGCAACACACTGCGCCCAAAGGCGACATCCTCCTGACTTCTAACGTCCACCTGGTAGAACCTAGTAAACGTGTGTACTGAAGACCATGTTGCGGCCTTACAGATTTGAGCCAGGGAGGCCTGGTGATGCACTGCCCATGAAGTTCCAACTGCTCTCGTGGAGTGCGCTCTAACTTTGAACGGAGGCGGTCTCCTTCTCAAGCCATAGGCTTGTATTATGACCTGTCGAATCCACTTGGCTAAAGTAGATTTTGACGCTGCCTGACCCTTTCTGGGGCCTTCCGGCAGAATAAACAAAGTATCCGTTCTGCGAATCTGAGCAGTGGCTTTTAGATAAGCTTTAACTGCTCTTACTACATCCAAAGAATGCAATAACTTTTCCTCTACCGAAGTAGGTTTGGGGAAAAAAGAAGGAAGAACCACATCTTGGTTCAAATGAAACCTCGATACCACCTTAGGAAGAAAGGCTGGATGAGGACGTAACACTACTCTGTCCTTATGGATAACCAGATATGGCTCCCTACAGGACATAGCTGCTAATTCCGACACTCTTTTAGCCGAACAAATGGCTACTAGAAAAATCAATTTCCTGGTGAGAAGAACCAAAGAAATATGCTGTAATGGTTCAAATGGTTGTTTCTGTAGAACCGACAGAACCAAGTTTAGATCCCATGGACATATGGGAATATTAACCGGAGGACTAATACGCATCACTCCTTGTATAAAGGCTTTGACTAGTGAATGCGAAGCCAAGGGCCTTTGAAAAAATATTGACAAGGCCGAAATCTGACCCTTGATAGTACTCAAGGCAAGCTTCCTATCTACAGCCCATTGTAGGAAGTCCAGAATCCTACCTATTACGTATTTACGTGGATGCCATTTCTTGGCCTCACACCAGGCGATGTACGCCTTCCAGATTCTATAGTAGATCTGCCTGGATACCGGCTTCCTGGCATTAATGCTGTGGTATCTACCATGATCAGAGAGCCCTCTCTTTTTTAGAATGTGGGCTTCAATAGCCAGGCCGTCAAACCTAGGGCTGGTAAGGAAGGGTGGTATATCGGTCCTTGCGAAAGCAGGTCCGGACGATGTGGGAGGGTCCAAGGACTCCCCACAGACATCTTTACAATCTCCGCGTACCATGCTCTTCGGGGCCACGCTGGAGCCACCAGAATCACTGGTTTCTTTTCTACCCTGATTCTGCGGAGTAATCGAGGTAACAATTGTGGCGGTGGGAATGCATATACCAGCTTGAACTGATCCCAAGGGAACACTAGGGCATCCGAGCGGCAAGCTAGGGGATCCCTTGTCCAAGAGACAAACCTGTCCACTTTTGCGTTGAATCTGGATGCTAGCAGATCTACATCCGGTGTTCCCCACCGCTGACATATTGTCCGGAAAACCTCGGGATGAAGGGACCATTCCCCTGGGCATAATTGTTGGCGACTTAGAAAGTCCGCCTTCCAATTCTCCACTCCTGGAATGAATACCGCAGATATGGCTGGGACATATCTTTCTGCCCATCTCAGGATGTAATTTACTTCCCTCTGGGCTGCACGACTCCTGGTGCCACCCTGATGATTGATATATGCCACTGCTGTGGCATTGTCTGATTGAATTCTGACAGGGGACCCTTGGAGATTGGATGTCCATGCTACTAGGGCATACCGGGCTGCTCGTATCTCTAAGAGATTGATGGGCAGGGCCTTTTCCGCATCCGACCATCTGCCCTGGAGAGACCATTGCTCCAGTACTGCTCCCCAGCCTATAAGGCTGGCATCTGTAGTGACCACCTTCCAAGAAATCGGACTGAAGGATTTCCCTCTTTCCAGATTCTGGGGAACCAACCACCAGCGGAGGCTCTTGCGAACGGAAGGGGACAAGGACATTGGTAAGTCCAGAGCCTGAACTTTTTTGTTCCAGGCTGACAGTATGGCCCTTTGCAAATTCCTTGAATGGAATTGACCGTAGGGTACTGCTTCGAATGATGCCACCATTTTTCCCAGCAGCCTCATGCACAGGCGTATGGATGGCTGTCTTTTTGAACCCACTAAGTGGATCAAATCTCTCAAAGACGACCCCTTTTCTTGAGGCAAGAAAAATTTTCTCTGGTCTGAATCCAGCCTTAGCCCCAAGTATTCCAGACTTTTGACTGGTTTTAGGGCTGACTTGTCTCGGTTGATAATCCAACCGTGATATTCCAGATACTTGATTGTCTCGTGAACAACCACTTCTAGTTTTTCCACTGAGTGGTCTATCAGCAACAAGTCGTCTAGATATGCCATTATCGTTACACCTCGTGTTCTTAGATTGGCCAATAATGGGGCCAGAATTTTTGTGAACACTCGTGGTGCTGTGGCCAGACCGAAGGGTAAGGCTCTGAACTGAAAATGGCGCCCTTCTACCGCAAAGCGTAGAAATTTTTGGTGGGCTGGAAAGATGGGAATGTGCAAATAAGCATCTTTGATGTCGATCGAGGCTAACCATTCCTCCCCTTGTAGGGCAGTGGCCACCGACCGGATCGACTCCATCCGGAAAGTCCTGATATGTAGGAATTTGTTTAGCCCTTTTAGATTTAATATGGGCCTCACGTCCCCGTTTGGCTTCGGGACTGTAAAGAGGTTTGAGTAAAACCCGAACCCCCATTCTTCCAGGGGAACCTCTATAATTACTGCTTGGAGCAATAATTGTTCTAGTGCCAACAGGAGGGATCCTATCTTCTGGGGATCCCTTGGCACGTTTGACCTTATAAAGTGGGAAGGAGGGGAGTCTTTTAACTCCAATTTGTATCCCAGATTTACTGCGGAGAGCACCCATCTGTCTCTGATCGTGTCCCGCCAGGTCTCTGTGAACAACTGAAGTCTTCCCCCCACCCGATTGAGTGGGGGCAACCCTTCATGCATTTGACTTTGGGGGAGGTTTTGTACCTCTCCTGCTCCAGGGCTTCTTGTTACCCTGCAATTGTCCCTGATTTTTACCTTCGGGATTTGACCGAGGAGGCCGTCGGAACTGTTTCACAGCCGATGTCCTAGGGACTGGAGAAGCCGGCCTATTAAAAGAGGGACCTCTAACTCTGTTTTTAACCGGCAAAAGTGTACTTTTACCGCTGGAAATTCTCTGGATATATTTGTCCAGGTCTTCCCCGAATAAGCGTTCACCATGAAATGGGAAGCTGACCAGCAATTTTTTACAGGGAGCTTCAGCAGACCAGTTTTTGAGCCATAAAAGCCTGTGCATATGTACTACAGACAGCGTAAGGCGGGAGGCCTGATGGATTGAATCCTTTATAGCGTCCACCGCAAAGCATAAGGCTCTAGGTAGATCAGCTAGGGCAAGAGCCTGCTGATCTGGCAAGTCCCTTAAGACCTGTTTCAACTGATCCTTCACTGCTTGGCAGACCCCAATAGCTGCCACTGCTGGTTGTGTCACCAATCCTGCTGTAGAAAAAGCAGATTTTAATAAGGACTCTAATTTTTTATCTATTGGGTCCTTGAACATTTGGACATTATCCACTGGACATGTCAGTGATTTATACATACAAGAGATGGCTGCGTCCACTGTAGGGACCCTCCATTTTTTGATGAACTTATCCTCCATGGGATAGACCATTTGAAATCTCTTGGGAGGAGTAAATATTTTATCAGGATGCTCCCAATCCTGGTAAATGAGCCCTTCCAGTAAAGGATGGATCGGAAAGGAACAAACAGTCTGGGGAGCTTTTAGCGACCCCAACGAGGAGACAGAAGTGGATGATGGCTCCGCAAGGGGCATTTTAAATGCTGATCGGACCATATTAGTCAGGGACTGAACCCATAACCTTTCAGCATGTGATGCTGAGAATGGCTCTTCCACTGTTGATTCCTCTACAACAGAATCAACCTCATCCTGATCCCCTTCAGGTAGGTCGATCCCTGTATGGGACTGTTGCTCTGCTAACAGGCACTCTGAGGGAGGAGACGGAGATCGAGCGCTTTTTTCCTGTGACAGGGAAGCAGCGATCAATGCTGACAATCTCTCTTCCAGCCCTCCCAGAGCTGAGGAAAAAACCTCCTCTGTTACATACACAGGAGCAGGTGAACTGAGGACAGCCACAGTACCAGGTACTCCTGAGGGTGCTCTACGGTCACTAACCTCTGATTCTTCAGGGTAGACTGGTGCAGCCGAAGCATGCCCAAGATCCTCAGAGCCCGATGGAGACCCCCTATGCTTCCTGGAATTTTTAGTTCCGGAGTTTTTAGACGGCATTATTCCTAAGCCCAAGGCTGAGGTATTCCAGCCGAAATACACCACTTACTGACAATAGTCTAGCACAAATGCTGCTATAAAAACAGTTGGTGTCTACTAATGTGCCTTTCTATGGGGATGCCTGCATCAACCGCTTGCTGTATGCCTTTTTTTTTTTTTTTTTAAATGTTGCCAGCTCTGTCTCTGCACTCCATAGCCAGCTCACAACACATAATTGTGGTTTTTAACATGCTGGGACGCCCGCACATGCGCAGAAGCGCTGCGGCGCGCACAGAGCGTCATCCCCCAGGCTCCGCCCCCTTTCCCGGCTCACCTCTATATATAGAGGCGCGTGCACGCGCACGCGCGCGGCCACGTGCGCCCTCGGCGCTAATTTCGAAAAGGGAAACTAGGGACAAGAGCCAGGGCCCCTTTTGCCGCAGGCCGGGGGATGGACGAGCATTGCAACATGGCAGAGGAAGCAGTTTCCCACAAGAGAACTCACCATCTGCCTGGACTTGCTCTGATGAAAAGAAACTAGTCCACATGACAAGAAACGTTCCACAGCGGCCTCTAGTGGATAAACACAGGTACCGCAGTCTAATATATTAAATATATATATTTTTTTTTTCTTGACCACTATTAAAAATTATTACATTTTTTTAGTAGTTACAGGCATGCACAGATATTAGCGGGAATACCGTTAGGTAACAGACAGAAAGACAAATTAGGCTTGGGGTCCCCCAATAGAACCAAGTTCCTGGGGGCCCCCACTTACCTGTTCCCCGCCGCAGGACTTTGTTTGGTCCACAGAAGCCCAAACTTCACCTATCACGGCAGGCATTGTAATTAAACCTTCAGGGACCGGGTTCCCAAGGATTCCACTCCCCTGGACCTGTATAGCACCCTGCACAGAAAACATCTTGGTCATGGGTATGACCAGAGCTCTGGATCCCAGGGTCCAGCTCTCCTAAGAGAAGCATTACAGGCAAAACCTTGCTCTTCTCTGCAAGGCCCGGGTACCGACCGTTTAGCTATGAAGCTTTTTTGGTCGGATCCGGAATAGCTTACTGAGGCCCAAAAGAACCTGTACGCATGCTCAGTGAAAAACACATGTTTCTTCTTGGCCAACACCTTAGACACTGGCAAAAAACTGAGGCGCTCCCGGATGGGAGGGGCTTATATAGGGGAGGGTACTTCCGGTTTTGGAAGTTGCCAGTGCCAGCACCTGAAGGTATCTATATAACCCATTAGTAATGACTATGTCGCTCTGTGTCCCGTGATGTACGAGAAAGAAATATATATATATATATATATATATTCTATACATTATACATACACACACATCCTATAACAGGATATTGTTGTATATATTAGTAGATGAGCACAATAGTTTTTTTTGATTATTATAAACATGACTATCTGACCACATCTCAGCCCCCTACTCCCCCCCAGACCACTTCATATATCCAGCTGACGGACATCACTCAGACCCTTATCTACCCAACATCACTCTCTGGTCACCCCGCAGACTGCCATTAAAATAAATCTGACAGGGACATGGCCGTCACAGTACTGGCAATGTTGCCCAGAACCTCAATGGACGCTCACGGAGGGTTCCGAGATGTGCACGAGCGCGCGCCGCACATCAGCGTGCATTGACAAGCACCAGCGCGCATCGGCGCGCGCATGCGTGGTATGGCGCGTGCGCGACGGCGCGCAAGTGCCGTGACTGACGTTGGCGCCAATGGCCCTATTTAAGTCAGCCTGTGACTGCTGGACGGCGCTGGATTATTTCTTCAGTCTCCTGTGTACCTTGAACCTGTTCCTTGATCCGTGCTTATCTGTTGCGACCCGGCTTGCCTTGACCTCGCTTCCTGTTCTCCCAGTCTTGACCCTTGGCCTGCTTCCGGACTCTGCTTCTGCTTCCTGACCACCCGGCTTGACCCTCGGCTTGTATCTGGACCCTGCCTGTCTTTGACCCCCGGCCTGGCTTCTGGTATCTCCGCTCATCTGAGCACAACGCAGCTTAGCTATGCCTGCTGCAGCCATCCCTCAGTGGCTAAGTCCATCAGATTACAAGCAAGCACCTGGCCAACCGTGCTTCTGTGGGCACCGCGCTCCCTGTCCCCAACTCCAGGGGCGCACTGCACTCAGCTGCAAGGGGAGCCCTCTTGATCTCCATACTGGTTCCTGACAAAATCCTTCCCCATTCTGCCACTGTCATACCCTCCACACTCCTCTCCTCTACATACTGGAGCAATTACACTGGATCTGGGCTGTAATGATGGCATAGAGAGACTACAGAGGGAGGACACTGCAAGAGAGGACTGACATAAAGGGGAGATGAGACTGGAGAAGGATGACATGGGATGGCGGAGGAGGACCTAGAATGGAGGAAGAGAATGACATGGGATAGCAAATATGGGACTGCAAAAGGATGATGTGGAATGGAGGAGATGGAACTGGAGGAGCAGGAGGACATGGGATGGAGGAGATGGAACTGGAAAAGGAGCACATGGAATGGAAAAGGAGGAGGACATGGGATGGAGGATATGGGAGTCGAGGAGGAAGAGGACATGGGATGGAGGAGATGGGACTGGAGAAGGAAGAGGACATGGGATGGAGGAGATGGGACTGGAGAAGGAAGAGGACATGGGATGGAGGAGGAGGAGGAGGAGATGGGATGGGGAAGAAGGGACTGAAAGAGAAACAGAAGGACATGGGATGGAGGATATGGGAGTGGAGGAGGAAGAGGACATGGGATGGAGGATATATTTGGTTGTAAGAGCAGCCTTCAAAATTTCGACTCGCCTGCTCGCATTTTGTGAGTGGATTTTGAGGGCTGGGCGAGTGTGGGCTGCCTGGGGGCGGTCGTGGGGCAAGGGAGAGCAGAGGAGAGGAGGAGATGCTGCCGCCGCATTGATAGGCACGTGGGGAACATAACAGCTTTCATTTCAATAGCTGTGTGTTCCCCGTCTTCATATATAGCCCCTCCCCCTTGTCCGGGCACTTTGATAGACCGATCACCCGCCCCAGGATTGGGCAGGTGATCTGTCTATCAAAGTGCCGGGAAAAGGGGGAGGGGCTGTGACGGCACGCACGGTGTGGAACACACAGCTATTGAAATTAAAGCTGTTACGTTCCCCGCGCGCTGATCAATGCGGCAGCAGCTCCTCCTCCTCTATCTCTTGCCCCACGACCACCCCCCGCACTGATCAACCAGACATCGGCGGCGGTGGCAGGGGGGGGGGCTCTTTCTTACACAGGTAGGCCACTGGGGACCTACACATGGCCGCATTTGGGGACATGGCTGCACTTGGGAACATATGGCTGCATTTGAGGACTTATGGCTGCATTTCAGGACATATGGCTGCATTTCGGGGCATATGGCTGCATTTCGGGGCATATGGCTGCATTTAAGGACACAAGGCTGCATTTGGGGACACATGGCTGCATTTGGGGACACATGGCTACACATGGCTGCATTTGGGGACACATGGCTGCATTTGGGGACACATGGCTGCATTTGGGGACACATGGCTGCATTTGGGGACACATGGCTACAAAAGGCTGCATTTGGGGACAGATGGCTGCACTGGCGTCACAGGCTGCACTGGCGGACACGGGCTGTATTGGCGGACATGGGCAGGCTGCGGTTTTGGGCAAAGTTGTTGTTAATATTTATTTTTATAACTTAATTCTGCATAAAACATTTAAGTGTCATTTCATGAGATAATTTGAGGGCGTGTTTAGTGGCAGGATTAGGGGCGGGGCATGGTAGGGGTTGGGCCCGGCAACTGGTGGTGAGTAACCCTTGAGGTCTGGCTAGTAGCTCAGGATTTGAAATTTTGAGCCCTGGTAAGAGAATTAAAATAAAAGTGGGTGCACTGAAGGACTTGGTGGGATGGCCAGTGGTTGGATTCAGTGAAACAGCCAGTGGGCATGCCATGAGGAATGTTTCTGGTCAGGCCCAAGGGGGGCCCAGGTCTTAAGCTGTGTAAGGGGCCCCAAAATTTCTGATGGCTGCTCTGCCTGTAGCTACCCTGCACGGTTTAGGAGATATCCCGTCCCCTGCGTGTGCCGATGTCATCCGCACATGTGCAACGAAGCAAACTGAAGCAATGGCACGCATGTGTGCCATTACCGGCGGCTCCCGCTGTGGGGGCTTCGATGTAAGGTAATTCATAATGAGCTAGTATGCTATGCATACTAGCTCATGATGCCTTTGTCTTGCAGGTTTATTTAGTTTTTTTACGACCACTTTAATTGTTTTGAATTTTTGAGGTCTTGATTTTCTTATCACATATTAAGTTATATTATTAGTGACTTTCAAATGATGTTGTTTCTTCATTTTTATATTCTTTGAATGTTCTTTACAAGTCATTAGGCAAAATGTCCTTCTATGCATTCACCATAAAATAAAAATTATACAGCAGAACTCTTGGTTCTGAAACAAACGTGTGGCTGTATTTCTGAATGAAGCCCCCTCTACCTCATTCTTCTAACCCCCCTCTAAAGCATCCCGACAGTCTTTTTCTCCCCTTACCTTTTAAAGCTAGCAATACCTAAATCCCCACACAAGTCTTTCACAGATGTTGGTTCCAGTGCAGAGGGGACTGCCAATTCAGTGCTGCAATGGTGCCCTGAGACCACCATCCTGCCGATCCCATGTGATGACATCAGTGGTCTTCTTTCTCCTCAAAGGACCTTGCCACCAGCCATCTAATAGGTCATCTTTATCCTGGAGAGGGGCTTTAACCGGTTCCCGATTGGCTCACGCCAATATACGTCAGCAGAAAGACACGGGTCAGCAAAAACATGTACCCGTACATCCATCGAGCGTGCCCCCGCCGTGGCAATTGGATTTGTTGCAGAAGGAGATGGTCAGAGACTGCAGACATGGTACAGGAGATGGTCAGAGACTGCAGACATGGTACAGGAGATGGACAGAGACTGCAGACATGGTACAGGAGATGGACAGAGACTGCAGACATGGTACAGGAGATGGACAGAGACTGCAGACATGGTACAGGAGATGGACAGAGACTGCAGACATGGTACAGGAGATGGACAGAGACTGCAGACATGGTACAGGAGATGGACAGAGACTGCAGACATGGTACAGGAGATGGACAGAGACTGCAGACATGGTACAGGAGATGGACAGAGACTGCAGACATGGTACAGGAGATGGACAGAGACTGCAGACATGGTACAGGAGATGGACAGAGACTGCAGGACATGGTACAGGAGATGGTCAGAGACTGCAGACATGGTACAGGAGATGGTCAGAGACTGGGGACATGGTACAGGAGATGGTCAGAGACTGGGGACATGGTACAGGAGATGGTCAGAGACTGGGGACATGGTACAGGAGATGGTCAGAGACTGGGGACATGGTACAGGAGATGGTCAGAGACTGGGGACATGGTACAGGAGATGGTCAGAGACTGGGGACATGGTACAAAAGATAGTCAGAGACTGGGGACATGGCACAGGAGATGGTCAGAGACTGGGGACATGGCACAGGAGATGGTCAGAGACTGGGGACATGGCACAGGAGATGGTCAGAGACTGGGGACATGGCACAGGAGATGGTCAGAGACTGGGGACATGGCACAGGAGATGGTCAGAGACTGGGGACATGGCACAGGAGATGGTCAGAGACTGGGGACATGGCACAGGAGATGGTCAGAGACTGGGGACATGGTACAGGAGATGGACAGAGACTGGGGACATGGTACAGGAGATGGTCAGAGACTGCAGACATGGTACAGGAGATGGTCAGAGACTGCAGACATGGTACAGGAGATGGTCAGAGACTGCAGACATGGTACAGGAGATGGTCAGAGACTGCAGACATGGTACAGGAGATGGTCAGAGACTGCAGACATGGTACAGGAGATGGTCAGAGACTGCAGACATGGTACAGGAGATGGTCAGAGACTGCAGACATGGTACAGGAGATGGTCAGAGACTGCAGACATGGTACAGGAGATGGTCAGAGACTGCAGACATGGTACAGGAGTTGGTCAGGGACTGCGGACATGGTACAGGAGATGGTCAGAGACTGCGGACATGGTACAGGAGATGGTCAGAGACTGCAGACATGGTACAGGAGATGGTCAGAGACTGCAGACATGGTACAGGAAATGGTCAGAGACTGCAGACATGGTACAGGAGATGGTCAGAGACTGTAGACATGGTACAGGAGATGGTCAGACTGCAGACATGGTACAGGAGATCAATGCAGCCTCACCCATCATATGCACCCTGCCAGTACCCAGCAGCCTACCAGTGCCCATCATTTGCAGCCTGCCTGGGCCTCACCAGTGCCCAGCAGCCTATCAGTGCCCATCATGCAGCCTGCCTGTGCCTCATCAGTGCCCAGCAGCCTACCAGTGCATACCTCCCAACTTTTGAAGGTGAGAATGAGGGACATCTAGGGGGGAGATTGACCTGTGGCAAGCATAGTGCGCCACGGCGAAAAGTGGGTGTGGTAGCATAGTAAACTGTGTTGTTTGTAAACACAGTTTATTATGCTACAGTTAGGAATGGACAGAGTAAGTGATTTGTACAGATAACTTACTTTGTCATTTCAGGCAGGGAAGCCTTCCCTGCTCTCTATCCTGACATATTCCCCACAGCAGCCAGTGGGAGAGGGGAGGGGGGAACCTGGCAGAGCTGGGGGGGGGGGCGGGCAGGAGACAGTACAGGGTGACAGGAGAATGGCAGGGTAAAGGAGAAGAGCACAGGGGGGGCCGGAAAAGAGCACAGGGGGGGCCGGAAAAGAGCACAGGGGGGGCCGGAAAAGAGCACAGGGGGGGCCGGAAAAGAGCACAGGGGGGGCCCGAAAAGAGCACAGGGGGGGGGCCCGAAAAGAGCACAGGGGGGGGGCCCGAAAAGAGCACAGGGGGGGGGGCCCGAAAAGAGCACAGGGGGGGGGGGCCGGAAAAGAGCACAGGGGGGGGGGGCCGGAAAAGAGCACAGGGGGGGCCGGAAAAGAGCACAGGGGGGGCCGGAAAAGAGCACAGGGGGGGCCGGAAAAGAGCACAGGGGGGGCGGAAAAGAGCACAGGGGGGGCCGGAAAAGAGCACAGGGGGGGCCGGAAAAGAGCACGGGGGGGCCGGAAAAGAGCACAGGGGGGGCCGGAAAAGAGCACAGGGGGGCCGGAAAAGAGCACAGGGGGGCCGGAAAAGAGCACAGGGGGGTTGGAAAAGAGCACAGGGGGGCTGGAAAAGAGCACAGGGGGGCTGGAAAAGAGCACAGGGGGGCTGGAAAAGAGCACAGGGGGGTTGGAAAAGAGCACAGGGGGGCTGGAAAAGAGCACAGGGGGGCTGGAAAAGAGCACAGGGGGGCTGGAAAAGAGCACAGGGGGGCTGGAAAAGAGCACAGGGGGGCTGGAAAAGAGCACAGGGGGGCCAGAGAACAGTAGGGGGTTGGAGAAGGATGGTGGGGTGGGAGAGAGCAGAGGGGCTCACGGGCAGCAGAAAAAAAGCTGGAGAGGAGGGGCGGCATACAGAGGAACCAATGCCCTCCATGTTCTTCCTGCAGCTGCTGAATGCCCACTTTTCCTACTCTCTCTCTTGCAGGCATTCAGTGGCTACAGGAAGAACATGGAAGGCATTGGTTCCTCTGCATGGCCCCCCTCCTCTCAGGCTGGGTCGCAATGGCGACCACTGTAGTATGCCACTGCAGTGAAGTAAAGAAAAAAAAGTTCTGGCAGGATGAAGGAGCAATGAGGAATGAATGGAATGCTGGCAGGATTCTGTGACAATTGCAGACTAGAGCATACAGAGGGTTAAGACAACTAGTAGATGAAAAGATTGTGGACCGGGAAATGCTGAGGATGAAGGAGGAGGGGGGCTGCGAGTGTAGTGAGAGCTGGACAAGCAATGAGAGAGAAGAAAAGTGCCGGGTGTGAGGAGTTATCAGTGTGCAGTGATGCCGGAAAGATTACTGTACTTAATTTACCTTCTACAAAGCACATTCCGGTCGGTACAGAGGCACTCGAGACAGGAGAGGATCACATGGCACTGCACAGGAATGGGGTCAGATGTCAGAATCCCCCCACATGCAGGGACTTCTATCACCCGATCACCACGCACAGTGCTGAGTGATAGGAGGAAGGGGGGCAAGCTCCACCGCCTGTACCTGCGATAAACCTGTACCGTTTCCTTACATTACTGTGCAGGAGCAACTCAGAGCGAGATGTCAGGAGGCGGAGCTGGGAGGGAAAGCCGCTTTGCACACAGTTTCCTCCAGCTCCAGAACGACACCCCCGTAATGGGGTCGTCCGGAAAGGCCATTTTTGGACGATCTGTTTCGGCGGCCGAAATTTCGGTGCATCCCTAGTCAAGATATATAAGCTCTGTGGCAGGGCAACAGGCTGTATATATAATTTTATGGTTTACGAGGGAAAAGATAGTTACGTGGAGCCCGAGAACTGCCCAGACTACATAGGGAGCGCTGGCAAGATTGTTTGGGACTTGGTGTCACCCTTATTCGGAAAGGGGTACCACTTGTACGTGAACAATTATTACACAAGCGTGCCACTTGTTTGAGCATGGAATTGGCGCATGTGACACTGTGTGATCTAATCGCCGGGGATTACCCCAGCGGCTTGTAGAGTCTGACTTAGACTGGGGGAGAGAGCCTGCTTGAGAAGTAATAATTTTCTTGCAGCGAAGTGGAGGGATAATCAAAATGTTTTCGTTCTGTCTGCCCTTCACGCAGATACGACAGTCCAAATTCCAACGGCGACTGGTGTTGTGAAGAACCCCCCTGTGTCCATGAATACAACCTTAATATGGGAGGGGTGAACCTCAACGACCAGTTGATGGCACTGTACTATACTGACCGTAAGGCCAGACGCTGGTACAAAAAAGGGTCTGTATACTTATTCCAATTGGCTCTGCTGAACGCTTATGTGCTATGCAAAGCGTCAGGGCAAACTGGATCCTTCCTTAACCACTTAGGCCCCTTTCACACTGGGGCGGTTTGCAGGCGCTATTGTGCTAACAATAGCGCCTGCAAACCGTCCCTAAACAGCGGCTGCTGTTTCTCCAGTGTGAAAGCCCCGAGGGCTTTTACACTGGAGCGGTGCGTTAGCAGGACGGTAAAAAAAGTCATGCTAGCCGCATCTTTGGAGCGGTGAGAGGAGCGGTGTGTTTACCGCTCCTTCACATTGAAAGCAATGGAAAACCGCGGTAATACCGCCGGCAATGCGCCTCTGCAGAGGCGCATTGCCGGCGGTATTAACCCTTTTCCGGCCGCTAGCGGGGGTTAAAACCGCACCGCTAGCAGCCGAATACCTCCGCAATCCAGACGGTATAGCGCCGCTAAAAATAGCGGCGCTATACCGCCACCGCACCCACCACCCCAGTGTGAAATCGGCCTTAAGCACTGGACCAATAAGCAGCATAAAGACCAGGCCCCTTTTTGCGATTCGGCACTGCGTCGCTTTAACTGACAATTGCGCGGTCGTGCGACATGGCTCCCAAACAAAATTTACATCCTTTTTTCCCCACAAATAGAGCTTTCTTTTGGTGGTATTTGCTCACCTCTGCGATTTAAATTTTTTGCGCTATAAACAAAAACAGAGCGACAATTTTGAAAAACAAAAACAATATTTTTAACTTTTTGCTATAATAAATATCCCCAAAAAATATATAAGTAGGCCGATACGTATTCTTCTACATATTTTTGGTTAAAAAAAAATGCAAATCGCCGTTTATTGATTGGTTTGTGCAAAAGTTATAGCGTTTACAAAATAGGGGGTAGTTTTATGGCATTTTTATCAATAATTTTTTTTTTACTAGTAATGGCGGCGATCAGCGATATTTTTTTTCGTGACTGCGACATTATGGCGGGCACATTGGACAATTTTGACACATTTTTGGGACCCTTGTCATGTTTACAGCGATCAGTGCAATAAAAATGCACTTGTTACTGTAAAAATGACACTGGCAGAGAAGGGGTTAACCACTAGGGGCGCTGAAGGGGTTAAGTGTGCCTAAGGGCGTGATTCTAGATGAGGGGGGGCGTGGCTACGAGTGACACGTCACCGATCTCCGCTCTGATTACATAGAGCGGAGATCGGTGACAGTGTCAGCAGGCGAGCGGGGAGATGTTGTGTTTACACTAACATCTCCCCGCTCCATCCCTCCGTGAGACGATCGTGGGGATCCTCACAGCGATCGAGTCCGCAGGACCCGCGGTCCGACTCACAGGGAGGACTGCAGGGTGGCAAGCATGCCGACGGCGGCGCACGTGTGACCACACGGCAGGCAGTTAAAGGGGACGTACAGGTACGTGATTGTGCCTGTACGAGCCATTCTGCCGACGTATATATGCCGTGAGCGGTCGTTAAGCGGTTAAATTCCAGGAAGAGATCATCATCACAGCCCTTCTGTTTCCAGACGGTGCTGTGGCCCAACTTCCCAATCCAAATGCAGTGAGCTGGCTGCATTAAAGGCATTTTCTGCATGTCCTCCCTGGTACCCCTACCAAACGATCACCCCAAAGAATATGTTGTTTCTATAGCAAGCGCGGATATAGGCGTGACACCCTCTATTATTGTCCCTCCTGTCTTGGCCAACCTGGTCTTTGCATCGGTGAATGTTTCGAACGCTACCACACACTAGAGGAGTATTAGCGTAGGGTACAGCACGGCACAGTCTAAGGTACACTTTCCAAAGATGCCATCCCATTTTGAGAGATCCGAACAGGGAACCGTTTCAGTTATAAATAAAATTATATATATATATATATATATATATATATACACCAAAAAAATGTATAGGATTTTTATGACAGCTTACCTGTAAAATCCTTTTCTTGGAAGTACATCAAGGGACACAGAGCACAATAGTAATTACTATATGGGTTATACGCCCACCTTCAGGTGATGGACACTGGCATAATCAAGACCGGAGGTCCCCCCTTATATAACCCCTCCCATACTGGGATTACCTCAGCTGTTATAAAAATCCCATTTTCTTTATCGTACATCATGGGACACAGAGCACCATAGTAATTACTATATGGGATGTCCCAAAGCAATGCCATCTGAGGGGAGGGAGACAGACAAAAAAATAAAGCAGACCGCTGTCAGACGTGAGGACCTATACTGCTGCCTGCAGAACACTGCGTCCAAAGGCGGCATGCTCTTGCTGACCTACATCCACCCGGTAGAATTTCGTGAATGTATGCACTGATGACCATGTTGCGGCCTTGCAAACCTGTGCCACAGAGGCTTGGTGACGCACTGCCAAGAAGCATTGACTGCCCAGGTGGAGTGCGCTCTAGGACAAAAAGGCGGAATCTTCCCCTTTAAATCATAAGCCTGAGTAGTAATCTGAAGAATCCATCTAGAAATGGTCGATTTTGATGCTGCCTGCCCTCTTCTGGGGCCTTCTGGCAACACAAAGCGTCAGTTTTCCGTATCTGGGCAGTTGCTTCCAGATAGAAATTAAACCGCCCTAACTACATCCAGAGAATGTAATAACTCCTCAACTGCAGAACATGGTTCTGGAAAAAACAAAAAGGTAGGGAAACATCCTGGTTCATATGAAAACTGGATACTACCTTAGGCAAAAAAGGATGGGCTAGGACGTAACACCACCTTGTCCTTATGAACCACTAAGAAAGGCTCTTTACAAAAAAAAGCTGCCAACTCAGAAACTCCTCTTGCGGAGGTTACTGCAACCAAAAATACCAATTTCTTTGTCACAAGGGCCAACGGAGCATCGCACATTGGCTCAAAAGGAGACTCCTAGAGGACCGAAAAGACTAGATTCAAATCCCATGTGCATAGAGGCGATTTAATTGGCGGATTTATACGCGTTACTCCTTGTATAAAAACGCCCAAACCAAGGAATCTGAAGCAAGAGGCCTTTGGAAAAAAACTGACAAGGCCAAGACTTGACCCTTGATAGTACTCAAGGCTAGCTTCATCTCCACTGCTAACTGTAGGAAAGCGAGAACTCTACCTATGACATACTTGCGAGGATGCCAACCCTTGTTTTCACACCAGGAAACATAGGCCTTCCAGACCCTATAGTAAATAGCTCTAGAGGCTGGCTTCCTTGCATTAATCAGGGTAGTTACCACTGAGCCTGAAAGCCCCTGATCTTTTAGAATGAGGGCATCAACAGCCAAACCGTCAAATTTAGCGTTTGTAAGGCAGGATGGAACACTGGCCCTTGCGACGGCAGATCCGGACGGGACAGAAGAGTCCAAGGATCCCCTACTGCCATTCTCATGATCTCCGCATACCAGGATCTCCTGGGCCATGCCAGAGCCACTAGGATTACCAGCTTCTGTTCCCCCTTGATCCTGCGTAGAAAACGCAGAAGCAACTGAACTGGAGGGAATGCAAAAATCTGTGAGAACTGATCCCACGGAGTTACGAAGACATCTGTCCCGCAAGCGAGCGGATCCCTTGTACTTGACACAAAGCTGTCCAACTTTCTGTTGAACCTGGACGCCAATAGGTCTACATCCGGGGTACCCCATTTCTGACGTATGGCCAGAAAGATGTCAGGATGCAGAGATCGTTATCCTGGGAGCAATTGTTGGCAGCTCAGGAAATCTGCCTGCCAATTTACCACTCCTGGAATGAACACCGCAGACAGGCAAGGCACATGTTCTTCTGCCCAAGCCAGAATATGGTTTACCTCTTTTTGGGCAGCGCGACTTTTGGTGCCGCCTTGGTGATTGATATAGGCCACTGCCGTGGCGTTGTCAAATTGAACCCTGACAGGAAAGTTCCGTAATCTGCCCCTCCAAGCCCTTAGGGCCAGACGTGCCACCAGAATTTCTAGAATGTTGATGGGCAAGGTCTTCTCGGATTCTGACCACTTCCCCTGGATAGTGTTCCCCTCCAGGACTGCTCCCCAGCCGAAGAGGCTGGCATCGGTCGACGCTAGCCTCCAAGTAACTGGTCATGGTAACCTTCATGGTTTTCCCCTTCTGAAAATTCTTGGCTAACAACCACCAATTGAGACTCTGGTGCATGCTTGGACAATCCAAATCCTGGCTTTTCCTGCTCCAAGCAGACAGGATACTGTTTTGCAACAGCCTTGAATGGAATTGAGCATAGGGAACCACCTCGAATGAGGCTGCCATCTTCCCCAACAACCTCATGCAAAGGCGGATGGAGGGACTCTCCTTTGTCCTGACCACATGAACCAGTTCTTTTAGCGCAGACCTTTGACTTGTGTAAGAACACTCTTGTGTGTTGTGTCTATAACCAGACCCAAATATTCCAGCCTTTTTAATGTCCGTAAGGATGACTTTTCTAGGTTGAGAATCCAACCTAGATGCTCCAGATACCGGACCATGCTGACGACACTCTGGTCTAGCCCTGCTAAGGACTGATCTATCAGCAGCAGGTCGTCTAGGTATGCCACTAGCGCTATAACCTGGGCCCTTAGTCTTGGCAAAAGTGGAGCCAGGACCTTTGTAAATACTCGAGGTGCAGTGTCCAAACCGAAGGGCAAAGCCACAAACTGAATATGTCGCTAATCTACTGCGAAACGCAGGAATTTCTGATGAGCAGGGAGTATTGGCACATGGAGATATGCATCCTTGATGTCTATGGATGCTAAAATATCTCTCCCCCGAAGGGTGGAAACTACTGACCGTATTAATTCCATGCGAAACGAGCGGATGTTTAGGAACCGGTTCAGACCTTAGAGATCTAAAATGGGTCTGAAATCTCCATTCGGCTTTGGCACCGGGAAGAGATTTGAATAAAACCCCATTCTCTGTTCTTCTAAGGGAGTCTCTATGATCACCACTTGGGATAACAGCCGGTCTAGCGCCTGAAATTAAGACCCCCTCTTTATTGGGTCCTTGGGCACGCTTGACCTTAGGAAACGAGGCGGAGGAAACTCTCAAAACTCTAGCTTCTTTCCCAGAGATACTGTGGAGATGAGCCATCTGTCCTGGATTTCCTCCCGCCAGGCTTCTGCAAACTGCCAAAGCCTTTCCCCCACTCGATCAAGCGGGGGCGCCCCTTCATAAAGGAGGCCTTGGGACTCTGCTTTGCAGATTTCTGCCCCCAGGACTTTTTCTGGCCCTGAGCTTGGTTCTGAGGCCTTCCTCTTGGAGCTGACGGCGGAGGCCGTCGTGACTGCCTGGAGGCTGTTGTTCCAGGCGATGAAGAAGCAGAACGTTTAAATGAAGGACGCCTACTCCTTCTCTTCACTGGAAGAAGGGTACTTTTTCCACCCGAGATTTTCTGGATGTACTTATCCAAGTCATCCCCAAATAACCATTCCCCACGAAAGGGAAATCCAGTCAGCAGCTTCTTACAAGGCAACTCCGCTGACCAATGCTTAAGCCACAGAACCCTCTGCATATGTACTAACATGAGGGCAAGGCGAGACGTCTGATAAATATAATCTTTAACAGCGTCAACCGCAAAACAAAGGGCCCTAGGCAGCTCTGTTAGGTCCGTGACATCTTGCCCTTTGACGACCTGCTTTACTTTGTCTCTAAGGGATTGACAGACGCCAATTGCTGCGACCGCAGCCTGGGCTACAGCACCGGCCATAGAAAATAAGGCCTTAAGCAACGATTCCAGTCTCTTATCCGCTGGATCCTTAAACACCTGAACATTGTCTACCGGACAAGACTTTTATTCAGGGAAGAGACAGCAGCATCTATTGCTGGTGCCTTCCATTTCTTGGTGAATTTCTCCTCCAAAGGATAAAGTTGAGAAAACCTCTTGGGAGGAATAAAAATGCCTGTCTGGATGATCCCAGTCAGCATAAATAAGCTGCTCCAGCAACGAGTGCATAGGGAAAGCGTGCAAACTCTCAGGAGGCTTTAGAGAACCCAAAGAGGAGAAGGGAACTTCAGTCGTCTCTGCTAGGGGTAGCTTATATCCATAACGCACCATCTCAATGAGTGATTGAATTAGCAATCTTTGAGACCGCGAAGCTGAGAAGGGCTCCTCTGGGACTGAGTCCTCAAATGACGAACCATCCTCCTGCCCTTATAATGGGTCCCCTAAGGGCACGTCTCAATCCCCTATCCACTCCTGATCTGCAGATGACGGACCCGGGACAGGGATCTGTCGCGTTTCTTTCCAGCCTGGGAGGAGGATGCGAACAGGCTAGCTATCTTCCCCTCTAAACCAGCCAAAGCCGTAGCCAAATCATCTTTAGTGACATATGCCAAGGCTGGAATGTTGGAGGTAGCTACAATGCCTGACAAGTCCGATGGCTCAGCCTGGTCAGCCGTTTCAGGTCTTTCAAGGGAGGGCGATACTGTGGAGGCGCGACTAGGATTCCCAGACCCTGACCGCGGTGCTTTTGCGCCCCTTCTCCCTGTTTTTGTTATTCTTTTAAGGGAATACATAGTCCTAAGCACAAAGCAGAGGTACTATCACTATGCATCTATTGCTAAATCTTAGTAATGGTTAATATGCCGCTATCAATGCTACAGCCAGATGCTGAGTAGATGGGTCTTGAGAATGCCTGTACCCAACACTGAGTGCTTACATGCCCCTGGATCAGTGTCTGTGTCCCTCCATCAGCCACCATGTACTCACACAGCCTGAGCTTAAATAAGAAGCTTGCCGGTCCGCGCCTGTGCCGTGATGATACGTGCACGCTAACCCGCGTGCACGTTGGCGGTGCCGAGTCCCGCCCCCCAGTGACGTCCTCTCTATTTAAACTTTATGAAAGGAAGGAAACTCTCGCGCGCGGCGGGCTCCACAGCGGGAGACTCGGGGGGGGAGCCGCAGAAGACTCCCCAACTTTCCTGGCCGGCAGAGCGCCCCCCCCCCTCTAACAGGTGGCTGACAACAGGAGAGAAAAAAAAGGCAGAACTCCTCCGCAAGTGCCGCTGACACCAAATAGGCAAGCGTGGGATTGTTAACACCAGGTATGTTTGCTTACACCCTCTAGTGGTAGAAAACTGGCAAGACATCATCTACTCATTAAAAAGAAGTCCATAGGAAAAATCCCAGGATCTTCTTAACTTACCCCTCCCGCCGCAGGGTACTACTGGAATATCACAGCGACCCAATCTTCACCCATCACGGTGGATTGGTGCCATGCTAGACCTTCAAGGACGGGGTCCCCTTTATATGTAGGGTCCACTGCCTTGGACCTGTATAGCGCCCTGCCAGAGCAAACCTGTGGTATAGCAACGTGACCAAGGTGCTGGATCCCAGGGCCCAGCTCTCCTGAGAGAAGCGTTACAGGCAAAACCTCATTCTTCCGTACCGAGGCTCGGGTACCATCCACTTTAGCCTTCGTTTTTAGACTCTTTGAATGGATCCGATAGTGTTGCCCCCTGACCCTGTTCAGGCCATCTATGGCGTATTTAGCATAACATTAACCGTGACTAACACCTTTAGACACTGGCGGAAAAAACGGAGGTACTCCCGGTATTGGAGGGGTTATATAGGGGGGGACTTCCAGTCTTGATTATGCCAGTGTCCACCACCTGAAGGTGGGCGTATAACCCATATAGTAATTACTTATACCCCTCTCCTCCCACGTACAATCGCACGTTGGCGTGCACCAACGTCCCGCGGGCTAATCACGTGCTAGGAGGGGCTCCGATCGGAAGGAGGGAAAAACCCACCCACGACAGGAGCTTGCCCCAATAGGCTGTGCGAGGCTAAGATGGTAGTGACGCGATCCGCGTCAAGACGCCAAATGGCATCAGACGCGAGTCATGTGGGCGTGATGTCGATACGCTGTGGACGCCGCCCAGAGCCCCAGGGAAGGGGCAGAGGAGGGACGTGCAGAGCGCATCGCAACTTCCGTATAGGTGACAACAAAAAGGCGGCCCATAGTGTCAAAGACCGGACCCAAAAGAAAAAAAAACTAATTTAAAGTCCCAAACTCCCTTCCTGCATTATTGTACCAGGGATGGAGGCACAGAGGTGTGCCTCATTTAAAGTCCCACCTATGCTGTTGCATAGATTCCCCGCTCTCGTTTGTATTCATTAGGGATGGAGGTTCTTCACTTAGCTGACAGTGTCCCCCTGTCATCTATGTGGGCGTTCTCAGTTCCCCTTTGTGGCCATGTACCGCTATTGGGGACCTGGTCTCATTTGTGACAGGTCTTACCTGTCCATGAGATTTATGGCTACAGCGTTTTTCTTTTTTCTTTTGGGTCCGGTCTTTGACACTATGGGCCGCCTTTTTGTTGTCACCTATCCGGAAGTTGCGATGCGCTCTGCACGTCCCTCCTCTGCCCCTTACCCCGCCCTATTGGGCGGGGGTTCCCTGGGGCTCTGGGCGGCGTCCACAGCGTATCGACGTCACGCCCACGTGACTCGCGTCTGATGCCATTTGGCGTCATGACGCGGATCGCATCACTACCATCTTAGCCTCGCACAGCCTATTGGGGCAAGCTCCTGTCGTGGGCGGGTTTTTCCCTCCTTCCGATCTGAGCCCCTCCTAGCACGTGATTGGCCCGCGGGACGTTGGTGCACGCCAACGTGCAATTGTACGTGGGAGGAGAGGGGTATAACTAGGCTGCCTACACACAGTCTTTTTTATCTCCATGGGATCACGCCACATTGCTTACGGATTCTGTCCCTTGCTGTCCTATACTCAGGTAATTTTGCTATCAGCTGCCCCTGCTCTGGACAACACCCAGGGTGGTTACTGGATATTCCTCCCTGTTTTTTATACAATCTTTCTATTTTTTGAATACAGATTTACTGGCATGCCACTATAACTGACCACCATTTTGGCGCAGCACCCCTTTTTGGTCATCTCCTTCCTGGTCCATCTCGGACCTGCATTTTCAGTTGCATTTGGCGTATTATCCTCAACTTCCAGGACTGACACCCTCTGGCTGACTTTGGTTCAAAACCACACTTACCCCTACCATCCACACCATTCACCTGTGGTATGTAACCCTTGGATTTTATATACATGCTCTCCTCATATTATGCTCAGTGCCATTTAGATTTTAACATATCGCAATCTTTTTAGATTTGGGTGCATCCGCCCCTGATGAGTGTGCAAACACGAAACGCGTCGGGCAATTTTAGGATGCCAATGCTTTCCCACATGGGTAATTTCAGGATGCCAACGCATTTTTACATCACCCCAATGATCCATCCACTGATTGACAAGCACATATGAATTTACATTTTTATTGCAGGTCATTATATTTGTACTGTGCCACTTTAGGGATTTATGTGTGTGCATTTTTGTATCTATGGGAGTGGTTCATTCCTTTCAAACTTATGTATTGTTGATAGATATCATTGTATATCCTTGATGTCCATGTTTCATATGTAATGCCATGTGTCATGAGTTTCCAAGTTGATATTAATATGTGCCCTCAATGTCCATTACAATTATGTTCTTATGTACAGCCCCATTGACTCAGACAGTACACCACATTTCTTCATGTTAATAAACATGTTTCCTTTACCTTACGCCTACTTTGTTTTGAACCTCATTTAAAGTCCCAAACTCCCTTCCTGCATTATTGTACCAGGGATGGAGGCACAGAGATGTGCCTCATTTAAAGTCCCACCTATGCTGTTGCATAGATTCCCCCCTCTCGTCAGTAAAAAAAAAGGAGCATTTATGCCGAAGCATGGGGGCAGGGGCTAGAGGGGCGATTTGCCCCCAACATTAGGGGCGGATTGCCCCCATGCTTCGGCATGTATTTTTTACTCTTTTTTGGCACAGATTGTTTTTGTTTTATTGAGTTAATGTTTTATTATTACCGATGTTTGCTTTTCAGGTACACCATGCAGCTGGAACATGGATTTATTAATCTTGGCAGTAACAGAGTTTGCTCTCATGATACTTAAATCAGCAACTCCAGCGCTGTAGAAGGTGATTACACCACGACAGTTAAAATGAACTGTGCATGTATGCCCGTCATCAAGTGGGTGGATGCAGGGGGGTATTCTAATGGTGGGTATACCCACCGATCAATCTCTTTTTTGGTTCAGCCCACAGTCATTTTAGCAGTAGACCTCCTCTGTAAATCTAAAGTGGTAACCTGTAAAGGCTTAAAAAACATGTATGTAGTTTGTCGTCGCTGCACGGTTGTGCACAATTTTAAAGCATGTCGTGTTTGGTATCTATGTACTCGGCATAAGATCATCTTTTATATTTTACCAAACATTTAGGCAATATAGTGTGTTTTAGTGGGGTTTTTTCCCCAAAAAATAGCATTTGAAAAATCGCTTCGCAAGTACTGTGTGAAAAAATAGGATTTTTGACATACTGTAAAATCCGTTTCTCTGAGTTCATTGACAGACACTTCCTTCTTTATTCAGAACCATAGGTTATATCGCCCCCTACAGGAGTAGGACACTAGGCAGAAAAAAGACTTGGCTACGCCCATGGGCAGTCTCAGGTGATATACACCCCCCTCTCTGCTACAGGCCTTAAGTCATGTAACAAACCGTATCATAAGTATTAAAAGTCCATAGGGTGCTGTGTCTGTCAATGAACTCAGAGAAACTGATTTTACGGTAAGTCATAAATACTATTTTCTCTTTCGTTCATTGACAGACACAGCCTTCTTTATTCAGAACCATAGGGATGTCCCAAAGCAGTGCCAAACATGAGGGGAAGGGCAGCCAACAAAAACAAAAGCCCCAGGCCAAACAAACAACCTGGAGCTCAGTGAACAACCTAGAGCCCACCTGACGAACAAAAAAACCCTTCACGAGGAAAAAACCCTCTAGACCGCAGCCTGCAGAACTTTGCGGCCAAAAGAAGCACCCGCAGATGCCAGCACATCCACCTTGTAAAATTTTGGTGAAAGTGTGCACCGACGACCAGGTGGCCGCCTTGCAAACTTGCGTTACCGACGCCTGATGACGGAAGGCACTCAGCGCCCGAGTCGAGTGCGCCTTCACCGGGAAGGGAGGAACCTGACCCTTGATAGAAAAGGCCTGAGTCACCGTCTGCCTGATCCATCTAGAAATGGTTGCAGAGGAAGCAGATAGCCCCTTCTTTGGCCCGTCCGTGATCACGAACAGGGAGTCTGACCTTCGAAAAGACTCAGTGGCCGCCAAATACACCCCGACTGCCAGTACCACATCTAAGGCCCCATGCACACGAGACGCTGGTAAACGCGCGTTCAGAGGCAGTTGGACGCTTTTTTCAACTGCCCCTGAACTCATTCAATGTTATCCTATGTGTCCAGGCACAGAGTTTCGTTTTTTGCCGTTTTTAAGCAGTTGCCTTTAACCGTGTTTTTCCAGAAGCAAAAAAATGGGTTCAGACGCAAACGTTTTCCACATTTCAGATGCAAAACATGGCTAAACGTGGTAGCGGAGTTTTGCCGCGATTTAGTTTATAAGCGTTTTTAAAGGTGACCTATTTTTTTACATTAGATATCTCAAAAATGATGAAAAACCATTAAAAAAATATAAAAAAAAACGAATTGCTTGCATTGCATTGTGGACAATCCACAACTTGTGGCAGGTGACATGGCAAGTGGACAATCCACAACTTGTGGCAGGTGACGTGGCAAGTGGACAATCCACAACTTGTGGCAGGTGACGTGGCCAGGTGACGTGGCAAGTGGGCAATCCACAACTTGTGGCATGTGACGTGGCCAGGTGACATGGCAAGTGGACAATCCACAACTTGTGGCAGGTGACGTGGTCAGGTGATGTGGCGAGTGACGTGGCAAGTGGACAATTCACAACTTGTGGCAGGCGACGTGGCCAGGTGGACAATCCACAACTTGTGGCAGGTGACATAGCAAGTGGGCAATCCACAACTTGTGGCAGGTGACGTGGCCAGGTGACGTGGCAGATGACGTGGCCAGGTGACATGGCAAGTGGACAATCCACAACTTGTGGCAGGTGACGTGGCCAGGTGACGTGGCCAGTGGACAATCCACAACTTGTGGCAGGTGACGTGGCAGATGATGTGGCCAGGTGACATGGCAAGTGGACAATCCACAACTTGTGGCAGGTGACGTGGTCAGGTGATGTGGCAGGTGACGTGGCCAGGTGACGTGGCAGGTGACGTGGCCAGTGGACAATCCACAACTTGTGGCAGGTGACGTGGCAGATGATGTGGCCAGGTGACATGGCAAGTGGACAATTCACAACTTGTGGCAGGTGACGTGGTCAGGTGATGTGGCAGGTGACGTGGCCAGGTGACGTGGCAAGTGGACAATTCACAACTTGTGGCAGGTGACGTGGCCAGGTGACATGGCAAGTGGACAATTCACAACTTGTGGCAGGTGACGTGGACAATCCACAACTTGTGGCAGGTGACCTGGCAAGTGATACGCTAAATACAAGTACACTGCTGCTCTCTCAGCTGATGCTACTCACTCTGGTCTCACAAAATGGCTGAAATGGTTAAATAATATTGTTTTTTGAGCTTAGGGAAGGTCTTATGATGTGTCTTAACTAAACGCTTATAGATGCAAACGCGGTAAAACTGCGGCAAAACGGGCATTTCTAAACGCCGGTTTCAGCCTTTAAAAATGTGTGTTCAGCAAAGTTTGCACCGGCGTCTCGTGTGCATGGGGCCTAAGGTGTGCAAGGCAAATTCCCTCAGATGTTGCGGCCGGGGACATAGAGAAGGCAACACGATGTCTTCATTTAAAAATGGAAATCAGAGACAACCTTTGGAAGGAAAGAAGGACGAAGCACCACCTTGTCCTTGTGAATCACCAGGTAGGGCGTGCGACAGGATAGCGCCGCCAACTCTGACACCTTGCGAGCAGAACCAATAGCCACCAAGAGGGTCACCTTCTGTGATAGCGTGAGCAGGGGAATTTCTCGAATATCCTCAAACGGAGGCTTCTGTAGAACCGAAAGTACAAGATCTCTAGGGAGATCGCACCGGTGGAACCACATGTCGCACTCCAACGAATGAAGGTACGCACCAGGGAATGCAAAGCCAGGGATCGTTGAAAGAAAACCGCCATGGCTGACACCTGGCCCTTGACAGTACTCAAGGCCAAATTCTTTTCAACGCCCCTCTGAAGAAAAGTCAAAATTCGAGCCACCAAAAAGTGGGTGAAACCCCACTGACTCGCACCATGAAATGTACGCTTTCCATGTCCGATAATATACCTTTCTGGAAGAAGACTTTGTAGCTTTGAGCAGGGTCGAAATCACTGACGCAGATAAGCCCCTATCCTTCAAAACATGGCTTTCAATAGCCAGCGACGGTAAGGCAGGGTGGAAGATCGGCCCTTGGGATAGCAGATCCTCCCCAAGAGGCAGCCGACAGGAGGCGTCTGCGACCAGACGCACCAGGTCGTCATACTAGGACCGACAAGGCCAGTCCGGGGCTACTAGAATGATCGGAATTCCTGCCTCAGTCCTGCGCAACAGCCGTGGCAGAAGCTTGAGAGGAGGAAAGGCATAGATCAGACGATACTGGCCCCATGGAGCGACCATAGCGTCTGAGGCATCCGCCAGACGGTCCAGAGACCTGGCCACAAACCTCTAGACCTTCCTGTTGATTCGGGATGCCATCAGATCTACCTCTGGAGATCCCCAGCATAGGCAGATCTGTTGAAATACCTCCTGATGGAGGGACCACTCCCCTTGGTCCAATACTTGACGACTGAGGTAATGCGCCTGCCAGTTATCCACCCCCGGAATGTGAACGGCGGAGATGGCTGGGACGAAACGTTCTGCCCATCATAGAATGCCGGCTACTTCCAGGCTGACTAACACTCCTCGTTCCTCCCTGGTGGTTGACATAAGCCACCGCCATGGCATTGTCTGACTGGATCCGTATCGGGAGGCCCTGAAGTCGATCCGTCCAATGATCCACACAGAGTCGCCCGGACAAACTGGCATCAGTGATGACCAACGTCCAGTACAGTGGGAGAAAGGATTTCCCCTGCCTAAGAGCTGGGGAACGAAGCCACCAGATCAGAGACCCTTTGGCCCCTTGACTCGGCCGAATCTGACTGTCTAGAGACTCGGCACATTTGTCCCATTTTAAACAAGATTTCCCTTTGCAGGGGTCTCGTATGAAACTGAGCGAACGGGACCACCTCAAAACGTAGACACCATCAGGCCCAGTACCCGCATGCAAGTCCGCAGGGAGACCCAATTGCTGGACAGCAGCAAAGCGGGCTGCCGCCTGTAATTTCTGGAGTTTGTCCTGCGGAAGGACCACTCTGGCCCGAGCGGAATCCAGAGTCAGACCCAGATAAACCAATTTCCGAACTGGAATCAATGCAGACTTTTGGTAATTTATCAGCCCCCCAAAATCTGCCAGAGTCTGACCAGTGATCTCTACGTCGCCCCTCAGGACTCTGCCGGCACCAGAAGGTCATCCAGATAGCCCAGAACAGAGATTCCCCGCTGGCGCAGCAGCTCCAGAACCGGGGCCAACACTTTGGTGAAGACCCGAGGAGCGGAGGCGAGACCAAAGGGTAACGCCACAAACTGATAATGCTTCTCTCCCACAGCAAACTGGAAAAAACGCTGGTGCTGTGCACAATCGGAATGTGCAGGTAGGCATTATTGATGTCGATGGAGGCAAGAAAGTCTCCCTGATGAAGAGATGCCACCACGGAGCGAATGGACTCCATTCTGAACTTCCGCACCCGCACATAGCGGTTCAGGGCTTTGAGGTACAGAATTAAACGTCCCGTACCCTATTTTTTGGGGATCGTAAATAGGTTTGAATAAAAGCCCTGGAAACGTTCCGACACCGGGACAATCACCCCCTGGAGCGACAGGCCTTGCACTGCGCCCCGGAGGGCTAACAAGCAGTCTGGAGACAGATGAAGATTGGACGGAAAAAATCTGCTTGGGGGACAAGTCTGGAACTCGATCTTGTAACCAGACAGAATCACTTCGTGGACCCACTTGTTTATCAGAGAGGTCCACGGGCCCGGAAACAGCGAAGACGTCCCCCCACCCGAACTGCGGGTGAGGGCGCCTCTTTGTGCCGAAGGAGCCTTATATGGGGGTTTGGAGAAACCCTCTCTGTTTGCCCGACCAGGGCCACTTGGGACCTCCCAAGGGGGGCTTGAAAGACTTTGAGCCTTTATCAGTGGACCCTGAGGTACGAAAAAAACTTTGTGTGCCGAGAAGGAAGGGCCACGCTTGCGACTTGGCTCCTTCCCTTTCTTCGACTGTAGAAGAAAAGTACTCTTCCCCCCTGTGACACTCTTAATAATATCATCCAGAGTGGACCCAAACAAACTATCACCTTGAAAAGGCAGATCAGCTAGGGTCTTCTTTGGGGCCTGGTCCGCAGTCCAACACTTCAGCCACAATACCCGTCTAAGCACTACCGCTGAAACAGATAGCTTAGAAAGCAAGGGAGCTGCATCCAATGAGGCATCGCAGACAAACTGCAGCCCCTGGACCAGCTGGGTCCACTAATTGCATTAGGGCAGGTGGAAACTGGTCCCCTTCCAGGTCACGGCACAACAGCTTCGCCCACTCTGTCAGCGCTTGCGACACCAGAGTAATAGCCAAAATCGGCCGAAGCACCGAACCCGCAATAGAGAACATAATGCGGCTCAGAGACTCTGCCTTCCTGTCACCCGGGTCTTTGAAGACCGGAGAGTCCTCAACCGGAATAATAGGGGTTTTGTTCAACCGAGAAACCGGGGGATCCACCACAGGTGGAGTTGTCCATTTTTTGAGCAGACTCTCCTCAAAGGGATAACGCACAGCGAAACACTTTGGGATCACAAAGGGGCGTTTTGGACGCTCCAAATCTTTATAGACCAACTTGTCAAAAAAGGAGGGATAAGGCAACACTTTTGCCAGGCGAGGCGGCCTGCGAGTGCCAAATGGGAACCGGCACCTCCACCGCAGCTGTGGCTGCATCCTCCATCTTTAAAGTTTCCCACACAGAAGCAGTCAGTGCATTCATGAGCGCCTTCTCGTGCGCAACCACTGGGGCCGATGAATCATCCTCGCTGTCCGAAAGATCTAGGGAGCGCCGCCGCAGACCCCCGAAGCGTGGGCCCGGTCTACAGCAGCCAAATCAGTTTCAGGATCTGACGAGACAGATGAAGCAGGGGAAGGCAGGGGACGCTTCTTGCTAGTCCGCCGCCCAAGAGCCACCTCCACCCCCACAAAGGACTCCAGGGGCGCAGTCAGTGCGTCAGCAGATGACTGGGACCCAGAGGGACCAGCAGCCTCTGAAAGGGGGTCAGGCGGGGAAACATACTCCTGAGACTCTATAGGAGAGAAAAAGGAGAGCCCTACCCCAAGAGTGACCACTACAATGGAACACCCCCCACACGCTTGCTGCCTCAGATGTCGACCTGAACACACGTGGCGTCCAAGGGAGAAGAAAACACAGGAGTCAGCACCGGGTTAAAAGAAGGGGCTTCCGCTGCTAAAAAGTCCTGGGTTACACAGTAATGGCCGCCGTTGCCTGAGCCAAAAATCCACCATATCATGGCCGCCGAGCTACACAAACATGGCCGCCGGCCATAGGAAGTCATCAGGCACTAGGGAAAAGAATGCCGGCTACAGCAAAATGGCCGCCGGCCATAGGAAGTCCTCAGGCACTATGGCAAAATGGCCACCGGCTGTGCTATACGAGACTACCACAGATGCAGGAGAACCCTTTAGCCTCCCAGGATGAGAACGAGAGAGAGGATCCAGGCACTGGACCCAGTGCCTCCCCCCCGGTAAGCACAGCACCAAGGCAGTGCACACCCCCAGCCCACCAGTATCCAACCCCGTCCCCCAGGACCCACCACAGGCACACTACCCCATATGGAGGGGGGAGGGGAAAAGGGGGGGTTACCAAGGGACCTCCAGGGCCAGGAAAAGAGGGTGCAGGGATACAGGGGACCCGCAGGACCGACTAACCCGGGGAGGGGCCCGCGTCCGTCACAAAAAACCCCTAAGAGGATAGGGGGGACCTTTACTCACCATACCAGGACCAAGCCGGCATTTCTCCAGACAGAACCTCCTGGCCACTGAAGTGGGGGGGCTGTCAGCCATGAGGGACGCTGCGACTCGAGCCGAGACCCGTTTGTATGCGACCTCGTAAAACGTTTAACTTGCAGGGCCAGCCCCCATCCAGTGGGGCTATGTCGCGGCTGACCTAGCGCGTAGCTGCGGTCTGTACGCGCTTGCTGGCCAGACTGGGGTGACCACTGATTCGAATGTCCAGCCCGTTGCCCAGCCCGGCAGTTGATTGAAGATCTCACCGGAAAAATCCAGGAAAAAAACAAAAAAATAAAAATTGCCAGGACAAGAGATTCCAACAGGGAACTAGCTCCTTACTCCTAACAAACAGAAAAAACTGAAGGCCTGTAGCAGAGAGGGGGGGTGTATACCACCTAGGACTGCCCATGGGCGTAGCCAAGTCTTTTTTCTGCCTAGTGTCCTACTCCTGTAGGGGGCGATATAACCTATGGTTCTGAATAAAGAAGGCTGTGTCTGTCAATGAACGAAAGAGAAACAAAATTGCAACACCCACCATTTTAATCTGTAGGGCTTTTGCTTTAAAAAATTTATATAATGTTTAAGGGTTCAAAGTAATTTTCAAGAAAAAAAGAATTCAGAAAGGGCTTTGTCTTTAAGTGGTTAGAAGAGTGGGTGTGATGTGTGGCATACGTTTCTAATGTTGGACATAAAATACCAGGACAGTTCAAAACTGATGTTTGTGCTGGATCACTGTGACCCTTTACCCTTTTCTCCTGATGCATGCTGGGGGAGGGGCTGTACCAGAAAGTCAGTCACAGTGTGTGTGTGGGACTGGAAGCAGCAGCATGATACATAGAAGGCATAGTTGCCAACATTGCAAAAAAAACATCTGGGACACTTTTTTTGTATTGAGGCGGAGCCTTGCTATAATTAGGGGGTGGGGCATTCGTTTGTAGGCGTGTCATGCTGGAATGAAAAATGTGGCGCGCGAAGCGCGGCGAAAAATGGGTGTGGTTTACGTACGATAGTGGGTGTGGCTTAAATGGGCGTGGTTCAAAGGGGTGTGGCTAGAGTCCGAGGTGAGAGAAAGAAATAGAAAGAAAGAAGCCAGATCCTACACCACAATAGAAATGTGTAACAAAATTGGCAGATAAGGATACTCCAAAACACCTGTTGGCGCTTCAATCATCCCGGCACCATGGTTGTTACGGTGTCAGGATGATTGAAGTGCATTATTTCTATTATTACATTGTAATATAAAATGAAATCATTCAACTCACCATAATGCCGAATCAGTGGAAGTGTGTCACCTGCCACCAGATGCCTCCACAGCAGTCCGTCCTTGCATCAGGTGCTCCCAGAAGCATAGCCCCTCTTTACAGAACTGTGTCCCTGGCAGCGGAGCCCTCCTTTACATCTGGTGTTCCCGGCAGTGGAGCCCTCCTTACAGATCTGTGTCCCCCAGCAAGAGCCCTCCTTACTTCAGTGTCCCCAGCAGCTGGCAGCAGTGGAGCCCTCCTTTACATCTGGTGTCCCCGGCAGCAGAGCTCTCCTTTACATCTGGTGTCCCCCAACAGCGGAGCCCTCCTTTACATCTGGTGTCCTCCAGCAGCAGAGCCCTCCTTTACATCTGGTGTCCTCCAGCAGCAGAGCCCTCCTTTACATCTGGTGTCCTCCTTTACATCTGGTGGTGTCCCCCAGCAGCGGAGCCCTCCTTACAGGTCTGTGTCCCCTAGCAGCGGCAGCCAGCCCCGGGGAACAGATGCTCTCACCTCCCGGCGTCTCCGTGTATGTGCTGGAGGCAGAGGCAGCTCCGCGGTCCATGATCATTTCCCAGCGGTGTCGTGCTGAGAATGGTTCCCCCGCCGGATTCTGTTCCCCCTGGCTCTCCCGACTCCTATCCAGGCCCGGATTTACTCCCTTTGCCGCCCCAAGGCCGGGTCCTTCAATATCCCCCCCCAGCAAGCAAGCGGTTGCTTTTCTCAAAGGGGCGGATATGGGCGGATATGGTTAGAAATAGCATGATGGCCAGTGATTTATGATGGGCGGATGCTTTTCTCAATACAGCAAGGGGCTCTTCTAACCATATCCGCCCCTATCAAATGCAGCCACTGTGCCCATCAAACGCAGCCACTGTGCCATCAATTGCCACAACTGTGCCCATCAAATGCAGCCACTGTGCATATCAAACGCAGCCACTGTGCCATCAATTGCCACCACTGTGCCCATCAAACGCAGCCACTGTGCATATCAAACGCAGCCACTGTGCCCATCAAGCGTAGCCACTGTACCAATCAAATGCAGCCACTGTGCCCATCAAACGCAGCCACTGTGCCCATCAAACACAGCCACTGTGCCCATCAAACGCAGCCACTGTGCAATCAATTGCTACCACTGTGCCCATCAAACACAGCCACTGTGCCAATCAAACGCAGCCACTGTGCCCATCAAACGCAGCTAATGTACCCATCAATAGCCCCTGCTCATTAAACAGTCCACATTCAGTGAAAGTTAATGCACTGCAAAGTTTGTAGTAGATGAACTTTCACTGAATGTGGACTGTTTAATGAACTTGTTGCACAAATCACTTTATTACACTTTATTAATGATATCTATGGCTATGCATATTTATAATTTATTTAATCCATATTGAGCACTATATTTGATGCCTGGCACACATGCACAATCGCACATGATGATGACTTAAAAAACTTTTAAGCCATCATCATGTGCGATTGTGCGTGTGTGCCAGGCATCAAATATAGTGCTCAATATGGATTAAATAAATTATAAATAGGCATAGCCATAGATATCATTAATAAAGTGTAATACAGTGATTTGTGCAACAGCTGTTCACAAATCACTTTATTACAGTTTATTTATGCTATGGCTATGAATATTTATTGAATCCACTGAGCATTATCAAGAAGTAGTACCTGGCTGGTGCTTTTCTTGGTGCTGCTGCTGGGGGTTCCCCATCGGGCTGCCATATATTCTTTCTCCCGTCCTCTCTTCTCCTCTTCACCTCACTTCATATTCCCCGCTCAGGGGGGGAGGAGGTGATGGCGCGCAGAGGAAAGGTAGGCGGAGCATTAGGCTCTGTTTCCGCCACTCTGGCCAGTCATCGGCCGTCATGGGGGTGCCTGTCACTCCCCTCCCCAGGCCAAGTAGGATCAGTAGCATTTGCTGTGCCAGCGCCGCGCTCCAGCAGGCCGGCCGCGGAGCCGGGAGCTACATTAGTGCGGGAGGCGGCCGCGGGAGGACGGGCGGCGCCGCCCCTTCACTCAGTGCCGCCCCGAGGCCTGGCCTCGGTGGCCTTGTGAGAAACCCGGCCCTGCTCCTATCGGAACTCCGCCTCCCCAGCCCTGTACATTGCCGCTCCCTCACGAATGATAATACCGCCCCGCCTCCACATGTGTGAACACAGAGAGGGGAGAAGCCGATTGGCTGCTCCTCCCCTCACCACTGAACACAAGAGGAAATAATCCTTGTGTCTGCAGCGGCAGCCATCTTTGTGTAGCCCGCCGTTTTTTTACCTCAAGCATTCCCGATTTTCCCGGCGGCCGGGACAAAGGCAAAATACCGGGAAAATAGACGGGACAAAATAAATACGGGACGAGGGTCCCAAATCCGTGATTGTCCCGGGAAAAACGGGACTGTTGGCAACTATGAGAAGGGATTACATCTGGTAATGACAAAAGCCTGTTGTATTAAGACTCCTCCATGTAAGAAAGTCATCATGTTTTTGAGTGAGTAATAAACCCTTCCCTGGTTAAGAAGTGCACCTGGTCTGTGAGTAACTTGCTGAGCAGATACTGGCAGCATTGCTAGCAGCACCCTGAGATACCCCGCATCTAAAAAGGGACATAACAGTGGCGACGAGGATTGTGAATTTTAGCACACATTGCCTTCATAGGGTTTATTCAACCTTTTGATCCTGCTGCTGAATCATGGAGCTCCTGGGTGGAGAGGCTGGACAAGTATACGGAAACAAATAGTGTGGCAGTAGAAAACAAAGTTGCAGTTTTCCTCACAGCATTGGGTCAACCTGCATATGGCACTCTCAGAGACCTCAAGAAGTATGAAAAACCTCTATTATGGGATTTTTAAGGCAACAAAAAAAGAGAAATAATATGAAAAAGTTCATTTATTTTACAAATATTCATAGAAAAAATTCATTAGACATACCAAACACATTACATTTAAATGTTAAATACATTGTATATTGAAAAGGAAGATAAAGTGATACTGTCCGCTACAGAGTTCGGAGACCTCCAGATCAACTGGTGGTGACAGAAAAGCGGTTCATCCAACACATTTCAAAATGGTAGTAATTATAAAATCTTCATCAGGGATATTGTATCACTATCTATGATAAATCAAAAAGATTCATTCAATTCATACAGAATTTAGAAATGATATATTATATATAAGAATCATATTTCATACACATAGATGTTGTCCATAGGTGTGTAAAAATGATAACTTACTGTTCAATTCATAATTAATCAAATAGCAGTTGCATTCCCCATGATGTCAGAAAGAAAGGTCCCAAAATCACATAATCTACCCCATCATCCTCTACAGGAAGGCTGGATAAAATAAATCCAAAAAATGGCACTTGAATGTAAATTTCTCGGGTGCTGTATAGAATGCAAAGTGACAATCAAAATAGAGTACTAAAATTCTAAAAAGTTGTCAACTCCCATGAGCAAAGGAGAGAAGTTCAAGTAATCGGAGAGGTCACCGCACAGCACTCCGCAGTGATTTGGCTCCTTCAGCTGTCAAGCTTAGGAGAAGAATGGGGCCATTTGCCATCCTTGGCGTCCTTTTAAATGCTGTTCCGTGCGTAATCATGACGCACTTCGTCATCACGAAGACGCGGCCCGCAGTAGCGTACCCTGTCATCTGCGATGTGCCATCTTATTGACGCAATACGTCCGGCCGCAGCTGTTGCATAGTTTTCCCTGTAGGGGGTATCACTTACCCTGTTGCAAGCGGGTGGAGACAGGATCCACAAAATCTACCCCATATAGTTTACATTTCTTTGCTATGCTGTTGGGTCTCGCTTCTCCCGCTGCAGAGATGAACTATTTATATTTCTTGTTTATATATATATATATATTGTGAGGGGGGTTAGCTCGGCAGCGGGTGTGTGTGACCCCCGAGATTGGCTCCCCACACAAAAACAGGCCCAGCAAACGGAGGTTGTGGTTTTCAAAATCAAAAAGGTGCGGTTTATTTTCTATTTACAGTGACAAAACACAGCAAAGCAAAAGAAACATAAACAAAATAAATCCTGGTCAACTTGACCTCTGACTAAACATACAGGTTTCCTAACTAACAACTGGGATCAGCCTAGTGCTGTCCTAGTCCCTAAGTCCCTGGTTTTAAATGTCCAAGCAAATAGCCACACAGGCTTTGTCTCACCGCACAGGGGTTCACTCTCCCTAGACAGTCCACACAGGTCTGGTTCCAGGCATGAGCTAACATCTAATGAATCTGGGAGTTCTTATAGAGGCCTAAATGAGCTGACAAGCTTCAGCTGGTCTCATCAACTCCCTGTCTGCACGACGCCCAGCACTCTCCCTAGAGGTATGAGTCATCCATGAGCCCACTAGCCTTAGCTGGGCTTATACAACTCTCCACCTAGTTGTATAAGTCGGCGTAAAGCCTGAATCTGGGCGAAATATATCTACCCCCCTGGATGCAACCAGGTGACTTTACCTTCCTGCTGTCACATACCCCCCCCTCTTGTTTTAACCTCGGGGTTGGAACACCAGCAATCAGGCATTCATGTACTCGAGACAAAGCATCCACATTCCCCATTTGAACGCCAGGGCGATGCTTTACTGTGAAGTTGAATTCCTGGAGGGCCAGGAACCACCTATTCACTCTTCTATTTGTTTCCTTGTTTTGAGCCATCCACTTTAACGGAGCGTGATCCGTAACCATGTCAAAGTGCCTACCTAGCAGGTAGTACCGAAGGGAATCTAGAGCCCACTTCACCGCTAAACACTCCTTTTCAACGGTGGCGTAATTTACCTCATGGGACTTCAACTTCCTGCTGAGGTAAATGACTGGGTGCTCTTCCCCGTTCCAGACCTGGGACAATACTGCTCCTAACCCCACATCTGACGCATCACTTTGTACGACAAAGTCTTTAGAGAAGTCGGGTGAGTACAACACTGGCTGGCTACATAAGGCTTGTTTCAAGAATTGGAATGCTGCCTCAGCCTCGGGGGTCCATTTAATCATGACCGACCCTTTCCCCTTCGTCAGGTTGGTTAGGGGCACAGCCTTAGAAGCAAAGTGGGGAATGAATCGTCGATAATACCCAGCGATTCCCAGAAAGGCTCGTACCTGCTTCTTGCTGTTGGGACGTGGCCAACTCTGGATGGCCTCGACTTTGTTGAGTTGGGGTTTTATTACTCCCCTCCCAATGGTGTACCCAAGATATTTGGCCTCCTCCTGCCCAATGGTACACTTCTTGGGGTTAGCCGTAAACCCCGCTTCCCGAACAGAGTCCAGGACTGCTTGCACTTTTGGCAGATGTGAGGCCCAATCTGTGCTATGGACAATTATGTCATCCAGGTAAGCCGCAGCATACTTCCGATGGGGCCTCAGCATCTGGTCCATTTTCCGCTGGAATGTGGCCGGCGCATTCTGTAACCCGAACGGCATTCTTTTGTATTGGAACGCCCCGTCTGGGGTTACAAATGCGGTTTTCTCTTTGGCCGACTTGGCCAGGGGGATTTGCCAATACCCTTTTGTGAGGTCAAGAGTCGTCATGTATCGGGCTGTTCCCAGCCGGTCGATCAACTCATCTATACGTGGCATGGGGTAGGTGTCAAATTTTGTAACTTTGTTCAACTGACGAAAATCGTTACAAAATCGCCAGCTCCCATCCGGTTTAGGCACCAACACAATGGGACTAGACCAATCACTTTGGGACTCCTCTATCACCCCTAAGTTCAGCATTTTCTGTACTTCCTCCCGTATTGCCTCCCGTCGGGCCTCTGGGATCCGATAGGGTTTTAACTTCACCCTTTCACCGGGCGGGGTAATGATGTCATGCTCTACCCCAGATGTTTGTCCCGGCAGCTCAGAGAATACCTCCTTGTTGCGAAGCACAAACTGCTTAACCTCTTGTTGTTGGGGTTGTGACAAGGTGGCTGCTATTCCAACCTCAGGAATCACGCAACCAGTTTGAGCTGGTGACCAAGTGTCTGCGACTAGGGACTCTCTATCCCT
Source organism: Rana muscosa (assembly GCA_029206835.1). Lineage (NCBI taxonomy): Eukaryota > Metazoa > Chordata > Amphibia > Anura > Ranidae > Rana > Rana muscosa. Next base: position 360,655,634 of record CM055122.1, read on the forward strand.
CCAGGCTTTCAACAGATTAACGTGATAGATCTGTTCGGGCTTTCGCCTTCCTGGTTGTCTGACCTTGTAATTCACTTCGCTCACTTTTTCCATTATCTCGTAGGGGCCTTGCCATTTGGCAAGGAATTTACTTTCAACCGTAGGGACAAGTACCAGTATCCTATCCCCCGGGGAAAAGGTACGGGTCTTGGCTCCACGGTTGTACACTCTCTGCTGTGCTAACTGCGCTTGGGCCAAATGTTCCTTCACGATGGGCATTACCTGTGCAATTCGGTCTTGCATCAGGGCGACATGCTCAATCACACTCCTGTGGGGAGAACTCTCACTTTCCCAAGTTTCCTTGGCAATATCCAACAGCCCTCTTGGGTGTCTCCCATACAGTAACTCAAAGGGGGAGAATCCCGTAGAGGATTGGGGCACCTCCCTAATAGCAAACATCAGATAAGGAAGTAGACAGTCCCAATCCTTTCCATCTCTATCCACCACTTTCTTCAACATTTGTTTTAGGGTTTTGTTGAACCTTTCAACCAGCCCATCGGTTTGGGGGTGATACACAGATGTACGTAATTGCGTCACTTTGAACAATTTACACAGCTCCTTCATAACCCGGGACATAAAGGGTGTACCTTGGTCCGTAAGCAGTTCTTTACAAATACCCACCCGGCTAAACACAAGAGATAGCTCTTTGGCTATGGTTTTGGCCGAGGTATTTCGGAGAGGGATCGCTTCTGGATAACGGGTGGCATAGTCCATTATAACTAATATGTACTGGTGCCCCCTAGCGGACTTGATTATAGGACCTACCAAATCCATGGCGATCCTCTCAAACGGGACCTCAATGATGGGTAGAGGGACCAGCGGGCTACGGAAATGTGGCATCGGGGCCGACCTCTGACACACAGGGCAGGAGGAACAATAATTTTCTATGTCCTTCATCACCCCCGGCCAATAGAATCTCTGTAATACCCTCTCTCGGGTTTTCTCTGTCCCCAGATGACCTCCAAGAATGTGCCCATGGGCCAACTCCAACACCAACTTCCTGTAAGGTTTGGGCACCACAAGCTGCTCAACGGTTTCTTCTGCCCTTTTTGCCACCCGATACAGTAGGTCCTTCTCTACGCTGAAGTATGGGTAAGTGCAGGTATTATCTGGGTTCACTAACTCGCCATCTATTTCCACTACGTTTTCCCGTGCCTTTATTAGGGCGGGGTCTTTTAACTGTTCTGTGGCAAAATTTTCCCTGTGAACCTCCAGATCAGAAAACTCCACAGACGGTAGGTTTTCGTCTGAGGAGGTGGGCTCCTCTCCAGTTTCTTGAGTCTCCCCTGCCAATACTGATAAGGGAAATTCCGGAGAGTCCTCACCACTCTCAGGGGAGTTCTGGCTATCACATTCCTGGTACATAGGGGCACCAGTGGGGGGCTCAGGATCATCCCACAGTTCCCAGAACTTCGGAAAATCCCTTCCCACAATGGCGTCATGCGGTAACTGAGATACTAAGCCCACTGGATGAGAGAGGGTACCTTTGGGGGTCTCGAAACACACTGTAGTCACTGGATACTCTCGGGTGTCCCCATGCACACAAATAACAGCTACCTTGCTATTCCCAGAGACCTCTGTTTTAACTAACTCAGCCTTTATCAGGGTCACAAGGCTACCTGAATCCAGCAATACCACAACATTTCTACCATTAACACACATTTTGCATAAATGTTTCTCAGTTCCTCGAATGGCAGTGCATGCGACTGTCGCACACAGCGACTGACGTCTGCCCGTCAGAAAGTCACACTGCATGGGTTCCTCCACAACCGGGCAATTGGCTGCAATATGTCCCGCTTGCCGGCAGCGGTAGCAAACGATCCTTCTTGCGGCCTCTTGAGCCGCTGATTTCCCAGGCTGTTCTCGCCAAACTTGGGGTAGAGCTCCCACCCTCTCACTCTCTCCACCCTCACCCCTTGGAATCCTCTTATCCGCCCCTGGGGATGGTCTGGTCTTAGGGTGGAAAGTCCGAGTGTCTCTGGAAGAGGCCGTCAGGTTCTCTGTAGCCAAGTATTTCTCCACACGATCCACAAGACCATCGGCCGTCTCTGGGTCTCCATGGCTTACCCACTTTTGGATGGCAGTAGGAAGAGCTCTCAAAAACCGATCCATTACAACACGTTCCACAATCTTTGGTGCGGACAAAGTCTCTGGCTGTAGCCACTTTCTGCTCAGGTGAATGAGATCATACATTTGAGACCTGGGGGGTTTTCCAAGCTGGAAAGTCCAGTTATGCACACGCTGAGCCCGGACAGCCTGGGTGACACCCAGCCTTGCCAATATTTCAGCTTTTAGCATCACATAGTCTTTTGCTTGGTTAGGCTCTAGGTCATAGTAAGCTTTCTGCGATTCACCAGTTAACAGAGGAGCCACCAGTCCAGCCCACTGCTCCTCAGGCCACTTTTCTCTTTCAGCGGTCCTTTCAAATGTGGTCAAAAATACCTCTGGATCATCCTCTCCAGTCATTTTTGTCAATAAACGACTCACCCCAAAGGACGCGGTATTAGTGGGACGGCTTTCCTCACTGGTCTGCGGACGTTGCTGCATTGCTGCTTCCATCTGTTGTTGTAGTCTCTGCTCTTGCTTCTGCAACAGGTCTATGAAGCGGGCCATAAATTGCTGCTGGGCTTGTTGCTGAGCCTCCAGACTCTGTTGCAAAGTTGCGTTTGTCTGCTGCTGGGCTGCAAGGCTCTGTTGATGAGCTTGCTGCTGGGCTGCGAAGTTCTGTTGTTGAGCTGCAAGGCTCTTTTGCAAACCTGCATTTGTCTGCTGTTGATTGGCATTTGCTAGAGCCAGCTGCTTCAGTATCTCCTCCATGCTGGCTTAAAAAAAAACTGCCCGCATTCTCCACCAACTGTGAGGGGGGTTAGCTCGGCAGCGGGTGTGTGACCCCCGAGATGGGCTCCCCACACAAAAACAGGCCCAGCAAACGGAGGTTGTGGTTTTCAAAATCAAAAAGGTGCGGTTTATTTTCTATTTACAGTGACAAAACACAGCAAAGCAAAAGAAACATAAACAAAATAAATCCTGGTCAACTTGACCTCTGACTAAACATACAGGTTTCCTAACTAACAACTGGGATCAGCCTAGTGCTGTCCTAGTCCCTAAGTCCCTGGTTTTAAATGTCCAAGCAAATAGCCACACAGGCTTTGTCTCACCGCACAGGGGTTCACTCTCCCTAGACAGTCCACACAGGTCTGGTTCCAGGCATGAGCTAACATCTAATGAATCTGGGAGTTCTTATAGAGGCCTAAATGAGCTGACAAGCTTCAGCTGGTCTCATCAACTCCCTGTCTGCACGACGCCCAGCACTCTCCCTAGAGGTATGAGTCATCCATGAGCCCACTAGCCTTAGCTGGGCTTATACAACTCTCCACCTAGTTGTATAAGTCGGCGTAAAGCCTGAATCTGGGCGAAATATATCTACCCCCCTGGATGCAACCAGGTGACTTTACCTTCCTGCTGTCACAATAAATATATATATATATATATATATATATATATATATATATATATATATATATATATTTTTTTTTTTTTTTCAAGGAAACCGGGAAAAAAAACGAAAATTCAAAACACATACCCTCCATGACGAGTTAGAAACTCAATCGAGAGAGATTTGAGAAATTTAACAAGGTTATCTTGATTAAAAAGGACAAGAAATTTTTCAGGGACAAAAAGGCTTTTCAGGAGGAGCAGGCCTATAGGTGGACTGATGGATATCGAACATCTAATCCTAAACCCACTGCCCCTCAATGGGTTAACACCCGAGTAAAGACATCCAAAAAAACCTCACAACCTGTCTCAGCCCAAACAAATGGACGAAGGCGACAGAAGCGTGATCACCCGACCAATATCTCGAATGATGATATCTCCGATACTGACGATTCCTCAACTCCACACGCTAGAGAGCATTCTAAAGCTTCACAAGAGACGAAAACTCCTTGCACGCAAAATAGGGCAATCTAACACCCCTAGATCTAATTCACTCCCAGAATTTTTTTTTAGATCGCATGCGAGCACAAAACAAAAGGCACCAAGAAAGCATCAACACTCACTCTCACAAGCCCAAAAAGAGTTATCCATCACCTCACAATCACTAAATATTATTAATCTTTCTGACCACATCTTAACCACTATTGAGATCCTAGTTTTGGAAAAAGGTCTCACCTTTTGTCGGGTAACACACATCGATAAATTTGAAGTCATCAAAGATGTACATTTGTTTATCCGTAATCTTTTGTTCAAATGTCTGTATACCAAAACATATTTGACCGATGGCTTCTCGTACACTGCCACTGAACTCACAGCTTTAAAAAATCTCACTGACCTATTGCAAGAAAATTAGTCAATCGATCTTATAGACTCCATAGATCTTGAAACATACTGGCCGAGATAGATGAAGTTACTTTAACACCTCTATCACCACAACCCAAAAACATCTCATTGAAAAAAAAGTCAAGTTTATGCCCTCCACCAAGCACTAATCCCAATGCTGCAACATTCTTAAAATTAGTCTCTAAAAACATACGTGATCTTAAATATTCGCCCCGTGGACATAATAATCTGACATATAATGAACAGATAGCATTGCAATCACTAAAGGAAAACTCTGTCATAACTATTAAACCGGCCAATAAAGGCGGTAACATTGTTATTCAGAACAATGGAGATTATGTCAAGATGTGCCATGATATTCTAGATAACCCACAATGGTACAAGCGCATAACAAGATCTTTCATCGATGGTAATGTACATGAATTTTATGCACTAGTGGACCAGGCTTAAAAACAGAATGTCATCGACAAAAATAGTTGGGAATATGTGCGAATACCCTTTCCACACGAGGCGACATTTTATGCGCTCCCCAAAGTGCACAAGAATGTAAAAAAAAAAAAACAGGAAGACCTATTGTATCTGGGAGGGGTAGGCTCACAGACAACCTCAGCAGATACATAGACAGGTTACTTCAAACATTGGTGGAGGCATTACCTTCTTATACTAAAGACACAATACATCTTCTTCAGATCTTGGACGGCCTCCACGTTGATGGTGACACACATTTAGTTGCCATCGATGTGGAGGCCCTATACAGTTCCATTCCACATGATTGCCTTTCAGAAATCCGACATGTTCTTTTAAGGTCAGGGAGATATACCCACTTGCTTGTGGAGTTCATTGTGGCAGCATTGGAGTTCATTCTGAAGCATAACTTTTTTCATTTGATAATTCGCACTACCTCCAGGTACAGGGCGTCACCATGGGCACTTGTTGCGCACCGGCGTACGCCAATCTGTACCTGGGGGAGTGGGAAAGACTATTGTTTACTGACACTGTTGCATGAAGCTATACCAGGCATACCAAAGCCTGGTATCGCTACATAGACGATGCCATGATATGGGATGGCCCTATCGCATCTTTGTTGGGGTTTTTGGATTTTATTTATTCCAATGATACATTCAATCTCCAATTCACAATGACTTATGACACGTCCAGGATTTCCTTTCTGGATCTACCCATCACCAAAGCCAGTGATGGTTCTTTCCAGAGTGAATTATTTAGAAAACCTACGGCAGGTAACACTATTCTGTAAGCATCCAGCTTTCATCCAGAAGCCTTATTGGCCTCTATCCTTTTTGGCCAAACTATTAGGGCTAGACTAAATTGTTCCAGTGATTCCCTCTTTGACAAAGAAGCTGGCATACTCAGACAAAGACTACGGGCCAGAGGATACTCGGTAAACACGACCGAGTTTCTAGTCAAAAAATAATAGAGGGCATTTATAGATATGCCTGTATTTTTGTACTGTAATTGATTTTAATTTTCTACTGTATAGATTCATTATTCAAACAAACAATATTTTTAAATACTCACCTGGTCTGATCAAAAAATCCTGAGGGGTAATGCTGTGCCCATGAGCACTAGGTTTGTTTGCTTGTTCACTGGATTGGCCAGACCAGGCCATACACGCTCTGTTAATCTTTAATTTCTCTGTACTACTCCCCAGAATGTCACACAGGTCCTACCTTGGCCTCCTAAATTACTACCACAGTTTCTTGCCGAACCTAGCACACCAGCTTTACCCTTTACATCGTTTACTGGATGCAAGAGCTAAATGGATATGGACAGCCAAATGTAAAGAAGCTTTTCGGCTTTCTAAAGAACTCATTCTGTCCACTATGATTTACAGAAACACGTCACCTTAGCTTGTAATGCCTCGCCTTATGGACTGGGTGCTGTGCTTTCCCATGTCATGCCAGATGGCATGGAGCGCCCTATTACTTTTGCCTCCAGGCCTTTACCAACAGCAGAAAAATAGGATTTTTGTACTCACCGTAAAATCAGTTTCTCTGGCATCCATGGACTGACACAGCGTGTCTTATACACCTTTACACGTGGGTTATGTCCCTGCTTGCAGGAGAAGACCTAGGCAGAATGTGAGATGTTATACATACATTCTTAACAGCCAGAGCTGAACAGCCCCGCCCAGGGGGGCGGTCCCTCTGGCATAACCCTCCCACTGCAGTCAGCAGACCTCAGTTCGTAACAAAGCAGCACAAACTCGAAAAGAAGGGTGGGTGCTGTGTCAGTCCATGGATGCCAGAGAAACGGATTTTACGGTGAGTACAAAAATCCTATTTTCTCTTGTCATCCATGGACTGACACAGCGTGTCTTATACACCTTTACACGTGGGATGTCCCAAAGCAGTGTCAAGAGGGATGGGAGCAGTATAAATGGAAAACCAAAAACTTCACTCCAAACAAGGCAGAGCTCCTCAACGGAGGAGTTGCAACATCAAACAGCGGCCTGCAACACCTTGCGGCCGAAGGAAGCATCCGAATATGCAGCCACATCAACCTTATAAAACTTAGAAAAGGTATGAACAGACGACCAGGTCGCCGCCTTGCACACTTGTGCAACCGACGCTTGATGTCGGAAAGCCCAGGAAGCACTAATTGCCCTGGTGGAATGTGCCGTAACCGGAAAGGGAGGCGCCCGCCCCTTGAGAGCATAAGCTTGAATGACGGTTTGTCTGATCCACCTAGAAATGGTGGCAGACGAAACCGTTTGGCCCTGTTTTGGACCAGAGACAGCCACAAATAGTGAGTCAGACTTCCGAATAGAGGCAGTAGCAGACAGGTACACCCGCAAGGCTCGTACCACATCCAAAGTGTGAAGCGCAAACTCTCTGAGATGCGATGGGTGAGGACACAAGGACGGGAGGACAATGTCCTCATTTAAGTGGAAGGCCGAGACTACCTTTGGCAGAAAAGAAGGTCGCGGACGTAACACCGCCTTATCCTTATGGATGACCAAAAAGGGCGACTTGCAGGACAAGGCCGCCAACTCAGACACTCGTCTAATGGAAGTAATGGCCACCAAGAAGGCCACCTTCTGAGACAAAGTCAAGAGGGGAATATCTCTAATATTCTCAAAGGGAGGTTCCTGGAGAACCGAGAGCACCAAATTCAGATCCCACGGGGGGAGAGGAGGCTTGACAGGGGGGAGCACATGGCGAACCCTCTGCACAAAGGTGCTAACCAAGGGATGACCCCCCAGCGGTCGCTGAAAGAAGATGGCCAAGGCCGAAATCTGACCCTTAATGGTACTCAAAGCGAGCTTTTGGGTCACGCCACGCTGCAGAAAATGCAGGATTCTGGGAATGGAATACGTTCGTGGGCGCCAGTCCAGCTCTTCGCACATGGCGATGTAAGCTCTCCAAGTACGGTGATAGATCTTTCTGGAGGAAGACTTCCGTGCCCTTAACATGGTCGAAATGACCGAATCCGAGAGACCTCGGTCTCTCAGCACCTGGCTTTCAATAACCATGCCGTTAAAGCCAGAGACTGTAAAGCAGGATGAAATATAGGACCTTGAGACAGAAGGTCCCCCCGTATTGGTAACCGCCAGGGAACGTCTGCGACGAGACGTGCCAGATCGGCGTACCAGTGACGCCGAGGCCAATCCGGAGCAACGAGGATCACCGGAATTCCCTCGGTCGCTACACTGCGGAGCAGGTGAGGGAGCAACTGCAGCGGAGGATAAACGTATATCAGGTGATACTGACCCCATGGGGCCACCAACGCATCCGCCCAGGGAACCCTGGATCTGGCCACAAACCTCGACACCTTGCGATTGAGTCGAGAGGCTATCAGGTCCACACACATCCGGCGTGCCCCACCGTCTGCAAAGGAGTTGAAAGACCTCCGGGTGCAAGGACCACTCTCCCTGGTCCAGCGTCTGGCGACTTAGATAGTCCGCCTGCCAATTGTCTATGCCCGGAATGTAGACGGCCGACAGAGCCTGCACGCTTCTTTCGGCCCACCTCAGGATGCGGGCGACCTCGGAAGCCGCAGCTGAGCTCCGAGTCCCCCCTTGATGGTTGACATACGCCACTGCTGTGGCGTTGTCCGATTGGATCCTGATGGAGTGACCCTGTAGTTTCTCCGACCATGAGGAGAGGCACAGTCTGATTGCCCGTATCTCCAGCACATTGATCGGTAAGAGGGCTTCGTCCGGAGTCCAAAGCCCTTGGGCCGACAGGACTCCCCAGACTCCCCCCCCAGCCCGTCAGGCTGGCGTCCGTCGTGATCACCGTCCATTGGATGGGGAGGAACGACTTCCCGGACCGAAGAGCCGGGGACCTCAACCACCACGTCAGGGACGCCCTGACCAGGTGACTCACCTGGATCTGAAGATCCAAGGACAACGGGGATTTGTCCCAAGTGGACAAGATCTCTTTCTGTAAAGCCCTGGTGTGCGCTTGGGCATAAGGAACGGCCTCGAAGGAGGCCACCATGAGTCCCAGGACTCTCATGCAAAAGCGGATTGACGACCATTTTCGGGACGCCAGCACCCGTACTGCAGACTGAAGTGTCAGTAGTCCAGAATCAGACCTAGATACTCCAGACGCTGAGTCGGGACTAGAACCGACTTCTGAACGTTCAGGAGCCACCCAAACTCCCTGAGGGTCTGACTGACGATAGTCACACTTTCTTCCAATTCTGAGCCACTGTCTGCTCTTAGAAGAAAATCGTCCAGATAGTCTACGATAGCAATGCCTCGCTGTCTCAGCAAAGCTAGGACCGGAGCAAGCACCTTGGTGAACACCCTCGGTGCCGAGCCTAGGCCTAAGGGAAGAGCCACAAATTGATAGTGGACTTCGCCGACCGCAAAAACTTCTGGTGGCTTGCGCAGATCGGAACATGCAAGTAGGCGTCCTTGATGTCCAAGGATGCCAGAAAATCCCCTTGATGGAGTGTAGCGATCACCGTGCGAATGGATTCCATGCGGAATTTTTGCACCTTCACGAAGGCATTCAGGGCCTTGAGGTCCAGGATTGGCCGAACCCCGTCCTTTTTTGGAACAACAAACAGATTCGAGTAGAACCCCTGAAACCTCTCCTGGGACGGAACCGGCACAATTACTCCGGACCCGATCAAATCCTGTACAGCCCCCAGAGGGCTGCCCGACGGGCAGGAAGGAGAGGGAGATTTGAGGGAAAATCTGTCTGGGGCCAGGAGCGGAACTCTATTCTGTATCCTGAGGTGACCACCTCGCACACCCACCGGTCGGAGATCCGGGAGGTCCACCGATCCGTGAACCTGCAAAGTCGTCCCCCCACCCCAGAGACGGGCGGGGGCAAGACTTCACGCGGAGGCGGGCTTGGGAGCCGGCTTGTTCGGCTTACGCACCCAGGGGCGATTGTGCCCGCCAGCCACACTGTTGTCAGTCTGGGATGGCTTACCCGTGGACTCTGACGGACGAAAAAAAAAACTTTTTTGCTGGAAAGGAAGGACCCGGTTTACGTCGGGCCTCCTTACCCTTGATAGTTTGAGGAAGGAGAGTGCTTTTACCTCCCGTGACATCCTTGATGATGTCATCCAGAGCAGCACCAAAAAGTCTACCACCCTTAAAAGGTAGATCCGTCAGGAGCTTCTTAGAGGCTAGGTCAGCAGACCAGCATTTCAACCAGATGAGACGACGCAATACCACCGCCGAGACAGAGGCCCTGGATATTAAAGGGGCCGCGTCCAACGTGGCGTCGCACACATATATCGGACCCTGCACCATCTGGTGGGCCAGAGCAATAGTGTCTGGAGGAAGGTTATACTCCTGCAGTTTGGTGCAAAATTTTTGCCCATTCCGTGAGTGTCTGAGACACAAGGGTCGCCGCTACTACTGGCCGTAGGGCGGATCCCAACAAGGCGAACATGGCTCTACTCACCACTTCTGACCTCCTGTCAGTGGGGTCCTTAAACGCAGGAGTCCCCTCCATCGGGAGAGTGGTGGCCTTGTTTAAACGGGCGACTGGAGGGTCGACCACCGGGGGAGAAGCCCACTTTTTAAGCAGGGCGTCTTCAAAGGGGTATCTAATAGACAAACGCCGCGGGACCATGAAAGTCTTCTGCGGCTTTTCCCAGACCTGGTCAATGAGCTGGTCAAACAAAGGTACATATGGAAAAACCTTTTTAAAAGGCTTGGTCTTAAAAATAGGATTTTTATAACAGCTTACCTGTAAAATCCTTTTCTTGGAGTACATCACGGGACACAGAGCGACATAGTCATTACTAATGGGTTATATAGATACCTTCAGGTGCTGGCACTGGCAACTTCCAAAACCGGAAGTACCCTCCCCTATATAAGCCCCTCCCATCCGGGAGCACCTCAGTTTTGTAGCAAAGCAATAAGTGTCCCTAAAGAGGGGCGGGAGCTCTGTGTCCCGTGATGTACTCCAAGAAAAGGATTTTACAGGTAAGCTGTTATAAAAATCCTATTTTCTTTCTCGTACATCACGGGACACATGGCGACATAGTCATTACTAATGGGATGTCCTAAAGCAATGCCCAACGAGGGGGGGGGATACACCATACATAAGCTGAGCGCTATCAGACATGAGGATCTTTTGCGGCCTGCAACACACTGCGCCCAAAGGCGACATCCTCCTGACTTCTAACGTCCACCTGGTAGAACCTAGTAAACGTGTGTACTGAAGACCATGTTGCGGCCTTACAGATTTGAGCCAGGGAGGCCTGGTGATGCACTGCCCATGAAGTTCCAACTGCTCTCGTGGAGTGCGCTCTAACTTTGAACGGAGGCGGTCTCCTTCTCAAGCCATAGGCTTGCATTATGACCTGTCGAATCCACTTGGCTAAAGTAGATTTTGACGCTGCCTGACCCTTTCTGGGGCCTTCCGGCAGAATAAACAAAGTATCCGTTCTGCGAATCTGAGCAGTGGCTTTTAGAAAAGCTTTAACTGCTCTTACTACATCCAAAGAATGCAATAACTTTTCCTCTACCGAAGTAGGTTTGGGGAAAAAAGAAGGAAGAACCACATCTTGGTTCAAATGAAACCTCGATACCACCTTAGGAAGAAAGGCTGGATGAGGGCGTAACACTACTCTATCCTTATGGATAACCAGATACGGCTCCTTACAGGACATAGCTGCTAATTCCGACACTCTTTTAGCCGAACAAATGGCTACTAGAAAAATCAATTTCCTGGTGAGAAGAACCAAAGAAATATGCTGTAATGGTTCAAATGGTTGTTTCTGTAGAACCGACAGAACCAAGTTTAGATCCCATGGACATATGGGAATATTAACCGGAGGACTAATACGCATCACTCCTTGTATAAAGGCTTTGACTAGTGAATGCGAAGCCAAGGGCCTTGATCATGGTAGATACCACAGCATTAGAGAGCCCTCTCTTTTTTAGAATGTGGGCTTCAATAGCCAGGCCGTCAAACCTAGGGCTGGTAAGGAAGGGTGGTATATCGGTCCTTGCGAAAGCAGGTCCGGACGATGTGGGAGGGTCCAAGGACTCCCCACGGACATCTTTACAATCTCCGCGTACCATGCTCTTCGGGGCCACGCTGGGGCCACCAGAATCACTGGTTTCTTTTCTACCCTGATTCTGCGGAGTAATCGAGGTAACAATTGTGGCGGTGGGAATGCATATATCAGCTTGAACTGATCCCAAGGGAACACTAGGGCATCCGAGCCGCAAGCTAGGGGATCCCTTGTCCAAGAGACAAACCTGTCCACTTTTGTGTTGAATCTGGATGCTAGCAGATCTACATCCGGTGTTCCCCACCGCTGACATATTGTCCGGAAAACCTCGGGATGAAGGGACCATTCCCCTGGGCATAATTGTTGGCGACTTAGAAAGTCCGCCTTCCAATTCTCCACTCCTGGAATGAATACCGCAGATATGGCTGGGACATATCTTTCTGCCCATCTCAGGATGTAATTTACTTCCCTCTGGGCTGCACGACTCCTGGTGCCCCCCTGACGATTGATATATGCCACTGCTGTGGCATTGTCTGATTGAATTCTGACAGGGGACCCTTGGAGTTTGGATGTCCATGCTACTAGGGCATACCGGGCTGCTCGTATCTCTAAGAGATTGATGGGCAGGGCCTTTTCCGCATCCGACCATCTGCCCTGGAGAGACCATTGCTCCAGTACTGCTCCCCAGCCTATAAGGCTGGCATCTGTAGTGACCACCTTCCAGGAAATCGGACTGAAGGATTTCCCTCTTTCCAGATTCTGGGGAACCAACCACCAGCGGAGGCTCTTGCGAACGGAAGGGGACAAGGACATTGGCAAGTCCAGAGCCTGAACTTTTTTGTTCCAGGCTGACAGTATGGCCCTTTGCAAATTCCTTGAATGGAATTGACCGTAGGGTACTGCTTCGAATGATGCCACCATTTTTCCCAGCAGCCTCATGCACAGGCGTATGGATGGCTGTCTTTTTGAACCCACTAAGTGGATCAAATCTCTCAAAGACGACCCCTTTTCTTGAGGCAAGAAAATTTTTCTCTGGTCTGAATCCAGCCTTAGCCCCAAGTATTCCAGACTTTTGACTGGTTTTAGGGCTGACTTGTCTCGGTTGATAATCCAACCGTGATATTCCAGATACTTGATTGTCTCGTGAACAACCACTTCTAGTTTTTCCACTGAGTGGTCTATCAGCAACAAGTCGTCTAGATATGCCATTATCGTTACACCTCGTGTTCTTAGATTGGCCAATAATGGGGCCAGAATTTTTGTGAACACTCGTGGTGCTGTGGCCAGACCGAAGGGTAAGGCTCTGAACTGAAAATGGCGCCCTTCTACCGCAAAGCGTCGAAATTTTTGGTGGGCTGGAAAGATGGGAATGTGCAAATAAGCATCTTTGATGTCCATCGAGGCTAACCATTCCTCCCCTTGTAGGGCAGTGGCCACCGACCGGATCGACTCCATCCGGAAAGTCCTGATATGTAGGAATTTGTTTAGCCCTTTTAGATTTAATATGGGCCTCACGTCCCCGTTTGGCTTCGGGACTGTAAAGAGGTTTGAGTAAAACCCGAACCCCCATTCTTCCAGGGGAACCTCTATAATTACTGCTTGGAGCAATAATTGTTCTAGTGCCAACAGGAGGGATCCTATCTTCTGGGGATCCCTTGGCACGTTTGACCTTATAAAGTGGGAAGGAGGGGAGTCTTTTAACTCCAATTTGTATCCCAGACTTACTGCGGAGAGCACCCATCTGTCTCTGATCGTGTCCCGCCAGGTCTCTGTGAACAACTGAAGTCTTCCCCCCCACCCGATTGAGTGGGGGCAACCCTTCATGCATTTGACTTTGGGGGAGGTTTTGTACCTCTCCTGCTCCAGGGCTTCTTGTTACCCTGCAATTGTCCCTGATTTTTACCTCCGGGATTTGACCGAGGAGGCCGTCGGAACTGTTTCACAGCCGATGTCCTAGGGACTGGAGAAGCCGGCCTCTTAAAAGAGGGACCTCTAACTCTGTTTTTAACCAGCAAAAGTGTACTTTTACCGCTGGAAATTCTCTGGATATATCTGTCCAGGTCTTCCCCGAATAAGCGTTCACCATGAAATGGGAAGCTGACCAGCAATTTTTTACAGGGAGCTTCAGCAGACCAGTTTTTGAGCCATAAAAGCCTGCGCATATGTACTACAGACAGCGTAAGGCGGGAGGCCTGATGGATTGAATCCTTTATAGCGTCCACCGCAAAGCATAAGGCTCTAGGTAGATCAGCTAGGGCAAGAGCCTGCTGATCTGGCAAGTCCCTTAAGACCTGTTTCAACTGATCCTTCACTGCTTGGCAGACCCCAATAGCTGCCACTGCTGGTTGTGTCACCAATCCTGCTGTAGCAAAAGCAGATTTTAATAAGGACTCTAATTTTTTATCTATTGGGTCCTTGAACATTTGGACATTATCCACTGGACATGTCAGTGATTTATTCACACAAGAGATGGCTGCGTCCACTGTAGGGACCCTCCATTTTTTGATGAACTTATCCTCCATGGGATAGACCACTTGAAATCTCTTGGGAGGAGTAAATATTTTATCAGGATGCTCCCAATCCTGGTAAATGAGCCCTTCCAGTAAAGGATGGACCGGAAAGGAACAAACAGTCTGGGGAGCTTTTAGCGACCCCAACGAGGAGACAGAAGTGGATGATGGCTCCGCAAGGGGCATTTTAAATGCTGATCGGACCATATTAGTCAGGGACTGAACCCATAACCTTTCAGCATGTGATGCTGAGAATGGCTCTTCCACTGTTGATTCCTCTAAAACAGAATCGACCTCATCCTGATCCCCCTTCAGGCAGGTCGATCCCTGTATGGGACTGTTGCTCTGCTAACAGGCACTCTGAGGGAGGAGACGGAGATCGAGCGCTTTTTTCCTGTGACAGGGAAGCAGCGATCAATGTTGACAATCTCTCTTCCAGCCCTCCCAGAGCTGAGGAAAAAACCTCCTCTGTTACATACACAGGAGCAGGTGAACTGAGGACAGCCACAGTACCAGGTACTCCTGAGGGTGCTCTACGGTCACTAACCTCTGATTCTTCAGAGGAGACTGGTGCAGCCGAAGCATGCCCAAGATCCTCAGAGCCCGATGGAGACCCCCTATGCTTCCTGGGATTTCTAGTCCCGGAGTTTTTAGACGGCATTATTCCTAAGCCCAAAGCTGAGGTATTCCAGCCGAAATACACCACTTACTGCCAATAGTCTAGCACAAATGCTGCTATAAAAACAGTTTACTACTAATGTGCCTTTCTATGGGGATGCCTGCATCAACCGCTTGCTGTATGCCTTTTTTTTTTTTTAAATGTTGCCAGCTCTGTCTCTGCACTTCATAGCCAGCTCACAACACATAATTGTGGTTTTTAACATGCTGGGACGCCCGCACATGCGCAGAAGCGCTGCGGCGCGCACAGAGCGTCATCCCCAGGCTCCGCCCCCTTTCCCGGCTCACCTCTATATATAGAGGCACGTGCACGCGTGCGGCCACGTGCGCCTTCGGCGCTAATTTCGAAAAGGGAAACTAGGGACAAGAGCCAGGGCCCCTTTTTGCCGCAGGCCGGGGGATGGACGAGCATTGCAACATGGCAGAGGAAGCAGTTTCCCACAAGAGAACTCACCATCTGCCTGGACTTGCTCTGATGAAAAGAAACTAGTCCACATGACAAGAAACGTTCCACAGCGGCCTCTAGTGGATAAACACAGGTACCGCAGTCTAATATATTAAATATATTTTTTTTTTTTTTTTTCTTGACCACTATAAAAATTATTACATTTTTTTTAAGTAGTTACAGGCATGCACAGATATTAGCGGGAATACCGTTAGGTAACAGACAGAAAGACAAATTAGGCTTGGGGTCCCCCAATAGAACCAAGTTCCTGGGGGCCCCCACTTACCTGTTCCCCGCCGCAGGACTTTGTTTGGTCCACAGAAGCCCAAACGTCACCTATCACGGCAGGCATTGTAATTAAACCTTCAGGGACCGGGTTCCCAAGGATTCCACTCCCCTGGACCTGTATAGCACCCTGCACAGAAAACATCTTGGTCATGGGTATGACCAGAGCTCTGGATCCCAGGGTCCAGCTCTCCTAAGAGAAGCATTACAGGCAAAACCTTGCTCTTCTCTGCAAGGCCCGGGTACCGACCGTTTAGCTATGAAGCTTTTTTGGTCGGATCCGGAATAGCTTACCGAGGCCCAAAAGAACCTGTACGCAAGCTCAGTGAAAAACACATGTTTCTTCTTGGCCAACACCTTAGACACTGGCAAAAAACTGAGGTGCTCCCGGATGGGAGGGGCTTATATAGGGGAGGGTACTTCCGGTTTTGGAAGTTGCCAGTGCCAGCACCTGAAGGTATCTATATAACCCATTAGTAATGACTATGTCGCTCTGTGTCCCGTGATGTACGAGAAAGAACGAACCAAAGGAGACTGTATCCGCCTGAGGTTCTGCAGTCGCAGCATTTAGCTTGAGAGTGTCCCTCACAGCATCAATGAGTTCACTAACAAGCGCCCTGTCATTTACTGACTCAGAACTGGAGTCTTCCTCACAAGGAATGTCCTGTTCAAAACCATCCAAATATTCAGAGCTAGGGTCCTGAGCAGCAATAGCTAGGCCCATATCTGAATCAGAGCACTCCCCTTGTGGAGATAAAGTGGGGAGAGGGCGCTTTTTTGCTCCCTTGTGCTCACACACAGCTTCCATCCTGGTCAGAAATGATTCCAGGACTGCCGACAACTGGTCCATAGGGACCGCAGGTGCTGGAGCACTGGCTGCTGCCTCTGGCATGTTAGGGGAAGCTGGTGACTGACTCCATAATGTCCCCCTCTGAGACCACCCACAGGCTGTGCTGACTGAAGTAGGGGAATGCCCAGGGGACCCACCAACCTGACCAGGACCGCTCGGTTCCGCTGCCCTGTCTCTCCGCGCTGCGCTGCTCAGCGTGAGTGAGCTGAGAGGAGAGAGACTGAGGAGATTCGCGCCGTTCCTGAGCGGCGCTAGAGGCCAAACTAGAGCTAGAAGAAGGGGCCGCTACAAGAAAATGGCCGCCGCAATGTGCTCTGGCGGTCCACGGCAAGATGGCCGCCAATGTAAAAAACAGCACAGTCACCAAACATGGCGCCGAACGGCGCCCAGGCCCCTCACTCTCAAATAAACAGCCCCAGCGAAATGCAGAGCAGCATGAGCCCCCCCCAGGACAGTATGGCCCCCAGGCACCCCACACAGTACAGCGCTAGCGAAGTGCACAGAGAGTGACATTAAAAAACACAGGGGGAGATAGGGAAATCCCCCACACAAGAAACACACAGCATGTACTCACCTGCAGCCAGGAGAGACTACTTACCCATCCCCTGAGGGACCCACTGGTGTGTTTCTGACAGAACTATCACAGTGCGGTACTGAGTAGCCGTCGGCCCGGTCCACCGCGAAAGATACAGCCGGACTGTTCTATCTTGAGAGGACCGCGGAGCTGGAAGCCCACCGGCCACCCCTGGAGTCGTGGGGCATGTCGTGAACTGAGTCTCACGCACACAAGGCGAGGATCAGCACGCTCGATGGTCGGACAGGGAAGACTACGAGGATATCTTGTACCCAACCTGTTGCCCAGCCGACAGTTGATAGAAGATCTCAAAAGAAAAAAAATAGGAAAAAATTCCTAAAGGAATAAAAAATAGGTCAGGAGACTGGCTCCTGAGAGAGCCACGTCTTCTCCTTCTGCTAGGCAGAAAAAAACTGAGGTCTGCTGACTGCAGTGGGAGGGTTATGCCGGAGGGACCGCCCCCCTGGGCGGGGCTGTTCAGCTCTGGCTGTTTAGAATGTATGTATAACATCTCACATTCTGCCTAGGTCTTCTCCTGCAAGCAGGGACATAACCCACGTGTAAAGGTGTATAAGACACGCTGTGTCAGTCCATGGATGACAAGAGAAAAAACGACTCCCAGATAGACAAGGAAGCTTTGGCCATTGTATGGGCCACAAAAAAAAAATTCATACGTACATCTGTGGTCGGAGTTCACACTTATCACTAACCACAAACTTCTATTGTCAATACTGAACCCTCAGAAAATAATTTCTACAACAACCGCATCTCCCTTACAAAGGTACGCTTTATTCTTGGTAGCTTATACTTATTCCATCAGATACCACTCCCATGATGCCCATGGCAATGCAGATGCATTTTCCAGATTGCCAATTGGAGACCACTCACCAAGAGACGTATGCATAGTGGAAATACACAGGCCAAAATCCTGCATGTCCACCTCCCTAATTGCCAGACATACAGCCACAGATCCCTTCCTGTCTCAGATATTCTCATATGTTCAGGTTGGATGGCCAGAGAAAGTCCCAGGTGAATTTCGTCTGTACTTTGCCAGAAAATGTGAGCTTGTGACTAATGCTCGTTGCCTAGAGTGATTATACCTCAGTATTTGCAACCAACCATGCTAAGGATACTGCATGAGGGCCATCCTGGCGTGGTGCGCATGAAGCAGCGAGCCCGGAGCTATGTTTGGTGACCACAAATGGACACAGCAATTGAAGATTATGTGGCTCAATGTCCTGGGTGCTGTCAAGCTCAGCGACCCCAAAAGAAAGGAACCCTGCTACCTTGGCCATGGCCGACAGACCCGTGGTCAAGACTCCATCTCGATTTTGCTGGCCCAATCTAGGGTAAAATGTATTTGATCGTGGTAGATGCACATTCAAAATGGCCGGAGGTTTTTCAAATGGCTATTACCTCAGCTGCTACCATTCTAGTCTTAAGTAAGCTCTTTGCTCAATATGGTTTGCCAACAGCCATAGTCTCTGACAATGGGACTCAATTTACATCATTTAAAAAGGCCCAAAAAAAAGGGGAACACTGCGCTAGATAGAAACGTGAATTGGTTGATGAAAATTACACAGTGATAGTGTAAAAAGCTGCCGGTACTGAAAAAATGGATACCAAATTTACATAAAAATATATAGAAAAAAAGTACAGCGCTAATTCGATAATGAAAAAGTATCCAAAAAATACTAGTGAAAAATATGAAGTGTATACAAAAGAAATTTACATTTTATACAAAATATATAATATATTCAAAAACCATCGGTAATATAACTTTAAAGTGAATATACCTCTAAGTGAATTATCAATTAAAATAACAGTGAAAAACAATCCATAAATAAAGTGAAAAGAGCTGAGGAATAACTGAAATCCCGCAGCATAAAAAATCTTTAAAAAGTGTTCAAACAGAAAAGTGCCACAAAATGAAAGTGATCAATCCTGAAATAAATGTGAAAGGAAAGAGTATTCTTCATCCACCAGAATGGAGAGACACCAGAAGAATAGTAATATATTCTCCTTACCGCATCAGTATGATCACTCATGCAGTGATCTCTTCAAGCGCAGGGGTTTAGGGTCTCCCTCTAGACCAAAGAAAATAAATGCATCTCCGAAGTAGTATCTGTTCAACTCCCAAAGAAAAAAGAAACCATAGCGTCATACTGCAAGCAAACGTTTATTATCCACACAGTATTGCACTTACAGTTAAGATGAACTTTTCAAGCGTGTCTTATCGTAGGGGACGCAGCGTCTCCTCGAGGCTTCTCCTGCTGATCTTGCTCCGTATCTCAGTAAGTTAGAGCGTGATGACGTAGGACTGCAAGCCACACCTACGCGTTTCGTCATAAAAAGACGTCGTCTGGGATTGGCTGCAAAGTCCCCGTCATCACGTACGCCCTTAAGTAATCCCGCAGCGCCATTTTGAAAAAGGGCGGAAGGATTACAGGGGAATCTGAAAGACGCAGCGGCGTCATATGATAGACGACGCTGCTTACTCAATTTACATCGCATGAGTTTCAAACCTTCCTCAGTGGCTTGGGCATCCAACACTACAAAACAGCTCCTTATCATCCAGCCTCGAATGGGCTGGCAGAACGGTTCGTGCAGACGTTTAAGAAGCACTTACTGTCCACTTGTCACGTACCTGGTTGGAGGCCAAAATGCAGAGAGGGCTCCCCTTGCGGCTGAGTGCAGTACACCTCTAAGGTTGGGTACAGAGGGTGTAGTGCCCAGAGAAGCACAGGTTGCCAGATGGGTCCAGGAGAGCAGAGCTGGTGGGATTCTGAAGAACACTGGTGGATGCAGGACACCGCTCAAGGAGTAGTAGTGGCAGCCAGGCTGAGGGTCAAACCCAGTAGATCCAGCAGGAGGAAGAGGCAGGTTGCAGGAACGGAGACAAGCCAAAGGTCTGGTAACAGGAAACCGGCAGGAACAGATAACTATGGCCAAGTCCGTGGAACAAGCCGGGATCAGGTGGAGGAGAAGGCAACAAGTCGGTAAAGCAAGCCAGGGGGTCAAACCAGGAGAGCAGATCAGACAGGTCAGGAACAAGCCGGGTCACAAACAGGAGATCCAAACAGCAGTTGAACAGAGTCTCAGGAACACAGGAAGGCTGATAACTATCAAGCAATGAGATGGGCTCAGTGGCAGTCTTATATAGGCCAGCAAGTGGCTGCATCTGTTGCGATTGCCGATTGACGCTCCCGCGCATGCGTGCACCTGTTGGTTCCATTGCACATGTGTGCGCGCCTATTCGCGCCGCTTGCGTCAGTACGTAAAGGGATGTGCTGGAAGCGGCCATTACTAGTACTGCCACTATTGCCGTTTCTCTGACACCACTCTGGACCAGGTTGGAATGTCAGAGGAGAAGCTGCTGGAGTTCTTGACCATGTACCAAAACACAAAACACGCTACTACTGGGCTGTCCCTAGCTTTTCTTATGTTTGGCAGGCATCTCCGCACCAAACTTGATTTAGTTCGTCCACAGGAACAGTCATCAACACCCGGATTCCGTGCCGGTGATCTTGTATGGTTTCGGAATTACAGAGCTTTGCCTCATAGGCTTCCTGGTATTATTCATGGACCTCTTGGATGACGAATGTACCTTGTTTGCCTTTAGAATGGCATTTATGTTCGACGACACCTTTCGCAATTGAGAAAGCGCATTTGCCTGCCAGTAGAAACAAACCCGACCTCTCTTTATAACCAACCACCAGAGTCTACTCAGGGCTCTACTGGTGACATATGGCATGGTGTCTGGCATGATCCCACAAGTTTACAACCAACCCCTGAAGCGGTTGGTGACCATATTCCTGAGGAGCCTGGACATGTGCCCGGAGTTGCAGAGACTGATTTGTCTGTTGGACACCCACTGACATCTCCAGAACCTTTGACAGCCTCTATCCCTCCTAGTGCTGTGCCACTTCGTAAGTCTGCCCGCCAAAGACATCAAACTCCTCTTTGGCAAAGCACTGAAATCTTACAGGACACATTGGAGGTCAGGAAACAGAGACAATGGGCTCATAACGTGATAGCCACAGAACTGAGTTGGAGATACTACTTGCTGAACTGATCCTGCTTGCCTTGTTGTTTTATGTGTTGAGTATTTTGGTCTCTTGTTAAGTTTTTTTTTTTTTTTTTACGGGAAAAAAAAATAGGTGTGATGTTTGTGCTGGATGTTCCTTTGTTCATTTTGTGTATTTCATTATAGTGTACTACTATGCCGTGGTTTACTCCTGAAGAAGCTCCAACTTCGAGCGAAACATGTCGAGTTCAACGGTTGTTAAATGTACTCAGTTCTAAATGTTATATATGATGAACTTTTAGGAAAATTGTATTTTCCTTTTTATTAATATAATAAATATTGATTTTTACATTTATCTATTGTCATTGGATTACTTTTGGTTTTTCAATCTATATGCCATTATTTGACACCTTCAAAAAATCCCGAGGTATGTGACCTCAAGCCCATCTTTTTAAATTAACTAATCACTGGGATTTGGTGTCCATCTTGTTTTGCTCATTCCTGCCCTTTAAAAATCTTCCAATCGGGTGTTACCCACCCATCACATTTTTTGGCATGAGCAAATATAGATATATTAATAACTCCGATGAAAAGGAGTTCACTTAATACATATTTTACTAACTTGTTGAACAACCAAAAAACCTCCAAACAAATGGAGATTGATGTTCTATATATATATATATATTCATGTGTTATATTCTCATATGTCTGTATTTTCATTGACTGTTATACTTTAGTCAGTCTAATTCTATTTATTATTATTCTTTCTCTGTGGCGTAGTATGAATTGAGGTTTATCATTCATCATTTATCATTTTTCTCTTTTTTTCTTTTTTTCTTTTGGTTATGCTTTATATATCTACAGGGTTGGTCTATTAGATTTGGACATTATCCTGTGGGTAAATAGTATATAATAGTCCATTACGGATATCATTATCATCATTTTCATATTTTTACTTTTCAAATTGACGTTTTGAGGCATTTTTTCTATCATGAGTGATTATTGTGGCAGTGCCTTCATTGGCCTGATGGATAAAATCCATCAATCACAAAGTTCGGCAGGAGGGGGACTCACTATGGACCGTTTTTTTCTTAGACTTCAAAGAATGTTGGAAAAGAAAACACGTACTTACTGGAACAAATGGTACTTTACCAAATATTTGGAGGATAAGATTGCCCCTTGGGGTCTTAGAATCCAAATATTTCCAACTATCAATAAACTAGAAATATCATTTAAACAAAAATGGGAACAAAATCTGCAGGAATGCTCCATCAAGATGATGGAGCTTCTATGCAGTCATTTTAACTCAGAATTAGAGATCCTTGATCTTGAGATAGCTAGCTTGTACCAGGAAAATAGTTCTATTTTCCTGGAAGAGCTTTACTCTACACGAGAGGAAACTCTCAAAACCAATCTTGAACTATATGTACAAGAAATCCTTAAAACAAAAGAAAAAAAGTACATGAGGGACAAGCTATCTTATGACAACAATATAGCTTACAATTGGGCTCCAAAAAACTCCAACAAAAGACGTACTCAGAAATTACGCAAACCTAGGGAATCTGGCCCAGAACCCACTGATTCAGACAATTCCTCCTCTTCAGTTTCCTCACAAGCAGTAGACTCAAAATTAGTCTCTGCCCAGTCAGCTTCCTTTTCACAGCAAACTGGAAATACCAATCCACGCCCTACTGGGAAGCAATCTAGATATGGAAGTCGAACTCAGGTCCACACTAGAGCCAGAACAGCCAAGAATCTATCCACCAATGCATCTGTACATGGGTGTATCGCTGCCTGATTCTACAACACACCTTCTACATCAGTTGTCAATTCACAGGTGGATTTTCGCCCGGCTCCTATCTTCACCCAGGTACCAGCCGAATCGCGAAAGATGCCAAATGCAGAGCCAGTATTGCCCAAAGCAATGAAGCTAGCTTTGAAATAATTAACTTATCATCTGTAGTCCTTTCTGAGGATCAGACTTCGGTCCTACAACTGGGTTTGACCTTTTGCCCCATACAAAAAATTAATTCCTTTGAAATGATCAAGGATGTTAATTTATTTGCCCGAAAATTGATGTATCGTACCATCTTTGACAAGTCCAAATCCGCAACACCAGCTCCTGTACCTTCATGTGAATCCACTCCTCCTCCCCCTCCTCCCACAAATATGACTCTTAATGATATAAGAGCCCTTGAAGAACTCATGGAGTTTTGGGATGAGGGACACATTGATGAGGATGAAATTAGGGAAGCAGACAATTTACAGGGAATTGTTCATGTTTCCACCCCCCCTTCTGCCTTGGGTGTGGCAACAACTGAAGTGTCCATGGGCTCCATTCCCGTTTTTGGTAACTATAAGCCTAAATCTAGAAACTTCCCCGCCCTACAAGGTAATCCCAGTAGCTGGGCATTTACTAATCAAGTAACGACGGAGATAAGAAAAACTAAGTGGAAGCAAGATAAAAAAATCGAATTTAACACCTGCACAAATCCTAGCTATAACATCTCTACAATCCAATCAGGATGTGGTAATTAAACCCTCCGACAAAGGGGGGAACTTAGTAGTCATGGATAAGGATCAATACGAAAGTATGGTCTTTAGACTCCTAAGCAATCACGACTGGTATCGAAAAATTCCAGAGAGTCATGTAAATTATACCACCGTAAAATTTCGACAGCTAATAGGTAAAGCTTATCAATTGGGAACCATTCAGAAATCCACTTGGGAGTTTCTGAATGTTACTTTTCCACGTACTCCCACTCTATATGCCCTCCCCAAAATCCACAAAAGCATCCACAATCCACCAGGTCGACCCATTGTATCTGGAAATGGCTGTCTCACTGAAACAGCCAGTCAATTTGTGGATGATCTCTTAAGACCCATTGTAGAGGGCTTGGAATCTTATCTACAGGATACAAGTGACCTTTTAAGAGCATTGGATGGCCTTATGGTCCCCAAGGGGGCGTGGCTTGTGGCCCTTGATGTGGAGGCCCTCTACAATTCCATCCCCCACCAGTTGGGTGTGGAGGTTGTGGGGGGATTCCTGTCGGGTGGCAACACAGTCTTGACTGCTCATGATCAGTTTGCCTTGGATTTGTTGCATTTCATTTTGGCCAACAATATTTTTCTTTTTTTGGGATCCCACTACCTCCAGGTGCAGGGAGTGGCTATGGGGACCAAGTGTGCCCCAAGCTACGCTAACCTGTACCTGGGGGGGTGGGAGCATAATTTATTTTTTCAGGATCACATGCAACAATTTGCTGACTACATACCGTTATAGCGACGTTTTATAGACGATGTCATTTTCATATGGACGGGAAACAAGGAGGACCTCTCCCTGTTCTTTGAAAAATTGACACCTAATAATTACAATCTTAATTTCACCATGGAGAGTAGCCAAGAAAGTTTAACATTCCTTGATATTAAAATTACTGTTGATTCAGACGGCCTACTAGGCACAACCTTATACCGCAAACCATCGTCTGGTAATGCGCTTTTGCATGCCAACAGTTCTCACCCAGCCCCATTGGTCACCAGCATACCTTATGGGCAATATCTTCGCCTACGTAGGAATTGTAGCGAGGAATCTACCTTTGAGGTAGAAGCCGACGCCTTGCGCACTCGCCTTTCAAGACGAGGTTATAGTGGTAAATGCCTTAGAAAGGCCTACCATAGGGCAAAAGGTCAGAAACGACTGTCCTTAATTCATCACCCCCCGAAAATTAGATCCAATCAAGGGGTGCGTCTCATAACCAGATACTCTGGTCAGCATCAGCAAATGAGGAATATTCTTCAAAAGCATTGGTATCTTTTGGCTGGGGATCCTTCGGTCTCTAAACATCTAAGGGATCACCCCGAAATTACTTTTAGACGAACAAAATCATTAAAAGACCTATTGGTCCACAGTCATTATAATCCCAATGCCAAATCTTTACTTCAAAACACAGGAACAAAACCTTGTCACAAATGTGGGTACTGTCGATACTTATATGCTTCTCTGAGCATTTTGCTACCAAATGGCATTATGTACAAACCCAAATTTTTGGTCAATTGTCAGAGTATTGGTATAGTATATATCATGACATGTACTTGCAAAGCTTACTACATAGGCAAAACCAAACGTCCCTTTTTCCACCGTATAAGGGACCACGTCTCCTTAGTTCTCAAAAAGAGAATGGAAACACCAATAAGCAGACATATGGGATTGTTCCATGATTTTGATGATTCTGCTATGCATTTTTTTGCACTTGAACATGTTCCACCCAATCCTCGGGGTGGTGACTATGACAAAATTCTTTTACAACGCGAAACAAAATGGATTTCAAACCTGGATGCTCTTCAACATCCAGGCTTGAATGACGCTATAAGCTTCAAACCTTTTTTATAATCGTCACTTTTCGTTTTTCCCCTTTTTTTTTTTTTTGCTTCGCTAATTCACTATATACATTTTTTTAAAATATGTGTATTACGTGTGGAGAGGAGGTTGGTTCCAGTAGGCTTTGGAGCCTACACCACCACCTTTCTATTTATTTATTTAATTCACTTGGTATACATTCTCAATGTGTTTAGGAGGTTCTAATTGATGTGGTCATCTGAGATTGCACCGAGACCAATTTCACTTGAAAATATTTTCTTGTTATGATACCAATTTTGGTTTGATTCTAATCAACTCTGCGGTTCCAATTTTGGTCTTTATTGATGGTGTTAACTAAGGTATTCAAAATTTAGTTTTATATTTATTTATGTTTAAAATAATTGTTTTCCAGCCTTTAGATTCGGAGATATTCCTATTTGGGTCTGTATGGACGCGAGGGGCAGGCATTTCTCTATCTTTTATCATTGGTTTAGGTTTTGTCAGCCCAGTAGGGGTCAACCAAATTGGCACCTGTCACGCTTTGGGCCATCTTAACCACCATCATTTTGACTCCATTGCATTTTCTTTGAATTCCATGGCAATCACGTTTTCCAACTACGTCTTTCCCCTCCATGTTCATTACATTTTGAGGGATCCGGGAATTTCCAAAATGGCCGTTCTAGCTTCATCCGGCCCAATACAATCAAGCCTTCAGCGTCCAGCTGCCAGACACTGCCCCCACTTTATGCGTCCGCCACACGGCAATGACATTAGACGTTTGCCGCCCTGGGATGAGTATAAATTGGCGGGATTTTGCCATACTACTCTGTCATTTCCCTTGTGCGGAGGGATTGTGAGACTGTTTGGCAATCCGTCGGTTCTTATTTGGTATGGATGCCGCTACTTCAGTGGCTTGAATCAAGTACTCCACTACTTTTAGAAGGTATGTTTTTCCTTATACTCTTTCTGGCTGTTAGATGGATATGGACTTTGGTCCTTTTTGACACTATGATATCCATCACTATTATCATTCTATTTCAATGCACAGGATCTTTCTACAAATTTGCATGACATTGCTGCGGTTTCCAACAGCAAGATCCAGTATTGCTATTTATATTCTACTAAAATCAATGATTCAACCAATCAGGTATTTTTACTTATACATTTTATTTACTTTTTGTGAATCCAATTTGGAATTCACCCATTGCATATTATCTGCATATTATTTTCAATTAATTTCTACTCATCTACAGGTCCCAATTTAGTAATTTCTCCTTATGATTTTCCGGCAGGATCATTATCAATATTGACTTCACCGCCTCTCTACAAACAACATTTGTGAGGCTGTATTTTCAATTAGATGGAATACCTCTGTGACCATCCCTCTCCGCAGGTGGAGCTTTAGGGCAGTCTGAGATTTCGGTCTTAAATTGCCAAAATACCTCCCTTATTTCCAACATTTTATTGGTAGGTGCTTTAGTTGACCACATCGCTTACTGTTATTTTGTTATTTCAGTATACTATGTAATTATTTTCATTAGATTTATGTTTTCCTGATTCTATATGATCTAACGATATTGGACGTATATATCAATAACTACTTTGAAATAGTGACAATTAAAATTTGCATTTTGTTGTCACTCTATATTCGTTTGGGGATATTCCAATATATGTATTGTATAATGCAGTTCATGGATGTTCCTTTGTTCATTTTGTGTATTTCATTATAGTGTACTACTATGCCGTGGTTTACTCCTGAAGAAGCTCCAACTTCGAGCGAAACATGTCAAGTTCAACGGTTGTTAAATGTACTCAGTTCTAAATGTTATATATGATGAACTTTTAGGAAAATTGTATTTTCCTTTTTATTAATATAATAAATATTGATTTTTACATTTATCTATTGTCATTGGATTACTTTTGGTTTTTCAATGTATATGCCATTATTTGACACCTTCAAAAAATCCCGAGGTATGTGACCTCAAGCCCATCTTTTTAAATTAACTAATCACTGGGATTTGGTGTCCATCTTGTTTTGCTCATTCCTGCCCTTTAAAAATGATCCTGCTTGCCTTGTTGTTTTATGTGTTGAGTATTTTGGTCTCTTGTTAAGTTTTTTTTTTTTTTTACGGGAAAAAAAAAATAGGTGTGATGTTTGTGCTGGATCACTGTGACCCTTTTCTCCTGATGCATGCTGGGAGAGGGGCTGTACCAGGAAGTCAGTCACAGTGTGTGTGGGACTGGAAGCAGCAGCATGATACATAGAAGGGATTACATCTGGTAATGACAGAAGCCTGTTGTATTAAGACTCCTCCATGTAAGAAAGTCATCATATTTCCGAGTGAGTAATAAACCCTTCCCTGGTTAAGAAGTGCATCCGGCCTGTATGTAACTTGCTGAGCAGATCTTGGCAGCATTGCTAGTAGCACCCTGAGAGACCCCGCGTTTAAGGGACATAAAAAAATCCCCCAAATGTACCCATTTTAGAAAGTAGACACCCCCAAACTATTTGCTGAGAGGTATGTTGAGTCCATGGAATATTTTATATTTTGCCACGTGTGGGACTTTTTGGGAGTCTAGCTGCATACAGGCCCCCAAAAACCAATAACCACCTTCAGGATTTCTAAGGGAGTAAAATGGTGATATTACTCCTCATTACGGCCCCTTTCACACTGGGGCGTTTTTCATGCGGTTTAGCGCTAATAATAGCGCTGTTATACCGCATGAAAAAATCCTGCCCTGTGTCTTCAATGTGAAAGCCCGAAGGCTTTCACACTGAAGCGGTGCGCTAGCAGGACCGCTCCAAAAGTCCTGCTAGCCGCTTCTTTACAGCGGTAAAGGAGCGGTGTGTTCACCGCTCCTTTACCGCGGTCTCCCATTGAAATCAATGGGACAGCGCGGTAATACCGCCCGCAAACCGCGGCAATAGCCGCGGTTTGCGGGCGGTATTAACCCTTTTTCGGCCACTAGCGGGGGTTAAATTAACCCCCTAGCGACCGCATACCGCGGTAAGAACGACAGTATAGCAGCGCTGAAAATCGCGCTGCTATACCGCCACCGCACCTGCCCGCCCCAGTGTGAAAGGGGTCTAACTATCACAGTTTTGGAGGCCCTAAAATGTCAAGATAGCACAGATCCCCCCCCCCAAAATGACCCTATTTTGGAAAGTAGACACCCCAATGTATTTTCTAAGGAGGCATGGTGAGTATTTTTCAGCTCTAATTTGTTTTTGAAAATGAAGAAAAAAGGAAAAAAAAAATAATTATTTTTAATTTTTTCAATTTTCAAAACAAGAGACAAAAAGCGACATTTGAAAAATACTCAACATGCCTCTCAGAAAATAGATTGAGGTGTCTACATTCCAAAATGGGGTCATTTGGGGGGGGGGAGGTTTGTGCTATCTTGGCATCTCATGGTCTCAGACACTGATAGGTAGTGAGGAGTGAAATCACCATTTTACGCCCTTAGAAAGCCTGAAGGTGGTGATTGATTTTCGGGGTCCTTTACGCGGCTAGACTGCCAAAAAGTCCCACATGTGGTATCCCTGTACTTAGGAGAAACAGCAGAATGTATTTTGGGGTGTAATTTCACATATGCCCATGCATGGCATGCTTGAACAATATATGATATAGTTCATATAGTTCAAACAATATATCATATAGTTCAAACCAAGTTGTGTAAAAAAAAAAAGGTTTTCATATTTGTAATCATTTGTGACAAAAAAAAAATATTCAATGTGCGCAACATGCTTCTCAGCAAATTCCTTGGGGTGTCTACTTTCCAAAATGGGGTAATTTGGGAGGGTTTTGTACTGCCCCGCCATTATAGCACCTCAAGAAATAAGATAGGCAGTCATAAACTAAAAGCTGCGTATATTCCAGAAAATGTACCCTAGTTTGTAGACGCTATAACTTTTGTGCAAACCAATAAATATACGCTTATTGAATTTTTTTTTACCCAAGACATGTGGCTGAAGGCATTTTTGCCTAAATGTATGACAAAAATTTTGTTAATTGTATTTTTTTGATATAACAAAAAGTAGAATATAATTTTTATTCAAAATTTTCAGTCTTTTCTTGTTAAGATCGCAAAAAATAAAAACTGCAGAGGTGATCAAATACCACCAAAAGAAAGCTCTATTTATGGGGAAAAAAATTACACAAATTTCGTTTGGGTACAGCATTGCATGACCGCGTAATTACCAGTTAAAGCGACGCAGTGCCAAATTGTAAAAAGTGCCCTGGTCAGGAAGAGGGTAAAATCTTCCAGGGCTGAAGTGGTTAATTGAACCATTTTGTGACCAGTGGCCATAAAACTAGAACACATTTATATAATTATTTTCAAGTAATCCATGTAAAATAGATAAGGGAAAATTGTGCATACATGCACCCATACCTGCAAAACTTTTTCTTTGTGGCTATCAAAAACCCACTATCTTACAGAAACTTCTTCTGTTAATTCTGTCTTAGCTGATGAAGGAGATGCCTATACCAATAGGAAAGCGTGTATTTTTTTTTATTGTTTACCATTAGTAATATGCAGAAACGACATTCATTTATTTTTTGCCAACAACTGGGGGAATATTAGGGTGGTTCTACTAGGGCTGGGAAAAAAATCGATTTTAATCTTGAATCGAGTTTTGAGCTCAAATCGATTCAGTTTTGAAGAAAATCGATTTTTTTAGATTTTTTTTTTTTTTTTGAAAAAAATAAATAAAAATTTTTTTTTCCCTTCAAAGTTTCCATAGCAGGACTGCAGGGGGCGTATCAGGAATGGCACTGGGCAGCGTTACCCCAATTACATCTACTCGCTGCAGCCGCTGTCTGCCTACCTGATCAGCGTGTCATGCAGACAGACGGCGGCCATTGCAGTGTTCAAAAGCCGCGCCTCCCGAGTCCTCGTCGTCTGTGATAGGCGGAACACTCAATTTCACAGCAGGCAGTATTCAGCCTATCACAGACATCCTCTCATCCTCGTCTGTGTTATGAGGATGACCATGATAGGCGGAACACTGAATGCTGGGAAATTGAGTGTTCCGCCTATCACAGACGAGGAGGAGGCGCGGCTTTTGAATACTGGAATGGCCACCGGTGTAGCAGTAAAATCCGTATACCATGAAAATCTGCATCAGGCACGGGCACAGTGATTGAAGCATGGGCACAGTGAGGCATTGGGCACAGTGATTGAAGCATGGGCACAGTGAGGCATTGGGCACAGTGAGACACGGGTACAGTGAGGCATGGACACAGTTCAATTCAACTAAGAGTAACCTCAGGATTTTTTGTTGTTTTATTAGCTAAATCCAAATACAGTATTAATAATTTGGATGTTTAACAAGCTTTGTTGCACACTGCAAAAAACAACAAAAGGTCACAAGCGCTAAATTGGTGGATAAAGAAAAAAATATAATGGATGATAATAATAATAATAAGAAAAAAATCCCAAATATTTTGGGAAGTACAAAGTATCCAAAAGGGGGAAAAAACAGGATCCAGCGCAGCAAGAAAAAATCCGTAGCCAGAAGTACAAAATACACAACATGCACACAATATAATCCAGCGCTCATGGAACATACATTATTAACTAATGAAAACTCTTGAAGAATTGATAAAAAAGCTTAGTCCATTTATCACAATAAAGAGAGGGATCCAATCCCAAATGTGCAGAGGGCAAATGAATCTTAACTCTCCAGTTGCCAGTGGTGACAAACTTGTTAAACTTGCAGTGACATCCGTGGAGCAAGGAGGGGTTAAAAAAGTCAAAACAAAGCCTGTGGCATGATCTCCGTGTGAGCACAGTACCTTGAATGATGGACAACAGGCAGACCAGCGTGTGGAGGGCCCTCCAACCCAAAAGGATGCAGAGCCAGGATCGCAGCAAGGCTGGGACAGAAGGAATCACACACAGTTTCAAGAGTTTTCAATAGTTAATAATATATGTTCCATGAGCGCTGGAATATATTGTGTGTTTGTTGAACACTGACTTTGCAGTTAGAGAAAGGGTTTGCCTTTGCAATTTTGTTTGTTGATGCACTTTAATTAATATAATAAAAAAAAAATAAAAAAATCGAATCGTAAATCGAGTTTTTTATAAAAAAATCGCAGATTTTTTTGGGGGGGGAAATCGCCCAGCCCTAGGTTCTACTACACTATTTCTTCTATGCAGCCATATCTAAAACCTGGTAATGGCACCTCAAATATTTGAGCTTTTTAGCACTGCCACATCATAGAGGTGCAATTATAGGGGGAAATGTGTAGCAAAAGTGACCAATGATACCAATATAGGGAGAAATGCTTGGTGCAACCAATTGAACAGAGGAAATGTGTGTATGCAAATTCCCCTCCTTTTTTTCCATATTTGCCGTTTTGGATGATGGTAACCTTTAACTTTTTAATATAGTTTTGATAATGATTGAGGCCAATTTCTAATTAACCGGTTCCCGACCGGCTCCTGTACATATACGTTGGCAGAACTTTAAAAATCCCGCAGCACGCGCGCCCCTGCCGCAAGCTCCGTGACCGTGCCCGCGGGACCCGCGGACTCGATGTCCGCCGGTGTCCCGCGATCGGGTCACAGAGCTGCAGAACGGGAGAGGCAAGTGTAAACAAGCATCTCCCCGTTCTGCCTAGTGACACTGTCACTGATCGTCTGTTCTCCCTCATCGGGAACAGCGATCAGTGACGTGTCACTCGTAGCCACGCCCCCTAACAGTTAGAATTTACTCCCTAGGAAACACTTAACCCCTTCACGCCACCTAGTGTTTAACCCATTCACTGCCAGTGTCATTTTCACAGTAATCAGTGCATATTTATAGCACTGATCGCTGTAAAAATGACAATGGTCCCAAAAATGTGTCAAAAGTGTCCGATGTGTCCGCCATAAAGTCACAGTCACGATATAAAAAAAAAAACGCTGATCACCACCATTACTAGTAAAGAAAAAATAAATAAAAATGCCATAAAACTATCCCCTATATTGTAGACGCTATAACTTTTGCGCAAATCAATATACGCTTATCGCGTTTTTTTTTACCCAAAATATGTAGAAGAATACGTATCGGCCTAAACTGTGGAAAAAAATTGTTTTTTAGATCTTTTTTGGGGATATTATTGCAAAAAGTAAAAAATATTGCATTTTTTTCAAAATTGTCGCTCTATTTTTGCTTAAAAAATAAAAACCGCAGAGGTGATCAAATCTAAACCGAAAGAAAATAGGATTTTTGTACTCACCGTAAAATCCGTTTCTCTGACGTCCATGGACCGACGCAGCTCTCATACTGATTACATGTGGGTATATGTCCCTGCTCGCAGGAGAAGACCTAGGCAGAATGTTAGAGGTTAAAACATTCTAGAACAAGCCAGAGCTGAACAGCCCCGCCCAGGGGAGCGGTCCCTCCGGACATTACCCTTCCACCTGCAGCTAATCAGCCTCAGTTCGTAACAAAGCAGTACAAACTTAAAAGGAAGGGTGGGTGCTGCGTCGGTCCATGGATGTCAGAGAAACGGATTTTACGGTGAGTACAAAAATCCTATTTTCTCTTATCGTCCATGGACCGACGCAGCTCTCATACTGATTACATGTGGGACGTCCCAAAGCAGTATAAGAAAAGGGTGGGAGCAAAAAAAGTAAGGAACAACCAAAACTTCACTCCAAACCAGCAGAGTCCCTCAACGGAGGAGTTGCAACATTAGACAGCGGCCTGCAACACTTTGCGGCCGAAGGAAGCATCCGAAGATGCAGCCACATCAACCTTGTAGAACTTTGAAAAGGTATGAACGGACGACCAGGTCGTCGCCTTGCACACTTGTGCAACCGACGCTTGATGTCGGAAGGCCCGTGAAGCACCAATTGCCTTGGTGGAATGTGCCGCACCCGGAAAGGGAGGCGCCCGCCCCTTAAGGGCATAGGCCTGTATGACGGTCTGCCTGATCCACCTAAAGACGGTGGCAGACGACACCGCTCGGCCCTGTTTTGGACCAGACACAGATTTCCGAATGGAAACAGTAGCAGACAGGTACACTCGTAAATAAACAAAAACTAAAACTCGCGCTTATGGAGACATACAAAAATAAATGACAAGTGAAAAGAAATTATTATATGCGCAGCTGCTACAGCATAAGGCACTAACACCTTGAGAGATAAAAAATTATAAAATGCAGCGCTAGCGAATATAAATGTGCTCAATACAAACGTATGTGTGAATGTCAACCATCTAAACCTTTCGGGATGATGGTACACACTATTAGTGAAAAGATTATGCACCAATGATTGGTGTCACCAGAAATGCAGTGGGTGTAATACTAAATGTTACCACTAAAAAGTGATCAACTAAGTAAAACCAGAAAATATACTGTGCAAAACATTAAATGAACTGAACAACCAGGCAAATAGCTCTAGGAGTAATTCACAGTACTACAGATGGTTTTCAACATCAAAGAAATAATGTCCCATTTGCAACAGTGGTTGTAATATAGAAGGAAGGGAAAAAAAAAAAAAATATGCTTTAAAATAAAATAAAAGTCACCCAACATCCAACTTCTAGGACCAATAATGTTCGGTGAAATTCAACAGTTGGCTCAATAGCAGCAGAGATCAGAGGACCATGTGGGGAATAAAAAGAAAAAGCAACTTGTGAAGTACCGCTTAGGAACAGATTAACAATACGCTGTTATTGGGAAAACTCACAAGCCTTCAATGATAACCGAGCGTCAGTGTGTTCCGGGTTCACAACGGCGTGCGTTCCACAAGAACCGGAAGCAGCGTCACTGGTTCTTAGTGTTGACCGGAAATTTGTCAATGCATTTCGCCCCTCCTCCAGGGCATCATCAATCAATCAAATCAATCATTCTTGTGGAACGCACGCCGTTGTGAACCCGGAACACACTGACGCTCGGTTATCATTGAAGGCTTGTGAGTTTTCCCAATAACAGCGTATTGTTAATCTGTTCCTAAGCGGTACTTCACAAGTTGCTTTTTCTTTTTATTCCCCACATGGTCCTCTGATCTCTGCTGCTATTGAGCCAACTGTTGAATTTCACCGAACATTATTGGTCCTAGAAGTTGGATGTTGGGTGACTTTTATTTTATTTTAAAGCATTTTTTTTTTTTTCCCTTCCTTCTATATTACAACCACTGTTGCAAATGGGACATTATTTCTTTGATGTTGAAAACCATCTGTAGTACTGTGAATTACTCCTAGAGCTATTTGCCTGGTTGTTCAGTTCATTTAATGTTTTGCACAGTATATTTTCTGGTTTTACTTACTTGATCACTTTTTAGTGGTAACATTTAGTATTACACCCACTGCATTTCTGGTGACACCAATCATTGGTGCATAATCTTTTCACTAATAGTGTGTACCATCATCCCGAAAGGTTTAGATGGTTGACATTCACACATACGTTTGTATTGAGCACATTTATATTCGCTAGAGGTACACTCGTAAGGCTTGTACCCATCTTAATGCAGGAAGCGCAAACTCTCAGGGAAGCGATGGGTGAGGACACAAGGACGGAAGAACAATGTCCTTCTTAAGGTGAAAGGCCAAGACCATCCTTAGAAAAGAAGGATGGTCGTGGGCGCAACACCAACATATCCTTATGGAGGACCAAGTAAGGCGACTTGTCAGACAAGGCTGCCAACTCAGACACCCGTCTAACCGAAGCAATGTCCAATAAGGCCAACTTCCGGGACAAGGTCAAGAGAGGAATCTCTCTGATATTCTCAAAGGGATGTTCTTGGAGAACCGAGATGCATCAAAATCAGATCCCAAGTAGGGAGAGGAGGCTTGACAGGGGGGACCACATGGCGAACCCCCTGCCCAAAAGGTGCTAATCAAGGAATGGCCCGGCAGCGGTCGTTGAAAAAGACAGTCCGGGCCGAAATCCGACCCTCAAAAAAAAGGTATGCAAGGCCAGCTTTTGGGTCACACCACGCTGTAAGAACAGCAAAATCCTGGGAATGGAAAACATCCGAGGATGCCACTCAAGTTCCTCGCACATAGCGATGTAAGCCTTCCAGGTACAGTGAGATATCTTTCTGGAGGAAGATTCCCGTGTCAACAACAGAAGAAATGACCGAATACGAGAGAACTCGGTCCTTTAGCACCTGGCTTTAAACAGCCATGCCATTAAAGCCAAGGACTGTAAAGCAGGATGAAGTATGCTCTGCGAAGCCGGCGAGGCAACAACAGTAGCAGAGGGTAAGCATATATCAGGCGATACTGCCCCCACGGGCTTCCAACGCGTCTAACGCATCCGCCCAGGGGTCCCTGGACCTGACCACGATCTTGCCACCTTGCGAGTGAGTCGAGAGGCCACAAGGTCCACTTCCGGTGCCCAACCTCCGGTAAAGAAGGTGGAAACACCTCCGGATGCAAGGACCCTTCGCCTGCAATGCACACGGCCGACAGGACCGTCTTGCAGCGAGACATATGAGAATCCCAAAGAGACTCCGCAATGTATCGGAGAAGGGAGGCCCCAGTGTACAGGGTGCCTCAAATGTTGGCCAATAAAGGCAACTTGATGGAACTTCCCTAGAAACTCGGTCAGAGGACTAGTACCTCAGCCTCCACAAACCCACCCCGGGCACAGAGACCCTAAAGGCTAAAGCAGTTGTAGTGCACCTGCTAGACGACTGATGAATAAAGCAGAGGCTTTTGCCCAGTCATTGAGCTACAAAAAATGCCAGAGACGCAGCCACTAACGGGCGCAACGCCAACCCCAGCCTGGCGAACACAGTCCAAGCCAGCGCTTCTGATCACCACTGAAAGCAGGTGGAAAGTGATACCCCTGAAACCAGGGATCCTTGTGACAATGCTCCATCCAGCAGCTACCCATGGATAGGTGCCGATTGTGCAAACACATAGTTTATACTATGTATTGCGTCAAACGCACAAATGGAGAGTGTGGGAGGAAACCCACCCAGCCACAAAGAGCATAATACCACCACATACGGCGTATGTAGTTTAGTATTTGTGGATAAACCTATTAAACGCGTATATACTGTGCCAGCGACGAAGGCGTGCACATCATCGGGGCCTGGACGTAAACCAGCCACACAGATTGCGTACACAACCGTGTAGGTATGTTAGCCTGCGAATAAACAAATTGCACATGTTTATACTGTGCATAGCGCTGAGAATGCGCACACCATTGGAACGCAGGGGAGAAACCTGAGCACCCGGATGAAACCCATGCAGACTGCATACGCATACCGTGTATGGTATTATAGTATGTGTGCTAAACATTTTGCACAAGCCCATGTGTGCATAGCACCGAAGGCGCGCACACTGTTGGCGCGTGGGAGGAACCGAAGTACCCCACGCATACTCAGAGAATGCAATACCTACAGCTACTGTAAATGTATTTAGTGTAGTGTATAGACATAATGTGTATGTTTACACTGTGTATTGCACCAAAGGCATGCATGTCATGTAGCATGGACAGAAACCCACGCAGACTGCATACGCATACCGTATAGGTATTATAGTGTGTGTGCTAAACCTTTTGCACAAGCTCATGTGTGCATAGCACCGAAGGCGCGCACACCGTTGGCGCGTGGGAGGAACCGAAGTACCCCACGCATACTCAGAGAATGCAATACCTACAACTACTGTTAATGTATTTAGTGTAGTGTATAAACATAATGTGTATGTTTACATCGTGTATTGCACCAAAGGCATGCATGTCATGTAGCGTGGGCGGAAACCCACGCAGACTGCAAAGACATACCAGGTAGGTTCAATCGCACAAATTTAGACTGTGCATAGCGCCGAAGCGCCCACTCGGAAGAACTCCACGCAGACAGCACACAGATACTGTGTAGGAATGATAGCATGTGAATCAACATAATATTGCACATGTTTTTGCTGTGCATTTCCATTGGAGCGTGGGGGGAAACCGGAGTACCCGGAGGAACCCCACGCAAACAGTATACCCATACTGTAAACGTGTATAATATGTGCAATAAACATATTGAACATGTCTATACTGTGCAGAGAGCCGAAGCGCACATACCATGAGAGTGCGGGAGGACACCGGAGCCCCCGCCAGCCCAGAGAGTATGATACATACATATACTGTGAATGTATCTGGAGTCGTGCATAAACATATTTTGTACGTTTATATCATGTATGGCACTGAAACACAGCATTGGAACGTGGGGACAGCCACGCAGACACAGAGACCAATAACACATACATACACTGTGAATGTATGCAGTGTAGAGGTATAGGATGAGTTTAAATTATGGCGCAGAGGCGCATAATCTTCTCTGTATCATTCCAACCTGCTTGACAGTGCTGCTGAAGCAGCATACAGGTAACAGGTAACAGTTAACCTCTGATCCTCAGACCGTGTGTCTGTCAGAGCTCAAATCATTCCCCAGGAAATGGCGGGAAATGTTACCTCAGGTATCACACACATGGCTCACAGGGATTAGAGACATAAATGAATAAAGTCCTCCCTCATCCATGCTGCTCTTGAGGCAGCGTGTGAGGAAAACAGTGAGGAAACTGTGTAAAAGAAAAGCTTGTCACAGCAATTTCAGCCTGAGTGTGATTCTCACATCATCAATGAGATCACTTACAAGCGCCCTGTCATTCACTGACACAGAACTGGAGTCTTCCTCACAAGGGAATGTCCTGTTCATAAACATTAAATATTCAGAGGTAGGGTCCCATAGCTAGGCCCATATCTGACTCAGAGCACTCCTTCACTAAAGATTTTTGTGGGGGGAGGGGGCTTATAGCTCCTTTTGCTCGCACACCGCTTCCATTCTGACAGGAATGATTCCAGGACTGCTGACAACTGGTCCATAAGGACCGCAGGTGCAGGAAACATATGAACATGTTTAACTGTGCAGCACTGCCAGTTGCCCCAGGCAATGTGGAGAGCAGGTGTATCAGACTCCATAAACGCCACCCTCTGAGACCTTATACACTATACAGTAAATATACAGTCCACCCACTGGCTACGCTGAGGAGGGGATACCCGGGAGGACCCACCAACCCTTAAGGACAGCTCAGTCTGTGAGGAGATTGTGAGGGGATTCGCGCCGCCGCCAGAAATAAATGCGCGGCGGCCACAAGAAAATGGCCGCCGTCCGCAGCTATAACTGTGCCACTAAACGCCAAGATGGCCGCCGAGCGCAAAATTCAAAGCTCTAATGCGCGCCAATGGCGCACGCAATAACCACCTCAAACAGCGCCAATGGCGCACGCAATAATCACCTCACACACCAGAAAAAACTGCAGACATGAGCGCCCAACCAGGCCAGAGTGACCCCCAAGCACCCCACAGCACAGCACCAGTACAGGGTGCAGAGAGCAGCATAACAGGGGGGGGGGACAGGGAGAAACCCCCACACACAGAAACACAGCCAGCATGTACTCACCTGCAGTAGGAGAGACTACTTACCCGTCCCTTTCAGGGACCCACTGGCTTGTTTCAGACAGACCTATCACAGAGTCGTACTGCGTAGCTGTCGGCCCGGTCCACCGCGAGAGATACAGTCAGTCAAGTACTGTTCAATCTTGAGAGGACCGCGGGAGCATGAAAGCAATCCGGCCACCCCTGGAGCCATGGGGTATGTCGTGAACTGAGTCTCACGCACGCAAGGCGAGGATCAGCACGCTCGATGGTCGGACAGGGAAGACTACGAGGATACCAGTGTACCCAACCTGTTGCCCAGCCGACAGTTGATTGAAGGTCTCAAAAATAAAATAATAAAATTCCCAAAGGAATAAAAATCAAAAGTAAAATCTTCCAGGAGACTGGCTCCTGAGAGCCACGTCTTCTCCTTCTGCTAGGCAGAAAAAAACTGAGGCTGATTAGCTGCAGGTGGAAGGGTAATGTCCGGAGGGACCGCTCCCCTGGGCGGGGCTGTTCAGCTCTGGCTTGTTCTAGAATGTTTTAACCTCTAACATTCTGCCTAGGTCTTCTCCTGCAAGCAGGGACATATACCCACATGTAATCAGTATGAGAGCTGCGTCGGTCCATGGACGATAAGAGAAAGCTCTATTTGTGGGGGAAAAAAAGGACGTCAATTTTGTTTGCGAGCCCCATCGCACGACCGCTCAATTGTCCGTTAAAGCGACGCACTCCCGAATCGCAAAAAATGCTCTGGTCTTTGGCCAGCGAAATGGTCCGGGGCTTAAGTGGTTAATGATGACACCTTGCTGGAACTTCACAATGTATCCACGAGTACAATGAATTAATGGGGGGGGGGGCTGCATTTAAATGATCAAAATGTTGCAGCCCTATCTATCAACACAAAAATCCCTCTTCTGGTATAAAAGTCGCAATTAACTTTTTTCATTTGGCCATTTACAACGCTTACATCCTCCTAAAGTTTATTGAAGACATTGTCACTGCCCTGATCTATCAACAAGGATCCCCCCCAGAAAGAGTTCGCTCCAATTGTATCAGCAGACTACATGAGCACCATTTTCCTGACAATATTCGGCAACCGTAAGAAGACACCAAAAAAAATATCGGTGTGCACCAAAAGAGTAGTTAGGAAAGACACCAGTTTCCATTGTCCCCAATGTCCCTTCCAACCTGGCCTTTGCATCGGAGAATGCTTCAGACGCTATCACACTCTTGTAAACTATTAGCCCATATTTCTAATAGACTGCCATTTCACAGTTTTCAATTTCTGTCCTGAATATTTCACTGGTGCCTCAACCAACCATATCATTGCCTTCCATGTGAACAGACTCTGGCCTGTTTATCGACTATGCCTCTGCCTGCCATCTGCATTGTTTATCCACCATGTTTCTGCCTTTCACGTGAACTGACCCTGGACTATCGACTATGCCTCTGCCTTCCGTCTATTTCTGCCTTTTACCTGCACTGACCATGGCCTGTTGACCATGTTTTTTGCCTGCCCCTTGGACTGATCTTTCACCCTGCTACACAGGGGTCTCACATATGTGAGGGGCTCCAGAAGAGTGTTCTGAGTTGAGAAAAACAGTTTTTGGTTTTCTGTGTTCAAGCCTCTACCCCTGTCCTCATTCTTTCCTGACTGAGGCCCTAAGCTTGATGGTCCTGCCTGCTGCCTGGACAAGGACTTTATGGACCATGTGCCTGTTGCCTGGACCAATACTTTGGCTGTACTGACCATATCTCTGCCTGCTGCCTGTACTAACTATGGACAGTATTCCTGCCTGCTGTATGAACGATCCTTTTGCTGCTGCTGACCACATGCCTGCCTGCTACCTGGACCAATTCTTTGGCTGTGCTGACAACATCTCTACCTGTACTGACTATGGACAGTATTTCTGCCTGTTTTGCTGTCCATGTTCCTGCCTGCTGCCTGGACCGATGCTCTTCTTTGTGGACCACTGCACTACTAAAACCGCAGGTAATCTTTTCTATACCCTTTGCTCAGCAGAATGTATTTTGGTTTGTAATTGGTATGTACAGTACATGTTATGTGTTAGAAATATGAAGGGCCTTCAAAAATGTGATAGGTTGGCAGGAATTTATGTGTGCAATTTATGCTCCTAGAACGCCTAGAGGTGCTACTTGGATGTTGGAACTCTGTATGTGGCCAGGCTGTGTAAAAGTCTCACACATGTGGTATCGCCATACTCAGGAGGAGGAGTAGCAGAACATATTTTGGGGTGTAATTTTTGCTATGTACATGCTATGTGTTGAAAATATCTTATAAAATGGACAACTTTGTGCAAAAATAAAAAATGTGGTTTAATTTTTTTTTTTCAACATTTTCCAAAAACTTCTGAAAAAAAATAACCATTCAAAATACTCAATAAAGCCTTATAGATTATACATTGGGGTGTTAGCTTTCCAAAATGTGATCATTTTGTGGGTGTTTCCATTGTCCTGGTGCGCTATGGTCTTCAAAAGTGTAATATGTGGTTGAGAAATGAGATGTGTAATTTATGCTCCTAGAGGTGCTACTTGGATCTTGGGCCTCTGTATGTGGCCAGGCTGTGTAAAAGTCACACATGTGGTACCGCTATACTCAGGAGTAGCAGAATGTGTTTTGTGGTGTCGTAAGTATGCATGTGCTG
Source organism: Rana muscosa (assembly GCA_029206835.1). NCBI lineage: Eukaryota > Metazoa > Chordata > Amphibia > Anura > Ranidae > Rana > Rana muscosa. The sequence goes on from CM055122.1 coordinate 360,697,231, forward strand.
TGTGAGAGAAATAACTTATGACAATTTTGTGCAAAAAAAAAAAAAAAATATATATATATATATATATATATATATATATCTTAATTTTCCCAAGAATTGTGGGAAAAAATTACAACTTCAAAAAAACTCATCATGCCTCTTACTAAATACCTTGGAATGCCTACTTTTCAAAAAGAGGTCATTTGGGGGGTATTTGTACTTTCCTGGGTTGTTAGGGTCTCAATAAATGAGATAGGCCTTCAGTACATCAGGTGTGATAAATTTTCAATTATTTGCACCAGAGCTTGTAGACTCTAATTTGGGTTATTTTTACTAAAGATATGTAGCAGTATAAATTTTGACCCAAATTTATGAAGAAATGTGACTTTTACATTTTAGAAACTATATATGGCAAAAAAAAAAAGTGGTGATTAAATACCACCAAAAGAAAGCTCTATTTGTGAGAATTTTTTTTTATAAAAATGTTGTTTGGGTACAGTGTAGCATGACTGAGTAATTGCCATTCAAAGTGTGAGAGCGCTGAAAGCTGAAAAATGGTCTGGGCAGGAAGGCTGTATAAATGCCCTGTATTGAAGTGGTTAAGATCCTTACTGAACCACATCACAATATACTGTACATTAAGTGTGGTTAATATTAGTTGTCTATAGTACATTATATAAGTGTGTAAATTAGTATATATTGATCATTTTACTAGTTAATAATGGTAATATCCTACATTTTGTTTATATGAAGCTAAATAGGCATCTTGAGTTTTGTGTGACATTAGTGTACAAGCAAAACAACTCAAGGGGACTTTCCTGGTAATATGTTAGTGGGTAATTTGCCATTTGTATGCCATGTGTTTGCCATAGGTATTTTAGTTATTGTTGATGTGTCAGAAAATGAAGCAGACATGTCAGCAAATTCGGTAAAAACTGAATTATACAAATTAGTATACCAACTTTGTTGTGTGACTTGGACCCCTTTCACACTGTGCGTTTTTCAGGCGCCTTTGGGCTAAAAATAGCGCCCGAGGGCTTTCACACTGGGGCGATGTGCTGGCAGGACGTTAAAAACTCCTGCAAGCAGCATCTTTGGAGCGGTAAAGGAGCGGTGTATACCACCGCTCCTGCCCATTAAAATGAATGGGCAGCACGGCCGAACCGCCGCCAAAGCGCCACTGCAGCGGCGCTTTGAGGGTGGTTTTAACCCTTTTTCGAATACCTTCGTAAAAACAATGGTAAAGCGCCACTAAAAATAGCGGCGCTTTACCGCCGCCGCCACTCGGGCCCCAGTGTAAAAGCAGCTTTAGAGACCTGACCATCTTCTTTAGAGGGCAGCAGCTGGCAGTTTACATATTTAAGATCATACACATATAATAATGACAAATCAATTCAGCCATGTACAAAGACAACAAAGGACTAGACAATTTTTTGATGACCACCCTAAACAAGAAGTATGTATACATATATATACTGAACAGAGGAGCAACCAGACAAAGAGCCTTGGCTGGCCATTCCGCACCACTTTTCCTATAGTATTTTCCATCCGACATGTGGCCATGTATTGAGGATCAGGAATTCTGGGTAAGTGTCTGACTCCGGGATACTGTTACTCTGTATATGAGGGCATGTTAACCACTTCAATACCATGCACTTACACCCCCTTCCTGCCCAAGCCGATTTTCAGCTTTCAGCGCTGTCGCTGTTTAAATAATTGCATGGTCATGCTATACTGTACCCAAACAGAATTTTTATAATTTTGTTCCCACAAACAGAGCTTTCTTTTGGTGGTTTTTATTTTTTGCTTAACAAATAAAAAAAGACGAAGATTTTGAGAGAAAAAAACGTTTTTCTTTTGTTTCCGTTATAAAATTTTGTAAATAAGTACGTTTTCTCCTTCAGTGATGGGCACTGATAAGGCTTCACCAATGAGGTGGCACTGACGATGGGAACTGATATGCAGCACTGATGGGCATTGATAGGCGCCACTGATGGGCACTCATGGGTGGCACTGGTGGGCACTAAAGGCTGCACTGGTGGGTACTTATGAGTGGCACTGATATGTGGCACTTATAGGCATCATTGATGGCACTGGCAGGCATTGGGGATGGGCACCGATTGGCAGCTGCCTGGTGGTATAGGGTGGCATACCTGGTGGTCAAGTGTGATGGCCATCCCTGGTGGTCCTGGCGGCATCCGTGGTGGGGGGGGGGCTGCGCTGATAAACAATCAGTGCAGACCCCCCTGTAAGGAGAGCAGCTGATCGGCTCTCCTCTACTCGTGTCTGTCAGATGCGAGTGGGGAAAAGCCGATCAACGGCTCTTCCTGTTTACATCATGATCAGCCGTGGCTGTTATCCTGCTGGACATCATGTGACGTCCAGTCAGGATAACTGAACCATCGCTTGACCGTCATTCTGCTATAGGCCGGGCGGGAGGTGGTTAAGGTAGGGTGGGGGTTTCCTTCATTACTGCTAATAACCATTGGCAGCATAAGTGACCTTAATAGACTGGGGAGTAGGGGGTGTAGTTTGTAATCAAAAGGGACCCCCATACCAAAACATCCTTTTGCCCCATTATATATGTAGCAGACCCCCCAATAATTGGGGGTCGCTATGCTTAAATTTAGAGGGTAGCCTGAGCCCATAGTTGGACTCAGGCTGTTGAATTCTTCAAAAACTGGCTTCTGCTCTGAGGTAATGTTGCCTGGCAGTACAGTTCCCTGTGACCTGTGGGTGGCACTGTCGCCCCAGGCTCAGGTCGAACCACAGGTAGCGTTGCAGCGCCATTGGGTGTCCTCTCTCGGCAACCTGCAGTGGGCGTGGTCTACCCACTGTGCATGCTGGGAGAGGATACATAAGGGGCAGACGCCATTATTCGGGGAGCAGTTCGTGCCTCCCGGCCCTTCAGGCCAGGGGTGCGTGTGTGTACCAGCCCCAGGCACCTTTAGCCTGAGGCTGCATCGCTGTAAGTAGGCCCAGCACCTTTGACTGGGGTCTACACCCAAAGAGGAATCCCAGGGTACCCAAGTGAGGGGTGACCCGCTCTGAAGGAGAGGCAACCAGGGGAGGATCTACCCAAGGGGATCGGTGAGAGAAGTCACTGTCTCGGGAGAGGCCTGGTTACCTATCAGAGGGAAGGATTTCATAGTCCACCACAAGCCTAGTAACGTGCCCCATTGGCACCTAAGGACTCAAGTGTTACTAGACTGGGAAGTTCGGGATTTAGAGATTATCTCCTGATCCTATCCCTAGGAAACCACAAGGAAATGTTCCGTGCTCCACACCGGCTGCTAGGACCGCTCTTAGGGGGACTATCCGGGTGAGCAAACCCACTCAGGCCTGAGTGGCGACGAGTGATAGTTAAGTGCTACGTGCCTGAACCTGCATCCCTGTTCACTCCTCTTATCTCCAACTTTTCCTGTCAAGTTCTCAACCAAAGCAAAATAAACCTTTTTACTGGGTTTAATACTGTCTGGACATTGGCCTTCCTTAAGAGAGAGAATAGACTTCTTCCTACACTCTAGGGTGAAGAACCAACAGAAAGAGGTAACTCGCTGCAGGACCCAAAAATATATAACACCGCTCACCCTCTTCAACAAGGAGGATACTGGGCATGTGGCATGGTGTGTCCCACTTGCTAGCGGAGGTAAGCAAGAAAGGGATCTGTGTGCTACATATACACCGTGTTCTATTGATGGGTTCTGTTACACTTGTTATCAGGATATCCATATGATATATCTTTTCAGACATTAACATGAAATACTAAATAAGAGCTTGTTCTCCTTAAAGTGGAAGTAAACCCTATCGTTTTCAGCCAAGGAAGCTGCCATCTTGACCTTTGTTTAATCTTAAACTGCCATGATGCTGCACATGTGACCAGTTATGACAACAGCCATTGGATGGTTTGACCGTTTGCTTGAGAGCACAACCAATGTGGCAGTTAGCATTTCCGGCATGCTGGGAATTTAACGTTTTTTTTAAACTGTTAAATCAGTGGGTTTACTTCCACTTTAAAGGAGTTGTAAAGGCAGAAGTTTTTTTTTATCTTTATGCATTAAGATAAAAAAAGCTTCTGTGTGTAGCAGCCCCCCCAGCACCCCCCAATTACCTGCCTGAGCCCCTTCTCTCTCCAGCAATATCCATGACCCCCTCAGCCATCCAGGACACTCCTCCTGATTGGCTGAGACAGAGCAGCAGCGCCATTGGCTCCCGCGGCTGTCAAAGTCAGTCAGCCAATCATGGGAGAGAGGGGACAGGGCCAGGTTAGGGCTCTGTGTCTGAATGGATACACGGAGCTCTGACTCGGCTTGGTTGCCCCCTGTAGCAAGCTGCTGGCTGAGGGGGCACTCATAGGAGGGAGGGGCCAGGAGCACCAAAGAGGAACCCAAGAAGAGGAGGATCCGGGCTGCTCTGTGCAATACCAACTGCACAGAGGAGGTAATTATAACATGTTTATTTGTTTTTTTAAACAAGCCTTTACAATCACTTTAAAGAGCTGTGACCAGAAGGTGACAGTGGCTGACTGTATGAAGACCATATATTTTGACACCATCTATATGTTTTTGTATAAACTCTGAGGTATGCGGCAACAAATTATTGAGCCATTATACCGATTGACAGAATGTGTTTGGAATTGATGTCTATAATTTTGTTTATTTTAGTGTTTAACTGTGATACATTTTCCTGAAGAAGCAAGCTATGTCCTGTGAAACGCAATCTGTGTCGAAGCTACAGCAAGTTTTTCATTTCTTTTTCGTACATCACGGGACACAGAGCGACTCAGTCATTACCAATGGGTTATATAGATTACCTTCAGGTGTTGGCACTGGCCAATTCCAAACCGGAAGTACCCTCCCCTATATAAGCCCCTCCCACCCGGGAGCACCTCAGTTTTTTGCCAGTGTCTAAGGTGTTGGCCAAAGAGTAACATGTGTTTTCACTGGGCTTGCGTACAGGTTCTTTTGGGCCTTAGTAAGCTGTTCCGGATCCCACCAAAAAAGCTTCATAGCTAAACGGTCGGTACCCGGGCCTTGCAGCAGAAGAGCAAGGTTTTGCCTGTAATGCTTCTCTTAGGAGGGCTGGACCCTGGGATCCAGAGCTCTGGTCATACCCACGACCAAGATGTTGTCTGTGCAGGGTGCTATACAGGTCCAGGGGAGTGGAATCCTTGGGAACCCGGTCCCTGAAGGTTTAATTACAATGCCTGCCGTGATAGGTGAAGTTTGGACTTCTGTGGACCAAACAAAGTCCTGCGGCGGGGATCAGGTAAGTGGGGGCCCCCAGGAACTTGGTTCTATTGGGGGACCCCCAAGCCTAATTTGTCTTTCTGTCTGTTACCTAACGGTATTCCCGCTAAATATCTGTGTTTGCCTGTAAATACTGAAAATGTAAAATTTTAATAGTAGTCAAGAAAAAAAAAAAAAAAAAAAAAAAAGGGACCGCGGTACCTGGGTTAAACCACTAGAGGCCGCTGTAGTCCATTTTTCTTGTCATGTGGATCTTTGGTTTTCTCAAGTCAAAAGATCCAGGCAGCTGGTAAGTTTCTCTGTGGGAATCCACTTCCTCTGCCCTGTTGCTGCGCTCATCCACCGCACAGGCCCTCCGGCAAAAAGGGCCCTGGCTCCTAGTCCCCTGTTTGATTTCGAAAAGGGCGCCAATGGCGCACGGGCGCGCGCGCGGGCGCGTGCATGCGCCTCCTATGAAAAAAAGGGGCGGGGCGGGTGGATGACGCTTGATGCGCGCCGCGGCGCTTCTGCGCATGTGCGGGCGTCCCAGCATGGTTAAAAGACACAGTACAAGTGTCAGCTGGATGCTAACAGAGCTAGCAACAAACAGTGGCACACAGAGGCGGTTGATGCAGGCATCCCCATAGAAAGGCACTTTAGTGGACACCAGCTGGTATATAGCAGCAACTTTGTTAGACTATTACCAGCAAAATTGGTGTATGACGGGAATACCTCAGCTTTGTGCTTAAAGGATATGTCGTCCAGACGCTCCGGAAATAGATCTTCCAGGAAGCCAAAGGGGTCTCCATCGGGCTCTGAGGATATTGGGCATGCTTGTACTGCACCAATCTCCCCTGAGAATTCAGAGGTCAGTAGCCGTAGAAACCCCGCAGGAATGCCTGGTGCTGCGGCTGTCCCCAGTCCACCTGCTCCTGTATATATAACAGAGGAGGTTTTATCCTCAACTCTGGGAGGATTGGAAGAGAGATTAACAGCATTGATCGCTGCTTCCCTGTCACAGGAAAAGCGCGTCCGATCTCCGTCTCCTCCTTCAGAGTGCCTGTTAGTGGAGGAACAGCCCCACACAGAGATCGACCTACCTGAAGGGGATCAGGATGAGGTTGATTCAGTTATGGAGGAATCAACAGTGGAAGAACCTTTCTCAGCATCTCAGGCTGAAAGATTATGGGTTCAGTCTCTGACTAATATGGTCCGATCAGCATTTAAAATGCCTCTGGCAGAACCACCATCCACTACGGTTTCCTCGCTGGGGTCGCTAAAAGCTCCCCAGGCTGTCTGTTCCTTCCCAATCCACCCTTTATTAGAAGGGCTTATTTACCAGGATTGGGAGCATCCTGATAAAATATTTGCTCCCCCCAAGAGATTTCCGGTGATCTATCCCATGGAGGATAAGTTCATAAAAAAAATGGAGGGTCCCTACAGTGGACGCAGCCATCTCTTCTGTTAACAAATCACTGACATGTCCAGTAGATAATGTTCCAATGTTCAAAGACCCAATAGATAAAAAATTGGAGTCTTTACTAAAATCTGCTTTCTCTACAGCAAGCATGGTGACACAACCTGCGGTAGCAGCGATTGGAGTCTGCCAAGCAGTGAAAGATCAGTTGAAACAAGTCTTAAGGGACTTACCAGATCAGCAGGCTCTTGCCCTAGCTGACCTGCCTAGAGCCTTGTGTTTTGCGGTGGACGCCATAAAGGATACAATCCAACAGGCCTCCCGCTTTACGCTGTCTATAGTACATATGCGTAGGCTTCTGTGGCTCAAAAACTGGTCTGCTGAAGCTCCCTGTAAAAAACTGCTGGTTAGCTTCCCATTTCATGGAGAACGCTTATTTGGAGAAGATCTGGACAAATATATCCAGAAAATTTCTGCCGGTAAAAGTTCACTCTTACCGGTTAAGAACAAGGGTAGAAGTCCTTCTTTTAAGAGGCCTACTTCTCCAGTCCCGGGCACATCGGCTGTGAAGCAGTTCCGACGGCCTCCGCGGTCAAATTCAGGGGGCAGAAATCAGGGACAATCACAGGGTAACAAGAAGCCCTGGATTAAGAGAGGTACAAAACCTCCCCCCAAGGCATGAAGCGTTGCCCCCACTCAATCGGGTGGGGGGAAGACTTCAGTTGTTCACAGAGACCTGGCGGGACACCATCAGAGACAGATGGGTGCTCTCCGCAGTAAGTCTGGGATACAAGCTGGAGTTAAAAGGCACTCCTCCTGCCCAATTTATGAGGTCAAACGTGCCAAGAGATCCCCAAAAGAGAGGATCCCTCCTTCTGGCACTAGAACAACTATTGCTCCAAGGTGTAATCATGAAGGTTCCCCTGGAAGAAAGCGGATTCGGGTTTTACTCGAACCTTTTCACAGTCCCCAAACCAAATGGGGACGTGAGGCCCATATTAAATCTAAAAGGGCTAAACAAGTTCCTAAATATCAGGACTTTTCGGATGGAGTCGATCCGATCGGTGGCCACCGCCCTACAAGGGCAGGAATGGTTAGCCTCGATCGACATAAAGGATGCTTATCTGCATATTCCCATCTTTCCGGCCCACCAGAAATTTCTACGCTTTGCAGTAGAAGGGCGCCATTTTCAGTTCAGAGCCTTACCTTTCGGTCTGGCCACAGCACCACGAGTGTTCACAAAAATTCTGGCCCCATTATTGGCCAATCTAAGAACACAGGGTGTAACGATAATGGAATATCTAGACGACCTGTTACTAATAGACCACTCAGTGGAAAAGCTGGAAGTAGCTATTCACAAGACAATCAAGTATCTGGAATATCACGGTTGGATTATCAACCGGGACAAGTCAGCTCTAAGACCAGTCAAAAGTCTGGAATACTTAGGGCTAAGGCTGGATTCAAATCAGAGAAAGATTTTCTTACCTCCAGAGAAGGTGTCGTCTTTAAAAGATTTGACCCACTTAGTGGGTACAAAAAGAAAACCATCCATACGCCTCTGCATGAGGCTGCTGGGAAAAATGGTGGCTTCATTCGAAGCGGTACCCTACGGTCAATTCCATTCAAGGAATTTGCAAAGGGCCATACTGTCAGCCTGGAACAAAAAAGTTCAGGCTTTAGACTTACCAATGTCCCTGTCCCCTTCCGTTCGCAAGAGCCTCCATTGGTGGTTGGTGCCCCAGAATCTGGAAAAAGGGAAACCCTTCAGTCCGGTTTCTTGGAAGGTAGTCACTACAGATGCCAGCCTCATAGGCTGGGGGGCAGTACTGGAGCAATGGTCTCTCCAGGGCAAGTGGTCAGAAGCAGAAAAGGCCCTGCCCATCAATCTCTTAGAGATACGAGCAGCCCGGTATGCCCTAGTAGCATGGACATCCAAACTCCAAGGGTCCCCTGTCAGAATTCAATCAGACAATGCCACAGCAGTGGCATATATCAATCACCAGGGTGGCACCAGGAGTCGTGCAGCCCAGAGGGAAGCAAATTGCATCCTGGAGTGGGCAGAAAAATATGTCCCAGCCATATCCGCGGTTTTCATCCCAGGAGTGGAAAATTGGAGAGCGGACTTTTTAAGTCGCCAACAATTATGCCCGGGGGAATGGTCTCTTCACCCCGAGGTTTTCCAGGCAATATGCCAGCGGTGGGGAACACCGGATGTAGATCTGCTAGCATCCAGATTCAACGCAAAGGTGGACAGATTTGTGTCTCGCACAAGGGATCCTCTAGCTTGCGGCTCGGATGCCCTAGTGTTCCCTTGGAATCAGTTCAAGCTGATATATGCATTCCCACCGCCACAATTGTTACCGCGATTACTCCGCAGAATCAGGGTAGAAAAGAAACCAGTGATTCTGGTGGCTCCAGCGTGGCCCCGAAGGGCACGGTACGCGGAGATTGTAAAAATGTCAGTGAGGAGTCCTTGGACCCTCCCACATCGTCCGGACCTGCTGTCGCAGGGACCGATATACCACCCTTCCTTACCAGCCCTAGGTTTGACGGCCTGGCTATTGAAGCCCACATTCTGAAAAAGAGAGGGCTCTCTAATTCTGTGGTATCTACCATGATCAATGCCAGGAAGCCGGTATCCAGGCAGATCTATTATAGGATCTGGAAAGCGTACATTAAGTGGTGTGAGGCCAAGAAATGGCATCCACGTAAGTACGTGATAGGGAGGATTTTGGACTTCCTACAGTGGGCTGTAGATAGGAAGCTGGCCTTGAGTACTATCAAGGGTCAGATTTCGGCCTTGTCAATATTTTTTCAAAGGCCCTTGGCTTCGCATTCACTAGTCAAAGCTTTCATACAAGGAGTGATGCGTATTAGCCCTCCGGTTAGTATTCCCATATGTCCTTGGGACTTAAACCTGGTTCTGTCAGTTCTACAGAAACAACCGTTTGAACCATTGCAACACATTTCCTTGGTTCTTCTCACCAGGAAATTGATTTTCTTAGTAGCCGTTTGTTCGGCTAAAAGAGTATCGGAATTGGCCGCCTTGTCCTGTAAGGAGCCATATCTGGTTGTCCATAAGGACAGAGTAGTATTACGTCCTCATCCAGCCTTTCTTCCTAAGTTTGGTATCGAGGTTTCATTTGAACCAAGATGTGGTTCTTCCTTCTTTTTTCCCCAAACCTAGCTCGGTAGAGGAAAAGTTATTACATTCCTTGGATGTAGTAAGAGCAGTTAAAGCTTATCTAAAAGCCACTGCTCAGATTCGCAGAACGGATACTTTGTTTATTCTGCCGGAAGGCCCTAAAAAGGGTCAGGCAGCATCAAAATCCACTTTAGCCAAGTGGATTCGACAGGTCATAATACAAGCCTATGGCTTGAGAAAGAGACCGCCTCCGTTCAAAGTTAGGGCGCACTCCACAAGAGCAGTTGGAACTTCATGGGCAGTGCATCACCAGGCCTCCCTGGCTCAAGTATGTAAGGCCGCAACATGGTCTTCGGTACACACGTTTACTAGATTCTACCAGGTAGACGTTAGAAGTCAGGAGGATGTCGCCTTTGGGCGCAGTGTGTTGCAGGCCGCAAAAGATCCTCATGCCTGATGGCGCCCAGCTTATGTATCCCTCCCCTCATTTGGCATTGCTTTGGGACGTCCCATTGGTAATGACTAAGTCGCTCTGTGTCCCGTGATGTACGAAAAAGAAAAAGGGATTTTTATAACAGCTTACCTGTAAAATCCTTTTCTTGGAGTACATCACGGGACACAGAGCTCCCACCCCTCTTTTTGGGACACTTATTGCTTGGCTACAAAACTGAGGTGCTCCCGGGTGGGAGGGGCTTATATAGGGGAGGGTACTTCCGGTTTGGAATTGGCCAGTGCCAACACCTGAAGGTAATCTATATAACCCATTGGTAATGACTAAGTCGCTCTGTGTCCCGTGATGTACTCCAAGAAAAGGATTTTACAGGTAAGCTGTTATAAAAATCCCTTTTTCCTACTGCAGTGGGGTTGGTGAGAAACAACACTTAAGCCCCATACACACCATCAGATTTTCTGCTGATTTTTGTCATCAGATTTACCAAAACCATCTAATATGAGGTCAAACCTTAAGATTTTCAATTTGTATGCAATCAGGCAGGCCCTTGCACTACATGGTTTTGGTAAATCTGATGACAAAAATCAGCAGAAAATCTGATAGTGTGTATGGGGCTTAAGAAGAGCGTCCTTTTGCTTTTTTTATGTTATGTTTGTGGTTAATGTCTAACATTTTAATCTTGTACAATAAATATTTTGATACTTCTTTATCCCATTGGTACCGTTACAGTCCTTTCAGTTCAGTAGTTAGGTTTTTTTTGTTCAATCTATTTCCTAGGATGAGGTATAAGACACATTTTGTCCAAACATTGAGGGTTCTCTTAGGAGACCCTCCTCCCATTATTACTTTTTCTACAATGAATGGGCTGTATTTTAGCTCAGTAAAAAAAAAAAAAAAAGCCGTACTGAGCTTGTTCAAGCTGCAATGTACAAGAGGCCTAAATAGAAGCATTTTCCAATGTAATTTCTGGACCAGCTATCCCAACGTGCTTTTCTATCACTTACCTTATCCACAGGAGGTTTGAAATCTTGTGAGTTTATTTGTATTTTTAAAAGGATTTTCAGATTCCATCACTTCATCTCCCAGAAGCCCTCACTTGTTGCATTACAGAAAAGGGTGTTCACCATTCTGGACCACACCTTCCTTATTACAAATACTACCTTCCACCCACTTCCTGTACAATCTCCTTTGGGTCTCCCATCAGCTATGTAATACAAATTTAATATTATTATTAATTTAAATGTAATAGATTTTTCAGGTGTGATCTCCTACGCCATAGTTCAGTTAAACCTAAGACCCCTTTCACACTGGGGCGGTTTTGCAGGCGCTATTGCACTGAAAATAGCGCCTGCAAACCGACCCTAAACAGCGGCTGCGGTTTCTCCAGTGTCAGGGCTTTCACGCTGGAGCGGTGCGCTAGCAGGACTGCTCCAAAAGTCCTGCTTGCCGCATCTTTGGAGCAGTGTATTTACCGCTCCTCCACCGCTCCTGCCCATTAAAATCAATGGGACACCGTGGCTATACCGCCGGCAATGTGCCTTTACGGATGCGCTTTGCGGTGGTTTTTAACCCTTTTTCGACGGCTAGCGGGGGTTAAAACCGCACCGCTAGTGGACGAATACCGCCGCAACTCCGATGGTAAAGCGCCGCTAAAAATAGCGGCGCTTTACCGCCACCGCACCTCCCGCCCCAGTGTGAAAGGGGCCTAAAAGGAAATTGTACAGAGATTGTACAATCAGATTGCATAGTGTATGGCCATCTTTATGCAAGTACATAGGAGGGAGTGGACGGAGACAAGCCTCATTCACATCTCCACGTTGCGAAAAATAGGATTTTTTACTCACCGTAAAATCCTTTTCTCTGAGTCCATGGACCGACACAGCTTCTCTATTGACAAAGTGGGTATTATCCGTTAATTAGGAGTGACTAGGCAGAAAAACTTGTAAAAAGTGTTGCATCACACCTTCTACAGTCCCACCCAGGGGGCGGACCCCCCGGGTATATCCTCTCAGTCTGCATATTGCAGATCAGTTCGTCAAAAAGCAGTACAAACTTAAAAGGAGGGGTGGGTGCTGTGTCGGTCCATGGACTCAGAGAAAAGGATTTTACGGTGAGTAAAAAATCCTATTTACTCTTTCGTCCATGGACCGACACAGCTTCTCTATTGACAAAGTGGGACGTCCCAAAGCAGTGTCAGAGAAAAAAAAAACGAGGGGTGGTAACAGCATAAAATAAACTTCACCCCAAACACAAAACAGCACTCCTCCAAAGGAGGAGCTGCAACTCTAAACAGCCGATTGTAAAACCTTGTGGCCAAAAAGAGGCATCCGAAGATGCACCTACATCAACTTTGTAGAATTTTGTGAAAGTGTGAGCGGACGACCAAGTCGCCGCTTTACATAATTGGGAAACAGACGCTTGATGTCAGGAAGCCCAAGAGGCACCTCTTGCCCTGGTCGAATGCGCCGTGACTGGAAAGTTTTAAGGCGTAAGCCTGGATTACTCTCTGTCGGATCCACCTAGAGATGGTGGCCGACGAGACTGCTTGGCCCTTCTTGGGACCAGCCACCGAAACAAACAGTGAGTCTGACTTCCGGAACAGGGAAGTAGCAGATAGGTATACTCTCAAAGCTCGGACAATGTCCAAGGAATGCAACGCCGACTCCTTAGGATTCGACGGCTGAGGACACAAGGATGGAAGTACAATGTCTTCATTGAGCTGAAAAGCCGAAACGACTTTTGAAAGGAAGGCTGCGGCCGCAGCACCACCTTATCCTTGTGGAAAACCAAATAGGGAGCCTTGCAGGACAAGGCTGCCAGCTCAGAGACTCGTCTAACTGACGTAACAGCCACCAAAAAGACCACTTTCTGAGAAAGTGTCAACAGGGGAATATCTCTAATATTCTCAAACAGTGCCTTCTGAAGCACCGAGAGGACCAGGTTCAAGTCCCATGGAGGTAACGGGGGACGGACCGGAGGGGCCACATGTCAAACCCACTGCACAAATGTACTCACGAGAGAGTGAGTCGCCAGGGGTCGCTGAAAAAAAGACAGCCAGGGCAGATATCTGTCCCTTAATCGTACTTAGGGCAAGCCTTTGGTCCACCCCATGCTGTAAAAACAGCAGGATTCTGGAGTATGGGACCTTGCGATAGCAGGTCCTTCCGTAGTGGTAGGCGCCAGGGGACGTCTGCTACCAGACGTACTAGATCGGCGTACCAAGGACGCTGAGGCCAATCTGGAGCGATTAGGATCATTGGAATTCCCTCTGCCTCCACTCTGTGGAGCAGAAGAGGAAGAAGCCTTAAGGGAGGGAAGGCATAGATTAGCCGATACTGACCCCACGATGTCACCAACACGTCCGTTGCGTCTGCCCATGGGTCTCTTGACCGGGCCAAAAACCTCAATACCTTCCGATTGAGTCGGGAAGCCAGAAGATCTACGTCTGGTGTGCCCCATCTTTGGCAGAGGAGTTGGAACACCTCCGGGTGTAAGGACCATTCTCCCTGGTCCAGCATCTGGCGGCTCAGGTAGTCCGCCTGCCAGTTTTCCACACCCGGAATGTACACGGCCGACAGTGTCGGTATGCTCTTCTCTGCCCACTTCAGGATGCGAGCAACCTCCGATGCTGCAGCTGAGCTTCTTGTTCCTCCTTGATGATTGACATATGCCACCGCTGTGGCGTTGTCTGACTGGATCCTGACTGGACGCCCTTGCAGCCTCCGAGACCATTTGAAGAGGCACAGCCTGATCGCCCGGATTTCCAGGACATTGATCGGCAGGAGGGCTTCCTGTGGGGTCCAGCGACCTTGCGCCGACTGAACACCCCAGACTCCCCCCCAACCTGTAAGGCTGGCGTCCGTCGTGATCACTATCCAGTAAACCGGAAGAAATTACTTCCCGGCCATTAGAGTCGGTGCTGTCAGACACCATATCAGGGATCTCCTGACTAGGTGGCTCACTCGGATTTGATAATCCAGAGATGAAGGGCATCTGTTCCATCTGGACAGAACTTCCTTCTGTAACACTCGAGTGTGGTATTGAGCATATGGGACCACCTCGAAGGAGACTACCATGAGGCCCAACACTCGCATGCAAAAACCGAGTGACGACCAATTCCTGGAAGTCAGCTGCCGTACTGCAGCCCGGAGGGTCTGCAACTTCTCCACAGGGAGGAATACCTTTGCCTCTGAGGAATCCAGAATCAACCCCAGGTACACTAGGCGTTGAGTGGGCACCAATACTGACTTTTGCGTGTTTAGTATCCAACCACAGTCTCGAAGAGTCTGACAGGTAATGGACACGCTTACCTCTAATTCTGAGCTTGAAGGGGCCTTCAGCAGAAGGTCGTCCAAGTAGCCTGTGATAGCGATACCCCGCTGTCTTAGAAGTGCCAGAATCGGAGCGAGCACCTTGGTGAACGTCCTGGGTGCTGAGGCAAGGCCAAACGGGAGGGCCACAAACTGGTAGTTGTCCTTCCCGATAGCAAATCGCAGAAACCTCTGGTGTCTGGAGTATATGGGGACATGCAGATATGCGTCCTTGATGTCCAAGGAGGCCAGAAAGTCCTGCGGATGGAGAGCCGTGACTACAGATTGAACCGACTCCATCCAAAATCTTTGTACCTTCACAAAGCAATTGAGGGCTCTGAGATCCAAGCTTGGACGAACCCCCTCCTTCTTCGGCACAATGAACAGATTTGAGTAAAAAACCCTGTTCCCGTTCTGGAACTGGAATAACTACCCCGCGTTCCAGTAGACCCTGGACCGCCCCCTACAGGGCCTCCCGACGGGTCGGTAGTAGCTGGAGATTGGAGGTGTTGAATCTGTCCGGTGGACAAGAGAGAAACTCTATCTTGTAGCCTGAGGAGATTACTTCGCAAACCCACCTGTCGGAGATTAGAGCTGTCCACTGAGTCGCGAATTTGCAAAGACGTCCCCCCACCCGAGCTGGGTGGGGGAGGACCTTCATGCGGACACAAATTTGTCCGCAGGCTTATTGGGAATGCGGGACCAAGGATGCTTTTGTCCTTGGGCAGGCGCCTTATCGGCCTGGGGTCTTTTCCCTGGCACCCTAGGGGACGAAAAAACGCTTGCGTGCAGTAAAGGAGGGCCCTTGCCCTTGGCGTGGCCCCTTACCCTTGCTAATTTGGGGAAGCAAAGTGCTTTTACCTCCTGTGGCATCCTTGATGATGTCATCCAGAGAAGCCCCAAAAAGTCTGTCGCCCTTAAAAGGCAGATCCAACAGGGCTTTCTTGGAAATCTGGTCCGCAGACCAGCCTTTTAGCCAGATCAGGCGGCGGTATTGCTACTGCATAAACCAAAGCTTTAGACAGCAGGGGAATAGTATCCATGTCTGACTCGCAGACAAACCTAAGGCCCTGGACCAACAGGTCGGCCAATGTTATCTCATCAGGAGGAGCATCTCGCTCCTTAACCCCTGGAGTAGCAATCTTGCCCATTCAGTAAGTGTGTGAGACACTAGGGCCCCCGCCAATGCCGGGCGTACTGCAGAGCCTACCACTGAGTATAGGTAGCAAGCGAGTGCTTCAGCCTTCTTATCCACAGGGTCCTTGAAAACAGGAGCCCCTTCTACAGGAATTGTGGTGACTCAATTAAGTCTGGACACCGGAGGGTCCACTATAGGGGGAGAGGGTCCATTTCTTCAGAAAACTCTCCTCAAAGGGGTACCGTACCGTAAACCTCTTTGGGGCTGTAAAGACCCTCAGTGGGTTCTCCCATTCCTTGTATAAGAGTTTATCAAAAGACACACAAGGGAACACCTTAGCAGTGCGGGCAGGTCTATGAAACCCAAGTGGACCGGAGTCTCTGCTGCTTCTGCAGCATTTTACAACTTTAGCGTATCCCACACTGCAGTAATAAGGTCAGATACCAAAGCCGTCTCGCGTACTGACCTGGACTTGGAGTCATCCTCACTGTCCGGTCACAGCCTGCAGTCTCTGATGCGTCAGAATCTGGGCCCTGAGCCGTAGCTGGACCTGGTTCTGCATCAGAATTATCCCCAGAAGCTTGCAGGGGACGGGGCGTTTACTACCCCCTGTATTCCCGTGTGCTGCTTCCACCCTGGCAGCAAACTCCTCTAGGATTGCCGTCATAGCGTTCATAGACACCTCAGGGGCACCAGCTGCTAAATCTGGTGTTTCAGGGGAGAAGACATCTGGCTCAGATGCCATGCTGACCACACGCTGACACTCACAGGGCTCCAGGCAAGATATCAATAGGCCACCCTCCTGCGCTGCAGAGATGCTGGGTTACCCAGAGGACTCACCACCCTGGACCGGTACTGCTATGCTGCCGTGTGCTGCGCCTGTGATGCTGTCCCACTGCTGCTGTGTCAGTCTGCTTCTTTTATCAGCACTTCCTGTGTGAATCTTCGCGCCAGTGTAATGCACCCTAGAGGCCGGAGGCTCTCGCAAAATGGTTGCCAAAAACGTCTGTATGGAAGATAATGTGGGCTCTAAGAAAATGGCCGCCGACCGAAGATAGAGGTCAAGCAGCCGTAGCCCACAAAAAGATGGCCACCGAACGGCAATATATACATACAGGGTGGACAAACATGGCCGCCGATCAGCTGATAGGGGCTAGTGGGTGTGGCCGAACCACAGGAAGATGGCCGCCGGGCAGTCACAAGAGGCCGAACTCGGCATGGACCACCTCAAAATGGCCGCCGACAGCATGGAGGAGGAAGCACACACACAGGTAAGCAGAAATTACATTTCTTTTAAATGTTAGTTACAGCCAGCCCCGCTCCAGTGGAACCCCTTAGGTGACCCCCAGCACACAGCACCTTTAGCTAGAAGCCCAGGGAGGAGGGAAAGGCAGCGAGAGAGGGAAGAAATGGGCCACAACCACTTACTTGATCTCTCCAGGAATGTCCAGCTAAATCACCCAGCCGAGGCAGGGGAGTTTTACTTACCTATCCTGCATGTATTATGCTGGAAGACATTCCAAACAGATCATCGTCCGCGCACGGAAGGTGACGGTTGGCCAGGCATGCTGTGAATGGACCCAAAAGGGACGATCATATGTATGCCCTGGAGCGTGACGCTCACCGGACAGGCTGCTGCGACTCGGTCGTAAGGTCAGCCGAAGCTGAGCGGTCCGATGCAAGCCTTGGAGCGTAAGATCACTAGCCAGGCTGCTGCGACTCGGCCGTAAGGTCAGCCAAAGCTGAGCGGTCCGATGCAGGCCCTGGAGCGTAGGCTCACCGGCCACCCGTGGAGCGACGGGCATGTCGTGGAAAACCCAGCGCGTAGCTAGGGTCGGCACACGCTCGATGGCCGAAACTGGGGAGACTACAAGGATCGAGGATCCAGCCTGTCACCCAGTCGGCAGTTGATTGAAGATCGCAGGAAACAACAAATGTAGCAAATATATATATATATACACACACCGTATTTATCGGCGTATAACACGCGCCGGCGTATAACACGCACCCCAAGTTTAGGAGGGAATTTTAAGGAAAAAAACTTTTAGGAGGGAAATTCAAGGGAAAAAAAAACTTACATTTAAATGCAGCATGCAGCCTTGCCCAGTGTCCATCTGTCCATCTGCAGCCTTGCCCAGTGTCCATCTGCAGCCTTGCCCAGTGTCCATCTGCAGCCTTGCCCAGTGTCCATCTGCAGCCTTGCCCAGTGTCCATCTGTCCATCTGCAGCCTTGCCCAGTGTCCATCTGTCCATCTGCAGCCTTGCCCAGTGTCCATCTGTCCATCTGCAGCCTTGCCCAGTGCCTTTGCAATCTTGTCAGTCTCTGCGTTTTTTTAAAATTTGGCGCCGATTTCTGTGGAGAGGAGCGAGCGGGGCCGAGTGTACTTCGGCTAGACTCGGCTCCTCTCGCAGTCCCGCCCATCTCCACTGACTGTGCCGCTGACAGAGAAAGCCGAGTGTACTTCGGCTAGACTCGGCTCTGCTCACAGTCAGGGGCAGGACTTCGAGAGGAGCCGAGACTAGCCGAAGTACACTCGGCTTTCTCTATGTCAGCGGCGCAGTCAGAGATGGGCGGGACTGCGAGAGGAGCCGAGTAAAGCCGAGTGTACTTCGGCTCCTCTCGCTCGTTTCAGCAGGGGAATTCGACGGAGTATCGGCGTATAACACGCACCCACGATTTTCCCCTGATTTTAAATAAAATATTTAGATAAATACGGTATATATATATATATATATATATATATATATATATATATATATATATATATATATATATATATATATATATATATATATATATATATGGAGCCATGTCCTACTCCTTGCTAGACAGAAAAAAAACTGATCTGCGATATGCAGACTGAGAGGATATACCCGGGGGGGTCCGCCCCCTGGGCGGGACTGTAGAAGGTGTGATGCAACACTTTTTACAAGTTTTTCTGCCTAGTCACTCCTAATTAACGGATAATACCCACTTTGTCAATAGAGAAGCTGTGTCGGTCCATGGACGAAAGAGTAAATCATATTCCTGCATGCGTTTGTTTTGGAGCTTTACAACGCATAGAGCAGCCCATTCACTTCAATGGGCTGCCCTACATGTAACAGATCGCCCCAGAACTTTTTTTTAAGTGGAGCATGGTGCGTTACTGCAGCTTTTGATGCTTTTTCCACACTTGGGGTGTCTTTAACATGTAATGACAACACACGCCAGATGTACATTTGCAGCGCTTCTAAAAACGCATGGCAAAGCATGCATTTTTTGTATGCTTTGCCATGCATTTCACTTTCAGGCCCCCCTCACTCCTAGAGTAATGGGCTGTGCTACACGAGGCAAAGTAGTTCATGGGAAATTTTCCAGTGGTGCGAGTTGTACTTTTTTTACCACATTTGTCTCCTATTCTTTTTATGTGGCAAAATGTGTGTTTGCTTCTGTGTTTGGTGTGCCATTAACAATGACGTTGAAAGCGCAACTAGGTAATTTTAGGTGTATAAATGTGGCCAACACAATGCAACTGCTCCTGTGTGAACAGCACTGTGCGGTGCCATTTTAATATTCATGTTAGGCGCTGAAGGGCAGTTATGAGGCTTTAAAATGCTGAATAAATGCAGCATAAAGACAGGGTACTGACGCATGTGTAAATAAGCCATTAGGTCCCTTTTTGCGGATGTGGACCATTCAGGTCCGCCTGCCAGTTTTTTTAGGCAGGCCTGAACGGACGCGCCAGCGGAGTCAGTGAAAATGGATCTGCATGTGTGAAAGGGGCCTTAGGGCTCTTTCACACGGGGCGGATCCGTGAAGATCCGCCCCGTGAAGCTCCGCTTGCTCAGCGGGGATCGCTCCGTTGATCCCCGCTGAGCCGACGGATGACTGGGCGGTCCCCGCACACTGTGCAGGGACCGCCCTGTCAGAGCGCCGCTCTCCCCTATGGGGAATCGGATGACGACGGACCGTAGAGTCCGTTGTCATCCGATCCGCTCCGCAGACGGAAGGAAAAATAGGATTTTCCTCCGTCACACTTTTTCGGAGCGGAGCGGATGTCAGCGGACATGTCTCCGCTGATATCCGTGCTTCCATAGGGGTGCATGGAGGATCCGTTTCAGGTCCGCCTAAAAAACTGACAGGCGGACCTGGACGGACCTCCGTGTGAAAGGGGCCTAAAACTAATTGTTTCTCTAGTGTTGTTGTTTTGACAATAGTAATAAACAAAGCCTACCTGAAGTGGGTGGAATGGCTCCAACATAACACACTGTTCCATACTCCCCATCGCAAATGATTCGTCTACCGAAGACTTCACTAGAAAGTATATCCTCCATTTTATTGAAATGTGCACACACCTGAAAATGGGTGTTCTACAACAAGCAAAAAAATAATAAAATCAAGTAAATGTCTAATGTTTATACATGTTTCCAACACCCCTCCCCCCAGGCAAGCCAGCTATTAAATTAGATAGTCAACTGCTCCACAGAAACCCTTCAGTTACAGCATTTGTTAGTTAAGGCATGACCACAATATTGCAATTATTGCTTTTAAACAGATATGTCATGGATTAAAATGTAGTTCTTGGAGTCAGGAAAATATGCCAGAAGTGACTAATGCAAATAACCGAGGAACTAGACAGCAGAGAGAAATTACACGTTGTGCTCTAAAGAGAGGCAAGCAAACACTATAGAAATATGTGCTTTGTTCAGATTTCATGTCTGAGGCTTACAACCAATTTAAAGTGTTAATTCACCTTTATAGAAAAAAAAATGAAGGTAAACCCTCCCCACTCAATTGGTCTCCACTGTACTTACCTCTGGAGATGCTGTGCTGTCAGTGCCCAAATGCAGCTGTTCCAGCAGTCCAGGGATTTGAGATCCTTGCAGTTTCCCTTTGTTCTGTGCAGCACTTTCAGGACAGACCTAAGCAATTCTGATTGGTCAGTACCTGCAAAGTCTGTTCTGGAAGCGATGAACACAGAAGAGAGAAGAGCAGGAAACTCAAATCCCTGGCCCACTTGAACAGCTGCGTGCAGCTCAGCATCTCCAGAAGCAAGTACAGTGGGGACAGTGGGGGAGGGTGAATAGTGCTTGTTCGCGTTTATTTATTTTTTTTGTAAAAGGTGAACACTTTAAAAATAGGATTTTTTTTACTCACCGTAAAATCCTTTTCTCGTTCATACATGGACGGACACAGCTCCTTATATCTTGACAAAGTGGGTTATGTTCCTGTTCATAGGTGAGGACTAGGCAGAACATGTTTGTTATCTTAAAACATGTAACTTTAACAGAGTTGAACAGCCCCGCCCAGGGGGAGGTCCCTCCGTACATAATCCTCCTACCTGCAGTCAGCAGCCTCAGTTCGTAGTAAAGCAGTACAAACTAAACAAGGAGGGGTGGGTGCTGTGTCCGTCCATGGACGAATGAGAAAAAGATTTTACGGTGAGTACAAAAAATCCTATTTTCTTTTATCGTCCATGGACGGACACAGCTCCTTAACCACTTAAGCCCCGGACCATTTGGTAGCTAAAGGACCAGAGGTGAATTCAGAATTTTGCACTGCGCTGCTTTAACTGAAAATTGTGCGGACATGCAATGTTGTACCCAAAGAAATTTGCGTCCTTTTCTTCCCACAAATAGAGCTTTCTTTTAATGGTATTTGATTGCCTCTGCGATTTTTATTTTTTGCGATATAAACGGAAAAAGACCGAAAATTTTGAAAAAAAATGATATTTTCTACTTTTTGTTATAAGAAAAATCGAATAAACTCAATTTTAGTCATACATTTAGGCCAAAATGTATTCAGCCACATGTCTTTAGTAAAAAAAATGTCAATAAGCGTATATTTATTGGTTTGCGCAAAAGTCATAGCGTTTACAAACTAGGGTACATTTTCTGGAATTTACACAGCTTTTAATTTATGACTGCCTATCTCATTTCTTGAGGTGCTAAAAATGACAGGGCAGTACAAAACCCCCCCAAATGACCCCATTTTAGAAAGTAGACACCCCAAGGAAATTGCTGAGAGGCATGTTGAGCCCATTGAATATTTTTTTTTGTCCCAAGTGATTGAATAATGACAAAAAAAAATAAAAAATTACAAAAAGTGGTCACTAAATGATATACTGCTCACACATGCCATGGTTATATGTGGAATTGCACCCCAAAATACATTCTGCTGCTTCTCCTGAGTACGGGGATACCACATGTGTGGGACTTTTTAGGAGCCTAGCCACGTACGGGACCCCGGAAACCAAGCACCGCCTTCAGGATTTCTAAGGGCGCAAATTTTTGATTTCACTCCTCACTACCTATCACAGTTTTGAAGGCCATAAAATGCCAAAATAGCACAAAACCCCCCCCAAATGACCCCATTTTAGAAAGTAGACACCCCAAGGAAATTGCTGAGAGGCCTGTTGAGCCCATTGAATATTTTTTTTTTGTCCCAAGTGATTGAATAATGACAAAAAAAAAAAAAAATTACAAAAAGTGGTCACTAAATGATATATTGCTCACACATGCCATGGTTATATGTGGAATTGCACCCCAAAATACATTCTGCTGCTTCTCCTGAGTACGGGGATGACACATGTGTGGGACTTTTTAGGAGCCTAGCCACGTATGGGACCCCGGAAACCAAGCACCGCCTTCAGGATTTCTAAGGGCGCAAATTTTTGATTTCACTCCTCACTACCTATCACAGTTTTGAAGGCCATAAAATGCCAAATTAGCACAAAACCCCCCCCAAATGACCCCATTTTGGAAAGTAGACACCCCAAGCTGTTTGCTGAGAGGCATGGTGAGTATTTTACAGCTCTCATTTGTTTTTGAAAATGAAGAAAGAACATTTTTTTTTTTTTTCAATTTTCAAAACTTTGTGACAAAAAGCGAGATCTGCAAAATACTCACAATACCTCTCAGCAAATAGCTTGGGGTGTCTTCTTTCCAAAATGGGGTCATTTGGGGGGGTTTTGTGCCATCTGGGCATTCCATGGCCTCCGAAACTGTGATAGGCAGTGAGAAGTGAAATCAAAAATTGACACCCTTAGAAAGCCTGAAGGCGGTGATTGGTTTTTGGGGTCCCGTACGCGGCTAGGCTCCCAAAAAGTCTCACACGTGGTATCCCCGTACTCAGGAGAAGCAACAGAATGTATTTTGGGGTGTAATTCCACATATGCCCATGGCATGTTTGAGCAATATATCATTTAGTGACAACTTTGTGCAAAAAAAAACAAAAAAATTGTATTTTTTCCGCAACTTGTGTCAACATATAAAATATTCCATGGACTCGACATGCCTCAGTATATAGCTTGGGGTGTCTACTTTCCAAAATGGGGTCATTTGGGGGGGTTTTGAACTGTTCTGGCATTGTATACACAACATTAGGAAGCTTACATCCACTCTTCTAACCACTTGAAGACAAAGCCCTTTTTGACACTTTTTGTTTACATGAAAACATATTTTTTTTTGCAAGAAAATTATGTTGAACCCCCAAACATTATATATATTTTTAAAGCAAAGGCCCTACAGAATAAAATGGTGGGTGTTGCATTTTTTTTTCTACACAGTATTTGCGCAGCGATTTTTCAAACGCATTTTTTTGGGAAAAAATACACTTTTTTTAATTTTAATGCACTAAAAACACACTATATTGCCCAAATGTTTGATGAAATAAAAAAGATGATCTTAGGCCGAGTACATAGATACCAAACACGACATGCTTTAAAATTTCGCACAAACGCGCATTGGCGACAAACTACATACATTTTTAAAAGCCTTTAAAAGCATTTACAGGTTACCCCGTTAGATTTACAGAGGAGGTCTACTGCTAAAATTACTGCCCTCGATCTGACCTTCGCGGTGATACCTCACATGCATGGTGCAATTGCTGTTTACATATGACGCCAGACCGACGCTTGCGTTCGCCATTGGGCAAGAGCAGGGCAGGACAGGGGTGCTTTTTTTTTTTTTTTTTTTTTTTATTATTAATTTTGCTTTTTTATTTTATTTTTAAACTGTTGCTTCCATATTTATTTATTTTTATCACTTTTATTGTTTTCTCAGGGAATGTAAATATCCCCTATGATAGCAATAGGTAATGACAGGTACTCTTTTTTGAAAAAACTGGGGTCTATTGGACCCTAGATCTTTCCTCTGCCCTCAAAGCATCTGACCACACCAAGATCGGTGTGATAAAATGCTTTCCCAATGGCGCTTTTTATATCCGGGGGGGGGACATTCCCTCCCACTGCTTGTAAAAGCAGTCCAGAGGCTAATTAGCCACTAGGATTGCTTTTACATGAAAGCCGGCCGCAGGCTGAAAAGAATGATACCAAGATGATACCTAAACCCACAGGCATCATTCTGGTATAAACATTCAAAGTCCAGCAACATACCAGTACGTTGCTGGTCCTTGTTGGACATGTATTGTAATCTTTTTTTTCATGCAGCCTGTTGGCTGAACGAAAAAAAAAGATTGATCGGTGGGTATGCCCACCATTAGAATACCGCCCTTCATCCACCCACTTCTAATGATGGGCATACATGCACCATTTATATATGCTGAAGCATGGGGGCATCTTCTCGCAAAAGTTATGCCGCGTACACATGGTCAGACTTTTCCACGGGCAAGCCTCCGTCGGAATTTCGACCGTATATACGCGGCATTAGGAGCAAAATCGCTCCTCCGCCCCTGCTGCCCCAATGCTTCGGCATATATGCTTTTTTTTTTTTTAACTGTGGTGGTGAAATCACCTCCTACAGCACTGGAGTCGCAGGGATCAGGCCTGTCTCAGCGAACGCTGCAGTTATGTGTGTTGTGTTTTGCAAGTGACAGTGATCGATCGATACTGCACTTCGGTGGCCTGGGCTGGACGGAGGGGCAAAACGCAGGTGCTAGCAGGTATCTGGGCTGATCCCACTAACAGTGCGTTTTTGGGAACCCTAAACTGCGGGGGACGCTAGTATAGATCTGATCAGATCAGATATTGAGCTGATCAGATACTATACCACTAAGGGGGGTGTATGCTTCACGTGTGGGTGTTAGCGCTACTGGCACTAACCTGACGCTGCCTGGGGTGTGACGCAGACCCTCTCTGATGCTAAAACCTAATTGATATCACCCGCCGGGCGATCAGGGGGTTAAACCTTTATTGGGTTATATACGGCAGGTGCCCTGACACTATAAAAAGCGAACTAACTAACCAGCGTCACCCGTAACACTTATATGATGATCACTGGTGAAAGGGTTAACTAGGGGCAATTAGGGGGTTAAAACCTTTATTAGGTAATATATGGGGGTACCTGACGCTATATAAAAACCTGACGGCGAACCTAAAAAAAAATTACTGGCTACCTATCGGCATCACCGACACTAAGACAACGATCATAAAAACGATTGCTTAGCGACAGTGGTGATAGGGGGTGAAAGGTTTACCTGGGGGGCGATCAGGGGGGTTAAACCTTTATTAGATAATATATGGGGGTACCTGACGCTATAAAAACCTGCGGCGAACCTAAAAAAAATTACTGGCTACCGATCAGCATCACCGACGCTAAGACATCGATCAGAAAAATGATCGCATAGCGACGGCGGTGCTAGGGGGTGAAAGGGTTACCTGGGGGGTGATCAAGGGGGTTAAACCTTTATTAGGTAATATATGGGGGTACCCGACGCTATAAAAACCTGCGGCGAACCTAAAAAAAATTACTGGCTACCGATCAGCATCGCCGACGCCAAGACATCGATCAGAAAAATGATTGCTTAGCGACGGCGGTGCTAGGGGGTGAAAGGGTTATCTGGGGGGTGATCAGGGGGTTAAACCTTTATTAGGGGGGGTTAGGGGGCTACACTGGACCTAAAACTAAATGTAGTGACACTTTTACAGTCACAAATGTCACTGATTGCAGTGATCACTAAATAAATGGTCACTGCAATCAGTGACACTGTGACTGGGGGCTGGGGGTGATCTGGGGGGGGCGATTTATGTGCCTATGTGTCCTGGTGTCAGTGTGCTGTTTTGTGTACTAACCTGCATCTTCTCCTGTACGGCGCTCGGTATATGTGAGCGCCGCAGGAGAGATGACATCACTTCCTCCTTCCTGGCAGGCAGGGGAAGCTCTCTCATTCGCCGGGAGCGATCGAGAGGGGGTGGCCGGAATCGAACGGCCGTCCCCTCATGCCGGATCGCTCCCGAAGGTAAAACGACCACCCACTGTAAAGAAGGGGGGTCCGATCGGACCCCCCAACTATACAAAGGCAATCACGTATATGTACGTGATTCTGCCTGTCGGTGCCATTCTGCCGACGTATATTTACAGTGGGCGGTCGTTAAGTGGTTAAATCTTGACAAAGTGGGACGTCCCCAAGCAATGTCAGGGACGCCGGGACTAATCTGGGGCGATTAGAAGCACCAGAATCTCTGCGGCCTCCACTCTGCAGAGCAGACGAGGAAGAAATTCCAGTAGGGGAAAGGCATAAATTCCCTATGGAGCCACCAACGCGTCTGCCTAGGGAGCCCTGGACCTGGCCACAAACCTCGACACCTGCGATTGAGTCGAGAAACCAGGAGATCCACAACTGGTGTGCCCCAATTCCGACAAAGTAATTGAAAACACCTCCAGGTGAAAAGACCATACCCCTTGGTCCAGCATCTGGCGACTCAGATAGTTCGCCTGCCAGGTCTCTACGCCCGGATGTAAGCAGCCGATAGAGTCGGCACGCTCCTTTTGGCCCAACTTAGGATGCGAGCTACTACCGACACTGCGGCCGTCCAACTGAAACCTGATCAGACGCCCCTGAAGTCTCTGCGACCCCTTAGAGAGGCACAGTCTGATCGCTCGAATGTCGAGGACATCGATCGGCGGTCGAGATTCTTCCAGACCGTGAGGCTGGCGTCCGTCGTGATCACAGTTCTAAGAAAAGGAAGAGACGACCTCCCGGACTGAAGAGCCGGGAAATGCAGCCGCCCTCTCAGGGAAGCCTTGACCAGGTGACTTACCTGAATCTAGAGACAATGGAGATCTGTGCCAAGTGGACAGGATCTCTTCCTGCAATACTCGAGTGTGGAATAGGGCAGACGGAACTGCCTCGAAGGAAGCCACCATGAGGCCCAGCATCTGCAACTGCTCCAAAGAATTCAGGATCAAGCCTAGGGACTTCAGACACTGAGTCGGTACCAACACCGACTTCTGTATGTTCAGTACCCAACCAAAGTCCTGGAGGGTCTGACTAGCTATAGACATGTCCT
The DNA here is from genome assembly GCA_029206835.1 of Rana muscosa. Classification (NCBI taxonomy): domain Eukaryota; kingdom Metazoa; phylum Chordata; class Amphibia; order Anura; family Ranidae; genus Rana; species Rana muscosa. The sequence continues at coordinate 360,724,127 of CM055122.1, forward strand.
CCTCCAATTCTGAGCCAGAAGCAGCTCTCAGAAGAAGAACGTCGAAGTAGCCCACGATATCAATGTCTCGCTGTCTCTGCAAAACCCAGATCGGGGCGAGCACCTTGTGAACAACTCTTGGTGCCGACGCCAAGTTAAATCGCAAGGCGCAGAAAACTCAGATGGCTGTTGCAGATGGGGACATGAAAGTGTGCGACCCTGGTGTCCAGAGACGCCAGAAGTCCCCAAAAACAATACATACACACACTGTGTATGTATTAATGCGTATGTTCATACTGTGGCGCCGAAGACGCGCATGTCTTTGGAGTGTGGGAGGAAACTGGAGTACCCGGAGGAAACCCACCCAGATACAGGGAGAACATGCAAATTCCAGGCAGATGGTGTCGGGGTCCGGGTTTGAACCAGTGACCTTCTTGCTGCCAGGGGAGAGAGTTAATCACTACCCCACTGTGCTGCCCTACAAGGTATTGAGGACCCTGAGGTCCAAGATTGGACGGACACCATCCTTCCGTGGGACTACCAACAGATTCGGATAGAATCCCTGAAACCCTTCCACCAGGGGCACAGGTAAAAGAATTCTGCACCAGAGCAAGTCTTGTACTCCCATCAAAGCAGACCGACGAGCCGGAAGGAGAGGAAAAATTTGAGGGAAAAATCTGTTTGGTGGACAAGAAGAAAACTATCTTGTACCCCTAAGTGACCACCTCGCAGACCCACTGGTCAGAGAGCAGAGAGGTCCACCGAGCTGCAGACTCGCAAAATCATCCCCCCCCCACCCTTGAGTCGGACGGGGACAAAATACCATGCGTAGCATGGATGTTACCCGGCAAATTCGTGCACGCACCCAGGGACACTTCTGTCCCCCAGGTAAAGCCTTGTCAGCCCGGGAGAATCTACTGACGAAAATATCGCTTCTGCGCAGAATCAGAGGGCCCGGCCAACGGCTCGGCGCCTTCCCCTCAGAGGACTGTGAGAGAAGAGTGCTCTTCCCTCCAGTGACATCTTAATGTCGTCCAGCGAGGTACCAAAAAGCCTCAGACAGGCAATCTGCCAGAGCCCACTTGGGAGCTTAGCCAGCGGACCAGCATTCCAGCCAATCAGGCGGCGCAGCACCACCGCAGATACAGAGGTTCTGGAAATCATTTACATACACACACCGAGTATGTATCAGTGTATACGTCCTTGGAGTATGGGAGGAAACCGGATCACCCGGAGGAAACCCACCCAGACACAGGGAAAACATGCAAACCCCAAGCAAACTGCGACTGGGCCATTTAAAATACACACACTGTGTATGTATTAGTGCATACGTTTTTACTGTGGCACCGAAGGCGCGCATATCTTTGGGCTGTGGGAGGAAACTGGAGTACCCAAAGGAAACCCACGCAGACACAGGGAGAACATGCAAACTCCAGGAAGATGGTGTCTGGGTCCGGGTTTGAACCAGTGACCCTCTTGCTGCCAGGTGAGGGAGTTAATCACTACACCACTGTGCTGCCCTACATGGAAAGTCGCAGCCATATATATAGGTCGAATGTATATAGAAATTAATTCCGCGCTACTAAAGTATAAATGGTGAAATGGTCATCTGCTACAAAGCATTGAAAGGTAAATCCATGTCCTTTGAGGTGACACGAGCTCGGCGCTCGTATCCTAAAGCGCTCGATTTTCATTCATTAAATGTGAGTACTTTGCACATTGTTCCAATAAAACTGCAACCTTTTTATAAAACAATATTACACTATTGTGGGCTTCCTTCGCTCTTCCCCCAACTCTATGCACACTGACTTTGGAGTCTCCACGATTAGAAGACCTGGCAAACTCCCCCCCCCCCCCCTTCTACCTCATACAAGGCAGTACAGCTTCCCCAGGCCTCAGGGACCATTTAGACAGAAGAGGACCGGACCAACAGAGGGCATCTCTAAATCCTTTTTACATGCTGTAACCTCACAGCAGTGAGGTAAGGGGCCATCTATATATTTCAGGATTCACAGTGTGGCAAACACTGAGTTTTTACCCCCCAGCACCAATCACAGCACCGCCAGCCAAACCACAAGGAATTTTCCTGTGCTTGGATATTCTCTCATAGCAACATAGTTGTTTGGACTGCACGTTGATTTTCTTTTAAAAGGACAATTCACCTTTTTGTTACTGTTTAGTAACAATTACATATATCACAGGATTCATGTACTTTCTTGCACCTTATTAGAAGTATAAGCACTGCTACTGTCATCGTACAGCAACAATTCCATAGGCTTACTGCTACTGTTACTGTTCAGTAACAATTTTATATGTCACGGATTTATGCACCTTTTGCACTTTTTTAGAAGCGTAGGTACTGCTTAGTACCATCCCCCTCACATTCATGCACTTTGTATAAATTTATATTTCTGTCTTAATCATTTATTCTGTGTCACGGAATATTTGCACTTTTGCACTTTACCAATACTGCAGCATTTGCTGGCAACGCAAGCACTTTATTTTATCTATGTTATACTAGGAAGGATGTACAAATTACTGCATAATTAAATACTAAATATAGACACAGAATATCACACATCATTCACATCAGCTCAGCACTATTTTTTTATACCCATATATATAGGTCGCAACACTGACCCCAGCATCACCGCCTTGGACCTCTTATCAGAATGGTCCTGTATGATAACGGACCGCCATGCGCTGGGGGACCACAAGGACCTCTGCGGCCGTTCCCATTCCTTATGTATGAACTATCAAAGAAAGCAACATAAAGAAAAAACGTCACAAAGCGGGCAGATTTGTGTGACCTAAGGGAGACATACTCCTCTGCGGAAGTCCCAGCTGCATTCCCAGCAGGAGAGTGTCCCTCACAGCACCAGAAGTGCACTCAGAAGTGCCCTGACAAACATTTCCCAGAAGATGGCGGGGGGGCGGGGGCGCTTTCTTACCCCCCCTTACGACCGCAATCCAATTCAACCTTGGCAACAAAAGGTTCCTGGACTATCTATAACGTATCCAAGGAAACCGCAGGTGCAGGGGCATCATTTGCAGCCTCTGGCAATGTATGGGGAAGAAAGGTCACATACTGACTCCATAAACGCCCGACAGCCCTCAGGGACCAAGTGAAGCACACATAAGAGTCCACCCTCCATGCTGCACTGACCGGGGGGGGGGGGTGGGGGGGGAGTAACCCAGGGGACTCACCACCTAGGAGACCGCTCAGCACCGCTGCCCACCTTATATACACAGCGTGTGATGAAAAAGTTGTGAGGAGAAAGAACTGTGCTGTTCAGAAGCCAGTGCTAGAGGCCTAACCCACCCCAAAATGGCCGCCAGACGCCTCAGATAGAAAAGGGTGCGGACCACAAGAAAATGGCCGCCCGCAATACCGACCTGCGCCACAGCGCGGCTACAACAAAATGGCCGCCAATGGAAGTTTTAACACAGAAAAAACACAAAAAATGGCATCAGCGCCGCAAAAAAATGGTGCCAGAGAAGGCCTACAGAGACTCCCAGGAGACAGACCCCCCCTCACAGAAAGCGGACCCTGGCGCCCCACGGTCCCCACAGGGACTCGGAGCCCCCCACAGGTACATCCCGGTTGCAGCGGGCCCTAGGGCAGGAGGGGAAAGGGCAACAGAGAGCAGGGAAAGGGAGGACAGGACAACCCCTTAATCCCGGGAATGCCCAGCTGTTCCATCCTGCTGAGACAGGCGGAACCGTACTTACCCGTCCTTGCGAGGACAAGCTGGCACGTCCCTGACAGACCCACAACTGATGGTACGGAGTAGCTGTCGGCCCAGTCCACTGTGAGTGTGGCAACAAGCAGCCCATTCATATGTGGACCCTGGAGCATGTGCTCACCGGCCACCCCTGGAGCCATGGGGTATGTCGTGGTCAGAACCAATCGCTAAGCAAGGGACTGGCACGCTCGATGGCCGGAACTGGGAAGACTACAAGGATCTATATATCCAGCCTGTCGCCCAGCCGGCAGTTGATACAAGATATCACGAAAGAAAAAGAAAATAAAAAAAATCCATCAGGACTCTGGGCCAAAAGGGAGCCACGTCCTTCTCCTCTGTTAGGCAGAAAAAAACTGAGGCTGCTGACTGCAGGTAGGAGGGTTATGTACGGAGGGACCACCCCCTGGGTGGGGCTGTTCAACTCTGTTAACGTTACATGTTTTAAAATCACTAACATGTTCTGCCTAGTCCTCTCCTATGAACAGGAACATAACCCACTTTGTCAAGATTTGAGGAGCTGTGTCCATCCATGGACGATCAGAGAAATAAACTTTTTCACTTCATCATACTCAAAGCTGCCCTGGTCAGCTAAGAAAAATAACAACTGGATGCCCCACAGCTAGCATACTAATGGTTTACTGCTCCTTTAGTCCAAGAGGATATAGCAGATATAAATACTTATCGTATCCCTTGTTCATTTGGCAGCCAGTGATCTCCTCTGCTCATATTGCAGCTCTGAAATGTGGCTGGGCCCTAACCATCCTCTTGGACCTCCATTGCCCCAGTGACTTCAGTTTGGACAAAACGTATAGGGTAGAGTTATAGCCCATCGGGAGGCTGGATGTGGTGTATAAGAAAAGTCTTGTTGTTTCTTTGAGATGCAAGCATATACAGTGGGTACGGAAAGTATTCAGACCCCCTTAAATTTTTCACTCTTTGTTATATTGCAGCCATTTGCTAAAATCATTTAAGTTCATTTTTTTCCTCATTAACCACTTAAGCCCCGGACCATTTTGTAGCTAAAGGACCAAAGGTGTTTTCAGAATTTTGCACTGCGCTGCTTTAACTGGAAATTGTGTGGACATGCAATGTTGTACCGAAACGAAATTTGCGTCCATTTCTTCCCACAAATAGAGCTTTCTTTTAATGGCATTTGATTGCCTCTGCGATTTTTATTTTTTGAGATATAAACGGAAAAAGACTGAAAATTTTGAAAAAAAATGATATTTTCTACTTTTTGTTATAAGAAAAATCGAATAAACTCAATTTTAGTCATACATTTAGGCCAAAATGTATTCAGCCACATGTTTTTAGTAAAAAAAAAAAAAAAAAAAAAGGGATTTTTATAACAGCTTACCTGTAAAATCCTTTTCTTGGAGTACATCACGGGACACAGAGCGACTTAGTCATTACTAATGGGTTATATAGATTACCTTCAGGTGCTGGCACTGGCAACTTCCAAAACCGGAAGTACCCTCCCCTATATAAGCCCCTCCCATCCGGGAGCACCTCAGTTTTGTAGCAAAGCAATAAGTGTCCCAAAAAGAGGGGTGGGAGCTCTGTGTCCAGTGATGTACTCCAAGAAAAGGATTTTACAGGTAAGCTGTTATAAAAATCCCTTTTTCTTTTTCGTACATCACGGGACACAGAGCGACTTAGTCATTACTAATGGGACGTCCCAAAGCAATGCCAAATGAGGGGAGGGATACACCATACATAAGCTGGGCGCCATCAGGCATGAGGATCTTTTGCGGCCTGCAACACACTGCGCCCAAAGGCGACATCCTCCTGACTTCTAACGTCTACCTGGTAGAATCTAGTAAACGTGTGTACTGAAGACCATTTTGCGGCCTTACAGACTTGAGCCAGGGAGGCCTGGTGATGCACTGCCCATGAAGTTCCAACTGCTCTTGTGGAGTGCGCCCTAACTTTGAACGGAGGCGGTCTCCTTCTCAAGCCATAGGCTTGTATTATGACCTGTCGAATCCACTTGGCTAAAGTAGATTTTGATGCTGCCTGACCCTTTCTGGGGCCTTCCGGCAGAACAAACAAAGTATCCGTTCTACGAATCTGAGCAGTGGCTTTTAGATAAGCTTTAACTGCTCTTACTACAGCCAAAGAATGCAATAACTTTTCCTCTACCGAGGTAGGTTTGGGAAAAAAAGAAGGAAGAACCACATCTTGGTTCAAATGAAACCTCGATACCACCTTAGGAAGAAAGGCTGGATGAGGACGTAATACTACTCTGTCCTTATGGACAACCAGATATGGCTCCTTACAGGACAAGGCGGCTAATTCCGATACTCTTTTAGCCGAACAAATGGCTACTAAGAAAATCAATTTCCTGGTGAGAAGAACCAAGGAAATGTGCTGCAATGGTTCAAATGGTTGTTTCTGTAGAACCAACAGAACCAGGTTTAAGTCCCATGGACATATGGGAATACTAACCGGAGGGCTAATACGCATCACTCCTTGTATGAAAGCTTTGACTAATGAATGCAAAGCCAAGGGCCTTTGAAAAAATATTGACAAGGCCGAAATCTGACCCTTGATAGTACTCAAGGCAAGCTTCCTATCTACAGCCCACTGTAGGAAGTCCAGAATCCTACCTATTACGTACTTACGCGGATGCCATTTCCTGGCTTCACACCACGCGATGTACGCCTTCCAGATCCTATAATAGATCTGCCTGGATACCGGCTTCCTGGCATTGATCATGGTAGATACCACAGGATTAGAGAGCCCTCTCTTTTTTAGAATGTGGGCTTCAATAGCCAGGCCGTCAAACCCAGGGCTGGTAAGGAAGGGTGGTATATCGGTCCCTGCGAAAGCAGGTCCGGACGATGTGGGAGGGTCCAAGGACTCCCCACTGACATTTTTACGATCTCTGCGTACCATGCCCTTCGGTGCCACGCTGGAGCCACCAGAATCACCGGTTTCTTTTCTACCCGGATTCTGCGGATTAATCGCGGTAACAATTGTGGCGGTGGGAATGCATATATCAGCTTGAACTGATCCCAAGGGAACACTAGGGAATCCGAGCCGCAAGCTAGGGGATCCCTTGTGCGAGACACAAATCTGTCCACCTTTGCGTTGAATCTGGATGCTAGCAGATCTACATCCGGTGTTCCCCACCGCTGGCATATTGCCTGGAAAACCTCGGGGTGAAGAGACCATTCCCCCCGGGCATAATTGCTGGCGACTTAAAAAGTCCGCTCTCCAATTTTCCACTCCTGGGATGAAAACCGCGGATATGGCTGGGACATATCTTTCTGCCCATTCCAGGATGCAATTCGCTTCCCTCTGGGCTGCACGACTCCTGGTGCCACCCTGGTGATTGATATATGCCACTGCTGTGGCATTGTCTGATTGAATTCTGACAGGGGACCCTTGGAGTTTGGATGTCCATGCTACTAGGGCATACCGGGCTGCTCGTATCTCTAAGAGATTGATGGGCAGGGCCTTCTCTGCTTCTGACCACTTGCCCTGGAGAGACCATTGCTCCAGTACTGCCCCCCAGCCTATGAGGCTGGCATCTGTAGTGACCACCTTCCAAGAAACCGGACTGAAGGGTTTCCCTTTTTCCAGATTCTGGGGCACCAACCACCAATGGAGGCTCTTGCGAACGGAAGGGGACAGGGACATTGGTAAGTCTAAAGCCTGAACTTTTTTGTTCCAGGCTGACAGTATGGCCCTCTGCAAGTTCCTTGAATGGAATTGACCGTAGGGTACTGCTTCGAATGAAGCCACCATTTTTCCCAGCAGCCTCATGCACAGGCGTATGGATGGTTTTCTTTTTGTACCCACTAAGTGGGTCAAATCTTTCAAAGACGACACTTTCTCTGGAGGTAAGAAAATCTTTCTCCGATTTGAATCCAGCCTTAGCCCCAAGTATTCCAGACTTTTGACTGGTCTTAGAGCTGACTTGTCTCGGTTGATAATCCAACCGTGATATTCCAGATACTTGATTGTCTCGTGAATAGCTACTTCCAGTTTTTCCACTGAGTGGTCTATTAGTAGCAGGCCGTCTAAACATGCCATTATCGTTACACCCCGTGTTCTTAGATTGGCCAATAGTGGGGCCAGAATTTTTGTGAACACTTGTGGTGCTGTGGCCAGACCGAAAGGTAAGACTCTGAACTGAAAATGGCGCCCTTCTACTACAAAGCGTAGAAATTTCTGGTGGGCCGGAAAGATGGGAATATGCAGATAAGCATCCTTTATGTCGATCGAGGCTAACCATTCCTGCCCTTGTAGGGCGGTGGCCACCGATCGGATCGACTCCATCCGAAAAATCCTGATATGTAGGAACTTGTTTAGCCCTTTTAGATTTAATATGGGCCTCACGTCCCCATTTGGTTTGGGGACTGTGAAGAGGTTCGAGTAAAACCCGAACCCGCTTTCTTCCAAGGGAACCTTCATGGATTACACCTTGGAGCAATAGTTGTTCTAGTGCCAGAAGGAGGGATCCTCTCTTCTGGGGATCGCTTGGCACGTTGACCTCATAAAATGGGCAGGAGGAGTGCCTTTTAACTCCAGCTTGTATCCCAGACTTACTGCGGAGATCACCCATTTGTCTCTGATGGTGTCCCGCCAGGTCTCTGTGAACAACTGAAGTCTTCCCCCCACCCGATTGAGTGGGGGCAACCCTTCATGACTTGGGGGGAGGTTTTGTACCTCTCTTGACCCAGGGTTTCTTGTTACCCTGTGATTGTCCGTGATTTCTGCCCCCTGGATTTGACCACGGAGGCCGTCGGAACTGTTTCACAGCCGATGTGCCAGGGACTGGAGAAGTAGGCCTCTTAAAAGAAGGACTTCTACCCTTGTTCTTAACCGGCAAGAGTGTACTTTTACCGGCAGAAATTTTCTGGATATACTTGTCCAGATCTTCTCCAAATAAGCGTTCTCCATGAAATGGGAAGCTAATCAGCAATTTCTTACAGGGAGCTTCAGCAGACCAGTTTTTGAGCCATAGAAGCCTACGCATATGTACTACAGACAGCAAAAAGCGGGAGGCCTGTTGGATTGTATCCTTTATGGCGTCCACCGCAAAACACAAGGCTCTAGGTAGGTCAGCTAGGGCAAGAGCCTGCTGATCTGGTAAGTCCCTTAAGACTTGTTTCAACTGATCTTTCACTGCTTGGCAGATTCCAATCGCTGCTACTGCAGGTTGTGTCACCATGCTTGCTGTAGAGAAAGCAGATTTTAGTAAAGAATCCAATTTTTTATCTATTGGGTCTTTGAACATTGGAACATTATCTACTGGACATGTCATTGATTTATTCACACAAGAGATGGCTGCGTCCACTGTAGGGACCCTCCATTTTTTTATGAACTTATCCTCCATGGGATAGATCACTGGAAATCTCTTGGGGGGAGTAAATATTTTATCAGGATGCTCCCAATCCTGGTAAATAAGCCCTTCCAATAAAGGGTGGATTGGGAAGGAACAGACAGTCTGGGGAGCTTTCAGCGACCCCAGCGAGGAGACAGTAGTGGTTGATGGCTCCGCAAGAGGCATTTTAAATGCTGATCGGACCATGTTAGTCAGAGACTGAACCCATAATCTTTCAGCCTGAGATGCTGAGAAAGGTTCTTCCCCTGTTGATTCCTCTATAACCGAATCAACCTCATCCTGATCCCCTTCAGGTAGGTCGATCTCTGTGTGGGACTGTTCCTCCACTAACAGGCACTCTGAAGGAGGAGACGGAGATCGGACGCGCTTTCCCTGTACCAGGGAAGCAGCGATCAATGCTGTTAATCTCTCTTCCAGTCCTCCCAGAGTTGAGGAAAAAACCTCCTCTGTTATATATACAGGAGCAGGTGGACTGGGGACAGCCGCAGCACCAGGTACTCCTGCGGGGTTCCTACGGCTACTGACCTCTGAATTTTCAGGGGAGATTGGTGCAATACAAGCATGCCCAAAATCCTCAGAGCCCGATGGAGACCCCTTTGGCTTCCTGGAAGACTTATTTCCGGAGCGTCTGGACGACATATCCTTTAACCACTTAAGCCCCGGACCATTTGGTAGCTAAAGGACCAGAGGTGAATTCAGAATTTTGCACTGCGCTGTTTTAACTGTAAATTGTGCGGACATGCAATGTTGTACCCAAACGAAATTTGCGTCCTTTTCTTCCCACAAATAGAGCTTTCTTTTAATGGTATTTGATTGCCTCTGCGATTTTTATTTTTTGCGATATAAACGGAAAAAGACTGAAAATTTTGAAAAAAAATGATATTTTCTACTTTTTGTTATAAGAAAAATCGAATAAACTCAATTGTAGTCATACATTTAGGCCAAAATGTATTCAGCCACATGTTTTTAGTAAAAAAAATGTCAATAAGCGTATATTTATTGGTTTGCGCAAAAGTTATAGAGTTTACAAACTAGGGTACATTTTCTGAAATTTACACAGCTTTAAATTTATGACTGCCTATCTCATTTGTTGAGGTGCTAAAATGACAGGGCAGTATAAAACCCCCCCAAATGACCCCATTTTGGAAAGTAGACACCCCAAGGAAATTGCTGAGAGGCATGTTGAGCCCATTGAATTTTTTATTTTTTGTCCCAAGTGATTGAATAATGACTAAAAAAAATAAATAAATAAATAAAATTACAAAAAGTTGTCACTAAATGATATATTGCTCACACATGCCATGGTTATATGTGGAATTTCAACCCAAAATACATTTTGCCGCTTCTCCTGAGTACGGGGATACCACATGTGTGGGACTTTTTGGGAGCCTAGCCGCGTACGGGACCCCGGAAACCAAGCACCGCCTTCAGGATTTCTAAGGGCGCAAATTTTTGATTTCACTCCTCACTACCTATCACAGTTTCGAAGGCCATAAAATGCCAAAATCAAACAAAACCCCCCCAAATGACCCCATTTTGGAATATAGACACCCCAAGCTATTTGCTGAGAGGAATGGCGAGTATTTTACAGCTCTCATTTGTTTTTGAAAATGAAGAAAGAAAAAAAAAATATATATATATATATATATATATTTTCAAAACTTTGTGACAAAAAGCGAGATCTGCAAAATACTCACAATACCTCTCAGCAAATAGCTTGGGGTGTCTACTTTCCAAAATGGGGTCATTTGGGGGGGTTTTGTGCTATCTGGGCATTCCATGGCCTCCGAAACTGTGATAGGCAGTGAGAAGTGAAATCAAAAATTTACACCCTTAGAAAGCCTGAAGGCGGTGCTTGGTTTTTGGGGTCCCGTACGTGGCTAGGCTCCCAAAAAGTCTCACACATGTGGTATCCCCGTACTCAGGAGAAGCAACAGAATGTATTTTGGGGTGTAATTCCACATATGCCCATGGCATGTTTGAGCAATATATCATTTAGTGACAACTTTGTGCAAAAAAAAATAAGAAAATTGTTGTTTTTCCGCAACTTGTGTCAACATATAAAATATTCCATGGACTCGACATGCCTCTCAGTATATAGCTTGGGGTGTATACTTTCCAAAATGGGGTCATTTGGGGGGGTTTTGAACTGTTCTGGCATTTTATACACAACATTAGGAAGCTTACATCCACTCTTCTAACCACTTGAAGACAAAGCCCTTTTTGACACTTTTTGTTTACATGAAAACATTTTTTTTTTTTGCAAGAAAATTATGTTGAACCCCCAAACATTATATATATTTTTAAAGCAAAGGCCCTACAGATTAAAATGATGGGTGTTGCATTTTTTTTTTCTACACAGTATTTGCGCAGCGATTTTTCAAACGCATTTTTTGGGTTAAAAAATACACTTTTTTTAATTTTAATGCACTAAAACACACTATATTGCCCAAATGTTTGATGAAATAAAAAAGATGATCTTAGGCCGAGTACATAGATACCAAACACGACATGCTTTAAAATTTCGCACAAACGCGCATTGGCGACAAACTACATACATTTTTAAAAGCCTTTAAAAGCCTTTACAGGTTACCCCAGTAGATTTACAGAGGAGGTCTACTGCTAAAATGATTGCCCTCGATCTGACCTTCGCGGTGATACCTCACATGCATGGTGCAATTGCTGTTTACATATGACGCCAGACCGACGCTTGCGTTCGCCATTGGGCAAGAGCAGGGCAGGACAGGGGTGCTTTTTTTTTTTCTTTTTTTTTATTATTAATTTTGCTTTCTTATTTTATTTTTAAATTGTTCCTTCCAAGTATTTTTTTTTTTTAGCATTTTTATTGTTATCTCAGGGAATGTAAATATCCCCTATGATAGCAATAGGTAGTGACAGGTACTCTTTTTTTGAAAAAATTGGGGTCTTCTAGACCCTAGATTTTTCCTCTGCCCTCAAAGCATCTGACCACACCAAGATCAGTGTGATAAAATGCTTTCCCAATTTCCCAATGGCGCTTTTTATATCCGGGGGGGGGCATTCCCTCCCACTGCTTGTAAAAGCAGTCCAGAGGCTAATTAGCCGCTAGGATTGCTTTTACATGAAAGCCGGCCGCAGGCTGAAAAGAATGATACCAAGATGATACCTAAACCCGCAGGCATCATTCTGGTATAAACATTCAAAGTCCAGCAACATACCAGTACGTTGCTGGTCCTTGTTGGACATGTATTGTAATCTTTTTATTTCATGCAGCCAGTTGGCTGAACGGAAAAAGAGATTGATCGGTGGGTATGCCCACCATTAGAATACCACCCTTCATCCACCCACTTCCAATGATGGGCATACACGCACCATTTATATATGCCGAAGCATGGGGGCATCCTCCCGCAAAAAAGTTATGCCGCACACACATGGTCGGACTTTTCCACGGGCAAGCCTCCGTCGGAATTTCGACCGTATGTACGCGGCATTAGGAGCAAAATCGCTCCTCCGCCCCTGCTGCCCCAATGCTTCGGCATATTTGCTTTTTTTTTTTTAACTGTGGTGGTGAAATCACCTCCTACAGCACTGGAGTCGCAGGGATCAGGCCTGTCTCTGCGAACGCTGCAGTTATGTGTGTTTTTGTTTTGTAAGTGACAGTGATCGATCGATACTGCACTTGGGTGGCCTGGGCTGGACGGAGGGGCAAAACGCAGGTGCCAGCAGGTATCTGGGCTAATCCCGCTAACACTGCGTTTTTGGGAACCCTAAACTGCTGGGGACGCTAGTATAGATCTGATCAGATATTGATCTGTTCAGATACTATACCACTAAGGGGGGTGTATGCTTCACGCGTGGGTGTTAGCGTTACTGGCACTAACCTGACGCTGCCTGGGGTGCGACTCAGACCCTCTCTGACGCTAAAACCTAATTGATATCACCCGCCGGGCGATCAGGGGGTTAAACCTTTATTGGGTTATATACACGGCGGGTGCCCTGACACTATAAAAAGCAAACTAACTAACCAGCGTCACCCGTAACACTTATATGGTGATCACAGGTGAAAGGGTTAACTAGGGGCAATCAGGGGGTTAAAACCTTTATTAGATAATATATGGGGGTACCTGACGCTATAAAAACCTGCGGCGCACCTAAAAAAAATTACCGGCTACCGATCTGCATCACAGACACTAAGACAGCGTTTAGAAAAACAATTGCTTAGTGACAGTGGTGATAGGGGGTGAAAGGGTTACCTGGGGGGCGATCAAGGGGGTTAAACCTTTATTAGATAATATATTGGGGTACCTGACGCTATAAAAACATGCGGCGAACCTAAAAAAAATTACTGGCTACGATCTGCATCACCGACACTAAGACAGCGTTTAGAAAAACAATTGCTTAGCGACAGTGGTGATAGGGGGTGAAAGGGTTACCTGGGGGGCGATCAAGGGGGTTAAACCTTTATTAGATAATATATTGGGGTACCTGACGCTATAAAAACCTGCGGCGAACCTAAAAAAAATTACCGGCTACCGATCTGCATCACAGACACTAAGACAGCGTTTAGAAAAACAATTGCTTAGTGACAGTGGTGATAGGGGGTGAAAGGGTTACCTGGGGGGCGATCAAGGGGGTTAAACCTTTATTAGATAATATATTGGGGTACCTGACGCTATAAAAACATGCGGCGAACCTAAAAAAAATTACTGGCTACGATCTGCATCACCGACACTAAGACAGCGTTTAGAAAAACAATTGCTTAGCGACAGCGGTGATAGGGGGTGAAAGGGTTACCTGGGGGGCGATCAAGGGGGTTAAACCTTTATTAGATAATATATTGGGGTACCTGACGCTATAAAAACCTGCGGCGAACCTAAAAAAAATTACCGGCTACCGATCTGCATCACAGACACTAAGACAGCGTTTAGAAAAACGATCGCTTAGTGACAGTGGTGATAGGGGGTGAAAGGGTTACCTGGGGGGCGATCAAGCGGGTTAAACCTTTATTAGATAATATATTGGGGTACCTGACGCTATAAAAACATGCGGCGAACCTAAAAAAAATTACTGGCTGCCGATCGGCATCACTGACGCTAAGACAGCGATCAGAAAAATGATCGCTAAGCGACAGTGGTGATAGGCGGTTAAAGGGTTATCTGGGGGGTGATCAGGGGGTTAAACCTTTATTAGGGGGGGTTAGGGGGCTACACTGGACCTAAGACTAAACTTTGGTGACACTTTTACAGTCACAAATGTCACTGATTGCAGTGATCACTAAATAAATGGTCACTGCAATCAGTGACACTGACTGGGGGCTGGGGGGGTGATCTGGGGGGTGATCTGGGGTGTCTGGGGGGGGCGATTTATGTCCCTATGTGTCCTGGTGTCAGTGTAGTGTTGTGTGCACTGACCTGATGTCTTCTCTTGTACGGCGCTCGGTATATGTGAGCGCCGCACCAGAGATGACATCACTTCCTCCTGCTCCCTCTGTCTGACACAGACAGAGGGGGCATTTCCATTCGCCGGGAGCGATCGCGAGGGGGTGGCCAGAAACGAATGGCTGCCCCCTCATCCCGGAACGCTCCCGGACACTTAGCCACCGCTCACTGTACAGAAGGGGGGTCCGATTGGACCCCCCAACTATACAAAGGCAATCACGTACACTCTACGTGATTGTGCCTGTCGGTGCCATTCTGCCGACGTATATATACAGTGAGCGGTCGTTAAGTGGTTAAGCACAAAGCTGAGGTATTCCCGTCGTCATACACCAATTTTGCTGGTAATAGTCTAACACAGTTGCTGCTATATACCAGCTGGTGTCCACTAAAGTGTCTTTCTATGGGGATGCCTGCATCAACCGCCTCTGTGTGCCACCGTTTGTTGCTAGCTCTGCTTGCATCCAGCTGACACTTGTACTGTGTCTTTTATCCATGCTGGGACGACTGCACATGCGCAGAAGTGCCGCGCATCGAGCGTCATCCACCCGCCCCGCCCCTTTCCTTTCATAGGAGGCGCGTGCACGCGGCCGCGCGCCTTTTTTGAAACCAAGCAGGGACTAGGAGCCAGGGCCCTTTTTGCCGGAGGGCCTGTGCGGTGGATGAGCGCAGCAACAGGGCAGAGGAAGTGGATTCCAAGTTCCTGGGGGCCCCCACTTACCTGTTCCCCGCCGCAGGACTTTGTTTGGTCCACAGAATCCCAAACTTCACCTATCACGGCAGGCACTGTAATTAAACCTTCAGGGACCGGGTTCCCAAGGATTCCACTCCCCTGGACCTGTATAGCACCCTGCACAGACAACATCTTGGTCGTGGGTATGACCAGAGCTCTGGATCCCAGGGTGCAGCCCTCCTAAGAGAGGCATTACAGGCAAAACCTTGCTCTTCTGTTGCAAGGCCCGGGTACCGACCGTTTAGCTATGAAGCTTTTTTGGTCGGATCCGGAACAGCTTACTGAGGCCCATAAAAGAACCTGTACGCAAGCCCAGTGAAAACACGTTACTCTTTGGCCAACACCTTAGACACTGGCAAAAAACTGAGGTGCTCCCGGATGGGAGGGGCTTATATAGGGGAGGGTACTTCCGGTTTTGGAAGTTGCCAGTGCCAGCACCTGAAGGTAATCTATATAACCCATTAGTAATGACTAAGTCGCTCTGTGTCCCGTGATGTACGAAAAAGAAATGTCAATAAGTGTATATTTATTGGTTTGCGCAAAAGTTATAGCGTCTACAAACTAGGGTACATTTTCTGGAATTTACATAGCTTTTAATTTATGACTGCCTATCTCATTTCTTGAGGTGCTAAAATGGCAGGGCAGTACAAACCCCCTCCCCCAAATTACCGCAATTTGGAATACATCCCAAGGAAATTGCTGAGAGGCATGTTGAGCCCATTGAATATTTTTTTTTTGATTCAAGTGATTGAATAATGACTAAAAAAAAAAAAATTACAAAAAGTTGTCACTAAATTACATATTGCTCACACATGCCATGGTTATATGTGGAATTGCACCCCAAAATACATTCTGCTGCTTCTCCTGAGTACGGGGATACCACATGTGTGGGACTTTTTGGGAGCCTAGCCGCGTACGGGCCCCCGAAAACCAAGCACCGCCTTCAGGATTTCTAAGGGCGCAAATTTTTGATTTCACTCCTCAATACCTATCACAGTTTCGAAGCCCATAAAATGCCAAAATAGCACAAAACCCCCCAAAATGACCCCATTTTAGAAAGTAAACACCCCAAGGAAATTGCTGAGAGGCATGTTCAGCCCATTGAATATTTTTTTTTTGTCCCAAGTGATTG